>JAMJFZ010000716.1:4795000-5395000 GCA_026225945.1 Cricetomys ansorgei | reverse complement strand
TTATGGTTTTTATGCATCAAACACAAAGGGCTGGAAGACTCAGAGCTACATGATTTGGGCAAGTTCCCCATGCAGTCACTGGCTGGAAAGAACTTTCTTTTCAGCTCATGGGTGTCTGCGTGATGCTCTTTGATGGCTTTAGTTTGCAACACTCTCAGGTATTTTGAAATGTGCAATTAATTGTTGCCTAGTATAGTTCGTTGTTGTGCCTCAGAGCACTGGAAGTTGTTACTCCTTCCCAACTGCAGCCCTGCACCCATCAACCAACCTCTGTTTGTCTTCCCTCCCTCTTACTCTTCCAAGCCTTTGGCAAGCACTATTTTGTTTTTGACTTCCTTAAGCATTTTAAAATATCAGCATTTTAAAATAAATATCCCCAAGTGCTGTTGTATTGAGGTTTGGTCCCATCTGCTGGTGATATTCTAATCTTATCAATGGATTGATCTGTTTAGTTATTACAGAATGGGTTATCATGGGATGGGTCCTACCAGGAGAAAGTAGGTCATTAAGACTGCGCATCTGTAGGATTTACCTTATTTCCAACCCTTCCCATACTTCTGTCCTCCATGGGTAAGCTGCTAAGTTCACCACGTGCTTCCTGTCATAATGTCCGCCTCTGTGGGCCACTATGGGCCAGAAAAAAACAGCTGAGTTAGTATGGTTTGATACCTCTGAAACTATGATCCAAAATAAATCTTTCTTCCTTTAACTTGTTTTGCATGGTTGTTTTGTCACAATGACAGAAAGCTAAGGAACACAGCTCCTTTTAGCTTATCATATGTACAGTTTTGCTAGCTACAAGTTTTCCCACTTATAATTTACCAAAAAATGTCTATATTCAATCTGCATTTTTATTTTTATATATTTATTTTACATAATTACACAGTAGTGTGAAACAGTGACTCCCTGCTTCAAAACCTGCTCTTAGTCTCAGATTATAGAACAATACAGAATATGACTAACCTACATGTATGCATTCAATATGAAATGTCCCTCAAGAGCTCGTATGTTTGAACATTTGGCCCACAGCCAGTGATGCTGTTTTGAGAGGTTATAGACCTTTAGGACATGAGACTACTGGGAAGAAATAGTCTCCTGGGAACTTGTCTTTGAAAGTGCAATCTGCCCGGCTTCCAGTCTTGGTCCACGCAGAACTGAACAAACTAAATTGCAAGCTTCTGCTTCCATGGCCTGAGCCACCTTGAACTCCAGCACAGCTTCTCCATCAGAATGAAATGAAACTGAACATGAGCCAAAAACTTCTGTGTTGCGAGTTTTTCCCTGTTTTACACACACACACACACACACACACACACACACACACACACACACACACACAGAGTTTCCTATGTCATTTCATTGTTTGGGGGATTGTATTTTTTATGGTGAAGTGCCATGTCATCATTCTCTGTGCTATGTGACACTTTCCTCTGGCTGTGTTTAAGCTTGTCTATTCACGAGCCAGGAGTGGTTTAATGGCTGCCAAGAGAAAGAAAACCAGTCTCCCCCAGGGACGACTCCTACGTAGGATGTCCAACCCTAGGTAGTCAGCCTGGACACGGATACACAAGCAACACTGGATGGACTCAGTGGTTGGAATATACACATGTGTACATATATATACATAGGGATAACAATAACTGAAAAACAGTCCATGAAGTTTGTAGGGGGCACAAGAGATGCTGGATTGGGAAGGAGGGGTGGTAGTGATCCAGATACAGGGCTCATTTTGAGCTTATCAATAAAAATATTAGTTTTGAAAAGATTATTTCTTTATTCTTGGCTCTCAGAACATTGATGATGACTTGATTTCGTGCTTGGGTAATTACTGAGTTTCCTCAGTATTTGAAGTGTTCCATCCACTTCGGGAAATTTGTCATTACTTCTTCAATTTTTTTTTCCATCACATGTACCCTCCTGCTGGTCTCAAATGTTAAGTTAGAAGGCTTGAAATTTCCTGTTGCTCATTTTTAACGAATGTTTGTTATCTGAGTTTTCCAGATAAGATATGTTTTATTGATCAGTTTATTTATCAGTCTTCAGTTTCACTAAGCCCTGTCTTGTCATCTCCAGTCTGTTATTAAGTGAATTTTTCATTTCAGTTAATATCCTTTTCAGTTCAAGAGTTTTGTATTCTCTGTGGCGCAGAAGGAGAGATAGAAGATCTGGAAGATCGGGAAAGTGGTTTCTAGAGAGAGAGAGAGATTTGGGTTGAGTAAATCTATAATGAGGGAGAAGAGATGACAGGCACCAGTAAAGACCGACTCTTATATTCTATAGCAGGGACATTCCAGAACTCTGCTCTATAACATTTGACTTCTCCGGGAAATGTGAAGCATGTTTTCAACTGAGAGCATATGCAGAGCAGAGGTGGTAATGAATTTTAAGTTTTTAAAGGTGAAAATGTCTTTATTAGGGAAATGACCAGAACTTTTTGGAGTGTTTATATAAACCTGTTTTGATGACTTTCTCATTATGTTCCATGACACAGACGGACGTTCAGTCAGACTGGTGAGCATGGCGGAGCACGTGAGCGAACCTGACAGTCGCTAAGGTACGAAAACTAACAGATGAGGAAACTGAGGACACGGAGGAGCCCTGAGAAAACACAGAGTCACCGAAGAGAAGGTCAGGATGAGTTTCCTGGCTTATGGCAATGAGGGCAGATGCACCCGTGAGCCTGGGGTAGAGCTGGGAACCATCAAAGGGTGTGAAGTTAAAAACTGAGACTTTGGTGATGAGGTAACTCAGTACCTGCTGCTCTAGGAGGAGACAGAGTTCAGTTCCCAATACCCACATCAGGTGGCTCCCAGCTACCTGCAACTGTGTGCTCTGGTGTGCTATGATGAATACGCACATGGACTTAAAATCTTTTTACAAACTGAGAGTTTCAACTTGGCGATTTTCTATTGAGGAAAACCTTATGATAGAAATATGAGAGGTATTTGTAGTTGAGATTATACAATGAACTAGAATGGGGACATCAAATAGATCATAGGGCTCAGGGAGAGCCAAAAGCTTATGAGTCAACAGGCAAACTGGATTCAGAGAAAGGGCTTTAGACAGAAAGATGAAACTAAAAAATTTCCAACCAGTAGACAGAAGAGATGCAGGTGATGATAGACACCCGAAAAGAGAGTGGGACTTGTGAAAAATTCTGAAATACTTAGGGATGAAGCACAATAGGACAGGTCCTGAAGGTGTCTTCGAAGGTGAGGATCCAGTGCTAGAGTTGTGGGCCTGATATGTAGTCCCTTCCACCTCAAAGCTTTCCAGCAGGAAAGTGATTTGTGAAAACTCTCTGCAATTCTTCTGAAGGTCTCCGACACAGACGTGGGTAGGTGGATGCTAAACTCCACCTCGATGGCAGTATCTAATCCGCAAAAAACATTTTCGTGAAATTCATGTCATACATCTATCCAGCTTATAAGTTTACCAACAAACCCTAAACCTGGCTAACACAAATAGCTTTCAAAATACATAGGTGGAGATACTTGCTCCAACTCAAACTAGAAATTAGTCTTAGAACCTTTATTACCAGTTAGGATGAACTGAGTTACCTCATGAACAAAACAGGAACATGAATACAGAGGCCCCTTTGATTGGGACTATTGCATGTAAATGAGACTTACAGAAACGGTGGCTAGACTGTGCTCTCATGACTGGACCATATGAAATGGTAGGGAAAAGGGTCGTGATGGCTCAACTTGAACTCAGACTTACCAGTACATCTCATGAAAGCTCCTAAGCCTCCATCTTACTTGCACATAAAATACAGCATGATTTGGAAAGAAAACTCTCTTCATTATACATGTGTCATATGTCACACGTGTCATAAGATAACCAGACTATCATTTCCACCCCAAATGACCTTCTGAAGCTGAAGACAGGCACACACGTAACGTGAGGGGTCCTTCCGTGGACCTCTTGACAAGTATGATGCCTGCATTTATTTTGGATATAAAGGTCACTAAAACCTTGTTTTATGCTCTCAATAACAGGTACTCAAGATGGATGTGTTGCAGGAATCGATGTGGGTGGCAAAGGATGACAGACAGCCACTGAAGTCTGCCAAGAAAACTGACACTGTAGCTCTTCGGTTCCAGGATCCATGACAGAATTATTGTCCATATTTTCCATTCTGTTTCTCATAAAAAAAGAAGAGTTACTAAAATGCTACAAATAACAAAACGGCTAGACTCACTCTTCAAACTGAGCTTGGAATAGCACTGTCCTGAGAAAGCTTTCAGGACGAAGAAAATGAAGAGAATTCATTGATTCATAATAATGGGCACGTTCCAGACACCGGGACATTGGCTGGTGGCCTCCGTGACACTGACCTGAACACACCCGGCCTTGACACAGACCATTCACTCCAGAGCATCAAGAAAACAGCTCTGCACTTGGCAACAGCTACACCACTTCTGGGATTGCCATTTTGAATGGCTGAAAAAAATTATATATATATGCATATATATATATATATATATATGTATGTATATATATATATCGAGGAGAATGGGGGAATTGATATTTAAATGTACAGTTGGAAAAGAAAAGGTGCAATGTAATATATTTCACTTATAGAAATCATTGCAACAGAAATCTTAAAGGTAAATATACAGACTGGTTTGCTTCTTAAAGTGACATGGTGACCGGCCCAAATAGTAGCAACAGTAGAATCCTTCCCCTGCCCTGCCATATCCTGATGATCTTCATCTTCCTTGTGTGAGTACTTCATAAATTCCCTTTGTGAGTGGTAAGATTTTTTTCCACATATATGAGTCCTATTTTTCTCATCATAGTAAAAATTTATGAAGGACGTGCTTGCTTGCTTTGCTCCCCCTTCTCTCTCTGTCTCTCCTCTCTCTCTGTCTGTCTCCCCTCCTTCTCCTCCTCCTCTTTGTGTCTCTCCTGTCACTCCCTTTCTTCTGTCAGCCTCTTTAGCCCCTTTGTAATCCCTTCTTTGTATATTCCCTCAAGGCATAGCTCAACTCTTATTTACGACACATCTTCATGCTCACCCCAAGTTCTGAGTTCTCTCATAACCTTAGATCTTTACTTGGGAAAGGGAAAATCATTCCACACAGAAGAAGGAATAGAAATGGTCTTAGAAGTGGGTAAAATTGACTTCAGCAAACCTTTTTCCCAGCACATTACTCTGAGAAGCAAACTCTGTGAGAGGTAGAGGCTTGCCTTGGAATGATGCCATTTACCCAGATAAGGAAAAGAATGGCAGGCTGGGGACTGGAATATTCAGGGCCGTATCTTCTTTTCAGGGCTGGACACAGAATAAAGGAAAGAACTCATTCCAGATAGAATCTGAAGCCAAAACTAGACATCCTTTAGACCTGTGTGCCTTCCACGGCACACTAGGGGGGCCTGGAAATTATATGTGTTTAAGACCTAAATGAGATGATAAATTTGGGAGCTCAACTGTAAAGAACGGTTGGAATAACTTCAAATGAGCAAAACAGCCAAAGATTAAAAAGATTTAAAAACATCAAAATTTTTCTCTTGGGCTAGCAAAGTGGCTCAGAGAGTGAAGGTGTTTTGCTGCCACACCTGACGACCTGAGTTTGGTATCCAGGACCCACATGGTAGAAGCAGGGGACTGACTTCTGAAAATTATCTTCTGACCGCCATATGTGTGTGTGCACGTACGTGCATACACATACACGCACACACACACTAAAGTATAATAAAATTTTCAAAAATCAAAACTAAGATACCATCACCACCACTCTGTCATCTCTAGCAAAAAGCCGTTGAAGTTGTCAGTGGTCCTGAGTCACAGAAACTCTCTTCCTTAGTGGGTATGTCACCCTCTGCCAGGCTACTAGGATTCAGCGCTGCACCTCAGAGCTTCCAGCCTGGCTTGATACGGTGCCCACAAGCTGATCTTAGCCTTTCCACAGAAGCCACTCAAGTAAAGTCACAACTGATGGCCTGAATCAAGTTCCTGGATTTCTGTCAATAGAAGATGATCAAATTAAGCCTGGATCCCAGAATGGAGCAGATACTAGCAGAGTTCTTGGAAAAACTCCAGAAAGGAAAACCTCAGGGAAGGAAGAAGGACACTATTTGTGACAGGCTAGAACTGTTTAACATTTAACATGAACATTAGAATAACAGCTAAAGAAACCAGTAAGCCGACAAGGTGGCTCAGTAGGTAAGGGTACTTTCCATGTAAGCCTGGCAGCATGAGTTTGATCCTGGAACCCACATGAAGATGGAAGGAGAGAACTAACTCCCTAAATTTGCCTCCTGACCACCACACACATGCTGTGGCCTGAATGGACACACTCGTAAACAAAAGAAAATGGTTAAAAATATTTTGTCTTGCTGGGCAGTGGGGGTGTACACCTTTAATCTCAGCACTTGGGAGGCAGAGGCAGAGGCAGGAGGATCTCTGTGAGTTCGAGGTCAGCCTGGTCTACCGAGTGAATTCCAGGACAGCCAGAGTTTCAACAGAGAAACCCTGTTTCGAAAAACCAAAAAAAAAGTAAATAAATACATACATACATAAATACATAAATATCTTAATAAGGTAGGGAAGAGGTGGAATAGAAAGCCAGTTCTCATATAACCAGCACTTTAAAAGAAGATTAAGAAGTAACTAGACTCATTAGTTGACCCTTGGCATCCGAGTCCTCTCACTTCAGGAATATTTCATGGCCATCTGTGGCCTTCACGTGGAGAGCCTGTTCTCCATGGTGCTGAGGCATCATAGTTCCCCCAGAGTCGTCCCTATAGTGGACTAGCCAGAAGTGACTCCCTCTCCCGAGTCCCATTGCAAATACTGCCTAGATGCTTCTCACCTCCCAGCTATTTGGTAGGAAGAAACAAATACCATTTACTGGTAGCAGTAAATGATCAATCAATAAATTGTGTATCTTAACTACTGTGGTGGGTTATTTTAAAGATTATGACCAGGAGTAGGTTTTAAGGAATTTTAATTCTTAAGATTTATCTTGTGTTTAATTCTATATGTGTGTGTGTGTGTGCCAGTGCCCATGGAGGCCAGTAAAAACAAGCATGAGATTCCCTGGAACTGGAGGGTTCCAAGTGGTTATGAGCCGACCAATAGAGATGCTGGCAGCCAAAATCTGCCCCTCTGCAAGAACAGCATATGCTCTTAACTGCTGAACCATCTCTCCAGCCCTGGATTTGAACTTTTAAACTTGCCTTGACCTTGGCATGTGGAAACTCAACTTATCATTCTCCAAGTTCTTTTCTGCCAATGGAGAGCCTGTATGTTGGACTTTGCCACTTACTGTAAATCTGTTAGGCTTATTCAATGTGGGTTAGGTTCTAAGCCTTCCTTGTGTTGTTTCTGAGGGTCCTGACTCTACTAGCCAAAGTGAAACCTGCACTGAGATCAGTGAAATGCGCTGGAAATGAACATTGAATGAGATTGGTCAGAAATGTTGATCTTGGGGTGTTGTTCTCAAAGAGCTCCTATATACTCATTGTCTAAATATCTTGACCTTCAGGGACTATGAGAGGAAGCCCTGTAGCCAGCCCTTGGCCTAATTCAGCTGAGTCCCAGAGCTGACATTATTTATGGAAACATAAGCAGTTGGTTGGATGAATGCCCAGGGGCCTTGGCATTGTAGGTACTTAAATAAATCAAATGATCCAGAAAACTGGTATTATGTGCGACCTCCATTTGAACTGCTCCCCCCAACCCCACTGGCAAATGTAAAGGGCAGGGAGAACCATCCTGCCTTGTAGAGAGCAGAGCCAGGACATGAGGGCTCCCAGCCAGGCATACTGAGTGGCCAGTGACAGGGAGACCTTGTAGTGTTACTTCAGGGGACAGAAAGAAGCCATCACACTCACACTACGACCAGGACTGGTGCTCAGGTAATCTGTAGTAAGAGCCAGGCAGGCTTCTCAGTTCTGGGATGTCTCCTGGGACTTCCCTCTGAAGATTTCCTAAAGCATACTTGCATTTCTAAATCAGATTCCGGTTTTTGCTATTTCTATCACTTTTCGAAACAGTTTTACCCCTGTGGCTTCATTTTAAAAAATCCAGCCATCTTGCAATCTTCAACGTTGCTCAGCAACGTACCCTCAGGAAAGATAAATCTTATATGAACATTAAACAAATGCAACTTTGCCACCTAAAAAATCAGGATAAAGGGAAAAAAAGATATAATTGAATATTGACCAAAAAAAAAAAACTATCTTGCTTATTCCTTACTTTAATATTCTTTCTTCACGCGAACTCAAGCAGTCTAGCCTCTGCTGACTGACGATCGTTCAGCAAAATCAGCAGGAAATTAGAAATGCAGCATTAGGATATTTGGAACATAATTTTTTGAAACCAGATGCACATCTGTCTGCTGGTCCAGTGAGGATGTTAGAGGAGACCAATCAATGCATGGTACATCAATTTTCACCACAGCTGAAGATGACTGAGTTACAGCTCAAAGGCACTCACGGTGGACTTCACTTTCCTGTGAGTTAATTAGGCGTTATACATAGAAAAAACATTACACATTCTCATTCCTCTCCCAGCCGTGATATCCTGGGCATGGAGCCTCCTGCTCTGCTCTGTCTCTAGGTGTTGATTTGAAGACTAAAAACAGTTACTGAAAGAGTCAGCTCCAAAGGAAATGCAAGCACACCAGTCTGTCCCCTCTCTCACCTTCTTTGTGTCTCTGAGAAGTTTCTTCTTCTATAAACATAATTTCACTGCCTAGAACATCGGGATAAAGAGTGTCTCCCACCAGAACTTGCCCTCCGTGTTTCAAGACACAGAGGTGATGGCTGGTAAGCTATGGCCACATTTATTCAAATTCAAGTGCTGTTGAAAAAAAAAAATCTGATGTTGGGGAGGGTCTGGTTTTGGAAATGAGAGAAGACCATGAGAGAAAGATATTCCCATATTGCCGAATTTAACTTTAGAAAGATCTTCAAAAGGATATTTTCACTGTTTGGGGTAACAGCTTAATCTCGGTAGTCAGCCCACTCTTCCTTCCATAACCACTGTTAATGGAAATGTCCTACCTCAAGCCCATGCAAGGAGGAAACACGCGTTTCTGTGACCAGAATTTCTTGGGTTCAAGGAAGCCAAGTTCAGGCTTCACGGGGGCCTGCGTAAAATTCGAAGCTGCAGAAACTCAAATGTAAGAAAGCACCGAGCAAATTGTGCGATTGGTGCAAACACAGAGCAGATCGAGCAGATCAAGACTTGACTGTCCCCAGAGAGCAACAGTCACTGGGGATTTACACCTCTGGGTATCCAAAACCACAATATCAGGAAGCCAGTTCCCAGGAGGGAGAAGACAAAACGACACCAAAAGGAGGAATAATTGGAAAGTCATAAATGAAGGTATTTCATTAGGCTGAGCTCCTGCTTTATAAAGGCCCTGAATCCCTGTGGACTGTTAGGTCATTTCAGCAAGACCTAGTTAAATGACTTCTTCAGGACTGGTTCCTATACAACTTCTTGCCTGACACATGCTCTATTCTTTCTTTAACCATGATCTTAGTTTTCTTTCAGTTAGTGTGATAAAACACTGACCAAAAGCAACCTAGGGATAAAAGGACTTAATTCACCTTACAGCTAATGGTTTATCACAAAGAGGAAATCAGGGCAAGAACCTGGAGGCAGGATGAAGCAGAAACTATGAAAGAACACTGCTTACTGGCTTGTTCTCCAGGCTCACATTCAGCTACCTTTCTTATATCTCCTAGGACCACCTTCCCAGGAGTGGCACCACCTCCCATAAGCTGGGCCCTCTCATATCATTGATCAAGAAAATGTTCCCACCAATTTGCCTACAGGTCAGTCTGATAGAGGCATTTATTTTATCAATTGAGGGTCAGCCTTCATAGATGACTCTAGCTTATGTCAAATTGACCAAAACTAAGCAGCACAACCATATATAAATCTAGGGTGCAAAGAAGTTACAGTCCCCTTAGGTGACAAACACCAAGGACAGTGTAGAAATCCTTGAGATGAATTCACTTTTAACTATCAAGTACAATAGAATTGGTATCCTTCAGCATCTTGAGATGCAGTCAAATAAGGATAATTAAACCTAGATTTTCAGATCAGCATCATTGGGAAGGTTACAAAACACAGCGGTGTTGCCAAAGTTGGTGAAATCAATTTCCATTTTGTTGCAGTGTGTGTCATGCAGAGACTGCTGAAACCAACAAAATGAAAAGCATTAATAATTGGTATTAATAGCTTGTATAAGTTAATTTATTTATTTGCCTAAAAGAAAGTCAGTCGGACAATTCATCAAACGGAAGCTATGTACACCAGATAATAAAAAGCTGGTACTTCTTTTTTTTTTTTTTCTTTTTTTAATTTATGAGGCATTGGAAATTGATGAAAATCTAAGTAGACGCAAAGCAAATGAAATCCTTTTTGTTAGGAAAACAAATCCCATTTAGTGGTATACCACAGAAGGGCATTTTTGTGACTTTAGGAATATGGGGAATATAAAACATAGTACAGAAAGCTATTGACTTGAAATTAGGATAATGCAAGTTCCTTTCTGCTCACTGTACTTTCTATCAAAAATTAAAGATGTCACTAAATGATCCCCCTGCAATGCCAAAGACATACGTGAGGAAAAAATTATAATAAAGTCAAGCAGGGAATCACATGGCCGTGAAGCTAAGCACTTTGTGGAAAGCACTTCATGATTCAACTCAATTGGGCATTTACCGAAGAGCCATCTGCGGTGGGTGTGGTGGGTGTGGTGGGTGTGGTGGGAAGTGGGAGGGGCAGAACAGATCCTCTGCTTTTCATTTATAGTCATATCTTGTGCCTGCCCAGGCGATGCTCAGTTCTGCAAGACTAAATTATAAGATCTGAGGACTGTTAGACCCTCAGCTTCTTCCTCTTCTCTTTCTCCCTTTTGCCTGATCATTTCTATGCTTTTGCTAGAAGTTAGCGTCTTTGTTTCTTTTCCTGTTGCTGTCATAAAATACTCTGACACAAGCAACATGAGAGCAAAAGGGTTTATTTTATCTCGCAGTTCAAAGTGCAATCCATCATGGCGTGGAAGTCAAGGCAGCAGGAGCTTGCAGCAGCAGGTCACATCACATCCACAAACTGAGCAAAGAGCAATGAAGGCATGCTATGCTTTCAGCTGTGTCCTTACAAAGTCTGTAAGGCTTTGGTAGGCTCTGCTCTTCATCTCCAGCTCAGTAGGCAATGGTGCCACGCACAGTGGGAGAATTATCACACATCAACCAGCATAATCAATATAATCCCCCACAGGTGTGCCCAGAGGTCCATCTCATAGGTGAGTCTAGCTTCATTTTCTTCTGCTGGCTAAGCTCGAAAAGGAAATCCTTAAGGGCATGTCCAGACAGCTGACAAAGGTACATCACCAGTCACTAAGAAATCCTGGTCTAAATTCATTAGCTAAGTTAAGGATACATACACAGCATTCAGGACCCACTCTCTGACTTGGTATTGATTTCATTCCAGACTTAGAGATAATGTTCATTGTCTACCTGACAGTAACTATCAGAGTGAGTTTCTAGCTGCTCCTGGCAATGCACGAATACATCAAAAGAACAATTTCAACCTTAGAGAATGAAGCCACTTCCAGAGCCATCTTATAAGTTATTCCCATTGCCTGAGCTGCACAGCAGCTGCCCCACATCTTCCATTCTGGAGAACTGCAAGCAATAAAGGCTGCTCTCACCCACTGAGCGTCCACTCTGGGCCAGGTGTCTAGTGTGGCATGACAAAGTCATGCAAACCTTGGCTGCTTTCTTGGAACAAAGCTACAACAGCTAAGTTCCTCATCACGTCAACCATCCCCTTCCATTTAGAGACTTCAAGAGAGCGGGCATCAGGATGTCCTTTGCTGAGCCTTTCCCTATTCAGCTATGCCAGTCTCATATGACACCTCCCCCTCAAACCACGGCAGGCTTCTCTGAGCTGGAGAAGTAAACGCTCATTAGGATTCTGCACGTGCATCCTGGGAACTGCGTCCCGCGTGTTCCCATGCTGTCCTTGCTTCGTTAGCACAAACACTTATCCACAGCTGACAAGAGACATCAAACTACCATAGGTAATTGCATTTCCAGAGCAGTAGATAATGAAACTGGAAAGACTTGGCCTTGCCCCTTGCCTCGCTCAGAAAACAGATAAGTAGAATTGTGCTTTCTTTCTTCAGTAACCAGGCAAGAACATTGGGTCTCAAACTCTAAAAAAATTTAGAGTTAAAAAAAAAAAAAAAACATGCTCCTTTACTTCATGATCTTATTTAAGCTTGAATTATATTTCCACTTAATTAAATCACTTTCACTTTGAAACTTTGCATTAAAAATAATACACAGATGTCATGACAAATGAGTCTGCTGGTCTATTACACCAGCCAAACTACTTCAGGCTGACCCCGGATGAAGGTGAGACATTGTTGCAAATATGACCAAAATCTTTCTTGTCTTTCTTCAGATAGCTCAAACTTTCAAACCCGAGTCAGGGTCTGAAACTGCTAAGAAAATATCTCAGAGTAGTGGTGAACATTTGGACTTATGGTTAATTTCGAGAAAAGACTCACTGAACGAATGTGGCTCTACCTACATTAGGCAACATACTGCATTGTTCCTATACTGTGCCTTCCACTTGCTTAGTGATCGCTTCATTGTCCTCTACTGGCTAAGATGGAAAAGGATAGTCCTTGAGGGCATGTCTAGACAGCTGACAAAGGTGTGGTCTCAGTCTACTAAGGAATCTTGGTCTGAATTCATTAGTTAAATAGGGTACATGCATAACATTCAGATCCCACTCTCTGACTTGGTATTGATTTCATACTAGATTTAGAAATATGTAGAAAGAACAAATGGGAACTTCTGAGATGTCAAAGGACATACAGGAGAGGAAAGAAGAAAGCAATCTAGAAGACATTCCTTCATGCGGATTACAGGGAGCCTTTGGAAGTCTGGCTCACTGAAAATCAGCATCGACTAGCCAACAAAAATAGGAAGTAAAAGAACTTATTTGAAATTTCTACAGCAGCTCTCACATTTTCTGTTGCCCTTCACCTCAGTATGATGGATGGAGTCCACTGTCTTGGAGTATTTCTGAACGTTTCAGATTCATTCACTCATCATGCATTGAGCAAGGACCCAGGATGTACTGTGAATTTGAGCAGAGGCTTATGCACGCCTGTGCTTTTGCAGGTTTCCCAGTTGTATTGATTGGCTCATGTAGGCAGTGTGGCCTACAGAAAGTGCAGTCCATGTACTCCAGACTACCGATGCAGGACAGGTCCTCCAATGGAATAATGTGGGAAGTGCTGAATACACTCTCCACCCTTTTGCAGATTTACAATGCACACTGATCAAAGGAGCACTCAAAGGGAATTGGAGTCTGTAGGGAATGCCTCAGTCTGCTTTGCTTTCAGCTGTGTCCTTACAAAGTCTGTAAGGCTTTGGTAGGCTCTGTTCTTCATCTCCAGCTTCTTAGCATTGCCTCAGCCATCTCGACTCCCTACACAACCTCTCAGTGTGGGAATCAGCAGCAGGTGTTTCTGGCTGCCTACCCAGATCTCGTTCTTCCTGCTTCCTCTCTGGCTTCCTGATTAGCTCAAATGTCTCCTCTCCACTACGTGCCACAAGCTTCTGCTCCTGAGGGGACACTAACTGCCCTTTGTACTAGCTGATGGTGACTACTTGCCTATATGTGTTTTACTGGGACCTGAGTGTAGATTTTTCGTCTTCTTGAAGTGTTTCCAGCAGTTTGCTGGACACTGGGTGGACAGTATGACCTAACTGTGGCATCTGCTTACCAAAAGACACAAAGGACATGAGAGATAAAAGGTGTTGGATCTACTGGATCAAGCCCATCTTGAAACCTAGTTTTCTTCTGAGTTTCTGATATGTGAAGCAAGAGATTCACTTATGCCAACTTGATTGGGGTCCTCTTAACTTGTCATTGAAGTCATCTAACGGATACAGACTCTAAATCCCAGTCCCTTTCTAGGAACCCTCTAAAACCATATTAGGATCTGTCTCCAGGAAGCACTTGCCCAATTAATTTGCCCAACCTGTCCACACACCTATGGTTCCTCCACTTCTGGCATGGCTCACACCCGAACAGCCAGAACAGTCAACAACAAAGAATATGGCAGGAAATGTCTAAGATCCAAAGGTCATAATATATTTCCGTTTACCGATATTCTATAAGTAACAAAAATTTGGCTTAAGCGTAAATTCATTTCGTACATGTGAAATCCATCTTTCCAGTGTGTTCCCTGACACAATTTATCTCCCAAGGTCATTTTAATCAACCTGGCTGTTTATGCTTTATTCTGTAAGCGTTTCCTTTATTCCCTTTTCTTATGAGCTGTTTTACCCAGGGACGGAACTGTGGAGTGCAGACTTCATGGAGCGAAGTGCCTAGAATTTCTGATTGCTAACTTCACTCAGATATGAATTTAAAGAGAGTTTAGACAGCGCTGGGAGGGAAGGGTGACTGCCAAACACCCACCTCCTTCTTTTTCTTTAAAAACTTACGGATGGGTTAGAATTCAAAGCTTATTCCAGAACACGGTGCTATTAAACATGGAATTTGGCAGCCTATTCTTTTAACACCCCTCATACTTATAACTAACTCCATGACTTCTTTGTAACAGCAAATCCACGCACACCCCCCTTCTTCCTGGCTTATTACTATAGTTGTAACTGAACATTTGAAACCAAAACTTTTCCTATTTTCTTGATCACTATAGACAAATTGAATTAGTCTGAAGTCTTAGATACCTGACTATTCCATAACCTTATGCAATATATTTAAAAAAAAAATCCATGTGATTGACTCTAGTGATTGGATTTACTTTTTGAAGTCTAGCTTTCAAAGTACATTGGAAGAGACAACAGAGTCAGCTTCATAGGCATAGAAGGCTGGGCTGGTGGAATGGCTCATTGGTTAAACCTGATGACATGTTAAATCTCTGGAACACAGGTGAAAGAACCAACTCCTGAAAATTGTCCTCTAACCTTCACATATGTGCTATAGAATGTACATGTATATTCATGCATGTGTGAGCACATCCACATGTGTGTACACACCACGCACACATGTGCACACACACCAAGACAAATGTACATAAAATAATAACAATAATAAAATAAATACATTTTTAAAAGAACTCAAATGCTGAAGGTTGGACTCTGGTCTTCTGGTTACCACCACCACCATCCTCCTTCGTTTTCCATCTTCAGTGTTGAAGGAAGTGTAGGTTAGTGAAACCTAAACAAACATGACATGCAGAGTGAAGAAAATTAAGATGTTTCCATAAGAATAAATAAATAATACATACACAGAGAGAAGCGCACCCACAAGTTCTCACACACACAGATTTTCAATAATGTAGAAACCAGAAACAAAATTGGAAAAAAAAATTACAGTCCACTAATGCTTATTTTACCAGGGTTAGGGTTAGGGTTAGGGTTAGGGTTAGGGTTAGGGTTAGGGTTAGGGTTCCTCCACTTCTGGCCTGGCTCACACCCAAACAGCCAGAACAGTCAACTTCATAGTCAAAAGAAATGCTGGGGAGGAGGAGAAACACGGAGGAATGAAAAGACACTAAAGATACTATTTAAAATATTCCAAAGGAAGCCATATACGGGTAATGTCAAACAAGCAGAAGCCATGAAGACACAAATACTTCAAGGTGCTGTGTGAAAAGTGATGTGTAGTGAGTGGGATGTTGCTGTGGTAGCTCAGGATGGAAGATACAGAGGCATTTTCATAGGTGGAAGCCCTGCCAGACCTCAGCAGAGGGAACCATCATTATAGCCAGCACTATTATCAACAGTGGAACCCCAAGCATCTGAGCTCAGGTGTTTTTATTGATCCAGAACTCCTCAGGTGCAGATCATAAGCAAACATTCCCCACAGAAATCCAACACCTGCAGACAATACAGAATGCCAATACCTAGGCAGCCCCTCACCTAACAATGCCCAAAACAATATTTTAAGCACAACTGAAAATAAACTTCTACAAGGATGAATCCATGTCCTTATCAAGCTTCAAAAGTGATGCTTGCAGGTGAGTCTGAGGTTGGCACAGATAGGGACATAATGTACCTACCCACTCCTTGTTTTTGTTTTTGTTTTTTGGGGGGGGTGCTGAAAAGTCTTAAGACACTCCCAAAGCACCAGAGTGAAGAGACCAATACAACCGTATCTGACATCAGCACATAACAGCCATCAGAACAGAGTAAATGGAACAACAAATCAGAACAGACAAACTTGCTTGTTAAATTAAGGTTCTGTCGCTTAATGGAGAGTCCAGCATTGAATTTTCCAATGTTTTTTATTAATCACAAACCACGTCAAATCCCAGGGAATTCTATACCCAGGCAGCTAGGCAGAGAGCTCACTCCAAACTCCACCAACCTCACCAACCTCTCCATCAATCTCTCCATTTCATCTTCTTCTGTGTCCTCTGCTGTCTGTTTTCTCTCTGCCCTTGCCCTAGTTGTTTTTTATTCCAAATCCTCTCTGCCTCCACCCAGCCCTCCAATATACAAATGAATGGAGCCTAACCTTCATCTGCCTTAAGGCTAAGGAATGTCCTATTCATGTGGAGAGCCGGATAGCCACTCCTTTGTTTACTGGTAGGAAGTGAATCCTTTACATGCTTCAAGGACAGCTTACTGGAACATTATCCATAACTAAAATCTCCCACAACACTCGCTGATGCAGAAACCAGAAGTATCCAGCAAATCACTGCCCAGACTAAGTGCTCACCATTCACACCAGGGACACTGCAGAAAACACAGCTTTGTCTTTAATCAGTCTTAACTTCTTATAGGTTAGGGTCAGAAAGCTTTTCCTGCACAGGAGTCTTGCCAAAGGCTACACTGTCTCCTGCACCCAGACACTCTGGATTGGAACACGAAAGCAAATACAGGCATGCAGAAACAAATAGCTGTGTTCTCATAAAATTTTATGAACAAAAAATCAGTGGCAGAACGGATTGGACCTACAAGCCATAGTGATCCAACCTGTGTCACGGAGGAGCCCAAGCAAGGACAGCATCACTACTAGGTTCTAATGAAGCAGCTAGCATTCTGATGGCTGGTGTTTAGAGGGAAGGCATTCTTTTTTAACACATACAAGAGCAGAAGTAGAAAGGAAAAAAATCAGGATTCTTGAAACAGCAAAGAAATATTCACCTGACATTTTGAAACTGTGCTATAGAAGGAAAGAATGGACAAGACCCCACATTTCATCGCATAGAGTTCTTCTGCTGAACTTGACATCCAGAGAGAGCAGGTGGCTGGACTGGGGAAGAGAACTCTTTCGGTTTCCTGTGAGTCTTGGTAGGCTGTTGGGGGGGTGGACAGTATACAGTGGCATCCATCCCCCTTGGTCAGGAAAGTTCCCTGATCCTCTCAATGCAGTCTTTGCATTTAATCTCCCCAAGGAGTCTCTCTCCTCACCCCCAATGAAGGAAAAACAAACCAGCAAAAACTAAGCCACTTTGCCATAAAATTTTATTCTTTCCGACAGCATATATCACTCATGGTGCCTGGAAACACAACTTTAGAGGCCCTGGGAAGTGTACTTCATCAGAGGCCTCCACATTGTCAAGAAACACGAAGCATGCATTTCTCTACGTAACTCAAAGTTTTACACCCCACCCCCAACCACCATATAACCGGCAAATGGATTTCATAGAATTTCAATGAACTGGAGCTCTCCCTCCCCCAGCCTTTTTTTGTTGACTAGGTGGTTAGTGAGTACTATTGCTTGGATTTTGACTGTTTCAGGGTTAAAGTTTTTGGTCCTTGGCCTGTTGGTGTCATTAAGGAGGTGGTTGAGCCTTTAGGAAGTGAGGGCTAGTAGGAAGATTTAGGACAGTGGGAACATGACCTTGAAGGGAACTATAAGATCCTACATGCACGCTTTGTCTCCCACCCCTGCTTATCTCTCTCTCTCTTTCCTTCCTTCCTCTTTTTTTAAAAAGAAAATTATATTTATTTATATGTATATGGGTGTTCTGCCTGCATATATGTCTGTGCATCACAGGCATGTAGCACTCACAGAGGCCAGAAGAGGGCATTTGATCCCCTAGGACTGGAGTTACAGACAGTTTTGAGCAGCCATGTGAGTGCTGAGAATCAAACCTGGGTCCTCTAGGAGATCAGTCAGTGCTCTTAACTGCTGAGCCATCTCTCCAGCCCATTCTCTCCTTTTCAAGTCTCTATTTATAAATGAGCCCAAACAAACCACTTATCTTTACAAATAAAGATCAATGGTTTATCTTTACAAATGGATCATCTCAGGTTCTGGTTACAATAGTGGAAAGTTAACACCCTAGATAAACTGCTTGCCCGCGAGTAGAATGGTTACATTTCACAGAGATGCTCTGAGTTAATCACAGAAACCAGAGAATCTGACCCAGAAGCCTCTGAGGGAATCCATGAGGTCAGAAAGTCCTTCCAGCTGTAGACCTATTCAGGCGAGGGGTTATCAAACTGCAGTAACCATCAACAGTACTGCCAGGGTCCTCCAACAGAACTGACAGAAGGCAGCACCCCTAGACCAGGACACTGGAAGTTAGGTAGTCCTCTTGGTTCCCACCAAGTCCTCATGCTCAGTGCTGTGACCTCATGAGGAGCATTTCAGCAAAGCAAATTTCTGCCTTCTACTATGGGGTCCATTGTATCCTCTCTATCAAGGGCAAGATGGGCTTTTGCTCCAAAGTCCGCTGGCCCATTGTTTCTGCCTTGTGCTTCTCAGCGCTGGTCTCTGCCTCTCTTAGGAACAGTGACATCATAGCAAGGGAAGCACGAAGAGCCAGGCCAGCATCGCGAGGCAGGGTGCAGGGACACTGCTGCCAGATGTCCTCTGCGCGTGCATCACAGCGAAGACTGCGTTTGTGTGGTTGGTGGGCAACTCGACATTGCAGATCATTCCTTCACAGCAAGACCTACACTCCTGTGCAGGAGGGAAGAGGGATACGAGTGAACAGCAGGAAGGAGGAAGGGACGACGACAACAAGGACAGATGTCGGAGCTGATAGTCCAGCCTGTGCATCACCCTGACTGTGGGTACTGTTCCCTGCAATGGGTTCAGCCCAGACGGTTCTGAGACTCCTCACCCTGACTCTTGAAGCTATCTGCGTCAAACCCAAGTGTAAGTGAAGGGAAACTGAATTTGACTGCCCAAGTTGCCAGGTCTTGACAGGTTTACAGAAATGAAAGCTAGGAGCCTTCTAGACTTGTCATTGGTTTTCTTTCTTAGTATTACTTGCTAGCTAATAGCGGTGGCTTGCTATTGTCTTTGCCTTTCACCTGAGTCCCATTAATTAGTTGGTTAAAAAAAGAAAAAGAAAAAGCCCAGGTTCTTAAGAGTGCATTCAAGGGAAGCAGCCTCTGATCACACAGCATCGAACGTCAGGCCGATGCCACGGCTTCATGAACTGGCCACTCACACAGGCTCCCAGGCTAATGAGGCAGCAGGAAGACAGCCACTAGCGGCTGTCCAGTCTGTAGATTAACTTGGGCATTTTTTTTTTTCTTTTCCAAATCCTGCCATGTAGCCCAAGCTTCACACTCACAATCCTCCTGCTCAGCCTCCAGAGTCCTGGGATTACAGGCATGAGATACCACGACCAGTCTGGGGTACTTTCAAGAGATCGTGATGCCTTGAACCAGAAGTTCTCAACCTGTGGGTCACGACCCCTTTGGGGGTCGAATGACCCTTTCACAGTTGTCACCTAAGATCACCTGCATATCAGATATTTACATTATGATTCATAACAGTAGTAAAACTATAGTTACGAAGTAGCAACAAAAATAATTTTATGGCTGGGGGTCACCACATGAGGAGCTGCATTAAATGCTCCCTTCCAGCCTGGCCAGCATGCCTTGTTCTTGCTGTCCGTATGGTCCTTGTGTGATCAGACCCAGCCATCACTGATGTCAGGGTCACTACAATGCTATATCACATTCTAAAGTTTTGTGGAACATGTATTTTCAAGTCATTGAAATCGCCCCCCTCCCGGAAATAGTAGGATCTCTGTATATAAGAGGATATTCATGTTTGGGACGATAGAATACTAGAGTATTTGATCCAATATCTATCTAGAATTCATCTTATGCTCTTAGACTTTCTGCTCTGAGCAGAGATGGAGGGTGAGACAAGTGTCCATCCCTGTTTTCTCCTTTCTCCCTTCTAGTTATCCTGGGAAAGGATGGAGATTTGTAGGGAGGAACAGATCTCATCATCCAGGCTCCAGCGCTCTTACTATCTCACGGATGGGTTGTTCTTGAGCTTCTAGAGCAGCCTTCAAACTATTCATGCAAGTTCTGAAACCAGAGTGTAGCTCTGGAGCCTGGAAATAATCATTCTTAGTAACATTATTTCTTCTTGAAGAGAGAATATCAACTGTCTGCTCTCCTCATTGGCACAGAAATGCAGTCTTTTCGTGAGAATACAAACAAATCTAACACATTGCTTCTCCTTATTGGTTCTCCTATGAGGCATACTTTACCACCATCACCATGAAACCTGGGAAAGTATAGTCTCACACACACACACACACACGCATGCACACAATCTTTACCGTGTGTTCTGAATCCCGGCTGTAGCGGCAGCCGACAAAATGGCATTCATTTTTAGAGGCACACTTTTTAGTGATGGATGTACTTCTTCCACGGCTGGTGAAGTGATGAACTGTCAAACAATACTGTGTGTCTAGGAAAATTTAACAGCAACAAAAAAAAGCAATTTTATGTTCCATATTGCCAAAGAGACCCCCTCAACCATCATTCCAGAAATGACTAAAATTCAGGACAATCTTTAGGCTTCTAGGTGAGAAATTCAATAGCAGTGAATGCTGGAGTTTGTAGGTGGTATAGGTGGTATATCAGCTCCTAAAGTACACATGTGTTTTGAAAATTAATATAAATGGGTATCCAGTTCCTTCGGCTTTAGCTGAAGCAGAGAAAAATGTGCAGGGTTTTCATCAATCCTTGGGCCTGCTCATCCAATATGCAAGCATTTATGTCCCTGGCCTGCCCTTGCTTTCTCTAAAGCACGTGTTCTAGAACTCTAAATTAAGACAAAACCTGTGAGCACAAAAACATGTCTGGAGATTTGAACGTTTGTTTCTTACAAGCTATGTGGCAAGTGGGTCTCCTGCTACCTATTGGGTCACGCTCCTTCCTTGCTTATTCCTGTTCTGAGCCTTCTAACAGTTTTTGGCTCTTCTTCATATTGATTCCATATTCCACTTTTCCTTTCCTCTTCACTTCCTGTTTCCCACTCATCCCTCCTCTGCATAATTAGCTCATTTCTATATAATGATCCTCATTGCATTAAGCACACATTTCACGACTTAGCATTCTTCTAAGTGGTTCACAGGACATCATAGCATATTCTGTTTCAGCTCTGTATCTCCTCTGTTGCCAAAGACCATGGAAATGCTTGTTAATTTGTTCACATGGATCTTAATGGCAAAAGTCAGGGGGAAAATGGACCAAGATTGAGAAGACAGAGTTCTTAGAACTGTCACAAGTAAGTCCTGTTAGATCCTTGGAGCTCACTGTATTGTTTAATGAAATATTAATACAGACAGTGACATTTTGATAACTTTAATAATATTTACAATGGCAAATATATTCATATTGTAGATCAGTAAATCGGTAGTCAGTTACCTTCTAACTTGCGTTCATTCAATCCTCGCTGTCGACCTTTGGAAGGCCATAGACCATATTAACATCCTTTTGTTGTTATTGCTTTAGACGGCCCCTCATTATGTAGTCCTGGCTGGCCTGGAGCTCCCTATATAAACCAGGCTGACCTAGAACTCACACAGAGATCCTCCTGCATCTGCCTCCTGAGTGTCTGGGTTAAAGGCGTATATCACCATCTTTCCCACAGTCATGCAGGTAGAAAGGTTACACAGGTGTATAGGATTCTAATCCAGGCAGGTTTGTGCTCTTCATCAGTATACTTGGCTGCCTCCAGGATACTCAATATTAAACTAGACAAAAATAGCTGACTTTTGGAATCTGGAAAAAATGGAGCCATGAAATGTGTTGGAGAAAGCGTTTAACTGTATGCTACAAACTCAGAAGAGTGGAAACAGGCAGCTGCTTGTGTTTACACAGAGCATTGCACACATCACACACGTGCAAGTAGCGTCTAGTCAGTCTGCACAAGAGCTGGTATAAATAAACCAAGAAATATCCACGTTGTCACGTCCTGTCATAAAGACCCTCTTTTAACAACACTGACAGACCACAAGCTTTGTGGAGGAAAGGAAATCAGAGATGACAAAAAACAGTGGCTCCAAGCCACTTTGCCCTGGGACTACCACTGCCCTGCACAGGAAAAGTAAGAAAGACACCCCAGTTACAATTCCAGATGCTTAGTGCCATTAGACCTAACTAGCAGATGGTCAAAAATGAGCTCTCATGCTATGCTGGAATGTGGGGGTCATTCCACTCTGGTTCTTGTAAAAGTTAGCTTCTCAGGTGGGCTTGGCAGAGCCAAAGCTGTCTGGGCTGTTGCTGACACTGCTTGGGAGATGGGAAGTTAAGCTCTCCTGTCTTTGTTTATTCATGATTCAAAAGAGATGTCATTTGGGGCTCCAAAGATGGCTCAGCACTCCTTGCTCTTCCAGGAGATCTGAGTTCAATTCCCATAATCCACGTAGAAGCTAAAAAGCATCTATAACTCCAGTTCCAGGGGATCCAATGCCTTCTTCTGGTCTCCTTGGACACCAGACATGCATGTGGTGAACAGACATACATACAAGCAAAATAGTCATACACGTAAAATAAAAATAAATTAACCTTTAAAAGATTTTTAAATAAACAAAAGAGATGACACTCTAAAACCCAGAAGCAGATAAAAAGATTTTGGTTGATAAATGACAAATGGGAGCATTATACACAGACATACTAAGCACAGACTTTGGGGGACAATTCAAAGAATAGCATGATCCATAAGGGGAAGACCAACGAAGAGGTACACTTTAGAGCCGTTCTATCCTTACTATTTGGTTTTCAGGGGAAATTTAAAGCAAATTGTTAAAGAACGGTATTGACCATCTGAAATAAATTAGGAGAGATAGTTATCAACCAACCTCAAAGCTTTAAAATAATTCTAACCGATCACTTCCTGAGTGGGTTTAGAATCCATTCCACAAGATGGAACTTGTGCTGCTAACCGGGTCAAAACCCTATGGCTATCCAGGTCCTACGTCCTAGGAGAGAACCTTCTGCTATTGTTCTGTTAAAAGGACATAGTAATAAATTGCCCTTGTAAGTTCTTAACTTTATACCCATAGATTAGTGCATCTCTCAACCCTCATAAGAGAATCTTCTTCCTAAAGAGTGGAGCGATTAATAGAGAGACCGGAAACTGGTCAGAGGATAAGAACGTGGAATGAATGACCAATGCTAAATGGGACGGCTGTATCACAGCAATGACAGTGCCACTTGATGCATTCTCTGACTCTTGTCTCCAGCTATCCATTCTCCACATGGTGGCTACAGCAACGCCTCATGTCACAACCAGTGTCCTGTGCTCCCTGCTCACCTCTAGTGCCTTCCTACCACACCGTCAGTGACTTCCACACTCTATCAAATAAACGGCCGTGCATCTTTGCACCGGGGTCCCTCTCAGATTGTTTCTCCACCCCTACTGTGCCTCGGCGGGCAGTCTCTTCCTGTTCATTGACGAGGCTACGGGAACTAGTGCTCTGGAAGCTTCCACGTTTGACACACCTGCAGATCTCCATCTGGCTTCCTTGTCTTGGCCATTCAGGTCTTTGTTTTAATTCAGAGAAGATTTCCCATGACTACCTAGTCAAAGGGATCCATCCATCCATCAGGAGGCATTTACTGAGTGCATATTAATAGTCAGGCACCAGATTGTGCACTGGCGATATGTCGGAGGATAATCAGATATTTGTTAGGGGAGTGAGTGAACTTCCCAGACGTCAATAAATCTTGAGAGGAGAGTACAGAAACCTTTCTTTTCTTGAAGCCAGTAAGTATAGTAAGTATAACTTCTCTAAGGTAAGATAAAGCATAGAGCATTTCCGGAATTGTTTGAATGCTTTAATCGACACTGTGGTTTCTGTCCTCTTGCTAAATAACTTTTAAGAAATTCTTCCTCGTGATGCATACAACTGCACGTTGAGGCTGTGTCACCCATTTCCAGGTTCTCTCAGGATAGTCTGGTGTCTATAGTCTTTCGCAAGAAATCCAGGACCCCTGTGGAATGTCATTGGCTGTCGGCATGCTATTCTATTATGTAAGGTGTCTCCCCCAGTTAAGGGAAGGACCTAAATAAAGTGAGGTCACAAAAGAATCTGAAGAGTCTTCTAAGCTCAAATACTCACCCTGCGGACACCATTTGTCTTCTGCCCATCGATTGCAATTATAATTATCACCGGCATTTTCACAAGTAAAACACTTGAAGCTGTTTGGAAATGGTGTGGCTTTAAAGAAAAATGAAGCAAGGTCACAAAAAGACAAAATTTTCAAAACATCAAGAGTGGCACAAAATTAGCAACTTTACATACAAGACATCCTTTTCAGAATGCCTGCACTCAGAAAGCTGGATGTACCCATCAAGTTTGCACTCATTTCATTTATTCCCTTCTAGTAAGTACTATGGTCGTCCGTTATAGAGAAATGGAAATGGCTCCACAAGCTACTTTGAAAGATCTATGGTATGGTTGTGCTATGAATTATCATCTGGAATAAGAGGGGGTTGAGGGAATGGGCGAGGAGGGGAGTGGTACTGGTATACGAGATAGACAGAGAGAAGATAGAACACCTTGAATAATATAGAAAAATGCGAAGTGAAGAACAGCAATGAAATACATCTTGCGTAGGGGCCAGGATGGAGACAGGCCTCGTGCTGGCTGTGTATCACCAACACCAAGAGAGCATTCTAAAAGGTATAGAAAAACCCATCCCCCATCTCACCCTCTGGATTATTATTTGACTACAATTAGTAGCAAAACCTTCATTCAGCATTAATCTGCATCACAGGAATGAAGACCCGGGTCATGCTCTCTTCCCAATTTCAAACTTTTTGATGAGTTTTCAAAGAGTGTTAATGGCCATTTGAAAGAATGGGTTATCATTTATGCAGAAAGTTTTCATAGCCAATAATCTTCTTTGATGAAGAAATCAATAAAGGTCACGGCACCTCCTCTGTTAAGCTATGATTGGGGACAGTGCTCATGAGAGACTTGTTTGGCTCTTATGTCTTACAGTAGAAGCCTTGTGAGACTGTAGCAGGAGGCCAACACATTTTAAAGAAACAGAGAAGCCTTCCGTCATGACACCCTCATCCCTGAAGTGATGAGGCCTTTCTCTTTCACTCCAGGTAAAACCAATTGTTCTAGAAAGGTGTGGTAGAGATGTCAAATGAACACAGTATGAGAACACAGGCCCTACTTACGGTCAAGAGGGGGCCTCACGTTGTAGAAGTTGATGTTCTTGGCAAATGCCCAGTTTTCTGAGAAGATCAAGATCTGAAGGATGGTCACAGCTAGAATGTGGCAGAGGAGCAGCATTCTGACCTCCCGGATCGGGCAGGCCGAACTCATGTGTCTGCCATGAAAACACAGGCCGGGTCAGCTCACTTGTTTTTTATATGTCAATGGGAGTTATGTTTTGCTTCTGCTTAGAAAACTCAAATTATTCAGCCTGTTGAAAAGGGTCAGTACTACAAGGATCATTCAGATGAAAGCTAAGTAGTGACTGCCTTCCAATAGCCTGCTAGATTTCAACAGAATGCCCAGTGATCCTCCCTGTCCAGGAACACAAGCCTCTGTCACTGGCCTGGCTACACCAGGTTCCTTCTGTGTCTGAGGCTAGCTAGTTGATGCTGTACAGAATCGTGCAGAATTTTTTCACTCAACTCCAGTTCCTGGCTTCTTTACTTGAAGTCACTAAACCACTTATTTCTGAAATCCTTCCCCTTAGTAAACACAAGTATTTGATCCATTTTGCAGCTCCATCAAATCCTGAAAGAAACCACAGAAGGAAAGCCAGTGGAGAAAATCATGAGTAGAGCACAGTAAGTCTGGACTAAAAATCTCTGCCGATCCCAAAGCTCACCGACACAGAGGAGAGAAGGGAGCGTCACTTGAGACTCCAGCCCCACCTGCGCCTGCCATGCTGGCTGCAAGGACAAACCACCAGGAGGCTCCAGAGGAAACAATGAAGTTGGGTGCTAGGTACAATAGAGTGATACTCCTGTCCACAAACCCTGCTGACTGTCCATAATTTTGAACAGATGGGACTGGAACTCAATGGGATGACGGACATGCTGGGTAAAGGTCGTGGTGTTCTGGGCCCCATAGAACCCATAGGTTCTGCCCTTAGACGCCAGCCTTGAAGGAGTAGTTAAATCTGCAGTCTCATCCCTGACAGGTTGTCTGGCCAGGGAGAGGTATGTGTGGGCTGCAGATGATAACACGCAACTGGGAGGCCAAAGGTTCAGGTGCTGGTTCTGCTGGCTATTAGTTTCTTGACCCTGGGTGAGCTCTTTAAACTCTATTAACCTCGATTTACTCGTCTGTAAAATGGCTTAATAATACCTACCCTGCCCACACGTTTGGATAATTGTGAGTATCAAATACAGGTTCAGATAGGATCACACAGTTTTGTGTGAATAAAACACACATAATAAGAGTTCTTTGGAAATGCTAAGCGTTCAAGAGAATTGGCCGGACTCATTTTGTTCCTGCTGAGTCAATCCGTCTCAGTGGCTTAGAAAACGTTTCAAAGAAAAATGGTTTGATGTCCGCATATAAACATGTGGCTCTTCATACTTACTTTTATGAAGCCAGGGCAGTAGTATGTGGGTTCCATGAGTTTGCCTCTTCTCTTGTGAGTTGCACATAAGTAACACGTAAGCAAGGGCACCGAACTGAGTATCACACAAAATATAGCGGCAACACCCTCCCTCCCCTACTAAGGATCTCTGTGATGGCAACGCCCAGTCGCCATGGATGCAGTCAGTGAGGGAACACACACGGGCGTGGAATTTCTAAGAATACAATAGGGTTAGCTTTACAGATTTTGTTTTATTTTACATCAGCAATAGACACAGAGATATTAAATATATTTTTCTAGTTGATCTTAGTTACCAAGATGGGAATTTCAGTAGTCATACTTCTACGTTTCATTTTTATGGTCTTTCCGAAGAAACAAACAGCCAACAACATCAGCAAATCAAGTGGTTATATTGAGAAACAGTCCTGCTCTTTCTAGTCACACGTCTAAGTTGATCCATCCCACAGTTACAATGACCCTGTAGCCAGAGGGTGGAACCCAATATCCCGGGAGAGACTCTTTATAACGGCGAGTGAGTTCTTCCCCCACAGACCTCAGAATGACTGCTCTAGCAACAATCCGTACTGTTTGTGTGATACGGGCAAGACTCCTAAGATCGTGGATTTCAGACTCACACTGTCTACACTTAGATCTGCTTCCACCACGAAGCAGCTACGGGGCCTTCGACAAGTGGCTGAAGCTTCCCACGCCCAGCTCTCTCTGTGAACAATCGTAACAACAACAGTTTTGAAGTGAGCTTTCCATGACTTCATGCCTGTGAAGGCCGAAGCTGAGCGCTGATCCACAGGTAAAGCTGTGTTCGCTGAACGCTTTCTATGGGGTGGTAAAAAGCACTGGCTCAGCCACCGGCTTTCACCCAGCTCTTGTGCTGTCTGCTTCTACATCACAGTTCTTTTGCCCGTGAGATGGGCGTAGTAATGTTGTCTTGCAGGGCTGTAGGAATAAAATTGGCTGCAGCACATATAATATTTGAACTATTTAGCTAGTTATGTGCCTGGATTTGGGCTAATTCCTATAAGCATGTACTGCTGTGAACACATTTGCAGTTTAAACTTACAAACGAGAATCCTAGGGAAAAAGCAACACACAGTGGGGGACATATAATTTGAGACAGTTATAAATGCTAGAAAAGCAAAGCAATACGGTGATAACTTAGTGGGAGGGGGAGGGGCTGTATCACATACGAGAGTCTGCACACCCTTCTCTAAGTGGCATTTGAGCGGACGAATTAAACGAAGAAAAGAAACAACCTAAACCAAATAATCTAAAGAAAGGCAACCCAGATCCCATAGGTCTGGACAGACAGCTCAGTGGGTAAGAGCACTTGCTGAACTTACATAAAGGCCAGAGTTCAGATCCACATAAAAAGTCAGGTATACCACAGATGTGCCAGGTACACCCCACATGCACGCCTATGACCCATGCTGTGCACGTGGAGACAGGACTGATGGGGCTTGCGGGCTGTCAGTCTAGATCCTGGTTTCTCATGAAAGAGGAATGAAGTGAGGAATGACCAAGTAGGACACCCAGTTTCCTTCTCTGCCTTCCGCAAGCACACACAAGCATGAGCATCTATCAGTAGGACACACTGAAAAGGGTAGCAGCAGTTGTGCCTGGAGCACAGTGTACTGGGTTGGGAGGATGAACAGTCAGGTAATAGATGAAACCACATCACAAAAGCACTTACATAAAGATTTCCATCCATGGAAATCAAGAAGTTGAAAAAAACAAAACAAAACA
This sequence comes from Cricetomys ansorgei, assembly GCA_026225945.1. Lineage (NCBI taxonomy): Eukaryota > Metazoa > Chordata > Mammalia > Rodentia > Nesomyidae > Cricetomys > Cricetomys ansorgei. The sequence continues at coordinate 5,366,419 of JAMJFZ010000716.1, read as the reverse complement.
CTTTTGTGACTGTAGACACATTGGTCCCAAATCCCTAGTCTTGTTCATTTCTCCCGGAATAAAAGGGATGCAGGTGATGGTGAGGGCAGACGAAGGTGGAATTCAGACCCAACAAAGGGTTCCCTGAAGGGTTCAGCCTACTGAATGGAGATGGTGAGACGCTCAGTCAGTAAAGTGCTGGTTGAGTGTGACCTCTACACCGTGTAAAAAGCCAGGCAGAGCAGTGTGTCTATACTGTCAGCATGGGAAGGGGGAGACAGGCGCATCCCTGGAGCTAACTGGTCAGTCTCCCTAGCCAATCAGGGACTTCCAGGTTCAATGGGAAACCCTATTATAAGTAGTAAGGTGGAAAGTGATTGAGAAAGATGTCCCACCTTGACTTCTGACCTTTATAAACATAGGCATACCTGTACACATGTATGTATTCACACACACACACACACACACACACACACACACACTGACCAACAAGTCTAAGCATAAGACTTGGTTTTTGGATTCTTCGTGCTCTAAAAAAGCACTGCAGAAACTGGGTCATTACCATTGTGAAACTGGGGAAACTGAGGCTCAGAGACAATATGTGAAAAGACCTCAGGATACTGCCACAGACACAGTAGTTCCTCAAAGGTTTCCATGTGGGACCTTCTGGCCATTAGTGAAATGCAAAACAAAGAGGGCCTGGGTTTTGTAATGCTGCATCTACATAGCCAAAATCTGTTTGCATTTCCACTTTAAAGTGAAACAACAGAGTCTTATTCCAGCAACATTCTCCAAAGCTGAAAAGGTTTGCCTGTCAAATGAGAAATGAACTAAATAAAAGTGCCTTCTGTTTCCTGATCAGGCTTTATAATGTATTACCACTCGCTCTCTCCTGAGCACCAGTGTCTGTCTCTGTCTTCTTCAGTATACAGGCTTGTATTACCACGACTGTTCTATTTTCTACAAGCAGATGGCATTAAGGTAATGAACAAATAAATGGTTAAATAGAGTGTCCTGGAGTTGCTGTGTATTGAGAATCATTGCACGAGCCTCTGAACCAAACTGCATCTGTGGAGATTTTGCTGAGCAGGCCCTTACTGCAGTCTCTGTCACAGACAAGGTTGTATTCTGTCCCCTGGAGGAGGTGGGATCCGTAATATGTACTAGCGTAAACCAGGCTATTTTCTCCATGGCCATCACACAGGCTAGTGTTACTTCTTCATGCAGGGTGAGGGATAACCCATGAGGTTCCTAAGGTAATCGGTAAAACTGTGGATGTAGTAGATATATCTCACTGGATGGAGGAGCTCTGAAGGCTCTGAGACCTACATGGTGGTGAAAACTTGCTGCTTACAGCTTCAGAATGCAGCTGTAATGATTTGGCTTCTTGGGAGAATTTTTTCATTCTGACACTAAGACAAAAGTTCCACTGTACACCATGGGATGTATGTCTACAACCCTCACACTCAATGGAAGCCCAAAACATCTTTCTCCAAGAGAGCTTACTGTTTTCGTCCTTGTTTCCCAGAAAGCAGGCTTGGGCAGAACCCCATGTGTGTGGTGCGGGCCTTCCCTGTGTTTTGAGTCCCTTCTTTGGAAGACACATTAACTTACTCCAGAATGCAAACAGCTTCTTTGCCAGGAGAATGGAGAGATTTCTTCAAGGCATATTAGTAGAGATTCAGGAAGCACTCTTGGGTATTCCAGAGAATGGCAGGTAGCCAGGATTGTTAGTTAAGGAAACCCCTCCTGAGACTAGCCTACACCTGCCCAGAATAAAAGACTTGACTCAGGGGAGAGCATGTGGTTCAGAAGAAGGACAGCTTCCCAGGTCCCAGTTCTGGTAATCATGCAGTCGACACTTCTGCAAAGCTCGTGGGGACCTCAGGAAGCAGCATATTGCTGGTGTCTTTTGAGGCAGCAAAATGACTTTTTTTTCATTCCCCACATGTACGCTCACCACACACCACACACGCAGTAAATACGTTTGGAAATAGAACCAACATCATCATCTGTGACCCAGACTGAGCACCACTCTTAGGGAGGGAAACAAGGTGTGCACAACAAGGGACTGGCAGGGCGTCCGAAGCTGTTAAACGATGGACTCCCAACAGAAACCCAAGAGACCAAAGCAGGGCAGTAAATAATGCATTTCTTACACAATTCCTAAAATATGAATCAGCAAGCAGAAAGGCGCCTTCAGCTGCTAATGAAGTAAACGAACAGATAATTGAAGGGAAGCAGCCCTTCCAAGGCCAACATGCTCATCAACACTCACATTCGCACCTCCCCGCAAGCTCCACTTAGTCGGCAGTCAGGCACTCCAATGACAATCTTAATAAGCCTGGCTTCCCTTGTAAAAAGGGATTGAAGGCGAAGTGGAAATTCAAAATGGGTGCTGAAATTTTACCGGGGAAGAATGGAATAGGTGAAAAGCACTCCTCTGGAAAGGGGAAATTTGCCAGAAGAAAATGTCACTATCCACAGCCAGAGTGGGGTGTGGGCTGCTTCTACGCTCGGAAGCCAAGGTGGTGAAGAGAGATATTTAGGGTCCTATTAAATTTAGGAAGAGTGCCATGGGGTATACATTCTACACGCTTCCTTGCAGAGGAGCTTGAAGGCTAGGTGCTGAGCTTCTCCTGGGCTTGGGAGCCAGTTCCCAGGGCTTCGGTTTCTACCATTTTGGTTGCTCTGCTTTCTGTGGGACAGAATATTTGCAGAGGGTTCCACCTTGAAAATTCATAATTATAAGTCATGCCCCTAGAGCAAGATTCTTTTGAGCACTTAGCATAAAGCAGCAAACAAGAAAGACCAAATCCTTGAGTTCCCATAAATCGTTGGTACTAAAAGGCAACAGGAGCCACTGAAGATGTGACTGACGATCTTCTTTGAGAATAAGAAAAACCATGGCCTTAGCTTCAAAAAGACACACATCAACACTCCAGCTCTATATTCCTAATTAGACAATCACGGGCTGAGAAGTATCATCCCCACTAGCAATAAAGGAAATGGGGCTTTGAGTGGTGCTGCTGACTTAGAATTGAGAGTAACTATTAATATACGAAGTACCTTTTCTTTAACCCGAAGAATCTTAAGCACCAAGTTCACACTCTCCTCCCTCCCTCCCTTTCCTATACACATCATTACCAGTGCGCTAAAGATCAGGTCCAAAGCTTTTCATTGTGCAAACTTATTCCATATTAGCTGGAACAAGTGGGGTCTGAGAACTAATTTCTTAAGAGGACTCAGAAATTCTTCCTATTGCAACCAAGGCGGAAGGCGGAAAACTGCACCAACACTTCTTCCATTTCTAATAAAATATGATACTGATAAAGGTAGATTAGTGAAGAATTCCAGTTATGCTTAAAGACTCATAAATATAATATGGCATTCCCATAATATGCTAGAGTCTCATTATACTGCTTTAAAAAAACATAAACAGAAAATTTCTCATCAAATGCAGCATCAAAATCCTAGAAGTGACACCTCATTTCTAAGCATAAAGCTGAAGATTTTGCAGTGGCAAAGATGTAATTCTTTATCTGTTGCATGTAACCAGGTCAATAATAATATCTAAAACAGAACTAATGTTAAATAATCTTATAATGCAAATCAATTTAAATCTAATTGTGAATTAATACAGGGCCAATAAGTATGAAGCTTAGATGATTTCTAATTTTAAAGTATGATTCAAATTTTAAGGAAAGGCTACAATGTGCTTTCTACGTTGTAGTTTTTCAACTGCAGTTTTGCAAAGATGTAATTTTATATCCTGTCAGGCTTTCATGATACTGGAGGAAGAATTTAGTTAAAAATAAATAAATAATAAATAAAAAAACACATGGACAAAATTTAAAAGCTCATCCAGTTAATAATCATAAGGACATTTCCTCTAAAGGATCCAGATCGATTTGCCAGGTTTTACTGAAATGGATAAATGATGGTAGGAAGCTACGTTAGCCACAAAAAGTATCCACAATAACTTAGAGAGAAAATAAGTTCACTTGGGCTCACGTGAGTTTCACCCCATGATCAGTTGGCTTGTTGTCTGGGGCTCCCGGTGAGGCAGCACAATATGGCTGGGGTGCACAGCAGGCCTCAACTGCTCACCTCATGGCCACAAAGCAGAAGAGACGAAGAACAGGGAGGACAGGCCCTCACTGTTTCCTTTGAGAGCACCCCCTATGGCCTCAAGACCTTCCAACAGTCCTGCCCATCTCTTCTGGGACTTTCTTCCTGTTGATTCTGCTGTTTGTTCTGAGACAGTCACTCTGGCTGGCCTGGAATTCTCTATGTAGACCCAGCTGGCCTCAGACTCACAGCGATCCACCTGTGCTGGGACCACAGTCCCAGCCTGCCTCTGGAGTGCTGGGACTAAAGATGTGCAGCCCCACTCCCAGCTAGGACGTACCTTACAGGTTCTACCTCGTCCCAACTGCAGTGGCCTGGGGATCAAGACTTTCACACAGGCCACTGAAGGACATTTAAGATCTGATCTATAGCAAAATCTAACATGAATGTGTTGACCAAGTTTGATATTTCCTTTCACATAGGTGGAATAGTTCTTAGCAGTTTGTTTTCCATTGATAGCTTTTAAGAAGCTTTTGCCAAGTCACGTTTCTATTAAAGCTCTTTACATACTGAATAAAAACCTAAGTTGGAAGACAGGATAGAAAAGAGCCCAGACATGGTGGATCTCCTTCCACAAACAGCGGGTGTTCTCTGCTCCATACTTGGGAGGTGAGGGGGGCACAATAGAGCACCTACCTCACCACCCTGTCAGGAAGGGCAGCTTTCCCAACGCTTAGCTTAAGGTTCCTGTGAGGTAGCTAGTGGAGAGCACTGGCATATGGACCATGCCTAAGATTTGATTTGATGAGTTCCAGAACCAGCTGTCAATTGGCTGTACTTTAAAAGCAAAAAAGCCAACATTCACGTGTTGAAGTCACTTTTAATCTCGCCGCTTGGAGGCAGAAGCAGGCGAGTCTCTTTAAGTTTGAGGCCAGCCTGATCTATGTAGTGAGCTCCGAGCCAGCCAGGGCTATATAGTGAGATATTGCCTACATCTAAAAGGAGGGAGAAAAAAAGGCCAAAAGCATAATATTTAAAGATAATCCTGCTGACATTCTTTTGTTCTCAGGTAGGCAAATACAAGAGCCCCCCGCCTCCCAGTTCCCTATGGAAAAGACCTAATGGGACAGAAGTCTTCCAGGAGACTGTAGGCACACAGACTGAACAGAAACATGAGGTGTGCAGAGCACGCATTGCTTTTGTGGTCCACACCTGTGCTTATTTTACTGCACCCATTCCTTTAATAAGCAATCAAAGCTCTCTTAATAGAACCCAAGCTGAAATGCCTGGCAGCTGGCTAAAGATCCATTACTCTACATTTGTTATGTGAATCAGTGTGTGCTGCCAGGAACGGGTTAACACACAAGGAGAACTCAGCCGAGGAAACCGCCGTTCTCAGTCATTCCATGTGTAGGGTAGAGCACTGCTTGCTCTGTTTCAGGTGACATAAAAATAATGTGTTCGTACATGTGTATTATTTTAATTTTTCTGAATGTATTCTAACACGACAGAATGTAGCAAAACAGGAATCATAGGTAATAGTTCATTTGAACACATATTTTTGCATATACATATATATGTATATGTGTGTGTGTATCCAAAAGTGTGTGTGTGTATAAATGTATGCATGTATTTTATGGGATGACTCGATTGCTTAAGCCAGGCTGCATAAGCACACCTACAACTCTGTTTAAGAGACTGGATTACCAACTATCCTAGCTTACTTTTCTGTTGCTGTGATAAACACCATGAACATAAGCAGCCTGGGGAGGAAAGGGTTTATTACATCTTACACTTCCAGGTGACAGTCCACCATTGGCAGGTACTCAAGCATGGCAGGAACCTAGAGACAGGAACTGAAGCAGAGGAGCACTGCTTACTGGGTTCTACATGGCTTGCTCAAGCTGACGTTTGATACCACCAGGACTGCCTGCCCAGGAGTGGCACCACTCAGGGTGGCCTGGGGCCTCCCACATCAATTATTAATCCAGAAATACTCCACAGGATTTCCTACAGGCCAGTCTTGTGGAGACATATTTTTCAGTTGAGGTTCCCTTTTCCTAGATGACCCTGGCTTATGTCAAGTTGACCCCAAAAAAGTAATCACTGCACCAATAATCTCACTGTTTACAGCACCCACAGTTGTCCATGGGGAGAATGGTAGAAGCCCAACTGGAACTGCACACTGCTCTGTTTTCTTCACTGTCCTGGAGTTTAATGTCACTGGTTTTTATGTCATTGTTTATGAAGCCCCTACTAGCTCAATTTTATTCTCAATTCTCCACCTAAAAATACACTGCATAAGCAAAGAACAAGTCTGTAGGTATCATTCTGAAATGGGAGGGCATTTTTAAAACCAACAATAAACTGCATGCTATGGCAAAAGAATATTGTGCTGACTTTTGCATAGTCACAAAACCCAGAACAGATTATTCCGAGCACTCTCTGGAAGCTGACAAGCTTATAAACGCAGTCCTAAGGAAAAAAAAAAAAATCTGTATCTTGCATATATAGCAAAGTTACAGTGTGTCACTTGCACTATAAATCATCACCATTACCACTCGGAGCAGAAGGAAATGTACATATATATAAATATATATATGCATAATTTTGTATTCCCAGAGGAAACTGAAAAATTATATGCATTAAATAGCGTTTTAATTGCAACATGAAAAACGATATTTAATGGCTGGCAATATGGTTCATAGTCCCACAAGGGTAAAGTCAAGTGAAGATGCTGCCTGGTATAACGGGGAAAAATTGGCCTTTGGAGGCACAGGCCTGGGCAGAAATTCTGACTGTCACTTCTAATACCTCTCACTCAGTTGCTTTGAAACTCAGTTTCCCTATCAGTAAAATAGAAATATCACTTATGTATTTTGCAGAGTTGAGGAAATTAAAGAAAAATAAGAACTAAATGTTGCTTCCCTATCTACTTACCAAGTCAATTAGAAAGTTAAATGTAGAGAATTACTGTTCCATGATGGTTTATCACACTGGCCAATATTGGTATTGTTGCTCAGAAGCTGACAAGATAAGACTGAAATTCAGTATGTGGGTTTTCAATTCTCAAATTCTATGATGATCTGACATATATGAACGTGTGATTTTAAAACCTCTGAAAACTAGAACAACGATATCCAGGCATCCTTAGACTGAAACATTCCATCTCCCAAGGAAGCTCCTTAAGACAGAACATAAACAACTCAAAATAGATTCAGAAAGTCCCTGAAACTGATCAGATTCACTAGGCCCCTCCCTCTCAATAGTGAAAAATAAAAGTCTGCTTGAAACTTAACTCTTAGACAAGCCAAGCTTCCCTGAAGCAGGGACCAACCAAGCAGCCCCCAAAGTGAGAAACAGCCCAGCTTACCTGGAAAGGACACTCTCCAACCTGTTGAGCTCCTGCAGGCTGTGTAGTGTGTTCTAGGTTCCCAGCTTTTGTGAGCTGTCACCCATGCTGGGGCAGGTTCTGGTGACACAGCTTTCTGAGTCATTGCTATACCTACAAGTAATCCCTCACCCATATTCTTTAAACTAACTACAATAAAAGTAATTGGCTCACCAAGTTAAAATTTGATGGTGTCCATACTTTGGTCTGTAGTGGGCTCCCTATCTGGGGTGAATAGACATGTGTTGCATTTCTCCAGGAAACATCTTACCACACAGCAAGCATGCAGGAGTTCTTACAGCACTTGCCTTAAGCCATAAACTCTGTGCTGTCACATACTGTTTCATTGCTTTAAATGTGTATCATACTTCCCATCCTGCTTGGAAGGTCCAGTTCAAATTCTCTCATTCACAAACCTTTATATCTGCTCTAGCCCATTGGATGGCTTACAGCTAAGAAAATGTTGAAGCTTGTTTGTAAGACACAAGGCTGACCTTCTCAGGGGCTTAGGAGATGGCTTGCTGGGCAAGTGAGGATCAGAGTTCAGACCCCAGCACTCAGGTAAAAGCTGGGTGCAGTGGTGCATCTATAACCACAGCAGTAGGAGAAGGTGCAGAGACAGAAGGATTGGTGAAGGTTGCTAAGGCAACCAGCCTAGCCAAATCAGTGAGCTCCAGGTTCAGTGAGATACCTTGTCTTAAAACCTATGCTGGAGAGTTGGGGAAGAAATTTGAACACATGCATGTATACCCATGTGTGTGTATGTATACATGCACTCACACACACATATCTGCAAAAAAAAAAAAAAACTGTAGGACTATCCTTTAGAATTGGGCAGAACAAGTTCCACTCTTTGCTTGAAAATAGGCTTAAGGTCTCTAGGAGATTTGCAGACATTACAGGCAAGACACTGTCAATTAAAAATATTTTATTTTTCTTTTCTACAAACAGAATTTTCATTTCTATTGTGACTATTTATCTAAGTGAGTAAGCTTTCACTCAGTTTCCCATATGAAAGCTATGAAAACTCTAATTTCAGCAACTAAAGGCTTCCCCAACAGAGCCTAATACATTTGTATATGGTTCAATACATACATTCCCTTAAATACACTGTAGCAACATGATCTTCCACAGATGGCTCAGCCTGGCAAAGAGGAAATTACTTTGCTTTCTCTTTCATTGGTCCTCAACAGCCACCACCCTCCATCTTTCTCCACCCTGATCTGTGCTGGAAAGGCCAGCATATACCATTCATTGTTCCCTACCCAATGGCCCAGGTTTGGTTTGGACAACAGCAAGTGTTCACAGATAGCAAGATGGTTGGAAAGTCAGGCTGGGGGTCTATTCCTGTGACTTCCTCCCTGTCATGTGCCACCATGTCCAGTGGCCTTTCAGGAGGCATGCCACACCTAGTACTTCTCATATGCATGTAGCCACTTCCCCTTTGTCCTTTAGGCCTGAGCTATGATGAAAATGGTCTCTGCTGCTAACCCTAGAGTCTGGTACTATCTGCCGAGGGCTCCCTGTTAACTCCTTGTTAACTTTCTGAGATCACGCCAGTTGATTATGTCATCTGGTTCCTGCCAGAATTCCAACTGAGTCTTGGATGTCAGGAAAAGACCCATTCTGGGTGTCACTGTTCGTTGCTGTGGCAGAGTGATCACAGGAAAAGCTGTAGTGCATGAAGTCTCCTTACCAGCAAAGCGGAAGAACCCCTGTTACAAACCCTCTTGTGTTACAAGGAGCCAACAACTGGATAGGGCAGCAAATCAATCAGAAAGAAGATCAAGACACCACTGAGTTCTGTATCAGAAGATAAAAGTAGCTGAATATTTTATAACCTCACTCGAGTATTACAATCTCAACAATGTTTAGTGAATCCTAATCCTACCATCAAAGTGAATCATGAATAAGCAAAGAAAGGTGAGCAACATCAGACGGAAGACCTTAGAAAAATGAACGCAGGCTGTTATTAACATAGCCACGAAGCTCATGCAGGTGCGCCACATCCAGAGGTGCTCCCTCTCACTGCATCATACACACACAGATATGTATAGGTACTTATACATATCTGCGTGGAAACAAATCTATTTCAATGTAACCAATCCTTGAACTACTGAAACCTTTACCAAATTGTGTTCTACTCTATAGTTTTTATCCTAAGATGTTCCAAAAATGACCAAAAAATGACATTGGATTTTCACTTGACATTGGGTTTCTCTTAAATGAAGAACCTTCCTCCTAAGTGTCTGTTATTGTTTGGATCTTGAATGTCCACCAAAGGCTCCTGTGATGACGTTATATGTGATCCCCGATATAATGTTCAGTGGTTGGACCTTGGGGAAGTGACTGATCACAGGGTTCTGCCCTCAGCACTGGATTAGTCCCTTGATGGACTCGCACCTTGATGGGCAGTTAGAAGGTGCTGGAAGCTTGGGAGTGGGCCCTGCTTGGAGAGAGTGTATCCTTGAGGCTGTCTGTGGGGGCCTTGTGTTGTCCCCGGCCCCTTCCTTTCCTCCTCTCTGTTTTTTGATCATTATAAAGGAAGTAATTCTGCTATTCACCGTGATGTTCTGCCTCATCATGGTGAAGAAACAGCATGGCTACTCAACCACAGATGGGAACCTCTGAAATCACGGGACAAAATAAATCCTTTCTCCTTTAAGTTGATTCCTCACTGCCCCCTGCTCCAGTATTTTGCCATAACCACAAAAAGCTGAATGACAAGCTTTCTGACTCTTCTGATGCCTCTCACCTTCCACACCCCAAGCCTTTTTTTGCTTGGACAAAGCTCTCAGGAGACTCATTCGCCCAAGTAAAGACAACTGCTTTACTTTGCCTTCCTTGTGTACTTGAACTCACCTTTCTTAATCAAGTCTTCCTCTTCCTCCTTCTCCTCCTCTTCTCATTCAAGGACACCTAATAAAAAAAATTTAGCTTAAATTGCACATTGAGATCTCATCCATATTCTATACCAATTTCCAGACCATAAAACTCCTTATTGGCAGACAGAGTGTTCTTTGCCTAAAAAAGCCCCTTCTTCTCTGTGCTTAAAACAAAACACACCTTGAACGTACTTTTTAAAATAGTGGCATGCAACAGAGACCAAAAAAGGGACTCTTCTTTCTCCTTTTGTGTGAATGGATACAAAGATTCTCCTCATTGAATGTATCTAAGAGACAGGACTGGCTGCGGGATTTAGCATAGGAGGCATTCCAAAGAGAAGAGGACTGAGGTCACACCAGTGCCCTCACTAGTTAGTGTGCTGTGCCAGGTAGAGAGCCCGTGCAATCCATGCTGAGCTCACAGCCACCAGTGGGAAAAAATGATCCCTAGTGTATTTAGTCACAGTTACTGGCAAGTGTCTTCCATAATGGGTACAGTCTCTCTGGCAGAAAACACTGGCCCTGTACCTGAGAGCTTACCCCCACCCTCCTCTGAAGTCACATGGCAGACCAGTACAGTACAAACAGTCAGGGAATATGGTTAACTGTGCCCTGTCAGTCACCTTGCAATGTTCATTCCCTTGACTCTAACGTAGAGCAGGTTCTGCCTACCCTTTAGTGTTTGGGCTTGGGCAGCAGGAGATTATCCTGCTGAGACAACCCAAAGGCCTTGACACCTCAAATTAGCACATTCACTATACAACATGATTCATCAGGAAAGAACTTTCCCATCTGAGACTAATTAAGTCTCCTCACATGGCCATGAGGTAAGCATGGTGTGGTCATCGCCAAGGTGGAAGGAAGAACTGGAGCTGGGGAGGTCATAGGTTGTGCTAAAGTTATTAAGGATGCTGGCTGGGGAATTATGTCATCGTACAGGAATCCAGCTCAGTTTCTCTGCCCACCTAGAATCTAGACCTATTTACGACGTTTTGTCCACTTATTCCTCATTGAAATCCGTGGAAGGTGCATGCAGAGTCCAGCAGATAGGAGCATTTCAGTGAAAGACCGTGCTCAACGCCTTCAGTGTCATCTCTGTATTAACTCAGCATCAGAAGTCACTACCCCAGCCCTCCTCCAGGAAGGTGTGCCACTGAATGGATCTGGCCCTGTCTTTTGAAAATAAGGCTGAGAATGATAAACCTTCACCCAGCCTCCCTCACTCTCATATTTTCAGAGCCACGGGTGCCCAGGCAGCCCTGGGGCCCAGGGTTACCAAGTGCTGAGACTGTAAACTGCTCAAAACAGTAACATGGTGGCAGAGCCTTCCTGACACACTTGACCAGGACCCCGCTCTGCGGCACATTCTCGTTCCTCACGGCAGAGCATACAGCAAATAGTTCAACTGTCTCTACTGCCAGCCTCTCTGATTCTGCAGAAGGAGAACCAGGGCAGGCTGATGTCCCGGGAGAAATGAGCGGCAACCTCCGAAGCCGTGTCTTTTTTCTCCGGTTGGTTCCTCATCACCCAAGTCTTTCTGTTATCACTGTTTACTTTCCTGTGCTGGAGAAATACAGCACATTCTCCTACTCATGATTCCCTCTCACCTGAGAAACTTGCATGCGTTCCCAGGTTAAAAAAAAAAAAAAGTATACAAATCTGACACTGACTGGCAAGTCAGAATAAGTTTTGTTTTAAAGCAACTCTTCGACTGGGCAGTGGTGGCCCAGGCCTTTAATCCCAGTACTCGAGAGACAGAGGCAGGTGGATCTCTGTGAGTTCGAGGCCAGCCTGAGTTACAACAGAAGAACCAACCAATCAAGCAAGCAAACAAAAGCAAACTCTGGCATACATATGATTTTACCTAAGATGAAAGTATGTTTGTACACTAATGAGATGGAGACACTAGTTTATTTTCACACTTAGAATTAAATTTTAGGCTGGTGAGATAGCTGGGTGGCTAAAGGTGCCCGCTGCTAAGACATGGCGGAAGAAAAGCTTTGTTTTCTGACCTCTATCTATGTGTCATGTCACACGAGTGCCTCCCCACACAAAGCAAATATCAAAAGAAACATTTTAAAGGATTAAATTTTAGCTGAATATTTGATTCTGCAGGGCACAGAGGATCTTCAACACTTGTCAGAGTTGGCCATTACTGGTCTCATATCAGTCAATGCTGAGAACGCCACTTTACATTAACGTGCTATACAAAATGCAGAAGTGATGGATGGCCATTCTAGAAATTGTTGGAAAGTCTGTCTTCATCCCAAGCCAACGTGCATTTCCCAGTGTTTTTATGACGCTCACGACAGCAACACATCTTGCAAGTTTTAAAGCCAAACACTCTAACACAACAGAACCCAAAGATACGCTATTTTGATGCTTAAATGCTAAGAAGGGATGATAGGAAAATATTAATTGTTTTCCATAATTAAAACTTTTTTTGTTTTTGTAAGGCAGAAAACTTTGTGTCGATAGTAAAAACACTGTAATTCACGACAGCATAGCCCCTCTCTGAGCTGTTTTGTTTTGGTGCCCTCCCCCGCCCCCCGAGGGCAGTACTCAGAGAAGTCACCGGGTGTAGGCATACACAAAGCAAAGCGTGCATGTCATATGCTCAGAAGCAAGACTGCAGAACCACCTCAGAGGAATTATGCACTTGATCTCAAATTCATGTGAGGCTCTTGCGCATTCAGAATCCTTCATTCACTCTTGCCAAAGTTTTCAGGACTCCACATACTATTGTAACCCATGGTTTAAGAAGCTGTTCAGTAGAGTTTTTTTTACTGGTCCTTTCTTTTGGGAGCATACTCTCACACACATCAGCTCTTGTTCCTACATTGTCCATTTATAAATTATCAGCCTGAGGAAGCTGTGGTGTAAACCTTATTTTCTGTCCTTTATACAGCATGGATTGAGTAGAGATCACTACATTTAAGTAGTCCTACTAATCACTATAATGTTCTAACATTTCGGTAATTCAAAGAGAACTACTTCAAAGTAGATAGACAAACAGGAAAGAATAGAAAGTGCAGAAATAAAGTCAAACATACTGGCAATTAAAAAATTGTGACAGCAAAATTAGAGGAAAAATATTGCATATATATATATATATATATATATATATATATATATATATATATATATATATTATTATTATACACAAAATCTGAAGCTATAAGATTCCAGAAGGAAATGTAAATACAAAGTAGCATCAGATGATGGAGAGTATGTTCTTCAAAAAGTCCTCATATGTTATTACATATATTGATGTACTTAAGAAGAAAAAAATACGATGCCTGGAATTTGTGTATTAATATTCTTAATATGAGTGGGACAATAGATAAGATAGGGTAATATTTCAAATTAATAAAACTGGCTGGTGGGTATCTGGGCTTTGTTACACTATTTCCTTTAATTCATGTATGCTTAAATTTTTTCATGGTAATTTTTAAGCAGCAGAAGAAAATATGAATAGTATGCTTAGAATGGGGAAGGCCCTTCCAATCATGGTTCAAAACATAGGAAATGGGAATGAAAGAACTTTCAGTAATTCAACCACATTAAAACTAGAAAAAGTCCCATACGCAACAAATATATAAGCAAAGTCAGGAAACCAGTAACAACCTGGGAAAATATTTTCAACTCAAATCACAAATAAAAAAGAAACAAACAAAAACTCTGATAATTTTGCTAGTATGGAAACAGCTTCTAGTAATCCATAAGAAACCTACGAGGAATGAATAGAAATACTGTCAAAGGACATAAATATTTAATAGAGCATAAATAAAACATTCCTTAAATATCATAAGAAAATCCGAGTGCAATTCCAAACAAGAGAAATGCAGATTAAAACTATATTTTGAGTTTTTTAGATTTTGGTCAATCTGATAGGTTCACCTGCTTGCTAATGCTCTCTTCTGAGGAACCCACAAAATTCAGGCCTTAACACACGCTGCTGATGAGACACCAGCTGTTAAAGAACAATTCACAACCGTATTCAAGTCTCAGATGTATTTACCTTTGACCCCACACCCTACTTCTGGAAATTTCTTCCTGCAGGTAGACCTGCATCCATGCATAGTGATACCTACCCATGATATTCGTTACATCCTTGTCTGTGATGGCAAATGACTGGAAAACAGCCCGTGTCCATTAAAATAAATATATATGCTACACACACACACACACACACACACACACACACACACACAAGGATTTCACGTCACCTCTTGAAATTTAGAAGCATGGGGTAAAAATCATTGTATATACCTACTTGTACATGCATAAATACATGCAATAAGAATATATAAAAATTAATAAAAGTGAAGGTTTGTAGCTAGAGTGGCAGGGATACAGAAATATAGAATGAGAAGGCAGAGGTAACAAGAAACTTCTCAAAGTTAGACCTTACTTCATTGGTTTGACTTTTTCCATCCATGAGTACATATGGCTTATTCAAAAGGACATTAGAATGAATAATGCAATTGACCGGACAGTTCCTAGACACCAACCTAAACAGTTAAAATCTACAGTTCTTTCTAATGATCATTAGGGGTGGGAGGCCAGGACCTGTGTTCCTTCCTCAGGGCCCATATAAAAATTGCCAGGGATGGTAGTGCAAGCTGGGTACTCTAGTGCTGAGGAGCAGAAGCAACAAGATCCCTGGAGGTCACTAGGCAGGCAGCCTAGCCTACTCAGTGGGATTCAGACCAATGAGAGGCCTTGTTTCAAAGGAGGTAGATGGCCTTCCTTGTCCTCTGGCCTCCATACAGCCCTGCGCCTGTATGTATTCAGTGGGAGATACAAAATACCATTTTTGTTTATTTCTGGAGTGCATCATGTGGTGGCCAGTGTAAGGGAACTGAGTAATTCAACATCCTGGTGACATTCTGCAAAGCAGCTGGTACCATTCCCTGACAATTTGATAGGAGCCATTCACAGCTGTGTGAAATAAAAACAGATTTAGTATGTAGGTAAGGGTGAGAGGCAGCTAGGAAGTATCGCCTTCTTTCAGAACAGGAGGGCAACACCATGCCATGACTCCCAGCACCAGTTCCCTCTTCACTATAGACCCACAGGTGCTGATGCTTTTATTTTCATCATCATTTCGGTCTAGTCGAAATACATTTCATGCTCAGAAGGACTCATCTAAAATGTGTATAAGAGATAATCATTACACAGTGTAAGACTGGAAGCATAATTCCCATTGTATATGTGTATATGTATATGTATATGTATATACACATATATATGTATTATATATGTATGCACACACACATACACACATACATAGAGAGAGAAATGCAAAACAACTGTTTAATATATTCATTAGCCCATATTGTTTCAATATCCCAAAAAGTGTGGAGAGCAGAGGTAGCGCCAACTGAATTATAAGGACTAGAGGAAGTCCTGAGTTGAATGTGAATTCTTGACAAGAACCAATCCCTCAGACCCTTGGGAACTGGCAAAGGCTTCCTCTGGTCCAACTACAAGTGCCCAATTGACTAGTAAATGCAAAATAAAAAAAGGTGAAATTTCTTCTTCCTAGAGAAATCGAAACACTGTGAAACAATCAAGGTTGTTGGCAGAGCCCTCCTAACCAAGACCAGCTAAGCTGCCCTCCTCCTGCAGTACATAACAACTGTCCGAGGGTCCCGAGCCTCCACCAGAATGAACGCAGCCCACCCACTCCCAGCTGCCTTGCTTATGTGCCTGTCCTTTCTTCATTCCCCCATCACCCCAATCCGATTTTGGGATTAAGTCATGCTGGTTATGGGAAAAAAAAAAAAAGTCATTTATCTTGGGCTCTTTGAAATATCAAAAATAGCTCAGTATCTCCTCAGACTATATTTGAAGTTCTGAGATCCACTTTTGCAGGCAAGAAGAGGAGGCCTGAAATCCCTCACCTGGACCCTCAGCAAAACGTCTCCTCAGCCAAAACCTGCCCTAAAGGAAAAGATGCAGAGTTCCTTTGGACACACATAGTAGGTATGAAAAGTCCTCTTTTCAGCTGAGTGAACAGCTAGGGTTTCCTTCACCTCAACTATTTCTGAACATGAGCGAATAACATGGGACAAGTTACCATGCCTCAGTTTCCTCTTTGTAAAAAATGACATAATATTAAAATACAGTGATCTCCAGTGAGTGTGTTAATTTTTCTCCAAGCATGTAGAATCATGTCTAGGAGACAGAAGAACTCAGTAAAACTAGCTCCTCACATTCAGCACGTTGGAAGTGACTGCGTAAGGATGTCTGGAGCTAGTCATCCAGGATTACCTCCCCAAAAGTTTGGGAATGCATCTCTGGCACCATTTTCCTTAGGCTAATTAGCTATGATACAAAATGGAAATTACTGAATTTCATAACTTCAGCTTTATCCGTATTGAGTGATTTACACAATCCTGCAGCTAGGAGGTCCCAGAACTGCATTCCTTTCTTTGGCACATCCGTAGGCCTTCCTGCAAAGGTGGTATTTGCTCAACCACATATTGTCTGAGAACTGACTTTGGGCTGCAGCTAGGTGGAGAAATGTCCCTCCTTTCCTTCCCTCAGTGCAAAGGTTTGGAGTAGAGAGAGCAGAAGAAGGGAAGGTACGCAGAAAGTCAATCCAGTCTGCCCACAGCTCCATAAGGAGGCTTAGAGGAGACATGGGTAGGGTCTGTGTCAGACCCACAAGCTGGGTGAGATCCAGAAACTAGCCTCTATTCTCCAGCATGTATGAAATATGAAACTCATGGCCCAGAAGGAAATGGGAGAAAGCAATGACTGAAGGCAGTCATTCCAGTCTGAGCTTATCACCCTCCTCCAGGGTCTCTGTTTCGCAGTCTATAAACAGGATGCACTGCCACAGGGTGAGACATCCCTAGATCATCTGCTCCTCGGGAACACAGTGGAGCCAATGCCTGTGCCCAGTGGGAAAGGAACAGTAACAGTTTCCAGGCTGGAAGTTTGAAAGCTTTACCTTTGCCCTCTGTAAACAGTCATTCCTGCTTTCCTTCTATATGCTTTCCCCATTTGAAATGTATATTTAATTCACTTCATAGAACATGCCTGTAGATTCTCTAAATTTTTAGCAGACAGTTACTATGTGCCAGACACTATTGTAGTCACAGCTATAACACCTCCTAAAACAAAGTGCTTGCTCTCCCAAATCATACTCTGCAATATTTTGCTACTGATTTCCTCCACTCACCTCATGCAGAGTAACTTCCTTTTTAAGCTAGCATTTATTGAGGGTTTGCAAGGGTCACACATCCAACACCATTAATTCATGTAAGTCTCACAGCACAGTGAGGTTTTGCAGAAGTTTATTCCCATTTATGTTTGACACGGTTGTTTTGTGCACTGTCGGGGGAAGGGCTGCCTAGGCCATGGCATTTTGTATTATCTGCAGGTGTTGGCTTTATGTAAAAGATGTTTGATTCCTCATGATCTGCACACACTATTAATAAAACACACGAGGAGCTTCTGTGTCAATAAAAATCTCTGAAGTCAGACGATCAGGGTTCCACGGTCCAATATGGCACTTGCCATGACAGGTGGTTCCCTCTGCTGAGGTCTGGCAGGGTTTGCACCTATGATTATGCCTCCGTGTCTTCTTTGCTGAGTCACCCAGCAGCTAACTGCTACAGGGAGGGGGGAGGGGGAACCTGTTATTATCCCCATTTCACAGCCGAGGAGTCTGAAGTTCAAAGAGAGGAGATGCAAAGTGCCCAAGGCTACATAGCCAGTGAGTCCAGCAGAGAGTTTCACTTCAGATCCAGGTCCACGCCCCTCCATTTTAATTCAAAACTCCTTACTCTGATTTGCTGTAAAGAAGCAGTTTGGTTTGTAATGTCCTGTTCTGCGTTTTCTTTCTTCGTTTAACACGCTTCCATCATCTTCTGTACGATACCTTCTAGTATCTAGACAGTGGGAATTTAAAAACAGTTGTGTCGGAGGGGCTGTGGCACAGCAGACTAAGAAATGAGCCGTTTGTGCATAAATATTTAAATATACGCAACACACTCCATTTAGTGCGTTATTCAAATTCTCGGCTTATATAAAAAGGTTTCCAGAACTTACCAGCTGCTTCTTTTTGTGATCTTAATGATTCTCACCCAAACAAGCCTCAAAGGAATAGAACTGTTTTCCAAATCGGCCGCTTTACACTGACACCTGGTCACTGATACCATTTGCCTTTTTCTCTCCCAATCTCCCAGTGATAAAGGAAGAGAATCAATTTGAATTCCACTCCCTAGTGTCTTCCTTTTGCCCTTCTCCCCAAGCCTCGTATCCTGACTCCCCCTAAACTGTAAGCAAAACCCGTAGTTCAGTGAAGTGAGAATGGCTAAGCGAAGTCTGCGGACAGCCACTGTAATGGGTCTAATCAGCGCTATGTCCCCAGCCCACAGGAGGCCAGACTGGCCCACAGCTCAGTCCTGTGGGTGAGTCAGCTCAAGGCAATCATTTCTGCTCTTTACCAAGCTGCGAGGAGATAAAGGAGTTGTTTCTACTCTGGCTTTAGACCTTGTTATTCTCCTTGATGGTTTCTGTGATCAATTCACTGGCAAGGGGAGAGGGGAGCTTGCAGCTAACTCCAGAATACCCCAGAAACCCATACAGCAGTTTCAGGGCACATCACCAGCTCCTTCAGTAGGAAGAAGAAAAGGTACAGAAGAGGAGACTCAGCCTGCCATAGTAAGGCTTCTTTATACCGAAAGGCTTTTTTTTTTTTTTTTCTTTTTCTTTTTTCTCAAAACAGGGTTTCTCTGTTGTAACTCTCTGGCTATCCTGGTACTCACAGAGATCCTCCTGCCTCTGCCTCCCAAGTGCACCACTACACCCAGGTTATATACCGAAAGCTGTTCATCTCTGCCATGGGCCTGGCATGGGACAAGGGTCCCACTATTTGTGGAATGAAGAAGGAGGTGTGAAAACACAGTCACATTTTCTCTTAAAGAGCGAGCACCTTACAGAACGACACATGCATCAGGACACGCATGTCAAGCCTGTGCTCCGGTGAGGCCTGACAGGGACCGAGGAGTACACTAAGCCACACAACCAGTGCTCCACATGGTACCGAGGCAACACTTAGCTGGTTTCTCACATTAACTGAAAACAGGAACAGTCTGTGAAGAAATTGAGGTCGAAGGTGCAAACATATCAAGCTGATGTCAAAGCAGGAAAACAACAGCCACAGCAACGGCACTAGTTATGAAATCCATCAAGAGGAATCTCAGAAGCTCGGAAATGTAATCCCTTAATGAGGCATGAAATGTGCAGTGGGCAGAAGAACATAAAGCGGTGCAGGGCTTACTGTTAGGGTTCTATACCTCTTAGCACAGGAGGAAGGCTGGGAGCTGTTTCAAAGCTCCCGAAGGGGTCTAGTCGCTCTGGCCCCTTGGGAAGAGTGCTGTTGAGACCCTAGGATCAATCCTTGGTAGTAGAAGAAAAAGAACAGGTCTAAGAAAACACTCAGGTTCTGCAGTATACACTTATGCATGTATAATCACACAAACTTACATATACATACATTGCTTCCTCTTTTATGCATTTACACTTAAAATTTTTAAAACTTTAAAATTTAAAAATGTTTATACTTATCTATTTTGTGTCTGTGTGTGTGCACATGCACATACCACAACACGCATGTGCAGGGCTTAATGGTAAGTGCCTTTACCTGCTGAGACATTTTCCTCTTTTATTCATTTAATAAACATTATTGAACACCTACTATCTATTATAGTATGCAGTGTATACTATAGAAGAGACTAGAAATAAAATCTTAGATAAGATATAATTCATGCCCTTAAGTGATTTGGATACAGTGGTGAAGGTCATGTACAATGTCAGACACGAGAATCTGCTACAGGGTCAATGGAGAATTGCCACCTCCACTGTGTGGGCTCTTCTGAGATCTCTGTCGTAGATAGGGGATCGTTTTACTGATGCTGCACTCAGACAGGAATGGTCCCCCAAATGAGGAAGTCTGCAGAGAACAAATCTCCACATGTTACAGATTGACTGAGGAAAGGAATGTAACAAGGAAGAGACTGCTCTCTTAAAAATATAAAAGAAATATATTAGGGATCAATTTCTGCCAAACAATCCATACAAGCAATTTCTGTGTGTCCAGTGCTGTGAAGACTATCCTGGAGTTTTTAAATATAAGGAAATGTCTGACTGAAAGCACCGATTTCACCTGAAAGGACCAGAGGAAAACAGAAAAGAGTGTAGTTTAAAATGAAAAGAGGGACAAAGCCAGTAACAAAAATTCCTTATAACGCTACTTCTTAAACAGAGAGCAAAACTCAAAATGTAGGGTGCCTAAGATAAAGAATAGTCACCCTCAGTGTCCACTCTGATGATAACCACATAAGAAGGCGAAAAGGACACGCATTATTATTAGCCCATTGATTAGCAATCTTGTTAAGAGGCAGAATCCCAGGGTTTTGACTGCTGCCCTAGTCTGTAACCTGCCTGGAAACACGGCACTTAGAAGGCGGCAAAAGGATGAACAGTCTCTACAGGAAAGAGAGAACAAGATGGACAAAAAGTACTATTGACAAAAATAAAGATAATTGAATCTAGGAGTCCATCAGCAAATGAACAAAGACAACATGATCGCTGTACAGCAGAATACTATACAGACATAAAAGATGAAATCCTGTCATTCAGAGCAACGGGATGCACTTTGAGAACAGTAAGGAGGCACCAAAAGGCCAGTGCTAATCCCTCTCACTAAATATGCAGAAGCTAAAAACGGTGATGTCTAAGGAGGGGCACAGCAAGGCTCGCCAGTGGCACTAAGTTAGACGGGAGAAGCAGTAGTGGTGCTCTATCCCAAGTGGAGTAACTACTGATACCAATGCTACACTGCAGGCTTCAGAAAAGCTACAAGAGAGGATTTTGAGTGTTTTACCACAAATATATAAATGTTCGAGTAGACAGATGTTTCACTGGATTTGAACCTTAAGCAATGTATTTATGTATTAAAATATAACATTCCCTCAGTAAATGTGTACTTTTTAAATAATGCCTTTTTTAAAAATTGAAAAAAAAACAAACAAACAAAACATTATCCGCATAGAATCCAGAGTAGATCAGCTAGACCAGCAGGGACCAGTGGCTGGACAGGCCTGGAGGAGAAGGGAAGGAGGGAAAACAAGAAATGGAACAGGTGGAAATAGGGAAGAGGAATGCCTCCTAAAGCTGTATCAAATGGCACAGTCATTATAGTTGACACTGATTATTTACACTCTTGAAAATAGTTAATAAGGAAGGCTGGATTTGCAGTGACTGGCCAGGCATCGCCTTTACACCCTGTGTACTCAAATAGCACACTGTGACCATAAATACATGTAATCATTATGCAACAACCAAGTGTGTGTGTGTGTGTGTGTGTGTGTGTGTGTGTGTGTGTTCGTGAGTTTGTGGGGAGAAAGGATGGGAGAAAAGCCTGGCCACGAGCTTGGAGGCGAACGGGGAGAATGACATTGAAATTGGTCTATATGCTACTGGGAAGAAAGAAGGGTTTGATGGGAACTTTAAATTACCACAAGGAAAGTCAGGTGTTGTTTTTGTCTTTCAAGCAATAAGACTCTTTCGAAAAGGAGACTGCCATGATCAGAACTGACCCAAAGAAAGGCATCGTGCTATTCATGTGCCAGTGGGTGGGGATTGGGAGTGAGGGGGCAGAACCAGACACCAAGCGGGAGGCTGGAACACAGTGCAGGCGGCACTGCATGGGGACCGCAGCCCAGCATCTCTGCTCTCTGAGGTCACTGAGCAAGTGGGAACTTAAGAGGCTGCTTGCCTGGAACAGGGATTAGAAGAGGGAAGGGTGACGGGTGCTTCGTAGCCACTTGAGGCTGGGCAACCTAAAACTCGGTAGAAACTCTGTCTCCAGGACTCAGCACGAACTAGGGTGAAACTTTGCTTTCTTAAGGCTCAGCTGAGTACAGCTTCCTGATCCAACACCCTGACAGTGGCTGCGAGAGGGGCCTCCCCAGACTTCTGTAGGTGAAGGGGTCTGAGCAAATCTGTTCCTCTTGGCCCCTTGATTCCACTTAGGAGAGACTGAAAACAGCTTTTTCCTAGGATAGTTCACTTGGGTCAAGGGTACCATAGCTTAAATCATTTGCAAAGCCATGGATCTAATCCAGTTTCAGCTACATACAGATGAAAAGGCAGGATCAGAAAGGTGCAGGGCCTCGTCCAAGATCATAGGGCAAGTGAGGCCAGCTGAAGGGCCTTTTGAGTCGATTTAATTGGGCAGCTAAGAATCATTTCACCAAGTTTGAAGCGCCAGCGACAGGTTCCCTTCCCCCAGGTCCCCATTCTGCATCTACAGCAGAAACAGTGCCTGGAGATACAGGGAGACTAGAAGACAGCACCCCACTGCGGTCCTCAGCCAGGCAACCCGAGCAGAGGAAAAGGAAGGCGCTTCAAGCTCAGCCTCCTGCTGCAATAAATCCAGGTTGCTTTTAACAAGAAGTGAGTTTAATTAGCCATTTCTCAGACTCACTTATTTTTCAGCTCTTCCTCTTTTTTTTTTTTTTCTCCTTCTCTTTTACACTAAGACTAAGGTCAAAATAAAAGATAAATGATACCCACACCACCACCACCAAAACCACCCTAAGGAAAGGCTGCATGTGCTTGGAAAAGATAAAGAAGTGAGGCAGGTCTGGAGTCCAGCTGTTACCAAAGAATTACCACCCAGAAGCACCTAGAAGTGAGAAATCTCTAAACTTGGTGGTTTCCCATGGATAACAGCATAATACGCTATTTCCAGCCACAGCATTGCCCGCTGAATCAGGAAGTTTAGGGAGAGAATAAAAAAAGCCAGCAAGCCCCCAGTAAATCTGTCTTTGTGCATTCCAATCATAAACAAGTGTTTCCCTTGCTTCGCATACGGGGCCTGCTGTCACCTTAACTGTGTTTATCATTTCAGACAAAGCATCTTCAGGAAACCAGAACATCCTTCTTCCTTGACGGCACACACTGATTAAATCTGGAGAAAAGTTAGGCAAACCAGAAGCTGCCTCCTCTCCGGTCAGACTTCCCAGCACACATTTCTCCTTCCCTTTTCTCATTGTCAGGGAAAATAAATAAAGGTGATAAAAATTTTGTAGCAAGTTCCTACTGAAGATGTAGCTGTTTATGTCTGAACTCAGGCTCAATTTTTTCCTACAAGCTTCGTGATTTATCTTGCCAGGAAAAGAATTGTTAAGTCAACGAAGTATTTTCTGTTAATGCAGACAAGCTGGAGAAAGCCAGAGGGACATTGGGGTTGATGGGAAGAGCTGCACCCAGCAAGACAGCACACCCTCTTTCAGGGTAGAAGATGCAGGACAGCGAGGCTTCGTTGGCAATGTAAGATAGGAATTGGCAGCTCTCTGCAAACTGATTAATGCCTGGATCTCCAGAACGTGTGGTTTTAAAAAATAACAAATCAGGAACTGTCCTACCCTGCTAACAGAAATATATCCTAGTTAGAAATCTGGAGAAACAATTATATCGGTGGCATATGTGCTGATCTGAGCAATAGAGCTTGTCTTTTTAATGTCCCCTGTTAGGAATATAAAATCTGCTTAATAAATCACACAGCTCTCTATACATCGCAAGTAATTCACCAACATGAAAGATCCAGATTTTACGACAGTTATCTGCACTGCCAGCTAGCTGCTAAGAGCTACTGAGATCAAAGGACTTGGTCTGAGAGGTAAAATATCCGTGTGGCTGCTAAAACTCATCTGCATCACTGCAGAGATTTCTGATTTCTGTCAACGGCCCATAATTGTGGGGGAGAATATTAGCCTCTTGGATCACCATCCTGGCAACTCAACACACAGGACCCAAGTAATTGGTGCTTAAGCACCACTGTAGACAGGAAAGTGGGCTTCCCAGAATGCACTGCACTGCTGCAGGTCAATGACCCTTACATCACTGTGTACAGCCTGAGGTTTTCTTCCTCGCTCCCAAACTTGGAAAACTACTAATTAGCTTGTGGAAAAAACAATATGTAATCTCGTGACCAGTGCAGTAACCATACATGAATGGAACGGGCAGATGTACACTTTCATGCTCCACCTGCTAAAGAGAAGTGATTTCCATCCCAGCAAGCTCTAAAGACTGTGCTTCAGTCCTGCGAGGAAGGTGGGAGGCGTGCTTTGTGCAGAAGGGCCCAGCCTGTGATGGATTTACTGAGAAGACCAACTGGCTAGAGTAAGCGCAGGAACGCACAGTGGTTGAGAAAGAACAGCACACGCCACTGACAGGCTTCCGGGAGCCCATAAAACAGTCGTCAGGCTGAGAAGATCATGTTGACAATGTCTTGGGACCAGAAAGAAAGTATTTCTGATGTTTAACAGAAAATAACATTTCAAACGCAAGGTGAGCTAGCGGCCAGTCTCTGTCTAGAACTGCTGGGGAAAGAGTCCTCTAATTCTGACCCGCTCCTGTGAACATGGCTGCACTGCAGGGCCAGGGCGAGAATCGCTGCTTAGTCTCCCAGCAGGGGAGGCACAACAGAAAGAAACTGACTTTTTTTTTTTAACTTAATTTTGCACTGACCTCCAGAGCCCATGGATGATGAGGTGTTGTCCTTGGAATGCGGGGTTTTCTTAAGATGAAAAATTAGTATTTAAGCCCTGACAGTCATAGAGAGCAGAGGAGGGAGAGAAGCCTGAGGATTAAATATGCAGCTGAACTAACTGAACACAGCTGGCTACTTATAAGGATGAAAGTGTTCCGGATTTAACCAGTGTCTGGAATATCTTGTTTAGATCTTGAATTTAGGATTGATCGTCACTTAGAAATTGTTAACTTCTTCGAGTCTCAAATCCCTCTCTATCATCGGTACAGAGATTCTTACACTTCAAGTCTCTGGTGAGAAGCAAATTAAAAGACAGAATGAAAAGAGAAAACAACAATGTGTTTCACAGAATGCCTGGTATATCGTAAGCACTAAAGAAATGTCCGCTTTCCTCCAGGGCTTTCACTCTCAACTGCAGGAACACTCTGGCAGCAAGGAGACAGTCCAGGCTGTGTAAGAAGACGGCCCTGTCTGAGTTCTTTACTAGAGGCAGCAGATCCACCTGCACCACTAGGAACAGGCTTTGCATGGCCCTGCTGAAGCTCTCTAGGTATGTGCTGGCCAGCAAGCAATCTCCTCACAGAGCGTGCACCATCTCTTCCCATCCTTGTGGATCTCATGGCAAAGCATCCTGTGCATCACGGTCCCTGGTAACTTACATCTACTTTCTTTACAAAAAGCAACAATTTTGGCTCCAAAGGAACAGAGTGGGGAATAGACAGCAGGATATGGCCAGACGGAAGAAGACCTTGGGCAACCAAGTACAATAAACCTCTGTTGTAACTGCCAGGACACTGGAAGCAGAATTCTAGGCATCTTTGTGATGGCCAGCTGGCTACCCAGCTGACA
Organism: Cricetomys ansorgei; assembly: GCA_026225945.1. Classification (NCBI taxonomy): domain Eukaryota; kingdom Metazoa; phylum Chordata; class Mammalia; order Rodentia; family Nesomyidae; genus Cricetomys; species Cricetomys ansorgei. The sequence continues at coordinate 5,340,663 of JAMJFZ010000716.1, read as the reverse complement.
AGAGCAGAGATCCAACAACGAAAAGACAAAAGAGCTTCCTGTCCCAGAGAGAAGTAACTGGGAATGCCGTTGAAGACAGTGACAAGGGAGTGTCCCAGGTTTGTTCTCTTGGTGTGGCGCTCAGCATGCAGGTTCTGAGGCCATTTCTCCCGCAGACTGCTGAGAATTCTACCTGCAACTATGGAAACCCCTTCCCTCTGGTTGTAGCTGCAACACCATCTTTCAAGCTCTACAAAACTCACATGCAGCTGGCGTGGTTCGCTTCAGTTCTGCACAAGGTAACTCATGCAGGATGAACGCACAAAAGACACTCAAGGTAAAGATGATTGGCTGCCACCTTTTACGGATGAGTGGGGGTTTGATGGGAAGCATTTTCTAAGTGTAGTTACTGCATATTTAAATCCTAAGTGCTACTCTAGTTTCAAAGTGTGTTACATGTGCGTCCTATAGGACTGCTGCAAAGTGCTTGATAGTCACTGTACCACTGCCTTCTGTTCAATCTATGGGGAAGGTGTCATGTTAGGATACAGGTCCCGTGAACTGCATGTGAACCCCTATTACCCGGACTATACCACCAAACTGGTAAATCAGACATAGTTATGATTTATGGATGGTTGTCTATGGATGGTTGAGAAAAGGGCAAGAAAGTTGGTAGATAACCTGACCAAGTACAAGACACAAGTCAGAGAATCAGGAGCTGTGGCGGACATCAGGCCAAGCCTAGAATCCAGTCTCTAGACAGCTGACCAAAAAAGCTCTCATTCCTTTCCTCGAATGCCCTTTTCGCATTTCCAAAACTAATGACTGAATTCTTACTCTGTAATAAATAGCACTGTTTCTGCCCTGACCTTTGAGATCACCAGGCAGCTGCCTGTTATCTCAGACATAGATTTTTCTAGACATTATATTTCTTATATTACTCATAACACTCCATCTTTATTATATAAGCCACACAAAATGCCTGCTTGTGTATATTGCCAACAGGGTGTTATAATTATAAATCTTTTCCTTGACTATAATGCTTTAAAAACGAGGCCATCTTTTGTATATGGAGTACTATGCCTGATACTGGAGAGTCTCAAACCAATATATTTCTGAATTAGTAACTAAAGGTGCACGTTAAGACTTGGTTGGTTTATGAACAAACACACAAAGAAGGAGAGATCAATGAGGTATGAGACAGTAAATGAAAGTAAAATACTGCCTGACAAATTGCCTTCCCATTACAACAAGGTTCCAAGCTATCACATCAGTGCAGTTTTAAAAAGGACCTGGATTTTAATAGGACGCTACATAACATTCTTATCTTTGCAGAAAGAGTGGCAAATTGTGATCTGCCAAATAATGTTTTTAACAGACAAGCCTCAGTACTAACTCCTCAACACGCGTTGTAGAACCTTGTCTTTGTTGATTCTGTCTAGCATTTTTATCGACTACTTGAGCAATGATAAGAAGGAGACTTCTTATCGTCATGCCAGGCATCCTGCCAGGAAGGGCAGCCAGTGTGTTGCGCACGGGAATCAAGATCTAAAAAGAAGGCTTGGCATCAAGATGAATTCAACAGCAAGCTAAATTTAAAGCTATACATTTTGGTTCAAAAAATAGACAAGGAAGCTCAGAATGGCCAAGACCTCAATAGACAGGAATCAGTTTTGGTGAGTCATATAGCTCATTGGTAAATTCCATACCAGAAACAATGCTGTTTCACAGAGAAACTGATGCACGAACGAGACTCATCTTTAGATTAGAGCATCTCGATCAAGCACAGTTGTTCTCATGACTATTTTAATCAAGGTCTCTAGAAAAATGGAACCAATCGCACACATACAGAAAAGGGATTTTGTACACATATCTAAATCAGCCATCTTCAAGATGGAGAGCTGGGCATCTGGTTGCATAGTTCAAAGGCCTGACAGCCCATGGCTGGTGCTGTAAATCTCAGTCTGAGCCTAAAGTCCATTAACACAAGGGTTACCAAGGCCAAAAGATGCTGTCTTATCTCAGTCAAGCAGAGGGAGGACAAATCCAACCCTCCATTACCTTCTGCTTTACACAGACGTTCAGTGAATGGGATGGTGCTCATCTTGGGGATGGATGGCGACCAAATTACAAACACCCTCAAAATCATACAACGTCTGACCAGCATCCGAGAATCCCAGACCACTTAGGTCTGATTCAGAGACCTGCAAAACCAGGTATCCAGATTATAATACCGAATTTGACAGGTGACATGCCATAGCAACTCAGTCTTGAGATCCTAACAGACGAAGATTTCCTTGACACATCCGCACCTGCGCTCAGGACCTGTTTCTGCTTACGACAGCTGCTCTGAGGGAGAAACCGTCGGAATCTTGACATAAGGAGGCATACGTAAAGCGAGGCAGAGCTGAGCCAAGAAGCAAAGGGAAGGAGCAATGCGCTTGGGAGCCACGAGGCACGGAGCTTTGAAGACATGCAATTCGCAAGGGAAGGGGCAACCAGAGTGCTGCAGGTGCCCACAAATCATTGGTTCTCCTTAGAGATTCCAGAGAAGAAACCACACAGAGAACCCCAGGATAGGGTCATTTTCTTCTTCAACCAACTCGACTTCAGTGCCAAGCACAGCAAACTTAAGAAAATACACTTCTCGTATCTCTCAAGAATAGAGAATCAAACTGAAAATGCTTTTCCTTACTCAAAGCATTCTTCTGCCGTCCCTGTGTTACTGCAAAGACGGGACCTTTCTTAACTCTCCTTTTCCATCCTCCTCGGCTCTCTCCCACCATGCTCACACACAAGAAACAAAACCAAGCTGAAGTCCAGGGATAGAGAACCAAGGGGGAATAAAACATGTTAAAAACAACACCACCTACGGAAGAAGCACACAGAATTCCTATCTGTGAGTTATAAAAACTGAAAGGTAAGGAGAGTTTTATAGACCTGGAAAGTGATGAAGAGAAAGACATCAAGTCTACCCAAAAGGTGATAAAATCTTTTATTTGTCTTCTGGTCGTGAAAAAGAAAATAAATCATTAAAATGACTGTCAGAATGCCCCAAGGATAAGGGCATGGACTAGGACTTGGCTATAAATGTTGTAGGAGTAATAAAAGAGCTGGTTTTGTTTCCTTAGCATTTTTCTGGGCTGAGCCTTCCTATTTCAACACAGGAATCATGGGCAGTGGTAAAAATGAACCGGCTGCAGGGCACGCATTATTGTCTCCCAGGCTGGCCTGACTCACCATCTCCAGGGAAGCTGTTTCTGCCAGTGACCAGACTCCTGCAGGACAGGCAACCAATCACAAGGCCTTCTGGATTGCAACTTCCTTCATTTTCACACTACTAATGGCTCCATCATACCTTCTATAAAACATTTATTTTTCCTAGTCTTTGGAATTAAAGATGGAGACGGGCTCCTGCCCCCAGGTGCTCATTCTACTGTCTAAAGGGCCTTGGATTAATTCTGCTGTTGTTTAGTGATGTGCTTCAAGTGCCTGGAGGTAGAGAAGGGTGGCAGGGTAGTTGTCATAATAGCAACTGTGGGTTTTATTTAAACTAGGGAAGGATTAGGGAAGAATTTGCCGAAGAGGTAGGATTTCCATTCACCCACAAGCTTGCATCCAGCATCCTCCCTGAATTCTAGGTCTATATTCATGCTTGAAACATCAAGCTGCCCTGAAGACACATGATATCTCAACTGAGTCTCAAATACAGCTCCTGCTCAAAACCACACTTGTCTAGTCTGTGATGACTATAAATCTTAAGAATTTCCAAATGGACGGAGCTTTGAGATGAACCGAACACACATGTCAATCAATATTGATCTCTGTAACTATACAGACATCCAAACTCAATCCAGACAGTTTAGTCTCAAGTTTTTCATCTGAAGCATACACAGAAGGATCTAAGGATAGCACAGAGCAGGAACATGACAGAAGACAGGTAGCATTTATAAACTAGAAATTACTCTGGTTGCCTTTCAGCAATGTTCCACTAAGACGGCACATGACAAGTGTGACACCCCTGTCAACACTGTCATAAGTCTTAAAGGGGTTTCCCAGGATCCCCACTGACTTCTCAGTGGTCAGTGCGCAACAGTACTAAGAGGCCTAGATAAGAGCCCCCCCCCAGCCCCAGCCCCCGCACCTTCCGTGCTAACAGCTGTATCTGTGTTCTTGGGAGCAGCCCCCGGCAGAGTAGAGAGGCCGGGTGCCCCTTGTGGCTGTACACTGGCCATTCACATGGCCACTTTTGACAATACTGGCCAATAAACTTTCTCAAATAGACACATGGCTGAAGACTGGATCTCTGAATGAGCCGCAGCTCCATATTCCAGGCACCTATGCAATGTATTGTATTCAACAGGAACTTTGGCCCTACATGCCCATTGTCTGAATATTCCTATTCAGTGGAAACCCGTATCGCATCCTGGATGACTCAGGGGAATGGTAATGAGGAGATGAGTAATGTTCTCTTGAAGTCACTAGTTAGGATAAGAGCAGTTGTTCACTGCCTGACAGGACAGGTTTCTCAGGCCAGCCAAGAACTAAACAAATAAATCAGCGTCACTTGCCTCTCTAACATCTTAAACTCCCGTATTTAAAATTTGCAGTCCAGCTCACAATTCAAAGAAAGCTTTTGCAGAACTATCCTTGGGGCTCCAAGTGATAAGAGAGATGGACAGGAGATAGAGCAGAGGGAACATTTGTCGCGCTGGAGGAGAGAAAGCCCTAAGAACACACTCCGGTTTTCCGCACTCTGTCACTGCCTCCGTTAGTTCAGGAGTCCTTTGTATAATGCTAACGCGATGTCTTATTGAAACTGAGTAAACAGGTATGTTGACAAGAGAAAATAAAAGCTTCAAACCTGGCAGTGGAGTTTTACAGCTTGGCAACTACGAACGAACCCTGCCCTTCCAGAGGCAGAACAAGAGCAGTTCAGAGAAAGCCTTGAAGATTCTCATTTCCGGATCCTTTGTGTCTCCCCACCCCCACGGTTTTCCCTGTGGCATTATTCTAATTTCTTATTAAAAAATATTTTTAGAACTGGAAATTATTCTTTGGGGAGAAATATATGAAACTGCTGTTTGAGTCCAAAGAAAGGGCTCCTAAAATATAGAAAATCCACTGCTGTAGGAGGTGGCCAGTAACTGCTTGATACCTCATATTACAACAGGGTGGGCACTGCCTAACGACTCAGTGGGTGATGCTGAGCCTCCGTGTGCATAACTAAGGCTCCAAAGTAAACCTTACGAAAGACAGTTTGGCCAGTGATTGAGCTCAGCCCTGCCAGGTGCTTTGCTGGGGGGTCACCTGGTCACCTGTGGTCCGGACATACCCACTGTCCATCCAGCCGCTGGTGCTGTTCAGGGAGAGCACAAAGATCTGCTGTTGAGGAGTAACGGCCTCTCCCCTTTTTAGAGAACGCAGTGGGAAGTGAGCAGAGCTAACAATTAGACAAAGTTCAGTGCGTCTGAGTGAAATATGAAGAACAATCATAATGAGAATAGGCAGCTCAAGCATGGGCTTGCCATGCTTACACGAGACGCTTCCGTCTCTACTTCAGACTCCCTGGGGATGGATGTCAAGAGCAGCGTACGGTCACATTTAGAATGCTGCGCTTTGGTTGGGCTCTCGGTGATAACCTTTGAAGGGAGTCTCTGAAGACGATGAGCAAGTGGCCAAAGTGGCTGAGACTGTGGGTCAGAGCCGGATGGGTGGATGGTGTGCAGATGTGTAGATCTGCATTCTAACTACCCAAAGCCCTCCCCAGCTCAGCGACCCATGCCAAGCCCCAGCCTTAAGCAAAGCTCTCTGCTCTCTTCTTCCCTAATACCCTTTCTGTTATTATTGTGCAATGACTTTTACTTGGTTGGGTGGGGGAGGGCCTCCAAAACCTCCGAAGTACTCTCTTCCTACAACCTTGGTCATAAAATCAACAAGAAAGGGGACTAATTAAACACAGCTATCCTAGGGTGAGTCACGCTGCAGTGACATCAAGGAAAAGCTGTGCCTGAAGCATCCTCCATGGGGATTAGATTAGTAAAGCCCCTTCAGAAGACATGAGGACTTTTTATGTATCCAATAGGCGTACTGTGGTGAACCACAATTCTCTGAGCCTACTAAAGCATGCCTGTTCACTCACTGGCCCAGAAGGCTGGGAGGATCTCACCTACCTTCCCTACACACACACACACCACATACACGCCCACTCACATCCTAGCTCCATGTCTTAGGCACATTTATCCCCCAGAACAGGCAGTGTTAGCAAACACCAAAGGCAAAAGCGTGAATCAACAGGCGTGTCCTAAAGCACAGCTCAGGCATAGGCACTGCTGCCCAGCCGAACAGGAGGCTAATGCAGCCCAGGAAGCAGTTAGGTTTATTGCAGGAGTAGAACATCCCCAAAGGCTCTAAAGAAGATGATGCTTCTGGCCTCTGGCATGTCCTGGGACATTCTGTCCCACAGGCAGGCTGAGGAGGCCGGATGCAAGAGCAACCTTAAAACACTGGAAGTAGCAGCTTAAGCCCCACTGCGGAGACCTGCCTGGCCACTTTCAATTTCTATGCTGGGGCACACTGTTCCAGTTGGTTTGGAAGGGGGAGGAAGAAAGAAGCAAGGAAGAAGTACTTAATGCAAGAGAGGATTATATACTCTGAAGATTATCTGAAGGAAAAGATGATGAGGGTGGCAGAGTTCCCACTGGTGTGAGGAAAATATCTTTAGGATTTCGTGTCTGACAGTCCAGAGATCTGCCCTCTCGAGCAGTTCCTGGTGGAAGAGGTAGTTAGTGGAAGGGGTGAGCCCTAAGCGGCATGGTCCTCCCTAGATCCCGACTGTGCTGTCCTTTTTGCGTGGGGCTATGCATGTCCACTTGCTCGTCCTCCAGTACATTCGAGCTTGAGTGGCCCTGTGTAAAAACATGCAAGTTCTGACATATGCAGATGTTATAACAAGTACTTTCCAGCTACAGGCACCAGTCAGGAGCCCAAGTCAAGACGACCAGGATAACAGCAGGGGGCTAATTAAGTAGTCAAAAGCCCACAGAGGCTGGTAGAGTGATTTCCATTGAGCCTTCAGCTGGTGGTCTCTCCCAAACTCCAGGGCTAGAGGCAAAGCGAGAAATGACCATTCTAAGCCACAAGTCTGAACCTGGTTACCAAGAGTATTCTGCACTCCTCAGAGTGAGGATGTGGCTGAAGGTCAGTTGCTAAAATATGTACTGTGAGCCACTTTAAGGCTGCAAATACAACCTCAGAAAGAGTGGGAGATGCCATTTTCCTCAGTTAAACCACCTATACCAACTGGAGAATTTAATTTTCAAAAATAATCTATAAAAAGGGCTATCAGCATCTTTCTCTTTCCCCAGGACAGTCCTTAAATAAAATAATAAATAGGCCAGGTGGTGGCATACACCTTTAATCCCAGCACTCAGGAGGTGGGTGGAACTTTGTGAGTTCAAGGCCAGCCTGGTCTATGGAGTGAGTTCCAGGACAGCCAGAGTTACAACAGAGAAACCCTGTCTCGAAAACAGAAGAAGAGGGGAGAGGGGGCGAAGAAGAAGAAAGAAAAAAAGAAGAGGAGAAGGTGGAAGAGGAAGAGGAAGAGAAAGAGGAAAAAGAAACAGCTAAATAAACACAACATTCTTTTCTTTTGGGTGGAGTCTGATGAGCCTAGGCCAAAATTAAGAGACTACTCAAAAGGCTATGAAGGTTGTCATTAAACATTCTCATGTTTCAAATACTTCCCTAGCAAAAAAAAATGCATGATCCTACAGCGAGTTCCTACATTCTGGGAGTCACACATGGGCTCAGCAGAATCACTTCCTGTTCTATGGGATGCAAACACCTTTATGATCTCTACTCAGGTTCTCTTACCATGTGCCTTGACCTATTTGAAGCCACAAGAGAGTGCCCAGAAATGCTTAGCAATCTCACCAAATAGCCAATTCCACTGTCTCTGGGAAAAACAAAACAAAACAAATCATAATCCAAGAGAGCTTTACTAAAAGTCAGGAAGATTTGCTTTCCATTAACTTGGGAGGCAGCTAGGGCTCACGCCCAGTCTCTGGAGCCTGGCCCCTTTGGGGAGCCCCCAACTTCTGCCACTTAGTAGTTATGTGGCTAAGGGAAACTACTTAATCTCTCTTGATTTTCTCACTTTAAAATGGGGATAAAATCTATAACTATTCAAAATATTTTATAATAATCAAAGGTATGAGAACGTTCTAAAGAGACATTTCTATCTCTCCTTTGGCTATGTGGACTGGTGAGCTAGTGAAACAAAGCACTCCTGTGAATTAGAATTTCCCCTAGGAATTTAATGGTGAGAGAAGGGAAAGGTTGATAGAGGGAGAGGGGGTGGTGGGGGAGGGGCTGTTCTCAGGAACAGGGAAGGGATTTTACATAGTGCTTACAACTTAGACCACGATGATCTATGATGGGCAGGACCACTCCTTGACTACAAGTGCTTAATTACGCATGTCTCTTGCCTTCTATTTAACTTTATTCCCATTTTAGGATCCTGAGAGATCCTGGATCTCTTTGTCCCCTCCTCCCAATGCGATCATACTGAATAAATCTCTTTTCTCTGCTTTTCACCATTTATTTGGCTTTTTTCATTGTTTTACCGAGGATGTGTGGCCAGTCTGGCTGTTAGCTCATCTGGGGAACAGCTGTGCTCTGGCTCTGATGAAGGTACTATTGGTGGTGGTGGATAGCATCTTTATCATTTGTATGCACAGACATGTTGCTGAAAACATCTATTTTCCACACCCTCCTCTCACTGATTGGCTAAAATCATCCTTACTCAGAGATTGTGTAAAGACAAACGCTTTTTTTAAAAAACCAATTTCAGATTGTTTTCATATCAAAGCTAAGAGTCTCTTAGTGTATTTTAAATGGCTATTAATAATTTGTAGCTTGCATCAAGAAGATGTAGAGTCTATTTCCAGCCCCCTTCCCTTGAATACGGACTTACTCAAATACTCTATGACCAATAAAATGAGGCAGAAGGGAAACTGAGTGATTCTGAGTCTAGGCTTCAAGACTGCACCGTCTGCTTTTGTTCTCTGGCCAGGTTTGTCACGTGCCAGAGCCTAAGAGAGCCTGCTGATACCATGAGGCATCCCGGCGGAGACTCTAGAGCAAACTCTAAACTGTGGGCATGGGGCCACATAGCTGGATGTGAGAGTAAAGGAAATGGAGCAGAGCTAAAGGTTTCTGAAGGTGCAAGAGCCAGAAGCTAATGACAACTCAAACACACAGTGAGGCCACAGTGGCAGTGCTCACCCGGCTGCATCCACCATCACCTCAGCTTTGGTTCTGCACACACATCATGGGCACTTTGCACTGAGCATGCTGGCATGCCACGGAACACCAGTGAATACTGAATCATGCTGGCTCACACTTGACTATTGTATATCATGCATGGCAGTGTTTTTAGTGTTCATAGGAAGTTTTCCGCTCTTATAGAAACATGATGTTTAAGGCATGGCAGAACTTGCCTGTAATCACATCACTTTGGAGACTGAAGCAGGATCCTCAGCTATATAACAAGTTTGAGGCCTGCCTGAGCTACAGGAGACCCTGACTCAAAATAAACAAACAAAGAAACATAGCAGTTTAATTACAGAAAACAAAGACTCTTAGTATTTTCCTACTGCCATTCCTTAGCATGTGAACACCAAATTAGTATGGTTTTGGATTTTATTGTGTTTGACAAATAAGAGCATCTGCCTCACTAGTATGCAAGTATGCTTTCATCTTCAATAAATGGCAAAATTATAGACATGCCAAAGAACTGTTTTGAGATAAATTTCTTTGTGATTTATGGTCAGTAACTTTGGTTTTTGTAACTATTTCATATGCTTATGTGCCTGGAGTCATGTAAAAACTTCTCAGGAGAAAAGTGGGCAAGAGTAGAAGGAATTTACAAAGGTCCATCCTAAACCCCATCTCCTATCAACCAGGTTCTGTGCAACGGCAAGGATGACCCACCTGACACCAGCTGAAGGACCACTCAGTTCGGCCTAGCTCCAGTTGCAAACACAGAACCACAAGCAAATAAAATGACTGTTGTTTTAAGCCACCGACAGGGTGGATTATTAAGCAACAGATAACTGATGATAGACCTGCACAAATGAGGCTGGGTCATCAATAGTATTTCTAGCACAAGTACACACACATGAAACCAGGACACCTGTCTGTCTGCCAACAGGTTTACCAATCACCTTGTGGAGCTTCCAAGTTCTCATCCCAGCTCTAAGGCCAGTGAGGACACTAAAGTCAGCACACTGAGCTGAGAGAAGCTAAGGCCAGTTAATGATCAGACACAGGGCAAGGGAGGCAAACTTTCCCAGGTAGATCTTTGAAGAAAGACATGGTGGAAACATTAGGTTTTGTTCCTTGTAAGCCACGATAGAATGTAGGGCCAGGCAGACCTATATCTAGCTTCGGTAGAAGTCATTTTATTTCATGGGTCGTAGTGAGGTGGGCAGACATGTTCAGTAGATGTGCAAACCAATGAAAAGTGAGCATCACTAGGTAAGAATCTAGGGGGCAGGTCATAACCACCATGCAATTCCTATGGGTCCAGATATATGGTACCAAGAAGTCCCAGATAGCAGAGAATGGTCACAGTGACTGAAAATTTCTCATACTTACACAATTTAAAATATTTAGGTTCCTCAGTGCAGAAGAGATAAAGCGCCAACGGTAAGTGGTAGTCAGGGGAAACACGACAAGGCAGGGAGGTAAGAGTGGGACCTAGTGAGCTGTCCACAAGTGTCTGCACTACGCTGGCCCTGTCTGGGGTGCTCTGTGGGCTACATCCCAGTTCTGACACTTTGGGGCTTGGCAAACTTTGGGTAATTCAGTTTTCATATTTATGAAATGTGGATATTAATAGAATCCATCAGGAATGCCATAATGATCACAAGAGATCATGCATATAAAACCTTAGTAAGGTGCCTAAGGCAGTAGGACTCAATACTGTTAGCTGTGGTGACGGTAGTGATGGTTAATATTAGAGCTACGGCTTGGTTTATCACCTGGTGTTACTATTACCACCACGGCTATGATGTTCCCAGAACTATAATTAGCTCTGTTACAAAAAAGCTTCTTTGCCTTGGAAGATGGCCTCCACCCTCATGTCTCATAGCTGGACCCTCAACTCTCTGCCCTGCACATTTGGAGAACAGCTAGTAACACACTCTTAAGTTGAAGTAGCAGTTCATACACCACCCTCTCTCTTACCCTGAGTAAGAAAGTGAATAATAATACACAGATTCTTGCTTGTCTTCCTGAGCTTAACTAGAGCAGCACAACGTCATTTATTTAGAAAGGCATCCTACCAGATATTTTCCAGAATCCTGCTTTGTACTTGAAATGTATAATTATCATTAACAAACACTGATGCTAATAATTCAATCTGCTCTTTGGACAAGAAAAGGAATGTAAACATGGCCAGGGCCCAGTCACCTCATGATCTCAGACAGTTACCTCTGGGTGCTTGCCTTCTTCCTTTCCACCCATCAAACACAAAGTGGGAGGTCTGTTTGCAAAGCAGAGAGGCCTGGGACTAGGGGCTGGCATTCCTGACAGCCAGGGAGGACAACTAGGCAGAACAGGCTTAGTCCTTATGGCCTCAAAAGGCCATCGCATGGCCTGTGCAGCCTGACCTCAGTAAACCAGCTTTCTGCTTTGATCTCTTCGCCTGGGAAAATGGAGTCAGGGCTAGAACCCAGACTGAGCAACCTTTATGCTAAGCACCATGTTGAAACCAAAATTAAGTAAAGCCAAAAGACATTATCAATAAACACAGAGCTTTAAATGTGCTCACATTTATGCCCATCGATTCTTCGTTGGAATAACACTCTCATCCTGTTTTGGGTCAGAATGTGTTTCCTAAGCCTTAACAATTAAGTGTGTGAGAATTCCGAGCACTCAGTAATTAGTATTCATACAATTGAGCTGATTCAGTAGTGTATTTCCCTTGATATGACTATATGCAAGCACCACTTCTTGCCCTACATAGATCCCCCATGATCTACGAAAGTCACTTTAGGTGAATTCTCTTTTAATTAACCAAGTAAGTGACTTCTTCAGTACCAGAGAAGCCTTTAATCCACTAAGCAATCCTTAAGCTTGCAGACTCCCTTCTTGTGCTAAACAAAATTTTAACAAGCCCAAACTAGCATTCCAAGTCCCAGAAACACAGAACAGTGAACAGAAGCAGGCTGGGGTGGGATACACAGAGTTCCAAGACATGCAGGAGTTCGTGTGGATGCCTGATAGGCTAAGGCAGAGCTTCTCCCAGAAGCCCAGGGGTGTCTATGATATTGAAGTTCTTACCTTAAGAAAGACAAGCTTGTAGTCAGGCTCTACTCTGCAGTGAACAGGTCTGCGTCCATCAGAGTAGTCAGCCTATCCGAGAGAAGGACAAAGTCAGAGCGGCACTGCAACTGAAATGCTAACAACGAAAAAAAGCAGTTCTCCAGATGTTTGAAGATCTTTCAGAACAGAACAGCAACCATATAATGAATCGAACAATATCGAATGCACAAAATCAAGTCAAGGTGCGGGTCATTAGTGTAACAGAGAGTGAGCTAATATTTATTAACACACACCTGGGCCCCTACTAATTGGGAATGCAATAATGGTGAAATCATGCACCCCATCACACCCTCCACAAAAAAATGGCTGATTCCCAAAGAGCTGACTGGCAGAACTCGCCATGGGATAGACTTATACCAGCCTGCTTGGCAGGCTGTTGGATTCATACATTCGCATCTTCAACACATCCACAATGAAGACTCTATGCCATTTAACCCACCTTGGTTTGGAAGGCAGCCCTATCCAGCTGATGAAATAATGACAACATGAGACTTGAACCTAAATGAAGAGGTGGAGGGAACTGGAATCTTCCTCTACGTGCATTCAAAGAAGCAAATATAAAAGACCACAAATATGCCTGATTTAAAGATGAGTCTGTTATCAACACATCCCTGTCTATGACAGTTAGCTGTGTGGTCAGTTTGGCAAATGATGTCAGGGCCCATTGTTAAACATCAGTCCAGAAGTAACTGTAAAGATTTTTTTTTAAAGATGTGTTAACATTTGAATCAATGGATCACCCTTTGCCACAATAAGCCTATTCAATCAAGGAGAGTCTAAGAGGAAAGACTAAGATCCCTAAAGAAGGAATTCTGCCTTTCAGTTACTATGAAACTTAACATGTCAACAACAGCTCTTCCCCAGATCTCTAGCCCACTGGCTTACTCTCCATATTTCACATTTGCCAGGCTCTATCATCATAAATTCCTTAAAATAAACTTCTCTTTTATAAATTTATAAACAAAACTATCTGAAGAACCCTAATATATCATCTAATCTTTTTAAAAGGAGGAGTTAACTTTCTATTCCACAAGCCTCATGGGAGAGATAATGAATGGCAAGTGTGTGTCACTAATGAGACTTAGCAAGGGGTACAAAGTGTAGAGAAACATTTAATCTTTTAATCCATTAGCATGGCTGCTCTAGTGTAGAAAGAATGTTAGTACACACCTTTAATCCCAGTATTCAGAAGGCAGTGGTAGCACATGCCTTTAATCCCCAAGACAGAATCAAGTAGAAACAGAGCAGGAAACAGAGGTCAGAAGGAGTCAATGTGAGATAGGAAGTGACATCTGATATGAAGCAGAGTGAAGAGCAGGCAAAGTGACCAATCAGAGATGAGTTAGCAGAGTGAGTCAGAGTGAGGACATGCTCAACTCTCACAATATAAAAGCAGACTCTTAACCCAGTCAGACAAGGCAATCTGAGGCAGAAACGCAGAGGCAGTTCAGCAGAAGGAGTCAGGATCAGAAAGGAAGAATGAGTTTGGGAGAAAGAGTCAGCTAACAGCAAAAGTCAGATTGAAGTCAAGCAGAGAAATTGAGTCAGAGAAGTTGCGGGAGTCAGCCAGAGTCAGAAGAGTTCAGTCAGAAGCAGTCAGCTGCCTCAGAAGGTCAGTGTGAACCAGCAGCTTGGAGTCAAGCTTGAACAGAACAGCTTGAACCAGAATAGCAAGTGAGTTGAATCAGCCAACCAGAAGAGTCAATGGAGCTCAGTACAGCTGAGTTCAGAAGGTGCCAGTCAGAGTGAGTCAGTCAGCAGTACGTCTTCGATATTGAAATGTTCCAGGTGTAGGCCTAAAGATTAGATTGTATGGAGGCTGAAGCCTTCCAGTTCTAAGATTAGATTGTACGGAGGCTAAAACCCTCTAAGTACCGGGGATTGATTACACAAAGAATAAACTGTCCTTTTGCCTTGAATCTACAGCTACAACAAACAAGAAAACAAAACCTGCTCAAACACTAAGCTTACTACAATCTGACCATTTGGCTTGTTCTGGGGATAAAGTTACTATTTCTAGAAGGATTAAGGGATTCCACGTTTGTGTAATATTTTCCATAAACAGTATGATTTCTCCAGAGTTGGATGGGAATTTTACAACTATCTGAGGCTGTCATCCTCAAGGCTATATGACATGAAAGATCCCTCTAAACCACAAGGGGCAAATCCACAGAAAACCTGCCCACAAACAGGGTTGGAAACTCAAGTAATAAACATCTAAGTAATAAAAAATAGCTTTTAGGTTTTTACAACTTTGTATGTTTCATATACCCTTCCTACATCAGAGTCAAGTTTTTAAAGTGCCTAAGTACACGTATACTCACTGGCCATTTGAAAGCTTCTGACTCACTGCCACTGACTGTTGAGCACTATCGCTACTTTTCCTTTCCAGAACATTCTAGCACTCCAAACAGGAACCCTGAAGCCACTGGACACTAGCCCCCACTCGTGCTTCCCAAGCGCTGGTGAGTTCTATCTTCTGCACCATCTCTGCCTGTTTGCCTCTTTGGGCTACTTTATATCAGTGGAACCATGCTTTTCATGCTGGCTTATTTCACTTTGCACAGTGTCTTCAAGATTCATCCGTGTTACAGCACATGTCTGAATGTCACTCTTTGATAAATAATAATAGTTCATCAGCTACAGGCCATGGTTTGTTTATCCTGGAATCCATTTTTATATAATTAACTCACCAGGTAATTACGGAGTATTGACAATGTGAAAAGTCTTAATTTTTTAAAATACTAACTTTACCCTGAGCATAATGAGGGTAGAAGAGACAGAAGAGATAATCCACCAGGAGCCAATTAATTATACAAATCCTAGCTTGTGAATCAGCAGCAGCAGCAGCAAGAAAACAAAACCATTAGTTTTTCTTCCCTAAGGGTTTGGTAAATCCCTCCACACAATCTTAATTAGTGGTCTTCATATTAAAGCAGAAATGAGATTAAACCATCCCCAAGTCTACAGTCCGGGTACACTGTAACTCTAACATCACACTGTCTACAGTGTGTCCTGTGACTGCTGACCCTCTGTCCAGGACTGGCTTCCACCAACATGGCTGATGCCCAGATGGCAGAAGCCACAGAACCATGAAACGTTGGTTCCACCCTGGGAGACAGAACGCGCCATGAAAGTCAGAGAAAGCACGTCTTCCTCTACCCAGCTGCCCACCCAGAAGCCGTCATTTCTATGACATACAAAGAAGGTAAGCAGTCTCCACAGGAAACAAGAGTTCTCAGATGAGCACAGCTCCCAACAGTAACGGAAAGGAGTGCCTCTCCACTCAGGCTTTGACTTCAAAGGGAGAGAAGGACAGACAGTGTGAACTGGGGGTGCCAATTGCACACCTGGATTCACAAAAGTGGTCCAGGAGGAGGCTTCAAAAGATGTCCACAGGTGTCAACAAAAAAAATAACCATTTTTTGCACTATGAAAACATCGCCATTGGGGACTAAGGCTACTTTGTTCAACAAAATGTCTCAGCTTGGAGGACCTAGTGTCATCATATCACTTAGCACTCAGCTGAGCTGAGCTTCAGTCCCCGCTTTGCATCCAGCTAGCTGGGAATCCGTCATTTAAGAAAGAAAAGCCAGTTTAGGAAACTATGGAGAATCGAGTCCTTGGATCTTCATGCATGTTTTTAAAGACTTGACTTCTAACTGGGCATGGTGACGCATACCTGCAATCCCAGCATACCTGAGGCAGCAGCAGGGGGATTAGAAGTTCAAGGCTAACCTCAGCTATATAATAAATTCAGCAATTAAAAAAGACATCTTTTTAAGGCAAGGTTGTTTTTCTGTTGTTGTTGTTTCGTTTTATATAAAAACAGAATGAACACTGTGACATGTAGGTAAATTATTTATTGCCTTTAAAATAAGGAACATATATATTTCTATGGTCTGTAGAAGCTGATCCTAATGGGACACTATGATTGTGTGTGTGTGTGATATGCACACATCCATGTGGGTGTGAAACAGTGATCGATGTGAATGTCTTTCTCCATTACTCTCCACCTTATTTTTTGAGACAGAACAGGGTCTCTCACTGAGCCAGAGCTCATTGATTTGGCTAGGCTGACTGACCAATGAGCTATAGGACTCTGTCTCCATCTTCACCCCCTTCTTCAGCATTACCACAACTGGCTTTTTACCTGGGTCTTGGAGATCTGAACCCAGAACCTCATGCTTGTGTCCCAGGTAATTTACCAAGTAAGCAATCTCCTCAGCCCATGACGGTTAATCTTAATAGTCAATTTGATGGGACTTAGAACCACTACAGAAACAAATTACTGGGCATGTCAGGGAAGGATTGTCTACATTAAGTTACTTAAGGTGGGAGGACACACCATAATCTGAATGACAGTATTCCGTGGGATGGGATCAGCAACTGAATAAAAAGGAGAATGCAAATTGCGCACCAGCATCTTCTCTCTCTGACCTGAAAAGGAATCCTGAGAACTAGAAGGCATTCAGTCCTCTGACCCCTCTCTCAGGGCATCGGTTGTAAATCCCACCAATTGAGAATAAGACTATCCATCACCCAACTGAACCAAATTTGAAGCAAGCTTTAATTAAATTATTTAAATACTGGCCGGCAAGATGGACTTTGACCAGGACAATTTTGAGGTTCTCATGAGTGGTCCTGACACACAGAGTTCCCACAAAATGGCAAAGTCATGTAGAACAGATGCTTATAGAGACAGAATCCATAGGCTACATATTTCCCATCAGGTCCAATCGGGGAAAAGCATATATCCTGATGTACTTCCTGTCTGGGTTATCTTCCACCTGCAAGTAACTAAGAATATCTGGTGCATTTGGAGCACATCCAGTGCAGTTGGCTTAACCAAATGGAATCTACGAAGTTTCCTCCCAACAATCCAGAGGTTATCTGTCCTTGGGCAAGTAGAATTACAGGATTATATCTTTTTGTATCTCACATGAACAGTCCCACCCAGCATTCCAAGAAACTATCTGTCTCTTTGTTTTATAGGTACCTTAGGCACAGTAATTAAAATTTAAAATATAACTTTTGCTCTTACGCACGTAATATACGTTCTGGAGGGATACAAGGTGCACAGGCTGAGTGCTGGAATTTTAAATTCCACAAGCATTTCAATGTTTTGGCTGTCGTTAACTTCATTCAACCCTTCCTATGTTCAACCTGTATCCTCACTCAAAAATGCAAGTCTCGAGGGTACAAATCCATTCACAAAAAATAAGAGCCCTGGGGCTCAGCAATAATGAGCCTGCACTGCTCTGGTAGAGGACCTAAGTTTGACTCCCAGCACCCATATCAGGCCTCTCACAACTGCCTGCAACTGCAGCCTCAGGGGATCTGACACCCTCTTCTGGCTTCTGCAGGAGACTGCCCTCTATGCATATATCCATATACAGTCAAATAGACTCATCACAAAAACAAAAACAAACAACCACAACAAAAAGATCTTTTTTAGGGTGGAACGTCAACAAAGTTATAAAGGCTTATTAGTAGTTAATAAAATTGAATGTGAATTTGTTAAAATGCCAATTCCTTTTTGTTATGAGCTAAATTGTACCTGCCCTCCCCCCCACATACTGAAGAACTAACCCAAGCACCTCAGAATGTGACTTACTTAGAGATAATTAAAGAGGCAATTAATTTAACATGAGGTCATTACAGCAGGCCCTAATAAGAAATGACTGGCAATACCACATGAGGAAATCAGCTACCGGGCATACACACGAAAGGATAGGTGGGAAGATGTGGCCATCCACAGCTAAGGAGAGTGCCCTTAAGGAGGAAACTTGTTAAGTTACATCTTAAATTTACAGCCTCCAGTACTGGGAGAAAATTAATTTCTACCATTTAAGCTACTGGTCTCTGGTACTGTTATGACAACCTAAAAACTGATAAGCCCCCTCTTTGCCTTTTCCTCTGCCGGGATTACCAGGAAAGAATCTAGAAAGGTCTCAGGGGCACTCTCCTGTACTTCTCAAGGAGCTCACTGTCATTCGCATCCCCAGCTCCAACTAGGGTAATCCCAAAATCCAAAGAGGAAAGAAGACTCGTACTCCATCCAATATGGAGGGCGCTTGCATGTCCTGAGCCCTCTGGCCTCCACATTGCAGGACTGCCCTTCAAAGAGCATCATCCACATGTTCCAAAAGACCTATCAGTTCTATGGCCTTGATGTGCTTAAGATGCCCTAGCTTTGTTCAGCCTCCACCACTTCTCCCGCTTGAATGAAAGAGGAAGGAGCAGGGACAAGATGCCGTGTTCAGAGCAAGAAGACTCCCAGTTGCCTTGAGACCTAACTCACAAGTAATTGCTTTTTCTTTCATTGGAAAAGTTCATACAGGGGAACTGACTGAATGCTGATGGGTCTCTTATTAGCGCTTGGAGTCACAAACACTACGGTTTCATTTTCTACTCTTTCCACAGACACACGTACACCAGAGTGTGCAGGCTCAAAGAGAGCAGTGTTGTAATTAAGAGAGGGTCGGAATACGATGGACTGCTAGGAGGACGCCAGGGTTCTGGGGGCAAATGGAGAGACCATGTGTAGCCTGTCTTCAGTCCCAGACCCAACAGACGCCACTGCACGTGTTGTGCAGGTGATTTCACAGTTCCTAACAAAGCCCGGAAGAGCCAGGCACAGCTTTGCCCAGAAATACGCAGAAGTGAACAAGAAATCCCCTTGCTTCTTGAATCCTATCCAGGCTACACGGACATGCTGTGAATTTTTGTTAAGGGCACGTCCCAGCCACAGGGGACTGCTGACACTCATACCTGCCAATTCCCTGTAGTGAAAGGGGAGAAGACTGATGCAATTAGCCAGGTGAACAGGAAGCTTGTCAACCATTTAGATGAGACAGTCCTTGAATTGATTCTGTTCTCATTACTCAGGTGATTTGTCCTTCCACCGCCTGCTGATTGTGCTGTTAAATCCGCTAATACCAGGCCTCTAGCCAAGGGGTAATTGACTTTAAAGGGTCAAGGGACACACCCTGCTGGGTGACTTTGCCACAGAATCTCTAGTGCAGTGATGAATTTTTAAAACTTCAAGCACTAAAGTTGTTTTTAAGACCATACAACAGGACACCATTTAAGACGCACACAATAAATGTCTAAATATAAGAAACAAAAATGAAAAATAACTAAGCTTCCTAACCCAAGTCAATATTATTTACATCTTTTACCAACAATTACATACTGACTTTGCTAAATGGTTTTAATTATTGGGCTGTGATCACTCGAGGGTCCCTATGGAATCTTCTGATCCTGTCTTTCCGAGACTCGCACAGCACTTGACAGAGTCAAAATTCTGCAAATGCTCAACTTTTGGCTGCTTCTTGTTGCAAAGATTTTCTCTGTGGGGAAGCCAACTCAGTTTTACCTGCTTCCTTTACCAGCATCACATCCCCGCCCCTACCACAACACCATCAGCATAGGTGCTGAGGTCTTCATGGTGAACATCTGTTTTCTCAGTGGATTGTATCAAACAGGGTTAAAATGAAGCTGGTTGCTGATTCCTGCTCTGTAGTTTAAATCTGAGTATTCCTGAGTTGCTTTCCCAGAACTATCTAAGAAATTAGGATGGAATTCAGATCAACAGGCATGGTGGTGAGTGATCCTGAGCAATCCTGTAGACCCCAAAAGTTAACTGCCCCTGCAACTCCTATGCCCTAGGGTTTTCCCCTGTTGGCTGTGATCCCATCCAGTGCATACCAGGAACCTCTCTATGATCTCATTCACCAAAGCAGAAAAGTTTCTTAGCAATGTTTGAGATGGAACGTCAGAAGCTGCCAAAACCGTTTGTGAGGCTACCCTGGGGACACTTAGGATTCTCTCCTGAGAGGCCCACACCCATACCTATTAATCTATTAATCACTTAATCACAATTCATCTATTAATCACACCCCACCCCGTGCTTAAATCTACGTTAAGAGTTCTTCCTGAAGAACCCCAACTCTGCTTCCAAATGGCATCCTGAATTTCTTAGGCAAGACCAAGAACCCCGTCTTCACCTGAGTAGAATGCTCTGAAAAGAGATCCGAGGCTGCTGTGGGGCAGCAAGATGGAGCACCCACAGCACTGCTGTCAACGTCATCTTCCTACCAAATCCCCTAGCCAGGCCCCAGGCTGACCTGAGTCATCAAAGGCCCGCACCCTCTTGCTTTCCAATGCCAGTTAGCTCTGAGCCACAGTAATGAAGTTCAGTGGCATCACCCCCGCCTGCACAGGGGCTCATGCCTGCCTCTTTTCTGGGCTTGCCTTATCTCCTTCTTTACAACTCACATAGAAAGAACCAACGCAAAAGGTAATTCCTTGATATTACCTGGTTCAACTTCCTCAACCTCGCTGGATTCTTCTTTTAAAATTAATCAGGGCCTGCAAGGTGACTCAGCTAAAAGTGCTTTGTCGTACTAGCCTGAAGATGGGAATTAGATCCTAAGAACCTGTGGCTGCAGGAGAGAGCCCACTCCCGAAGCTGTCTTCCTCCGTGTGTACCACTATACATAGCACACATGCAGGTGCCCCCACCACCACCACATCATGGATTATATCTATGTATGATAAAATAAAATAAGACGTGAGTGCGTGCCTGATAGACAAAGGATTCGTCTCCTCCCTAAAGGACTCAGTCCTCCGTAAGTTTACCTCACAAGCATGGCGAAAGTACAGAAGGAACTCTGCTTACTAGGGAACACCTCCCACAGAGTGTAGCAGTGCTCTGCATATAGCCAGTGCTCACAAACCTCAACAAAAGACATGCTGTCCGAGAATAATATACCCCTTGCCTTTGAACAGCTTCCATTTGGGATGGGGAGGATGGAATAAGCACAAAGGGGAATCACAGCATCATGTCGCCAGAGTCACAGGAGAAATACAAATTAGTTTCTCTGGGAAGCGGGGAAAAGGAAGCTCTTAAAAATGGAGGCATTCACAGAAGATGGATCTTGAGGGATAGACGACACTTAAGGAGCAGATGTTGTGGAGTCGGGAAAGGACTGAAGAAACTTTCTGGAAAAGGTACAAAGCCAAATGAAAGTAAATGATGCATTCCAGGTTAAACCCGCCAATGCATGAGTGCTGGGTGGCCGAAGGCAGAGTCAGGAAGGCAAAGCAGCTTCTAGAATGCTGTGACAGCAGGCTGAGTCTGCGGGTGGCAGCTGCAGCAGGCTTAGGAACACAGGTCTCCTGAGGTCACTTAGGCTCTTCAGATTATCACTTAACGTGGTGCCACAGAAACCAATAAGGTCGCACATCAATCCGTCTGGGTGGTTTCTAGAATAACAAAATACTTCTTAATTGATAACAAAACATGCTGGTATGCTGCCATTTTGATTTAAAATTTCTAAGACACATACTCTACACTTTTAGATGAAGTCCCATCATTTTCCTTTCCCCAGAAAGAAACGCTGTCATTTGTTAGTTATCCCTTTAGTGCATACCGGGAGAAGAAAGACTTGTATAAGCCCACAAAGACATACCATTGCTATTGTGTTCAATCATGTAAATGGTGAGTTTGGTGAGCATACTTATAAGTTGGCTGTATTTGGAAATGCTGTAAAGCATTTTCCAAAATTCAGTCCTGCCTCCCACTCAGAGCTGATTACTCCCAACCCATGGGCAGAGCCTGCCATTCGTGTTGGTGGCTCCAGGTGGGCATCTAGGTGAGATGGAAAGGTAAGAGGTAGGAAGCAAAGGAAAAATGTGTCCCATTGGTCCAAGCAAGATGTGATGCATTACCAACAAAGACAGCAGTGATAAAAACCAAAGGCAAGGCAAAGTTCCTTGAAGCTATGTAACTGATTAGATTCTGGGATGAGAAAAGGTTGGAGCTAAGAAACGGCCCCACAGCTTTGGAGTGGACGCCATGGATCAGAAAGGACATCTGAGGAAGAACTGACGGTGGGAGACAAATCTGATTTGAGTTTAGAATCTGTGAATGTGGGAATTTAGAGTGTGTGAATCTGAGGTCTCAGCAAGACCTTTGTGTAACGGTGTCTGACAGGCGTCTGTAAGTATTGGGCTGCCACAAGTAAGAGGGAAAGCTTGCCATGCAGGCACAGGATTTCTTACTTAAAGGAAACAGCTGCACATCCAGTAATGGATGCACAGTCAGCGTAGTGGGGTGGGGGTGAGGGGCGATGAAGCAATGCACGTGTTCAGGGTGAGCATGTGAGCATGTTCAGGAAACAGGCACGGCCGGAACAGAAGGGCAGCTGGTAACAGGAGGCCCCGGGAAGAATCAAGGTAGAAGCCACGGTGGTAGAGTATGAGGAGGAAGACAGGGCCTGAAAGACCACTAGAGAATTGGTGATCCTTCAAATAGTCACCATAACAATCGGGGATCGGTCGGGGAGTGGTATTGGGCTCATGAACCGTTAAAATCAGTAACGTCCAACTCACTGGTGCTGAGGGAAGGAGGGGGAGCCCTGGGAGCAATCAGAATTCAAAGGATGATTTTTGTCATTTAAAACAAGAGATTTTTCTAAATATGAGGGAGGAGCCAGAGGTAGAGAAACTACGAAAGGGAAGGAAATGTTAAAATAGATGAGTTGCGGTCCTGTTGCAGTTAGGGTTGGATCTGAACTTTAAAGCTTGGTCCCAGCTTCAGTGCTAATGGGAGGTGATAGGCAGGAGGTGTGGTTGCTGGAGCATCCCTCAGAGGGATACTGGGATACGGCCCTTTCCTGTTTCTTTCTCCACTTCCTGGAGGTCCCTCGGTGACCAGTGTCCCCCATAATGAATTCTCTACCATCTGTGTTTTACCACGCTCCCGAAGGTAAAAGGACCAGTGTCCATGGACAGACATAGTGAGCTAAAATAAACCACTTCTTCTTATAAGCTGATGACTTCAGATATTTTGTCATAACGGTGGTGGCTGACTAGTGCAGGTCTTGACGGTATATCACGTTTTGTTTGGATCAGGAAAAAGACAGATATTCTGTTGAGAATTTCAGACCAGTCACACACACATACTAATCTTTCAGCTCCCTTACCACCACTAAAGTTATGACTGGTTAATACTGTTAAGTGTTTCTTTGTTAAAACAGAGTCAACATGAGAGAAATAACTGTATGATAAAGATTAGGAAAACAGTGAATAGCAATGTCACCCAACAGCCTAGGAACCTGGCAACAGTGCAGAAGAGGACACCAAAAAAAAAAAAAAAAAAAAAAGAGCCAACTTGTGCTATAGCACCCTGAAGAGTTTAGCACCCGAGGACACGAGGCATCAGGAAGAAAGAGTGGATCTTTGGATGAAACAGAAATTATTTAAAAGAGAGAGAGTGTGTGTATGTGCTGGAGAGATGGCTCGGGAGTTAAGAATACTGGTTGCTTTCCCAGAGGATCTGGGTTTGATTCCCAGCCCTGACATACTGACTTACAACCATCTGTGACTTGATTCAGGGGATCTGACACTCTCTTCTGAACTTCACCAGCACCAGGCACACACATGCATGCAGACAAAACACTCACACACACACATGCCCCCAAAAAAATCTAAGAAAAAAAATGTAAAAGAGACATAGTCATTTGTATCTTCAGAGCCAGTGTTCAGCCATGTACAGCAAGATGGTTTACTCTGAGGCCTAGAACCTCAACCTTTCAAAAAAAATATCATGAAATGCTCTCTAATTTCAAAAGCATCAGAAATAAGGATCAGAGGGATGAAGTATAAGACTAAAATCTGTACTGAACCACCCCAACCTATCAGCAATGTCCAGCTACAGAATATCTTTCTTTACAATCCTGCACTCTCCCTCAACAAGGAGACAGGACTGGATGGTGAATGCCTACTTGCCATCCATCACCTAAAGGAGAGCCCAATCAGGCACTGAACTTCTAGCAATGGATGAACAGTATGTTCGAGGAATGCTTCTAGGCTAAGAATGGAGTCACAACAAAGAGGAACACCAGAGCTCAAAAATGGCAAAGTGTGTGTGTGTGTAGTGTCTGTCTGTCTGTGTGTTCCTCAAAAGGTGGAAAGGGGTTGATGAGATGGCTCAGCAGGTAAAAGCATTTGGTACTAAGCCTGTTGACCTAAGGATAATATAATCCCTGGGACCCACAAGGTAGGAGAGAACCGGCTCTCCAAAATTGTCTTCTGACTTGTACACACAAATAATCTTTGTGGGGGGGAAAAAAAGACTTTAAAAAATAACTCTTGGTTCTTATTTTATAGATGGAATGAAAAAAAAAATGACTAACCTTATAGGTCTTGCGCATGCTGTCACAGTCTCGGTGAGCTCATAGGCTATCAGCCCCGTTCTGTCTGGAAGACAGTGTTTCCTTGGAGACACCCGTCACTTCTGACTCTTACACTCTTTCTACCTCCTCTCCCACATAGATCCCTGAGCCTAGAGAGGAGGGATTTGAAGAAGACATCCCATTTAGGGATGAGTGCTCCCGAGTCTCTCACTCACCGCACATTGTCCAGGTGCGGGTCTCTTAGTTAATTACCATCTACTCCGAGAAGAAGCTGCTCTGATGAGGACTGGGTGAGGCACCGATCTGTAGGTACAGCACTGCATCGTTAGTAGTCACTTTACTGTTATGTTCCTTCAGCAGAGGAAGGTAGTAGGTTTCCCCAGGCCCGCGACCTATGTGTTCTCAGGCTCTTGGTCACTTAAGCAGTGCCATGTATTCCCAACACCGAGGAGGGAAAGTGAACACAAGGTCCTACCTATAAGCAAGAAGCTAGGAAAGGGAAGATCAGTCTTCTCCAACGGAGTGTCACCTGGTATATTAAGCATATTAAGTCCGGGGGAGGCCCCATGCCCAGGAGTAGTTGGCCAACACAAAACAGACTACATGTTTTTCTGTGTATTCACTTTTTCTTTTGTTTTAATATACTTTGTCTTGCTGATTTTCTTTTTCTTTTTCAATTTGTTTGGATTTTCTGGATTTTTTTTTTTCTTTTTTTGGAGGGGGAGGAATTTAAGAGTGAAAGATAAAGACTGTAAAGTTGAGTAGGGAAGAGAGGTGGGGGATCTGGGAGGAGCTGGAAGAGAGGAAAGAATATAATAAAAATACCGTATAAATGTTTTAATGCTTTAAATGTTTAAGATTTATTTATTTTCACTTTGTGTACAAGTGTTTAGGCTGCATGTATGTAAGTCCATCACATGTGTGTATTGCCCACAGAGGCCAGAGGAGGATATCAAATCCCCTGGAATTGGAGTTACGGACAATTTGGAGAAGTCATGTAGGTGCTGGGAATGGAGCCAGGGTCCTCTGAAAGAGCAGCCAGTGTTCCTAACTGCTGAGCCATCTCTCCAGCCCCAAGTGTTTTAAAATAAAAGGATCAATAGGAATCAGGAAGGATTCTTAGAAGAAAATGAATTTAACAGGGGGAAAAAAACCTTACTTTAAATTAGCAGAGGACTGGAAAATGAAATCAAATAATCTTTAACAAAATGCAACAGTTGGTAAAAAGAAAAGATAGGCACAATGGATCTGTAAAAACGTGGAAAAAAAAGTTCTAGAAATGAAGAGAAGAAAAGGATTTGAAAAGAAATAAGGAAGTTTTCTTGCATTCCCACAACTAAAGTACAAGGGCTTCAGAATCAAAGGATAAAGAGAAGTATCAATAAAGTGAATAAAAAGAAATGCGTGTCTTTATGAACTATCAGACATACAGGAGAGAGAAAAGTCTAAGCCCCCAGAGGACGAAGAAAAAGACCAGACTTGTTCATAACCACAGACACAGAGAAGCATGGGAAATACCTACACATTCCTGCAGAAAAACGATTTCAATCTTCTGTCCTCGCATGTGAGAAATAACTGGCGTGAATATAGAATTAAAGACATTTTTAGATATGCAATGGCTCCAGAACCCAGCTTCTACTAAAAGATGCTTAGGAAAGAATCAGAGAAGTGACCCAGTCACACCAAAGAACTGACAAAGATGCCGAAACAAACATCCAACTAGGAAGGGCCCTGCCAAAGGAGCCAGTCCACACAGGAGGACTAGAGACTCCAGGCTGCAGCTTGAATTCAGTTTTATGCATGCCTACGCAGGACAAACCGACAAAGTGCATAAGGAAAGGGATGCCAGTGAACCGCCTTGCAATTACAGCGATGCTGACGCTCACCATTAACCTATCTGGAACCTTTAATGCTGCGACGTCCATGAGGCCAGAGAGAGTGGCACACGCATGTTAGTTAGCAATGCAGAGACCATATCAAAAGAAACAGCTATAGCAATAGAGAAGGGGTCTCTGCAGACTGGAGAACCACTAGGAGGATCTTGTTATATATAGCTATTTACAGGAAGAAAAAGAGGGGAAGGAGGGGCCCCAGGATGGTTGAAATGAGGCAAAGTTTGGGATGTCCACATACATTATGGGCAGCAGCGGTTACAGCAGGATGTGGAGTGTGCTGAGGTCAGACTGGGAGAAGAATGCAAGTGAGGGATCCGACAGTACAAACCACCCATCCTCTTGGATATAAACTCTGCAGGGACAGGCACTTCCTCCACAGGAACTTTCCCTCAGTAAGTATGTTAAAAGAAAAAAAAAAAGAAAGCTGAATGTTTTCTGGAAGGTGGTCAGTATACCAGGTATCGCTCCATTAAAGAAAGTGGTGTTTTTTACTTTTTCACAAATTACGTTTATTTATTGGGGGGTGGTCCGACAAAAGGCAGTGCACATGCCACGGGGTGCACATGGGTCAGAGACAACTTGAGGAAGTTGATTTTTTTTCCTTCTGCTATGTAGTTTCCAGGGACCAAACCACCTAGGTAGTCAGGTTTGGCAGCAAATACCTTTGCCTATCTTACCTAGTTTGTTGATGAAAACATTCACACACAAAAAATCTATATTTCTTAGTTCTATCGGAAAATCAAAAGATGTAGCAAGTGCAGACTTCCACACAACACCGTACATCTGTGAGTGAAGGCAAGAGAGCGAAACCAGGAAGAATAGGAGCCTCGGTGTTCTAGGAGAAGAATCAGAGCTGCACTGGATTTGTACAAGGTCTGTGATCCAAAAGGATTCCAAGAGGCTAGAGACAGGCTCCTCTTCCTTCCCCAGCGTAAGTCAGCCTCTAAACATGCTCCCCTCTGCCCCTCCCATGCCTGCAGTGAAGATCTGAATTCCATTCCTTTAAGCCTCTTTCAGACACTTGCTACAGCCCTTAGTCACTTTCAGGACTTTTTCCTAAATGCCCTCAGTTTGTTCCCATTCAGCTTTGAAATCTTGCACCCCTTTACCTTGGAAAGATGTAACACAACTTTGAATTACTAAACAGTCGCCAAGATTTGATACGCTAAACTAGCTTTCACATCCCACTGCCCAGCTCAGAAGGGAAATGCAGAATTCAGGAAATCTGGGGAGGGGCACTGGAACCTGCAGTAAGAGAGTCTGTGATATGTGTGTGTGTGTGTGTGTGTGTGTGTGTACACTGAAGTGACACAGGCAGATGGGTCAAGAGATCTACCATTGCAGCCACCATGACAACTCTAAATACACAAAGAAGCAGAGTGCCCTGTGGCTGAACACAACTGCAGCCATCTCTAACAGATACGCACACTCAAAACACGTGCATGTGTCTGTGTATGCACCCCGCATAGTCTGGTTCATATATTTGCATAAATTTCTAATCAACCAAGCCTACCCTGCCCAATCATGAAGCTTCGTGTAGTCATACCAAAGCACTGAACAATTTGCTCTGCCTGGAGCTAATCACAATACACAAATTCCTGTAAAACAAGAATTAATTTAAATTCCTCTCGAAGCTTCTCAAGAGGTAGAAAAAAGCCTGCCCTTCAGAGATAGCTTCTCCTGGGCTAATGATCTTGATTCTTCTGTTCAGCACAAGGCAAAGGTGACTTGGTAGTTAGACTGCTAACTGCTTTATCTCCTATTGCTTCACTGAAGGTATTCTGTTTTGATTTGGGTTTCATTTACAATGCAGAGAGGTTTTAGCTACACAGCATCTCATAACCTTCTGGAAGGTACTGTACTGGAGCCTTACACATAGAATTTGAGTCTGTGTTCTGTGAGAGCTACAACACCCATTGTACGGTCCCAGCTTAAGATAGTGTTGAACTTGCCCATGGTATGTATGATATATTTTGCAGTTAGACTCAATTCTAGAAATTTCCACATGAGCGAGCACCTTAAGTTTCTCACTCTTCCTGACAGAATGGCTAAGAAGTTTAGAAAAATAATGGTCTAGATAAACCTATACAATATTTGAGAAATGTTCTTAGTTCCAGCAGGTAAATTAGGAGGGTCTTTTAACCAATGGCTGGCGGACCCAGTCTCCGGTCCCTGCTGTTTGCTACCACAGGGTTTTCTGGGAGTTATCTTTCCTTCACATATCTTGGGATTCTTAATATCTGGGCTTCCCAGGACTTCCCACCACAACCACAATTCCAGCACGACTGTAAAGTTGATAGGGTCTTCTTGATCACATCCTTCAAATGACCTCTGACCTGACTATAACAGTTTTCTACTTGAATTCCCCTAAAAGAAGCTCCTCCCACTTTAGAAATGTGCCTTTCAAACATTTGAAATGACGGGTCTTTTTGAGAATCTGCTGCAAGCCATGACATTCCCTCCAGAAAGATCACACCTGCATAAGCTTGCTTTCAGTGAAGGTACCTCGAACCTTCAAGGCCCCACCCAGAGATTCCCTGCTAGGAGACCCTGTTGTACATTCCACAGGAAAAGTTGAAAAGCATCTGACTCCTACATGAAAATAAGAATCAGGACTGCATCCTGAAAATAGAGCCTGAGGGTCCGTAGGCGAAGGAAGTAGACGGCTGCTCCTACACAGCTTCCCTTCTGGGGTGGCTTCTCTGATTTCCTGTTGATTTATTTGTCGCTTTGTAAATATGCTGTGACTTATACCCACAAAACACTGGTATGTTATCTAAAGGGCCAGAGAGAGTTCCACTTTGCCCAAGAACTTAAACTAAAAAAGCCAGTGAAAAGCCCTCAAATCTAGTCCTGCTTCGTCTCTGCAAACGATAACTCAGGGATGCAGGGGTGACTCCTGCCTGTGGGCCATGCACTGCTGCTGTCAGCCCACCTCCCTGCACACTAAATGCTCCTTCAAGGCAGGAGCCACATTCATTGCACCAAGGGGAGGGGTACACATTCAAGTGTGCTGACTGGAAGAACCTGCTCAGAGGACAGCAACTCTCCTCCTCTCTGGCTTGATCTTTCTCTCCTCATTGGCAGTACCCAATGACCACTCTAAGACCCACGTCCTGTGGACATCATGGCTGTCTAGTAATTGAGGATACCTACAACGAGCAGCTTGGACAAGAACCAGAGAAGTCTTCCTTTGCCATTTTGTCAGGCTGCTTTTCAGTTTCTGCTATGAAAGAAAATAGCCACTGAGAATTGTTTCAATAGGCAGGTCTTTTTACTGTGCTATCAAAAGCAGGGGACACCAAGAGATCTATGGAATATTCTTGTACAGCTGTTCACCTCTTAGCATTTAATTAGTTATAATTGCAATTAAAAAAACAAACTCTGTGGGGGTTATTTACTGCATCTTGGATGGTTCTGTCTTTACGCCTGTCAAAAGAGACAAGCTGGCTGAGAAGGGCAGAGAAGGAAGGGACATGGTGTTATCCGTGTCAGCCACAGTCAACTTCCTTCGTCTTCCTTCTGATGTGAGGGAAGTGATTTTTTTCTATTTTCTATCTTCCTTCCTTCCTTCCTACCTGTCCCACCTGTCTGTCAAGTTTGCTAATTTTTAAAAATACTCTTAGTCCCTTAAGATATGCAGTTTGTAATCAGGCAGAGATGGAAATATTCATTTTTTTTTTTTACAAGTGTAATTTGTTCAGCCCCCAAAAAGAGGCAGGAAGCAAGCAACGCTGTCCATCAGCACACAATTCGGACAGCAAACATGAAAACAGCAGGTGAAAATAAGGGCTGAGTTTTAGGAATGTAGTGCTCCTGGCCCAAACGGCTAGCAATGTACTTATTCCTAACCTTTCCCAATAATATACTGGCAAGCTCATCTGTGACTTTGAATTCAACTGACCAGTTAACAAATGCTAAGTGATCCCTTGGTTTGAGACTCTATGTAAATGCAAACAAACAAATAAACAAACAAACAAAAAGCACGTTTCTGGAAAAAGCGAGGTAGGGCTTATAGACTCGTTAAAGGGACCCCGGTCTTAGCAGTTCTCTCTGCAGCAGGGCCAGCCCCAGCCGCACAGCACAACCTCCGGGGTAGCGTCTGAATGAGCACCTGGACCTGAGCCACCCCAGCAGCCAGTCTCAGCTAACTGGTACTGGCTGGGGGCCAGAGCGCTGTCGGTTTTTAAAAGCTGACCGAGTGTTTTGACAGTCGGCACTGTTGAGTATCTAGGAATCTATCAGGTGAATTTCAGCAGACCGAGTCTGGTTGTTAAGAAGTCGGCCGGTTATTAAAACCATGAAGTCAACTGCTGATTAAAACCATGCACTTGTGGGAATTCCAAATCAGAGGTACTCGCTCTTCTACCAGGAACTAACTTACTCAACAATGCAAAGATGGCTGGCAACTACCTGAAGCTTACAAGAGCAAAGGATTTCTCAGAGGGAGCCAGAACGCCTTGATTTCAGACCTTTAGCCTCCAGAACTATGAGGAAATACATTTCTGTTGTTCCAAGACTTCTGTATGCTAGCCATCGAGGAAGCTGATACAGGTATGAGGGGATAAACAGGAAGAGGAAACGTGGTGACTCAACACTGTCTTACTAGCAGAAAGTATCTTCAGTAGTAAGAGGAAGGAGGAGGAGATTTTGTGCACCAAACACAAAATAGGATGACAGAAAGAAATCAAATACGTTAGTAATAAAAATTTAAAAAAAAACCCTATGGGCATAGTAAATCCATTTATTAGAATACAAAATGCTGAGTGAGTGGGTTTACAAATATAATTCATTAGTAAATGATTTGGTTTCAATTTAATTATTGTGCAAGATAGTAAATATCAGGGTGTTTTCGGACAAAGTGTGTTTCAGTGTGATCTCCACACCTTTATCTCTCTGGGAAGCCCCAGATCTCTTTCCCTCTTTGTATGTGCCCTTTGACCTCCTTGTGCCGCGTTCACCCTCTCCCGCCCTCTCTCAGCACCTGTATCTGCTCTCCTCCTCTCCTTTGTTTTGTAGGCATTGCCCGCATTTCCATACATTACACGGAAACACAGACAACACTGCCTCTGCCTCTCGAGTGCTGGGATTAAAGGCGTGCGCCACCACCACCCAGGTTTCAAACTATTTTTATGGAACACACAAATGACACAAGATTATATAAAGAATAAAGAAAGTAAGAAATATACACAACACACTCAGTGCCGACGTGTGGCAGTCTCTCCTGCAGGCCCAGTGAAGACACAGACCCACACCACTGCACGCTAGTTGAGTGTAGAATACTTAGGGACATGCACGTGAGAAAGGTTTAGGACCCCAGCTGGCTCTTTTCTTCCTCTGCTCTTTTTCCGGCTGCCAAGTGGTAGCAGCTCTGCTCCACAGGGCCCTTCCCACCACAGTCCAGGATCAACGGGCCCACTGACTACAAGCTGGGACCTGCAGACCCTCAGCCCAAATAATCTTCCTCCTTAATTTCTCTCAGACATTTTGTTACAGGGGGAAAAAATAAGATGAGCAACACGTTAACTGTAAAAACAAAGAAAGAAGCCCATATAGCAATATTCATATCAGACACAAGAAGAAATAATCTTGGGCCAAGCAGGTGCTCAGTGTAAAATACCTGCCTCTCAAGCAGCAATCATTCTCAGACCCCATGTAGATGCTGGGTCTGATGCCAGATGTATGCGATGCTGTGTGCGTGTGTGATGCTGTGTGTGTGTGTGTGTGTGTGTGTGTGTGTGTGTGTGATGCTGTGTGTGTGTGTGATGCTGTGTGTGTGTGATGCTGTGTGTGTGTGTGATGCTGTGTGTGTGTGTGTGTGTGTGTGATGCTGTGTGTGTGTGTGTGTGATGCTGTGTGTGTGTGTGATGCTGTGTGTGTGTGATGCTGTGTGTGTGTGTGTGTGATGCTGTGTGTGTGTGTGTGTGTGTGTGATGCTGTGTGTGTGTGTGTGTGTGTGTGTGGTGGCTCGCCTATAATCCTAACACTCCAAAAGCAGACACAGGGGTGCCCAAGGCGAGCTGACAGCTAGGCTAGACATAATTGACAACTCTGTGCTCATCAGAGAGATCCTGCCCCAGTGAGTGAGGTGGAGACCCATCCAGGAAGATTCCCAATGTCAACCAGGGGCCTCCACATGTACTTGCACACCATGATCTCTCTCTCTCTCTCACACACACACACACACACACACACACACACACACACACACACTGTATATGTATGAGAAAGTATTTAAAGGAACAGTCCATGCTGACAACGCACCAAAACCAAAAAATAACAATAATGTCCCTAACACCATAGTCTTCAAAAATTATAAAGGGGAAAACTGTTAACTGTCAGGAAGAATAGAAAACCTGCAATCAAAGTTGGAGATATTTTCTTCTGAGACCAACAGTCTGAGAAACGATACAGATTAAATGAGTAGGGTTGTAGATGAAGGAACTGCTTACCCAGTAAGATCAAGTGGAAGACTTGAATAAAAGTCTACTCCTTATGAACAGAAGTCATTCTGTTTTTAAGAACACTGGGGTACTTACAAAACTTCTCATGCATTAGGTTTTATAGAAGTTCCAAAATTTTCAAATAACCAGTCTCACAGACAACATTCCTGGACTAAAGCCAAATACTGTTCATGTCTGAAGTCTACCTCACTTGGAAAGGAATGCAGATTAAACTATAGCAAATGAGCAAGCACAAAAGAACAGCAACACAGTGTGCTGCTGAGTCTGCCAAAAAGCCGGGCTGTGGGTCTCGGTGGTAGTGTAAATTGATGTAATTTGGAGATAGCGACCAAAATTTACAATAGATATCTAGGGACAATAAGGCTACCCAGTAGTTACCTGCCTCCAAGACAGATGATCTGAATTTAATCCTTGGGTCACGAACACACACGCACACACACACACACACACACACACACTAAAGAAATGTTTACACTCTGTCATGGAACTCATGGAAGCAGATCAGTGCCTTGCTCAGCCATCATCAAAGAAGCTTCCTCCTGCAGCAGATGGGAACAAATACAGAGACCCACAGCCAGACATTATGCAGAGTGAGAGACATACAAACACTCAGTCTTAAATGAGGTGTCTCTATCAAATCCTTCCCTCAGGGTTCAGGGAACGCTGCAGAAGAGGAGGCAGAAAAAGCGTAAGAGCCAGAGGGGATAGAAGACACCGAGAAAACAAAGCCCTTTAAATCAAGAGGATCCATTCACACAGGAACTCAGACTGTCTGAAGCAGCATGCAAAAGGCCTGCGTGTATCTGCTCTAGATGGGGTCCAAGAGCTGAAAGAAGTGGACACATGCCCCCATTCCTAACCCAGAAGCAATCTCTGATTGAAAACCACTTACAAATGAAAATTTAGTTTTCACCAAGTGAGTCCCACTAGGAAAACAAACTACTCTCAAAGGCAGGTCACGTGTCCAGCAGTAGACGGCCAACAGAAAATGACCAACAGCACCATCGGAGGTTCCTTCTCATGATGTCATGTCAGAGCTTCGTGAGGTTTTTTTTTATTTTTATTTTATTTATATTTTTCCTCTCTTTTTACCCTACGGGTCCTTTGTATATATATTATGGCTCCCATGTTAGTGTTTTAATGGGATTCTCCAGTGTGGGAACGAGTGGTTCTCTGCCCCTGTGTCTGTTTCTTGTGCCTTTTCGTGGGCTCTTTTCCTTCTCTGTGTTTTGTCCTACTCTGAAATATTAGTTTTTGTTTTATCTTATTAAATCATATTTCATTATTATGCCTTAGAAGCTTGTTTGTTTTCTAATGAGAGACAGAAAGGGGGTGGGTCCTGCTGGGAGGGGAGGTGGAGAGGAACTGGAAGAGTAGAGAGAGGGAAACCTAATCATGATATATTATGTGAGAAAAATAAACTATTTCAACAAAAGAGAAACAGTTTAAAGGAAAAAAAAAAAAGCATTCTCCTATTTGAGCCAGGATTTAGCTGACTCTAAACTCGCTGTGTAGCCCAGGCTGGCTTCAAATTTGCAATCCTACTCTCTTGGCCTGAGACGTAATGGAGTTATAGGTTTGAGCCACCATGTGTGACTGTCCTTGACTTTTGTCAAGTAAGTCATTAAAACACAGAATTTCTATGTTAGGGGCTTTTGCTTGTGTTTCTCCTGAGTACCGACTGTCTGGCTCACTCTCTTCCCGTTTCAATGTGAAGGAGTCCTTGGAAGAAGCCCTGTGTGTAATTTTTGTTCTTTACTCCGTGATAGGTCACCTGCTTGTTTACCTCTGGCTTCTTTCAAGGATTTTCTCTTTCTCATTGATGTTCTGGAGTGTGAAATGATGATTAGGTACAATTTTTTGCACATGTATATGGTTCTTAAATTATGCATTTTGTTTCATTATTTGTGATTTGGTGGCTGACACGAATTTCAGGAAGTTCTCAGTTTAAAAAAAAGGAAAAAAATGTTTACAAATAAAATATAACAAAATAGATATCACTCTTTCGTCTATGATATACTTCTAGGAGTTTTTCCTATAGAAGCACTTATAGATATGCAAAATGAAGAATGTACTTGGGTTTCTCATCACAGTATTTGTTGAAGTAAAAGAGACAGAAACTCTGAGGCCATCAGTGGGTAAAGGATTAACTGTGGCCTTCTTACATCACTGCCGTTAACAAGAAGGGGAAACTTGGTATATTTTTCTGACAGATGCTCCAAGACCTGCAAGAGCACAGTAACGTTTACAGCTGCCACACTGAGATTTTAAAAGGACAAGAGAACATGCAGGAACACTCTGAGGCTCTGCTCGCATTAGCTGCTTCTGGAAAAAAAACCCACAAGACAGGAGAGTCGTACTTTCACTAAGTATCTGTTCCTATCACTTGCATTTTTACCCCGCTCACGTATTACTACTCCAATAATAAATAAGCAAAAGCCTCTAGCCATCTTATTTATTCATTTAAAACGCAACATCTTAGTAAGATGAATTGTCTGGTGATAAGCCTAATGAACTCACTGCAGAAAATCCAAATTCCTTTGCACATTCCCTTCCCATCCCCCTTGGCTAACGTGTCTGTACAATTTAATCAGAAAACATGCTCAGCAGGGTTTTTGAGAGCTTCAGTATTTGACTGGCACATGCTCAGTCAGGTCCTGCAGAGCAGGAACAGGACAAACCAATGGAAGTCAGCGTCCTTTCACAGCAAACCCACTTGCTGACCCTGAACACCTGCTGACCCTGGATACCCCTCTGGTCTCTCTCCCCTCCCTACTCACGTGGACATACCACACACATTCTAGCCTTGGAACCTTTGCACATACGGTTCCAGTTCCCTGGAACGCTCCCATCCTACAGTCATGCTGTGTACTTCCTGGATCCACCTGGCTGTGCTAGATCGTCACTTACCCAGGAAGGCTCCTGTAGCCAGCGTGTGGGACACACTATCTTCTCAGACTCTCCAGCTCTTTTTACTTTTCTTTTTTCCCATCACTTACCCACCAAGACTTGGCACCAAGGGAATCTACAATCAGCAGGAAGGTGGGGTCTTTGCTCACCAACTCTACAGTAGCTAGTTACACATGGGAGGCACTGAAAAAAAAATGCTCTTACACATGGAATAAAATTTGCAGGTAAGAAATCTATGGCACAATTAGTTTTTTGGCTAAGCACCTCTCCAAAGTGTTTCACTTTTCCAACTTTTCCAACTGGTGAGCAAACATGGGACAGATGGAGAAAAGGCCTTTGGGAAGAAAGAGCGCTCAGGGCAGGACAAAGAAGTCCTGTCACAGGGCTGCATTTTCTTAAAATTCACCAGGTCAATGTGTTAGTAGTTCGGAAATAACATTTACTTTTTTTGTTCACCCAATCAAAAAGCAATGAAAAACCTTCTCTCAGATGGTACAGGA
Organism: Cricetomys ansorgei; assembly: GCA_026225945.1. NCBI lineage: Eukaryota > Metazoa > Chordata > Mammalia > Rodentia > Nesomyidae > Cricetomys > Cricetomys ansorgei. The sequence continues at coordinate 5,304,316 of JAMJFZ010000716.1, read as the reverse complement.
ACTGAGCACAGAGCTTCAGACATGTCCTAAAGCAAGGGAAAAGTATAGAAAGTCATTTGAATTGAAGAGTCTAATCCAGACCTTGGCTTTCCTGGCCCAGTGGGTGTCAGGTCTGTCCAAGTCGCAGAGAACCAGAGACTGTCCTTGGCCCTCAGTGTGACGCTGAATGGGTCCACTCTGGCCAATTCCACATCTCTGTTAGAATCCCATGAATGTTCTCTGGATTCGCCCTGAGAAACGGTACTAGTTTGTGTGGGAACATCACAGGGCAAAGAGAGGTCTGGCTACCATGTCGTTTCTAGACAATCCTGCTCCAAAGGAACCCTGACTCCCAGCTCTCATGGTTCTGTGAGAGAACAGTGTATCCTGCTCAGCACCAAGTCCCAAGCTGGCTGGCAGCCTTGATCTCCCAGCTGTGTCCCACAGAGAAGATGGTTTTTCACTACAGGGAAGCAATGCCCCACTAAAGAGGCCTTCACGCTGCTGTTGGTACTCACTATTGGGGAAAAGTCCTTGAACAGTTTTTGCCTCCACCTGGCCAAGGAGAGTGGCTCGATGCTGTCGAGAATCAGAGCACTATCTGGCGTTTGCACAAGGGTTTTCTGGAACCCATTCTGGTAAAGAAAGTAACAACCTACTACCAAAACAACTACAACAAAAGAGAGCAAAACTAGGTAAATGTTTTTATTCCTCTTTATGGGCTTTTTCAGTTTCTGGTCAGGAAGCACTTCTCCCAGGGTAACCTAAATCCTCCTTGAGCCTATGTAAGCCACGTGGCTTGCCTTGCCTTTGCAAATGACACAGTTCCTAAACACCGCCCATACTGTGCATTATGAAATGTCCAAGGGCCCCTCTCTGCCTTCCTTTTTAAAATAAGCAAGCTCTCTTCTCAAAGGCCAAGGTGCTGTCCAGCTTATTTCACTGACCCTTTTAATCTTGAAAAATGGACCATCCTAATGAGACTTTTTAAAAACATCTCAGCTTGCAGCATGTTCTATTCCCCTAGCATTTAAATCCACCCAGCTCTGCTGTGCCTGCTGCATTCTATACAGAGCAGCGTGAGACCACAGTGGCTTTTGGAGCATCTGTGGCTGCCAACCCTGCGTGACCTCTGTAGTGTATGCTTCCAGCATTTACCTAAAATTTTTATGTGTCCAGCGACATTATTACGGGGGGGGCAGGCAGAAAGAGTCTCAGCCTAACGAGGTGGCAGAAATAAGCCGCCTCCTTTCTAGTGCTAATAAGTGGAGTGGAGAAGGGGTTAGGTTCCGTGGGAAAATGTCGGCTCAACCTCCCTAGGCGAGCTATATAGCAAGGGCTCCAGATGCACTAAACTGCTCCTGCCTGAAACCTGAGCCGCTCTGGGAGAGGCTCACCTGGGTCCTTGAGTCCAGAATCAGCTTTCTTGCTGCTGCTTAGCATACAGTGGTCCTCCATGTTGGTTTATAGAATGAATGAATGAATGAATGAACGAGTTATTAAGACACTTACACTTGGTTCTGAATTTCCTGAACACAATTGAAGAGAACAGTATGCTGGCATGTGCAATTCTCGTGTGCATGAATAAAGAAGAATATCACTTAGAAAACACAATGCTGCTAGCACTTTCTGGGGGAGTGCAGAGCATATGCTTTCACATATTCATAAAAGCCTCAGCAGAAAGCTACGCGGATGGCCAGTACTCCTGGATTTACCTGCTAGGTAGGAAGATCCGTTACTCACATGTGACTACTTCTACCTTTATTAGTAACTTTTCTCTTGCTGTGAAAAAAGAAATAAAAGGAACTCTGGGAGGAAAAGGGTTTATTGCAGCTTACAACTCTCAGGTCACCACCATCACCGAGGGAAGTCAGAGCAGGAACCTGAAGGCAGGAACTGAAACAATGGCTGTGGAGGAGTGCTGCTTACTGTCTTGCTCTCATGGCTTGCTCAGTCTGCTTTCTTAGGAAACTCAGGACCTATGGGTGATACTGCCCACAGTAGGCTTGGCCCTTCCACATTAATCTTTGATCAAGAAAATACTCAGTAGACTTGCCTATAGGCCAATCTTGATGGAGACATGTTCTCAGGTAAGATTCCCTCTTCCTAGATATGTCTAGGTTTGTGTCAAGTTGACAAAAACCAACCAGGACATTACCCATACCCGCTTATGTGGCAGATCAGGGCCTGTGGCTGCTTTGCGAGCTTGCCAGTCTTCATGACTGTGCTATGGGAACTCAGTGCTCATTCCCATTAGTTGAGCCTGGCAAGAACAGGACCATGGGCTGAAGTGGTGAAGAATTCCCACAGAGTTTAAATTCGGTTTAGAAACGTACCTGTGGTTTCTCGGCAAAAGGTCAGAAACCACTTGCTAACTATGCACAATTGGCTCTGCACTTATTTTCCCTCCGTAGACGCAGGAGACATGGTCTACATATTCAAACAAGGCTTCAGAGAGTAGCAGAGGGTGTATGATTTAAGTTTAAGAAAACTCATTTTGAGGCTGGAACAATGACTCAGAGTGCTAACTGTTCTTGCAGAGGACCAGGCTTCCATTCCCAGCACCTGCACGGCAGCTCACAACTTCCTGTAACTCTAGTTTTAAAGGATCCCGTATGATCTTATGATGACCTTGGGCACACGCACACATGGTGCACATTCATATACTTACACACACACACACACACACACACACACACACACACACACACACACTCTCACTGAATAATGTCACATACACATTCTCAACTCAGGAAGCAAGACCCTCCTTGTGCTAGGGTCTAAGCAGGGCCAAGAAACTCGGAAGAAATTACCAGCCTTCTGAGTTTAGGAATTGAATGGCGGCTTATAAAGAGTAAAAAGACTGGCTCCTGGGTCAGCCAAGATGAGGTTAAACAGTAAGACCGTGCCCTAAAAAGAGTTTTCAAAATTTAAATGTGTGTTCCTTTGACTCAACAAGTCCATTCCTAGGCATGCATTTTAACGAAATAATAGAACATTTCTTTATGAGGTATGATAAAGTATAAAGGTGAATATGTAAGGATTTTTGTGTTATGTATACAAAAATAGAAGAAATCCAAATACCTGTTCTCAGAAATGTTAATTGAACCATGGCTTGATTAAATGTTTATTTATTTATTTATTTATTTATTTATTTATTTATTTATTTACTTGCTTACTTATTTTAGACAAGGTTTCACTATGTATTCCTGTCTGGCCTGGAACTCTTTAATGTAGACCAAGCCTGCATCAAACTGACAGAGATCTACCTACTTGGCCTCTCAAGTACTGAGACTAAAGCTACGCGCCATCACACCCCAGCTTCAAAAGACTATAATGATTACTTTACTCTTGAATACATAGATGTTTAATGAACATCTGCTTTGCAGAATTTGGTACATGAGTTACATTATATAAGATATGGCTAATCCATATCTTTCTTGAGTTTATAACCCAGGTGGAATGTTCTAAAGGATTTTTTTAGACTTATTTTATGTGTAGGAACCTGTTCTCGGAATGCATATCAGTGCACCATGTGCTTGCCTGGTGCCCTCGGGGGTCAGAAGAGAGCATCAGATTGGAATAAGAGCAGCAAACCACTGAGCCATCTCTCTAGCCCCTAAAACAGAATTTTAATTGATCAATTCCAAAGTGGCCGCCCATTTTTGAAATAGAGACAAATACATTTGGGAGACACATGTTTTCCTATGTCTAGATAATGCCAGATTGCCTTAAAGGGACACCTTACAGAGAGGCTCCAAGGTGTCTTTGTGTGCCTGATGATCAAGTGCGAAGCACTAGAATAATTTAAAGAGAAGATAACAGTTCTAGTGTGAGCTCTGGGACTCTTCTCTGGCTTTCATGCACATGCTGACTTCATGAAGCTATCGGTGAATTTAACCTGATAATCCAGATACAACTAACAGGATCCCCATGAGTTCAAAGACCGGAACAGGAAAGATGGTTCAACAGTTAGGAGCACTTCCTATTCTTGCAGACAACCTGGGTTTGGTTCATAGCATCCACATGATAGCTCACAAACCTTTCTAACTCCAGTCCCAGGGGAATCCTGCGCCCTCTTCTGACCACACACACCCCGATGGGCACCAGGCACACATGCAATATATATATATAGGCAAGCAAAACACACACATACAATAAAATAAATGAATCTTTAAAAAGAAAACAACTTATTTTTTAAAAAAGAGTTCAAGGACAAGAAAGATACTAAAACTCTTTACAAGATGCTGGAAGCAAATGTTCACTTCTTTCCTTGCATTGCTGTGATTCTGAGCATTTAACCACCCACTGCCTTTATCTATTATTCTATTATCCAGCTTAAAATAAAATACATCCATCAAAAACATTTCAATGAAGAATTGTTCGTGCTAGATCAAAGGACTTTTAATTTTCCCCTCTCCCTTTTCTCTTTCTGCACCTATGCACACAAGAAAAATCAATTAATCTTCTGTCCCTCAGTGAGGACCCTTTGTATTTCTAAGCACTGCTCCCTCCTCATAGAAGCAGCTGCTTTGAAAACACTGTTACTGAAACAGAACGTATTGGCGTCCTCCACCTGTATTTCCATTGTCTCGATAAATTACTCTCTCATACAGCCTATAAGTCATCCAAGGAAAACTTTTCTGAAAAACTTGGGGAGCCACACCCTGTTTAGCATCCTTCAAGTCAAGAACGCATGCACGTCCCTTGCCATTTGTGTCTTCTGATGCTTTTCCTTCATTCCCACATTTCACTTAATGCCACAGCCCGAGGGTGAGCACAGTCAAATTTCTCAGTAGAATATCTACGAGACGGTTGCAAACAGGGAGATAAAGTCAGTGACATAAATAAACTAGCTCCCAGGCACGCTGCTCTCTGGGAGAGGGGAGTTCCAACAGAGAATGTATTGGGAAGCTAGCAAGAACCCCAATCTCCTGGTGCTGAAGTTGACCTCCAGCCATTAGGTTCTCATTAGGTTCTGCCAGAGGCCATGATGGTTCCTTCATTCAGTCAAGGTGAAGGCTCTTAGGATGTATTGCAAATGTGTTTCCTAGGAAATCCATTATCTTCATATTATGTGTCATCAGCACAGACCTTCAGGAACTTAGCACCAAGCAGGGAAAACAAGCGTGTCTTCTGAAGCAATGTTTTGCTTAGATTCATAGGCTTACGAAAACCTGTAAAGCCAATATAACTTGCTTTTCACTCTGATTATCAGAAGGCTTCACCAGACACAGATCGTAATAACTCATTTACTCACCAAACACGCCACCAACAAACACATAAGGAATCCCTGTTTCAGGTTAGACACCAGGCAAGGTGTAGGTGGCTTAGGGCTTAAGGACACAGAGCTAGCCCACACTGAGTCCACAGCTAGCCGTAACTGGAACTGAGATGCTCTAAGAGCCCAGAAGAGTAGCATCTCACCCAGCCTGCCTTGGGGAGGGAACACAGGGAACACAGAGAACGGGGACCCTCTAAAGAGATATCAGCACTGGTTCTTGGCAAATTGTCTCTCATTTTTTTCTGGTGTTTCTCAGTTCTCCTTTGAAGATACATTCATTCTCTTAGGTCTCTTAGCCGGTGTAGTGGTATGCATCTTCAGTGCCTACTTGGGAGCCTGAGCTAAAAAGGTCAGTTTAGCCCCAGAGTTAGAGACTAGCCTAGATAAAACAGCAAAGCTCATTCTGAAAATAAAAAAAATAATAACAAAATTTAAATCTCCTTAAAACATTTGGAAAAAATATGCATATATTTGTGTATACATATCAAAATATACACACGAAACTCACCAAATAATACCTTTTCAACCTAAATAAAACTTATAAAATTTCCAAAAACCAACAGCAAATATCAGGCATTATAATTGTCCGGTCCAAAAGAAACCCTTGACAAATGGCTAACTGTGGTGCCTATTAGCATACCAAAGCATGTGCTGGCTTCCAGGCTCTCTCAGCAAGTACCTGTTACAGAGTCCAGTGCTGGCCTCCCGGCTCCTTTTTGCTCTTCTCACCCCACCCCCTACCCTAAACCTCTTCAGCCCATGGGGTTCGCTTCCTTTCCCCCAGCTTCTGATTCCTATATAACCATGTCATTTCGGCCATGCTCTCTCTTTGCCCCCTTGGTTCCCTGTTTTGGCCCTCTCTCTCCTTCTCTCTCGCCCCTCCCGCCATGGTCCCTGGTCATGTTTAGTCTACTACTGTCTCTCCCTGCTCCTACTCTGCCAGGTGCCCTTGGCTGTAGTCTCCCTGTATCTAAAATAAAAACCTCTACACTGTACCTTGGAGTGGTCATGTCCTCATTTCATTCAATAAGGACTTAGAAAATCAAACATAACCAGAAGTAACTTTTGAATAGTTGCTGGTTATTGTGAATATTTCTTGTGATTCCAAAATAACTTTGGTTTAAAAACATGAAGGTATTGTATTAGTGTAGCACATTCTTTTTTTTAGATTTATTTATGTATATGGGTGTTTTATCTGCATGCGTGTTTGCACACCAGAAGAGGGCATCAAATCCCATGGATTACAGATGGTTACAGATGGTTGTGAGCCACAACGTGAGTGCTGGAAATTGAACACAGGACTTCCAGGAGAGCAGACAGTGCCCATAACCACTGAGCTATCCCTCCACCCTCCCTTTAGCGCATTCTTAACCTTGTCTGTTAGAGTAGCAACGATGCTAACATACCAACTGCAAAGGTTTCTACAGAGCATTTCTGGGCCGGTAGATCGTGATGGACAACCCAGATTGGCTATAGCTTCCAGATGGATCCTGGCTCACTGCCAGATGTGGCTAAGGCAAAGCCAAAGCATTCTTTTGCCACTCCCTATACCAACCTTTCCCTCTGCATATCATATACTGTGAGAGAATGGGGTTGCTGGCATAATTTCAAGTTATATCATTGATTCAAATCTATCCCTGAGCAAAATTGCTTTTATTTCAAACGCATTCTCTCTAGTGATCTGAACGGCAGAGGCAGTAAAACAACTCTACATTTATGTAAGCATTCCCATCCCCCAAGGAATAGTTTTCTGCGCCTGCAAATACCTTTAAAGCAATAAAAAGTTTGGGAAGTTGGAGTCCTTTTTTGTGACTTTCTAAGAAGTCGGAATTCTACATAACACAAAGACTGAGTTTGGTGCTTAATAACTGCTTAAACAAAATATACTCCACACAGGATTCTTACTGCACAGTGGTTACTTCATAACGCTATGATTAAAGATAATGTCTGACTTCTCAATCAGAATAACCGAGGGAACGGATGGGCACTAGGGTAGAGCTGCAGAGAGGGGCTGGCCACACCCTTTTTGTAGTCTCTGCCCTGCCCTGCCGGCTAATGTCCCCACAGATCTGGGCTCAAATGTCACCTGTGAGAAACACCTTGCCTGGCTGCCTTTGCACAAAATGGTAAGTCTGGACCTGTTTCTAGCTCATGGGTTTTGTCCTTTCCCTCCATTCTTTTACAGCACACATCCTTATCACCAGGAAACACTTGCTTGTTTGCCCATTCCTGCCACACAGAACAGGACCCTGAGAGTTCACGAGAGTTTGTCTTCAATAGCTGCCACCAAATAAGCGTTTAGCAAACGTTTGACAAATGAATTTTTAGATCTTACTCTTTTGGCTCACTCACATTTGATCTGTGTGTCTCTACATGGATTCCAAAGCACAGTGAAGGTGGAAAGAATGTCTTTCTGACTTCCTCCTCTCCCTGATTCTTATAAAGAGCAGTTCTCGTCAGAAGGCCAAGGCCAACCTAAGAAGATGTCTCGAGAAGCCCTGCTAACAACAGTCCTAGCCTGTATTTGACTGACCAGTGGTTAATACTGCTCTGACACCTACTCTGCAGGGCTCCCGAGCACGTCCTCCGGGGGTTTCTCACTAGGAGGCGGTATCAGCTACAGTATGTGCTTGTGATCTCAAAATGAAACAGATGCCTACTGGCTGCACTGACCCCCTTTGTCGCAGCTAAACCAATGGGCTGGGGCAAGGGACCAGGTAATCAGTGAACAACAAGCACACTGTGCATCTATGAACCTCATCAGGCTGACCTCTCAGCCCCAGTTTATTTGACAGTCAAGATCATTCTCTTTACTGAACAAAAATCTGTAGGGCTCTTCAAATTTCTCCAAGTCTGACTAAAGAAAAAGCGGTTCAAATATGCACAGGAATCACAAGCTGTGATCTCCTAGAGTCACCAGGGCTCCAGAACCCAGTAAAAGAGAACTAAATGAGCACTATAGTTCCTGACCCATAATTGTTCCTAGTCTGTCACTACAATGGGATGCATCACAGAAAAATAATTTTTAAATAAGTAAATAAATAAAAGCTTTCATCTCCAAAAGCCTTGGGCTTCGAGAAAGCTTAATTCTAAGTCTCAGTATTGTATCTTGGCGCTTGCTAACAAAGTCTTCCACTAAACTGTCTGCCAAAAGGCAATGAAGCAGAGCTCTAGCAATTCTTTCAACAAGCTACTGAGAATGCAAGGCTAATTTAATGGGGCAGGGCCAAGTGCAGTTAACAAACAGCACTTCTGTAAGATGGAAATAAGCTGCCCGTGTTCTTCAGCAGTAACTCTCCTGGTTAAGCAGCTCTGAAAGGGTTCGAAGCCTTTCTCCTGTCTGTGTGCAGCTAACAAAGAGTTCATTTCCATCTGCAGCAAAGGAGAGGTGGCCAAAACATGGGCTTTGCCCGGCACCTACTGGTATCAGCCAGGGACTGGGGTATCTGAGTTGCGCCAATCCCATCCCTGGAGAAAGAACACACAGAACCATGCTCTACTTCTTAGAAACCCAGGTACCTTTGCTAAACCCCTTTCCTTAGTCTCAAGTAGAAACTGAACCATGGAAGTGAGACCTACTCCACATCAACGCCTTGATGAGGCTGCACAAGCTGGAGAATGTCGCCTCTGCTTGCTGCACATAGGGTGTTGGGCATGGCCCCGGAAGCTGAAGCTTTCAGTACCTCAAAAAGAAACCTTCATCCTAGGCCTGGCTCTTCTTTAAAAAGGCAATGAACTGAACTCTTGTACTGATTTGTTTATATAACAATGTGAAGGGGAGCCACGGCAGGCAGCTTCGCCCACACTCCCTGCACAGCTTTGGGCACACCATTTCTACTTTCTTCATGTCCTCATATGAAAAGCGCAGAGATGAGACTAGAAAATCTGAGAGTGGCAGCTACCCAAAGACTCCGTGGTTTTGTTTATTTCCTGAGCCATTTCTCTTTGTGAAAAGCATTTTCATCATCAGTTCTTTCTGGGCTCCCATTCTTATTTTCTTACAAAGACTTTGCTGGTCATATTTCCTTTGCTGAGAAATTTTCAAGAGACCAACTTCAGTGAGCGTGTCAGCTTTCTGTCGCTAGCAAAACACCTAAGAGAAACCAACTTCAAAGAGAAAAAGTGTGTTTGAGGATTCAGTCCAGAGTGGGCTGGGCTGGCTCTCCATTGCTTTTAGGGCTGTCATGAGGCAAAACATTAGTGGGTAACACATGGCAGAGCGAACGCTGGCCAGGAAGAGAAGAGGGAGAGGAAGATGGGGAAGATGGGGAAAGAGAAGGGAAAATCAGGAAAAGGGAGGGAGGAAGAGAGAGAGAGAATGAACTTCATAACAAAGCCTATCTCCCCCAAATGTTTGTATTAAGCTATGAGCCCATCAATGGCGCAATCCATTCAAGAGGACAGACCCTCCTGATCCAATCACCTTCCAAAGGTTCAGCCTCTGGGATGCACTGGAGTCCAAGCCCTCCACACGTGAGCTTTGGTGGGTGGGTGGGTGTACCTCGCATGCACACCTAGATATTAAGGCTCAGAAATTTCTAGCTGTCTGGTCACCCTGGGACCCGACAACCTTCCCATCCTTTGATCATCAAACTTAAAGAAAGCAGCAGCCCTGGCCACACAGATCCTCATGTACTTTCTTTTGAGGATCTGAAGGTGGACTCTCTAATTTCAGGCTTATTATGCAGGAGACATGAAGCCCCAAAGCAACCAGCAGCCAAAATGTCTCTCTCTCTTCCTGCTTTGTTCTCTCGCACATCCTCACAAGTCCTTTCATTTCCTTCTTTCTTTTTCTTGGCTCCTCTCTCCTCACTTGGTCCTGCCAGTACAGCTAAGGAGGTTATTTAGACCCATTAGTGACCCATGATAAAATAAAATAAGATGAGAAATTGCTGCTTATCTTCAGCGAGCAGAACCACAGGACTAGGACTCAAAGCTTCTGAAGCATTTCATGTTAACAACACTAAGAGAGCTGAAACATAAAAGCCACGAGATGAAATGAATTCAGGATGGCAAATTAGATCAAGCACTAGCTCCTTGTAGAAACATTCTAAACACAGCTTTGTGTCGAATGTTCTCCCATAAGAAGTTGATATGGTTAGGGGAAGTTACCCAAACCACCGCATTTAACCAATAACAGCAGCAGCATCCCTGAGATTAATGGAACCGCAGAGCACAACTGTTTAATGCATTCTCCAGAAGCATTAGTGAGAAGGACTCACTCATGTGGTGAGGATTTACAGTTCAATCAGAATATCTTCTCTGCGCCCACTTGTGAACTTAATACTCACAACGCCCATGTGATTAACGAAAGTCCAGGAGGGCTGCCAACGGCAGGCAGAAGTGTGGCGTATCTAAACAAGCGGGCACAGAAGGATATCATTATGACGGATTCTGTAGACATTTGGGATAAAAGGATTTTAAGTAGTAGGTTTTAGGCTGGGGACAAGTTGCTGAAGAGGTCCTTAGGCACCATAGCCTGTCCTAGTCACATCCCAAGACAAGAAAGCCCCGGGTTTTGTATATCACTATCCCCAGGTAGTAGGACCAGACAGGACACACATGAGGCAGATGAAAATGTTCAGTGCGGGCAGGCACAGAGAGAAGGTAGTGGGCCCTTCCGGTCCTACTCATCCTGCTCATCCCTGAGTCAGCTCAGCGAGACCAGATACCACTTTGGGATACGGAAACCTTTGATTTTGAAAAAAAGTCTTGACCTTATCTCCAGATGTAAGTTATCCATTAATGTTTGCTTAAATGCTCACTGTGGTATGGCTATGAGACAGAGACCAGATCCTGATGTCCAAATCCAAACAGTGCCATTCCCTCTTCTCCTTCCCTTGAAAGAGCATGTAACGTCACCCTTCCCTCCAGGACAGTGGGAAATAATTCATCTGGAAATAAGCCATATTTGCAGTGGGACCTGTGGCATCAACAAGGGTCTGGTGGTAGAACAACACCTTTGGCTGTGTCTCCAGAGATCTAAGAAAGAAGCCTGACCAGCAGTGGCAAGAGTGGCTTCCACTGAGTCCTGTCCAGGTAGGAACCAAAGGCAAAAGCCTGACACTGCGGAGCAAGGGTTTAGGGGAGCCAAAAGAAACAAAACGAGAAACGAGAGAGCCAATTATCAGTACCCCGGCTCCTCTCTTCTCCATTCTTTCTGCTTTTATCCTAGATGCTACCAGCCCCTCAGGCAGCCAGTGCTCTGGCCCCATTCTACAGCCAATGTGCAGAGTTCCCGCCTCCCACGAGCACAGAGGAGCCTTGCCTGACTGTTGCTCCATTTACTAATTTTCAGCTTTGGGGGACATGAAAGCAACTTTTGATAACTTGAAACTATACTCTGAATTATTTGCTTGTTTTTTAACTTTTTAAAATGATTTGTTTATTTTTATTTTATGTACATTGATGTTTTGTCTGCATGCGTGTCTGTGTGAAGGTGTCGGATTACCTGGAACTAGAATTGCAGAGAGTTGTGAGCCACCATGTGGGTGCTGGGAATTGAACCTGGGTCCTCTGGAAGAGCAGCCAGCGTTCTTAATGGCTAAGCCACCTCTCCAGCTCCATGATGGTTTTTTTTTTAATTTCTCATATTTTTTCAGAGTAGCAAAATATGGCAAGCTATGCTGTCGTGATGCTGGGCAGCAGAAGCGAGCATGCAGCTCTCCGCAAGCTGTGTAATCACAAGGGGAAGCAACTGGGACTCAGAACCCTATGATGAAGCTGAATGGTCAACATGTTAGAGATATTTAGTTCCTTTTAGTCTTATGGTAGTTTCCATTTATCATAGTCTCATGACTTACCCTACCAAAGTTGAGGAGCACCTGCAAAAGGTTTCTGCTTTAAAAACAAAGCTCCATCAAGAAAGTGGGATAAAGCACATCTGGTCATGGTGAGCACCACGGGCTAGAGATGCTGCCAACATCCCAGGACCTGAAAAAGCACCCACTTCTCAGAGGCAGCCTCTCCCACGCAGTAGATATGCTTGCCATCTACGTAAGAGCAGCCTAGCATGGCCTCAGAGATCATCTCCACCTAAAAAACCAGAGCAAGAACCCAGCAGCCTGCTGGCCATTTACATTTCTGCATGGGGATGCTCACTACATGTTCCTCAAAGCGAAGGTCTGCAGATAGTGTATGGGCAAGTTCTCTAACGAAGGCAGAAGGCGCCCAGGCCTGGCGTCTGTCCTAGTCTGCCCATTCCACATCAAGTGAGATCCTTATGGTTACGTTTTTGTATAGCACTCAATTGTCTAAGAAAAGTATTGCGTGCACTTGCGTGTACATACCGTGACACACATGTGGTGCTCAGAAGACAACCTGCAGGAGTTAGTTCTCTCTCTCTGCCATGGGGGTTCTGGGTATCAAACTCAGGTCATTGGCCTTGATGGCAAGCGCCTTTACCCCGAGCCGTATCAATGGCCCTCATCCCATGTTTTCAAATGTTGTTCTTACAGTAAGTAATTTTACCTATTATAGTTCTTGGGAATTTAAAAATTATCTTTCTTCTCTTTTTCTTATTATGATCTTAGAAAGCTAAGGAAGATAGCTTTTTCAGAAATCCTTCTAAATGCATGCATCTGCTCACTCTTACCTTCCACGTTCCCAGTAAATGATCATCAGAAGCTCTCTGGCTTTGGAATATATTCACTAAGCAGAGTTCTAGAAAGTAGGCATCTGACACCAAAATCCCATCTGCCCTTTGCTATTTACACAGTCAGCACCGCTGTGCGAGCAATCAGGGACTATTCATTACTTCACAACAGGAAAGAGACAAGATACCCTGGTGAGGGATGCCTCTCTCCCCATTAGAAGCAGGTGGCTGGTGTTACTCTCATCAGATTTTCTTCTGGCCTACAATCAGGGGGATCAGAGCACCAGAAAAGACTAAAAATAGATAGAGTAGGCTCGCAAATAAAAACCAAAGGCAGGTGATGAGCTCCTTATCAACACGCCGTTACCATGCAAGCATGGAACAGATAAACAGTTATCGGCAACCTTGTTGCGGGGCACTGGGCAATCGGGCCTGTGCTACCTCTACGCACTGTCGGCGAGTGTATCCTGCCTCCAGGTACTGGTGGCTTCACTTAGAGCTGGATCATTAGGTTGCTGGGTTCATTTGCAGTTTTTCCTCTTTTCCAGTGTGAACAATAAACCACGCATTCAAAAAAGACACCTGACCGTCTCCCTCTCTGTGACATGTAAGTCCTGTTCAAGACAGAATGTAACAATAATGAAGAAGAAGAAGGTTTGAATTTGATAGGGATTGGAGGGGAAACACACAGGATGAACTGGAAGAGGGAGAGTATTGAGTGGAAACCATATAAATACAATACTCATGTATGAAATCCTCAAAAAAGAAAAGAGTTGGGGGGAAAGAAAGACACTATTATACCCCATACGCCAAGAGTAGCACATTCTCAAGGCTCTGCAGCACAGTTAGCTAAAACTGGAAGAAGACAAGGACTCAAATATGCTCTCATGTGATACAATTTTTTTCTGGTTTAGCCTGTAATTCTACAAGGCCCTTGTGCTATGATACAAAGATCCTGAGTAAAGAAAATATTACCATGCATGTTTGCTCATTAAAAAGGAAAGAAAATGTTCCAAGAAAGTATAGGAAGTATAGCCTGAGGGGGTAGCTCCCGGATAGGGCCATGCTTATACCACACAATATCCTGCAGTTCCGTCATTCAGTCCCCAGCACTGGAAAACAAGCTGCATACCATATCACACATACGCACATATAAGGAAAGAAGGGGGCGATTGTAGAAGGAGGAAAACAAGAGGAGAGGGAAAGGAAAGGGAGGGAGGGGTTAGAGACAAAGAGTAAACAGCACATTTGCAGTAAGGCTTTGAGAAGAGGAGATGTTCTGTTTCTGGAAGCAGAAACTGAGCACCAGGCCCTGGGCCTGGTGAACCAGAAATGTGTGCAACAAGCTAAGAGCCTGGGCAGCACTAAAGCAATCCTAGCCACTCCTTCCCCAAAGCCTCAAGCACAAGAAACTCAAATCTCTCAATAAAAGCTCTCAGTTTAAGCCCTCGTTATTGCTGTAAATTTAATTTAATTAAATATAAACTCTTAAAAAAAAAACCTTAAAACACAAGGAAGCAAAGCAGCATAAATGAGAATTAGAACTGATAAGGTTGATTGCCACGTATTGAAATATGCAGTAATGAACTATGTAGTAAAAAACAAACACAAAGCTAACTTTAAAAAAATGACTGGGCTTTCTGGAGAGATGGGTCGGTGGTTAAGAGGGCCTGAGTTTGATTCCCAGCACCCACAACTGCCTGCAAACCCAGCTCTAGGAGGATCTTACCTCTGTGGGTACTTGCGTTTATGTGCTCATATTCCCTCCACACGCATAATGAAAATAATAATTACTTAAAAAATAAAATTATAAAATACCAGGAAGGTTTGCAAACTAGCTAAATAAAACTTTGAAAACAATAGCAACAATATAAAAATCACTCAAATTAAACCCAATGGATGGATTCAGCTGCAGCTTGGGATAGCTGAAGGAAGAATTAAGGCGAGGGAAGGCTGAGATTTTTGCGGAACTAATGAAAAACAGTATTCCGAACACTCAGAAAATACCCTCTTCCCCAAGCAGAGGAAATAAAGTGTTTCTCATCAGCGTATGCTGAGAAGACATTACAGAAGGCCAAACGCAATGACAGTAACAGAAGAGAAGCCAGGACAGGCGACAACTAGAGTGGGAACAGTTTCTATGGCAACAACAGAGAACAACACACAGAAGTCTCCCAGCTGTTAATAAAGCACACAACAAACATCTTGAAGATGACCAGGAAGTAGATGCATTTTCTTATAAACAAGAACTAGTTTTACCACCAACAGAACTTCATAAAAGGGACTTCTAAAGATTATACTTCAGGAAGGAGAAATGTGAACCCCGCAGGAAGGTGGGACAAAAGGAGTAGAAAACGTAGGAGATAAGTAGGTAATCTAAAGGGGATGCTTTAAACTATTTCTGTAAGACAACAAAACTAACATCTATCATGTGGTGATAAAAAGAGATCTGAACTAAAGTATTCGGCAAGAGTAGCACATAATTCGAGAGAATAGTTGCCTTAAAGAACTTGGAGGTGTCCCCTTCAGATACTGCCTGGACTCACAGAAGACACAGGGATTCGTGGCTCCAGTCACCTGAACCAGCACAGGGTGCCTGCCACTTCTTCCCATCCCAACCCTTCCTAACGCTGGTCTCTCCAAAGCTGTGATTTAGATGAAGGCAGTAGTCCTGCTCAATAGAATGGATGCCCCCTGGAGGCAGGGTGGCTTCCCTAACAAGGAGGAAGGGCAGGCTGCAGCAAAGAGCAGGCTCCCAAGGAGGAGGAAGATGGTGTTTTAGCAGCTGAAACCCCAGCCAAGACTAGAAAGTAATCCCTCCATCCTAACTGCAGGCCAGGCATGCCCCTGTTTGTGGAAGGCTTTGCTGAGGAGGACATTGTTTGGCCAGCAAACAGGCTTTGAGATTAGCAATTTGTAAAGTGGCCACATGTACTGGTAGGCAAGGATGTGTTTGCTCTCCTGGGGTTTGCCAGTGGAGAGGTTTCGATGGTGCGGGGTGAGGTTCTGTGAAAAGCTGATGTTTGGCTCAAAAAACCCGACTCCCTGCTGGAGGCTCTGGCAGATGAAGTCAGACAATCCCAATCCACAGCAATCAGCCTTTCTTCTTAGAAAAACCCACCCCAGCAAGGTCAGCTCTGGATAAATTATTGAGAAAAATGCCTTAAATGGCCGTTCTTTCATCACCGTTCCTGCTACCTGGCCAATGGGGTTGGGTGGGGTAGGGCTGTAACTGGTATCTGAACTGTGGAATCTTGGCTCTTTTTCTCATAATCCTAACACAAACAAGCAGAAAGGTCACCAGCTGGAGAGAGTCGGCATCTCACAGTTCTGTGACAGGACCACATGATTTATGAACTATCTGCTTTTTGGATTATCTCTCACCCTGATGAACTCCATTAGCGGAATTAGTGAGCAGTCATAATAACCACTGGTAGCTGCCCTGCTACTTTAACTTCAGAAGTGTTAGAAATGATTCGACCTCTGTGGGTTTCTAAGGACAAAAGGTGTTGCTGCCCAGTTGAAAACACCAGACTACTCTTGGATGCACACCTGTTTGTGGTATCATATGATCCCTACTTAC
Organism: Cricetomys ansorgei; assembly: GCA_026225945.1. Lineage (NCBI taxonomy): Eukaryota > Metazoa > Chordata > Mammalia > Rodentia > Nesomyidae > Cricetomys > Cricetomys ansorgei. Next base: position 5,287,876 of record JAMJFZ010000716.1, on the reverse strand, counting down.
ATAATGTTTCACAACCCCTGCCTACAGAACAGACCTATGCACTAAACGCCCACACACTATCTGGGTTTCCCATGACACTTGCCCTGAGTGTTTATATATGTAGTATCTGCTATCAGCAAACTGGAGACTATGGCCTCTCCCCACCAGGAGAAAACGATGCGAGTTGCAGTTTGTTCCCTACCGGAAGAGAATTACATGTTGGTAATCTCCAAGAAGTCTGGAATTCATCAACTACATTCTTAGAAAGGTAGTACAGTGGTGAATCAAGAGGGGGGGGGTAACTATTTTATACCTTTGAAAAAGAGTCAGTGATTATGACATTGCATTGCGAAGTCATGCAGATATGGAAGGATCGGCCCTTGCGTTTCATAGGAAAGAGTAGAAAGCATAGCTCAAGCCATGAAGGTGGCTACTACCATCAGACATTTCCTAAGTATGGACTACTGTATCACACAAACTTAGACAAATTCACAAATTCTTGGGAGAAAGAGTCATAAGGTCTTTTTAGAGTATCTTAGAAGTAATTTTCTGTTTCTCTCTTTCTCTTCTTTCCTTCCTTAAGTCAGTACACAGAGGCCAAAGTCACCAGTTTAGTGTCCTTATCGCTGCATACCACTTATACAACTTGAGTTATGGTCCGAACTTTTTAAAGGAGAGTGCTGCCTTGGATACCTCAGTACTAACCTTAATTATTCTTATTAGTGTGCTACCTTGACAACTACCATCAAGAGCTCAGGGAAAAGATCTGCAGAGATAGTACTCTAACCTACACAAACAAGAGAACAGGTTGAAGCAAACAGTCGAAGGCATAAAGCCAGTAGCAGGCAGATTAGTCCCATTAATTTAACACGTTAGGTGACGCTTTGCCAAACACACTGCTGTCGGAAAGAGCCAGTACCGCTCACCATGGCGTGGGTCCTCTGGCCCTCTGCAGTCATTTCCCTCATGTTCCAGTGATGAGTGGACTTCCCCAGCAGTGTTCCTAGGAGACCTACTGTGTAACTTTTCTTTATTAGCTGGCTTTGTGAGCAATAGTCACTGGATGCAAACAGCATGCTGGGATCATTTAGGAAGAAGCTTCATATTGACCTAAGGGTGTAGCTCAGTGATAGAGTGCAAGACTAGCATATGCAATGCTCTGCTTGGGTCTGGCCCCAATACCAAGAGGAAAAAGAAAGGTGAGGGAGGGAGGGAGGAAGAAGGAAGGAAGAAGGAAAGAAAAGAACCTTTATATAAAGCAGCTCTACTTGACATTATTTTGAACATGAACCTATATAGGAATTGAAATCATGTCCCCATGCTCAAGCCTAAGACAGACATCGAATGATCTGGAATTCGTTTATATTAGACTCACAAACCCCCAGACCCATAAATGCCCAGAGGCCTCCACCACCTTCTGGAATGCTACCTGGCCATCTTTCCCAGACAAGCTGTTGCAGTGTGTACCCAACACTGGAAACATCATCCCCCAAACTGTGAGTGGGTAGGTTAGGGGAGGTGGGAGCGCTGGAGAGGTGGGCGCTATCACAAGGAATAAAGCCCGAGGCGCCGGGGATGACAAGGCTACCGAGGACCAAGCGCACAGTCCAGACCCGTGGCCTTCTCTCTTCCTGAGTGACCATGCACAAGTCTCCAGCTTTCACCGGACATGGTTTCTATAACGAAGGAAATGCAGACCTTAAAGCCTTGCAAACCTTTCTGAGAGAGATGTGAAATGTGACACTAACGAGATTCCGAATGTGCCCTGAGCTGCTGTGGACACAAACTTCCCGTCACCACTGTGCTGGGCTGCTTTATAGTTTATTAGTTTGCCATGTGTCCCCCAGCCACAGTCTTCTCTGCTCTGTGTCCCAGAAGGCTGACCCCTTGCTTTTAGTTGTTCTCCTGTCCCTGTGACTCAACGTCTGACAAGAAGTGACCTAAAGAAGGATTTACTCAGGTTCGCGGTTTGAGGGAACACAGCCTGTCGCAATGGCAGCAGGATGGCTGGAGACATGAGGCAGCCATTACCATCACAGAGGCAGACGAGAAGCAGAAGAGGCCTCCAGTGGAAGTGGGGTTGGCCTATCACTCTTCTAGGACCCACCTCTTAAAACTTCTATAGCCTCCCCAAAATGGGGATCAAGCATTCAAGTACAGACAGCTATGAGGGGCATTTCACATCAATATTCAAGCGATGATATCACTCTCTGAAGGTTCTAATTAGGTTCCTGTCTCAGGAGACTCTTGTTGGCTTCTAACACTGGAGTGGGGTTACCGTCTGGACATGGGGAGGACCGAGGAACAGCAGTGTGACTTCTGTGTGTCGCTCAACCCATTATTGATACAATTACCACACTTCGTCAGGCAAATCAGTACTATCTCTATTCATACATACTTGTTTGAACTCTCCAAAATCAGCAACACAAATAAGAAGAAAGGTCACTTGACATCTATCAGGAAAGCAAACCTATAAAGGTAATTTGTAACAACAATAAAATGGCCTTGACTCTCTAACCCAAGCTTCAAAAACTTAGCTTGAGAAAATACCTTGGGAAATGAAAAAAAGGTGTCTTTATGGAGGAATTTATTATATTGTCATATTCACTGGGAGAAATTTTACAGCTTAAATGTACAAGAGGAAGAGAATAGTTAAATTGTAGCATTCAACTTGATGGATTAAAAGATTACTATGAAATGTTAATGTTAAAACTTTGTAACTGCAGAAGTTTTTATTAACGGTAATAAAACACATTTGAAAAACGCATCAGAATTTTAACTGTATAAAAACATGCACGCATCTAAAAGTGAGAGAATATTTCACAAAGCTAACTCCTGTGTTGGGAGGACTGGAATTCTAAGTATCACATATAAATTGTCCTTTAAAGTAAAGCGAAGGGCGTATGGCAAAGGGCATTACACACTCCCTAGAAACACCGCGGCTACAGCCAGCGTGGCAGGGGTACCTTCTGGGAGAGTCAGGCTCCTCAAGGCTGCACTCTGCCTTCCAATCCATTCTCAGCTTTACAGGGGCCCTTCCGCCTTGGCAGGGCAGCTTCTGACTCGCTCGCAGAACGTGAAGTTACTAACACTCATCAGTTGGCAAATGTGCTTTGCTTTCTTACATTCATATTCGTGACTGGCTGTATATCCTGACTCTAGCGGGAACAACTTAGAACGAAAGCATTTTCTTGGGCAGTTTTTTGTGGTGCGGTGTTTGTGAGCTCTCTCAGACACTGCCAGCTTTCATCAGGAAGCGGTGAGATGAGCACTGTCACTGGAACCCCCATTGGAGGCTTTAAGATATGCCTCGTGCTCCTCCTTAAAGAGATCCCATCTAGCACGGCGATAACAGATTGATGGCCGTGACCTTCTTCGCATTCTTCTCACTCCTTTTAAAATGAAATCAAGGCTCTGGCTGCTGGTGTGTATGGGCAGGGTGCCAAGGGAATGTAATGAGGGCTACATATCATCGCTCACTCTCAAGATTGTCTTCAAGTTCATCGTTAATGTGCTATGCCACCGGAGAACATGCCGAGAGTGGGGGTGGGCCAGCCAAGGGAAATGTGCTTTCCCCATACCCAAGACCTATTTTCTTGAAATAGTGGTTGTCACAAAGGCAATGTCTTCCCATTGAAAACAAGTATGACACCATATCGACATTACAGCAAAATGCTTCACAGGCGTGCTGCTCTTTATGCCTGAACGTTGAACTGATGATCTGACATTGCCCTAAAGTTTTAAGCCTAGCAGGATTTCCTATCTAAAACGTTTACTGTCTAAAATATATACTCTGACTTCACATAGTGCTATTTCCATTCCACATCTAAGCAAATGGTAATTTTCTGTAACTACACATCGATTCCAGTGTATTCCTTGGGTTGGCTGTTCTTGTTTTAATAAGGCGAGAATTAATGGGCAGGTGCTCTATCACCACCTGACTGAAGAAGAAATACAGAAATTATGCATGGCTCATTTTTCTCCTTCTCTGAGCTGATTAATAACGCTGTGAACTTGTACTTTTAATGCATCTTTCAGCTTTAAAGTGTTGTCATACCCAGAATTACTTTTTTTTACCTTTGACAAGGCACAGCTTCACAGCTTTTTCAATTCTTTGATGCCCAAATAATGTCTCTGTGTGTGTGTGTGTGTGTGTGCGTGTTGATATATGTATAGGTATATGCTTGTGTGCATGTGTATAGGCACACATACATGAGTGTGTGTACAAGTATGTATGCACATGTGTGCTTGCATATGTGTGTATGAGAGTTTGTGTGTGTGAAAGAGAGAGTGTGTATGAGTATAAAAGAGAAAATGTATGTGTGTGATCATTAACACAATATACTAAGAGGCAGTATCTTGGCCTTCAAGGACAGACATTGTTTCAGGTCTCAGACCACACATCCCATCCACTACATGACCTTATGAGCATTACTCTGTCAGTTTGCCAAATTTAGAATGGGGATAATATCACATTCCATTCATGGCCTTTGGAAGGACTAAAAAAGATGCACCTCACAGAACGGGCGTGGCTCACAGCGTAGTGACTGCTGCTGCTGGCAGCTATGTTCAGCTATATTTCCTTCAAAATATTTAGATTCAGAGAAGAGTGAAGGGAGCAAAAAAGAATCACAAATAGCCAAGGCAGTCTGAGAAACTGTTCTAAAAGGCATTGCAACCCCCCCAAGTCTCAGACACTCTCCGCCCCTCAGGTGCTCAAGCAAATGACCCACAAAAAAGTCATCTGTTTCTTGTGTGTTGAGTCCTGTGTGAGGTGAGTGGCACTTTCTGTAACTCCTGGGATTTGTCAGCTGGCATCCCTGAATTCTGATTAAAACTATTTATCCATCCACGAAAATCTCTCAAACAAATAATGGCAAACTCTACAACCCAAAACATGCCCAAAACATGCTTGGTGTTCACACCTTTGATACCCAGGACACACACTGAGGGAAGCCTATACTATTATACAAGCAACAGAATTAGGCAGAAATGACAGCATGCAACCTTGCAAACATATTTTGTGTTGCATCTATATTTATTTATTCGTTCGGGAGGTACCATGGCACGTGTGTGGAAGTCAGTGAATAACTTGCAGGAGACAGCTCTTGCCTTCTACCTTCAGCTAAGGTTGCCCGGCTTATTCCCCTTTACCCGACAAGCCATCTCACAGGCCCATGCTTTTTTTTTAATCAACAGGTTTTTTTTTTCCCGGAAATAACTGACATTAATTCAATATTTAAGGAGCCCACTGAGTGCCTTCCACTGTGAGTCAGAGTAGACCTACATCATTGCATACAGCTGTGCAGCTCCTGGGAAGATGGCAGACATCTAGAGTCTTCCAGAGAGAAAAGTTTCATACAAAGCCTCGAGACTGTGGGTATCCTTAGATTCCCCCTCTCCCTCCCTCCCTCCCTCCCTCTCCCCCACCCCACATCTAGTTTCTTGAATCAGGATCTCACTTTTTAGCCCACCTGGCCTAGAATAGCTTTGACATTTGATTCTCCCGCCTCTGGAGTGCTAGGCTTGTAAGTCCGTGTCACCACGAACCTAGCTAGAGACCTCATTTTCCTTTATTTTAGCGCGCAGAGACGCATGTTTCCCTGCCGTGTTTTTATACATACTTGATTTTAGTTGACCCTTTCCCTACCTCCTTCCCAAATCTCCTTGCCTGCTCTCCCACTTAAACCCTTCTACCCCCAATTCTTCTCCCTTCCCTTTCGTGTCACACGTGCTCTGTTACCCTTTCTATCTCCCTTCCCTAAACTCTCTCTTTCTCTCCTCTCATGGACCACTTTCTACTTTCCTGGCATCTTCACACAATCACTCCCGCATAAATACACACACATAAAACTAGAAGCTAAGATCTGCATATGCAGTATTTGGTTCATGTGACCCAGCTCCCACTTCAGGGCTTGTATCCAAAAGGCTCTTTATTTTACTATGAAGATACTTGTTCATTCATGTTGGTAACTGTCCTATTCACAATATCTAGGAATTAGAATCAGCACAGATATCCGCCAACAAATGAAAGGATAATGAAGATCTGGTACATACAGACAAAGGCATTTTATTCAGCCATGAAATGTGACTTCCGAAATGAAATTAAACTGAAGTTTCTTCTTTGTTTGCTTATATGGCCTTCTCAGGAAAGGCAAGCACGCGCTCTGAGGATTCTCTGGAGCTATGTAAAGAAGCCCACATGGAGAGAGATTTATTTGCCAGTATCAAATGCTAGCTGTGTATACCACCTTAGAAGTTAATCTTCCAATCCCAGAAAACCTTTCGGTAACTGCAGCCCCAGCCAACATCTAAGTAACATATCATGAGAGGGTGATCCAGAATTGGCCAGCCAAGCCACTTCAGATTCCTAACCCTTAGAAACGGTGACAGATAATAAATAATTACTACTGCTTTATTATATAGCAATGGATACTTGTTATAAGGACAAAGGAAATTTGAAAAGAATATGGCTCAGAATAACACATAGCTACATCATCCAAGGAATGCGGCCAAATAATGATGGAGAAGCCACATGACCCAGTTCTACAAAGGAAAGAAAGTGGCTTTCATATACAGACAATTCTCATATTTTAAGCATAATCACTTCACATGCTGACAATTGCCCAAAATCTTACATTAATCCTAAAAGTCTAAAAAATTTAAATGATGTATTTGTTTATATAGTTAAGTAAATCATTTAGATGAAAAAAACTATAACAAAAGTCAAAACCCAACAACTTAAAAAATTTAGGAAAATTATTAGCAATGCAGAATATACAGAGGGACAAAGCAATTTTTAAAAAATTACTCTATAATAAAACAGAAAGCAGACGTTACTGAGAAATTCAAAGAAAAAGAGGTCCAGAGTCTGAGCTGAAAAGCATTCTAGTATTTGGAATAAGAAAGAAAATTCTTTCTCAAAGGAGACTGAAGAATGGCCACTGAGCAAAGGGGAGAGTGGGAAGATTCTGGAGTCTAGGAAAGCACGGTTCGAAAGAGTTTTGTCTTCTGTTGCTAAGAACACAACACCGCAGATTGGATCTTTATAAGCAAATGGTTTGTTTATCACACAGTTTTTGAAGCTAGAAGTCCAAAAGCCGTGATATCAGCTCTCGTGAGGCCCAAGTGCACAACACAGGGAAACACTATTCTAAAATGGGAGGCCAGAGAGCAACTGGTGGGGCGGGGTCAAGCTCGGGCTTCCATAAGAACTCATCCTTGTAAGAGCTTAACCCTCTACATAGCTGGTTTAAGTCCAGCCAGGGCTACTCAATGAGACCATGTCAAAAAGAATGGAAGGAACGGGGGGGGGGGGGGAGGAAGAGAGAAGGAAGGAAGGAAGGAAGGAAGGAAGGAAGGAAGGAAGGAAAGAAGGAAGGAAGGAAGGGTAAGTAAATGAGGAAGGAAGGAAGACGAAAGATAGAAAGACAGTGATTTCTCAATCTAGATGTCTTCTTACTCAGAGTCCACTGTGGGTCATCACACTTCTCCCACATTCTAGCTTCCATGTTTTAACGTTCCAAACAGCTCTAAACTATGGAAACACATTTTGTCAGTCACCACAGCACAAAATGAGAGATCTAAGGTTCCCACACCAGCAATTCAATGGACTAACACAGAAGTGACTCATGTTATACCACAACCCATTGTCCAGTCACCTGCCCTGCCAAAATGGGAAGATCAATCTTCCCACTTGATTAACTAAATACAAGTGAACATGGAAACCGCCATCACAAGCAGGCCTCTAATTCCTCAAAAGGTCTTGTATCTCATCATCCATTTCCACAAAAACATCCCAAAACAGTATGTAGAAATCGAAACAAATTTACAAACGTAGAAATTGAAGCATTAGGGTCAGTCTGATGGCTCAGCAGGTAGAGGTGTTTGCTGCTACCCCTAATGACCTGAGTTCCAAACAGGAGACAACTGGACTGGAAAGATGGCTCAGTGGTTAAAACACTGGCTTCTCTTTCAGAGGATCTAGGTTCAATTCCCAGGGCATATATGGTAACTCAAAACTATCTATAACTCCAGTTCCAGTACCCTCTTTCTGGCCTCTATGGGCATCAGACATGCAAGCGGTGCACAGACAAAAGCAGAAAAAACATTCGTACACATAAAATAAACATAAACAGGAACCTGCCCTTCCCTGCACAGTGGGAATAAAGAACATACTCCTCCCACAAGTGTGTCTACTACTGACACGTGCAAACAAACAAATCAGTAAATGTGATAAAAGCTCTTAAATAGAAAAATAAATTGAGCCAGGTGGTGGTGGCACACGCCTTTAATCCCAGAACTCCGGAGGCAGAGGCAGGCAGATCTCTGTGAGTTCAAGGTCAGCCTGGTCTACAGAGTGAGTTCCAGGACAGCCAGAGTTACAGCAGAGAAACAACAAACAAACAAACGAAAAAAAGAAAAAGAAATTGTGGCACTTAAAGTCCATTCAATTGACCTAACTAGTTATAATACGGGATTCAAGCCTCTATAATGAGAATTGTCTCTCAGTTTTCTCAAGTTTCTTTTCACAAGTCTATATTGGTATTAACTCAAGAAAAATAATCAAGATGATTGAAATCGTAGCTATTATGGTATGTATGCCATACACTGTTACATGCTGTGATTCTCTAAGTACATTATGCAAAAGATAGCCTTTTGCAAAGGCTGGGATCAATTCCTTCAGACATATTCTTGGCGGTGACTGACTAATGCCTACAGTGAAAGCCGAAAGGGCTCAGGATGGAAGAAGGCTTGTGGTTTCCTAATAACATTTGAGTCTCCTGTCTCTACATCTGTCACTGAAGATTAGCCCTCAGAATAGTTGTGTGTGAACCTTCTTCATGCTAATGATCAACTTTAGATTTCAGCGTTCCCTACAGTTCTAATTTGCAGGCTGCTGACAGCCCAGCTTTAAGGAAGACCAGCCTTCATAACTTAGGTGTTAAGCTTTAAGGAACTATTTCCTTCCCTAGGATATGTGGGGTCTTGGTAAGGTTTAATATAGCAGGAAAGAGCTGAGTGGGGGGTTTCTCTATCACAGGTTACTTAATTCACCAGCACAAAATTAACACTTTCCCAAAGAAATATTTATGAAAACTCTAGACTCTAAGATCAAAATATAATATCACTTGGCATTGAGATAAAAGCATTACTTAGGATAGTAAGACATCTCTCCAAATAGTATGTATCAGGAGTGATTAGCTATAAGCTCCCATTTTTTCTTTTAATCTTTAAATTCCATGCCATAATTGTTAATTCAGAAGTTGATGTGTGAGAGAAGTACTAAACAAGAGCCTCAGCTGGTACCAGGTTGAACCCTTGAAGTCTTGTCCACAGCTTCCTTTCCTGTTTACTGAGCTTTTGAACAGAAAGATAAGGGATGGCATTTCCAATGTCATGGTGAAAGGCACATAATCAAATCTCACAGTGCTCAACCAACTTCTAGCCCACCTCGGAAACGAACGAGTGGGTTCAGGACAAAACTCCATGTCTTTTTCTCAACGCTTTATGTAGTAAAGGCTCGGAACCTAGTGGAGGTGACTTGGTTGCTGGGAAAGGAGCCATGCAGCCCACTCAAGAAAGCTACCTCAACTCTACTGTCACACAAGGCCCTGCCAGAGCATGGCAGAGGCAGCTATCATGGAAAGGGCATGAGAAAATCTAGGTTTTTGTTCTTCTATCAAGCAGCTTGCAGAAAGCCCCACATCCATCTTTTAACCACTAAAGAATGGTGAGTTTCAGATGGATTATATGCATGAAAAGACGGTACATTTAAATCTTTTCAAGCCTAATGATCTCAACATATTTTACTTAATATCATTTCCCTGGACTGTAAGAACTCATTCCTACACTGCTCACTTAACCAGGACAGAACATCTCACGGCAAAGTCTCTTCCCACAGGAATGCTATTTACTTTTCACTATTTCATCCTATAATTCTGAACCCAGAAATCAACCTTGATTTTTTTTTAAATCTCATTAGCCAATCATCCAACTCCTTAATAAATGACATATGTACAATATCACTCAAAAGCATTACTAGGTAGAGTGAAAACTTTTAAGGGCTCCGTATTCCTGAAATAGAGGTATCATAGCATTTATCACCCCCAACTTGGGCATTTCTCAAAGAAAGGGGGACTAACGATGACACCGAAACAAGTGAACAGAGACCAATTTACAGGCTCACAATTAGACTTCAGCTTGAACAGAGGAAAGCCTGGAAGGCCATCTATAAATGACATAGTGTTTTGGTTTTGGTACCAGGTATTGGACTGGGGCCTTGGGTCCTTGCTAGGTTAGTGTTCTGTCACCAGGCTATGCTGCCAGAAATGTCATGTTTGTTCATCTTTTTTTTTTTTTTTCCTGGTACTTTCAATTTTCTCCAGCTAGTTTTCAAACTGTAGGGATCGTCCAAGCTTTCTGTTCCTATCGTAGGCATTTTTAAAGGCTCTTTTTGTTGACAGTTGAATTGAACTGACATTCAAAATGAACAGAAAATTAGTTATATTAAAACTATTAGTTACATTCTCATCACCTAGACCTGAACACTGTTAACATCCAGCAACTGTTTCTCCAGTATGTTTTCAGTGTTTCCAGTTCTGAATTACAGTAGCCATGTATGACTAGCCCATCATTTTCAAAACACTAAACATACAGAAAAACTAGAAAAATATAGAAAATTAGAAAATGGCCAAGAACCTAGGAATTTGGGGGCACTGAGCATTAAGTCTCACACTAATTCTTCATGACGGTAGTGGTTTTGTATCCACATTTCAAGTAAAGAAACCAAGCATAGGAAATGGTGGTGATGGCAGGTTTCCCTCCAAGCATTTCTATGTTCCAGACTCCATTTTAATTCCACTTTATGCTATTACTTTTAATAACTAAAAGACAGACACTCACCAAGTAAGGAATGTTCCCTAATGGTGGGGCATCATTAGTCCTAAACTAAAAATTTCCAAAGTCACCTCTAGTAAACGTCAAAATAACACCGAAAGTGACAAACTGTTTCCACTTTATTTGTTTTTTCGAAACAGTGCTTCTCTGTGGTAGCTCTGGCTGTCCTGGAACTCACTCTGTGGACCAAGCTGGCCTCGAACTCATAGAGATCTGCCTGCCTCTGCCTTCAAAAACTTTAAATGCATCCTAGAAAAAAAAATCAGAAATACATGAAGGTCCTTCGAGGCATGGATCTATGAGAAAAGGGAGCAAGTAGATGTAAGAGCCAGAGGTAGTGGATGGCTTCAAGGAGACACTGGTTTCCCGACACAACAGAGCAGACGCACACATGAACTCACAGAGACTATGACGACACGCCTAACACCTGTACTAGCTCAAGTCAGGCAAAGCTCCAGCACAGAGGTGGGGAAGTGGGCATGAAGACCTACTCCCAGCCAAGAAGTCGCTCACAATTAGTAGCTGCTGAGAGAGAGAACGTTTTCTTCAACGGGATGACACGAAGTGTATCAACAGCACTCTGGGTCAGGACCCATGCTCAGGAGTAGCACAACGCAAGCTGAATTCCATGTCTGTTTTAATAAAGAGAAAGAACATGTAGGTGGGTGGGTAGGGAGTTGAGGGGGGACCTGGGAGAACTTGTGGAAGGGAGAGGAATATGATCAAAATATACCAGATGAAATTCTCAAAGGATAAATGAAAACATTATTTAAAACAATTTTACAGAAATACAAATACAGTTAACGCTGCACAAGATAAAAATCCACAATGTAAAGCACCCAGTCAAAGGTTAGAGCTATAATAAAGCAGAATAAGACAATCATAATGAGGAGAAAGCCAATCAATTAAAACCACTGGGAACACAGATTTAAGAATTTTCATCCAAAACATTAAAACTATTATAACTATATTTCATATGTAAGGTTATCAGGTTCAAGATTAATATGCAAAAGCCACTTGTATTTCTGTATACAATTAATAACAATTAATCAGAAATTAAAATTTAAGACCAAAAACAGTACCATTTATTATGCCTTCCCTACAGAAGCCCTGAAAGATAAGCCTAACAAAATATGAAAATATTGCTCACTGTCAATGATACTACGTTACTGCAAGGGTCCAGAGAACAAATAGAGGGTTACATAGTGTTCATCGGCTGGAAGGCACTTGTGGTGAGAGTGACAGTTCTGCATTGATCAATCTATACATTCTACTGTCAATGAAAACCCTATCAGGCTTTTTGAAGAAAGTGACAGACGTACTCTACAATTTGTATGAGTATGCAGAGGGACCCAGAGGAGCAAGACAACTTGATTTCAAGACTTACTACCCAGCTGCAGTAATCAAGACAGCATCAGTACACAGCTCAGGGTAACAGGAGCCCAGAAATAGACGCAGATGGAGAGTTAGACAAATGACTGATTTCTGACAAATGCACAGCAGCCAGGCAACAGAGAAAGGGGCCCACTTTCACCAGAAGTGCTGGAACAAATATAAATTTTCAAAAGATGAAGCAGATCTGATTCCTTATGTGGAAAATCACTCAAGTAGATCACAGAGCCAAGAGTAAAACCCCAAGTCAGGAAACCCTCTAGTAGAAAATATAGGAGAAAATCTTTGTAACTTTGAGTTAAGGGATAATTTCTTCATTTTCACATGCAAAAAACAAGATCCATTTTTACAAAACAGTTGATAAGTTGAATTGTATCAAAATTTCTCTCGAGAGACACTGTAAGAACATGAAAATACAAAACACATACAGGAAAGAAAATATTTGCCAAGAATCTATCTAATGAAAAGAGTTGGTATGGAATTTATAAAACTGCTCAAAAGTGTAAGAGACAACAACACAAATTATAAATGTTTAGACTACACTGTGGCTCTTGATTAAGTGGTTAAGCCACTTTAGTAAACTCTCCCAGTGTGTACCTGGTACAGTGACTTTACAACTACCATATGACCCAGCCATTGCACTCCTTCAGAATTTTACTTCAGAAAAATTAAACAATGATAGATAGATAGATAGATAGATAGATAGATAGATAGATAGATAGTAAAATAGTAGATGGATAGATAGATAAGATAAAATAGTAGATAGATGATAGATAGATAAATTTAAAATACAAAAACTTATACACAAACGCTCACAGTAGCTTTCTATGTAGTAGCTCAAAGCTAAAACCAACCCAAACGCCCATCAGCAGGTGAGCATAGAAACAGATCACGGCACTAAAGCCAATGGAATGTCTTTCAGCAGTAAAACAGAATGAGCTACTGATACACGTGACGTGCATAAACCTCAGGAAAATTACCTAGAGTGAATGAAGCCAGACAAGAAGAAAATACACTACACCCTTAATTTAAGTTTATAGAATATGCAAAGTGACAGGATGCACTTCCCTCCAGGAAAGGGGACAGAGAAGGACTGGAGGCAAGACTTTCCAAGAAGACCTGAAAATATTTGCAGTGATAAACGTATTCATTACCTTCACTGTGCTGATAGTTCCACGGACAACGGGTGTCTAAATATTGCAAATTGTATGCTTTAAATATGCCAGTTTATTATAGGTCAATTATACAGACAAGCCTGTTTGAGGTCACCCTTTGCCAACCTAAATTTTGGCCTCATTGCAAAAATGTCTTGAACAGCATTTAGGAACAGACTGGCATTGTTGGGCTTAATGTCCTGTGAAATAGTCTAAACTAATTGTTTCAAAGGCCTGTGGCAGCAGTTTTCTGAGATTGTATCAGGCGACACTTTTTCTTTATGTGTACATAAACTGATGTTGCCACTGGATACCAAACAATGCTTTTTATTGCAATCATCTCCACAGCGGGATGTGTTGTTTCACTCAGGAGAGCTGAGCACAGTGCCCCGAATTCCCCGTGTCCGGGCCGAGCCTGTGCCCATACTGCGGCTTCTGCAGCAAAGTGTGCAATGCAGAGTGCAGATCTGAATCACTGACAAGTCAGTTGGTTCCTGTGCACTCAAGTACCAATTCATGAATGTCCCCCCAATACCCCACTCCCCACCTCCACCCAACCCGGAACTTTTAGTTTCAAGCAGTTACTTCTGCCTTCCAGAAAAGGATGTGGTGGTAACTGCTTATTTCTAAATAGTTCTCAACTGCATCTTCCAGTCCTACCCTCAGGAACGAGACGCCACAGTTTCTCAGCATGTGTTTAGGGAAAAAGCACACACATAAACACAAAGGCATGCACGCACGTGTCCATCTGAACTCAACTCCTCCGCAACAGTGCAAATGTTCCCTTCTGCTTCTTAACAAAAGTGTGAGAAACCTACATTTCTGAGAAGGCTTCTTTCTCTACTTTACAATAATTCCACCCCATACTAGGTCTCTATATTGAGCCCATGTTTCTTGGCTAGGCAGATAGATCAGTTTGTAAAGTGCATGCTGCGCAAAGCACAAGGACACTAGTTCAAATCCCCAGAAGCCATGCAAAGTCAGGCATAAGAGTATGTGTCTATAAGTATGTGTGCAAGACTGGAGACTGGAACAGGAAAACCTTGGGAAGATTGCAGGCCAACTAGCATGGCATAAGCAGTACCAAGACCATTTCTCAAACAAGGTAAAAGGTGAGAACCAACATCCAATGCTGTCCCCTGACACCCACATTTACGCTGTGGTGCCCCCCCCCCACCCCAAACACCTACCCTAAATCCATGTTTCTTAATTGCAGTCCAAGTCAGTGATGACTTGTGTTTTACTAAAGGCAACCTCTCTACCTACTATTTATTTAAGTAACTTTTATGTGTTTATGTTTAATGAAAAGTCTTCCTTTCTTTAAATAAGAAAACAAGGTCTCCCGATCCTTGAGGCCAAGAGGGTTCAAACAAAAACCCAGCTAACTCTGCTAGCCTGGGCAGCTGCACTCACAGGGCTTACTGTGCCCTTATGAAGCAAATGAGAGACAGCATCAGCTCTAGACAGGTCATTCTTGCCCTGTCCACAGCTCAGAGAGAGGACAGAGCCTGTTTGAGAATTGTAAAAGGCCTCCTTTTCTCCAGGTAAACGTAACTTTTGACAGGCAGTGCATGAGTTGGCTTTTGGCCACGTTTAACCTTTGGCCTGATGCTGTGAAGCAGTAAGCCCAGCTCTACATGATGACTTGCCAAGCATGACCACTGACTTTTCACTCCCTAATTCCTGTTCATTCCCAGCTTTTGGACTGTGCAGCTGCTCAGCCAATGGGACTTCCATGGGGTTGTAGAAGGAGACTATATTAACAGTTCCTTAGAGGTTTCCCAACATCCTCCAATTTAGGCAATGATGAATGGCTGTGTAACTTGCTTGGAAGTATGCCTCTTTTGCCAGTGGCATGCTAATGAACTTCAAGTCATGGTGAGTTACTGAAACCAGCAGACTTAATAAGAGGGTTGGCTGTTACTTAAGAGGCTTGAGTATCTGGACTGTCTGAAGACACAGCTATTCCCTGTGAAAGTAAGACATTCATAGAGCTGGTGTGTAGATTTCAAACAGCATAGAGACCTGGGTGCAGGAGAGGCTAGGGCCAGCACAGAAAGGAAACAGATTGTTTGCTTTGTTCCATGCTGCTTATTGGATAACTCACAGCCCTGCCTGCTTGGGTATCTTTTAAATTATTTTTACTTATTTGTTTATTGAGATAGGATCTTACCAAGTCTCCAAGGCAGACCTCCAACTCATGATCCTCCTGCCTCTGTCTCCCAAGCACTGGGATTATAGTGTGTGCCACCACAAGCATGGGTCTTTTCAAAACTTCTAAAATAGTAAAAAATTCCAAGCTTGCTTCATTTAATGTTTGGCCACTGGTAGATCTCTCATGCTCCAGTGATTCCTCTATACCCTTATACACAAAGGCAGCACTAATTGGACTCAGTTTGTTATTAGTTACTTTTCTATTGTTGTGACAAAAGATTGTGACCAAGAGTGATTTAGAAGAGTTTTATTTTGGCTTATAGCTCCAGAGGGATAAAGTCCATCACGGCAGAGAAGACAGGGCATCAGGAGGAGGAAGCTGGTTGCTCACATTCCACCTAAGTATAGGAAGTAGATAGCAAGATGTGCCTCAAAGCTCCTCCCCCAGCCCCACCTGGCCACCACCTACCTCCTCCAGCAAGGCTCTAGCTCAAGGCTCTATACTCTTTCCAAACAGCACCATCAACTGGGACCAGGTGTTCAAATACGCAAACGGTGGAGGTTTGAATAAGAATGACTCCCATAGGCTCATACATTCGAATGCTTGGTCACCAGGGAGTGGCACAATTTGAAAGGATTCAGAGTCGTGATCTTCTTGGGGAAGTGTGCTACTGGGGCTGGGCTTTGAGGTTTCAGAAGCCCAAACCAAGCCCAAAGTCTCTCTCTACCTGCTGCCTACAATTCAGATACAGAACTCTCAGCTACCGCCAGCACCGTGTCTGCTCACCATGCTCCCTGCCATCGTGATAATGGACTGAAACTGTAGGCCAGTCCAAATGAAAGGCTTTCTTATATAAGAGTTGCCGTGATCATGGTGTCTCTTCACAGCAACAGAACACTGACCAAGACACAAACCTATGAAGGACATTCTCATTCAAGCCACCACAGTGGGTTATCAAAAAAAACCCCAAAAAAATGAAGTTGTGGGGAGTCCACGTAAGGGAGGCTTGGAGGGAGTTGGAGGGATGGTGTGATCATGTGCCCTTGTATACATGTATAAAATTCTCAAAAGTAAATAAAAAATTAAAAAATAAAAATGATTAATTCATTTAGCTACCGCCTGTAATGTACATGATGATAAGATAGACTCGGCTGATAAATCCTGCTGGGAGTTGAAAGAATGAGGAAGAAGAATTAAATGTCTAAGAGCATGCTATGTTGAACAGTCAGCTCTCTTTGCAAGGAAATCTCCTAGAGGGCATCTAAGCCACTGCACCCACTGCCCTGCTGGTGACACGGCAGGGTGAGCCCAGGGAACAATATGCCCAACCTCCACCGAAGGCCAATGTCCCACCCTCTGCAGAAGACCACTCCTCTGCTTCCAGCCTGGCCTTTCTTCTGCCAACGCCAAGACGGGACTCGCCTTGGGAAGAATCATAGAACTGTTTTGGAATGCTACTTATGAAAGAAGCCGAGCAAAAACAACTCACGAAAACCAAACTAATAATCTGATCTCAGCTTACAAGCCAATACCAACTGCCTAGCATTAACTGCTATAACCACCGGGTTGAGCAGTTCTAGGGCCTGAACCAACGAGCTTATGTTTACTGAAAAATTTAAAAGATTCAACCCAGTATAGACTATGACATACCTCCTGGATCCAAGCCCTCCCAAGCAGCCCCTGTCAGTCTTTTCTCAGTGAGAAATGAGTTGGTAAGAGAATTCTCCTTAAAACAGAAATGTGAGTCTGAACACAATGAGC
The DNA here is from genome assembly GCA_026225945.1 of Cricetomys ansorgei. Lineage (NCBI taxonomy): Eukaryota > Metazoa > Chordata > Mammalia > Rodentia > Nesomyidae > Cricetomys > Cricetomys ansorgei. The sequence continues at coordinate 5,270,536 of JAMJFZ010000716.1, read as the reverse complement.
TCACATTGCTCTTTGCTAACTTCTGCTGAGCATGCTCCACGAGGCCCATGAGCCCGGGAAACAGCTTCCAGGCAAAGCCTGGGCCCTGTTCACCCAGCATCACAGAGTTGGGTACAGTAAGCTTATCCGTGGGCAGTGCTGTTCTGACTCAAAACTTCAACCTGCAGTTTGGGGGGGAAAAAAAAACAACAAAGTTTCCAAAGTCACTGAGTTTAATATGTGTATTCAGGAGCACTGATCCACTGTAAAGGAGCCATTCCACCCTAGACTAAGCCTTGCCTCTGGCACCACATAGTTTTGAGAACTCCAGATGGCCCAGAATGGGCACAGCTACCTATGACCATTTGTTAGGGCTCACTGCATGACGTGCGGTAAGTGGCATCTGCCAGTCTGAGTTAGCTATTGGCTTCTGACTTGGAGGGAATGGGGTTCCCTCCTACTGGCCCTGATATGATCCTACCATGAGAGCACCCTTAAATGGTCTAGATGGGAGAGAAGTGCAGCCATTCCCAGTCCAGAGGCCAGCAGCCAGGCTTCCGTCACAGACTGTACTCCTCACAGGCAGCCAAGCCTCATAGTCTCAGAGTTGCATATGGGAGTGTTAACAGTCACTGGCCTCAGGAACCATATACTTAAGCAATTGTTTTGGCAGCTGGTGAGGAATGCAGAAGGCATTCTAAGCTACTGACCATTGCCGAGACAGTTTATTATGTGGGAAACAGATTGGGGAGTCTTGTAAAAAATGCAGGACATGCCCTGCATCCAAGTCCTGTCAACCCACATTCGCCTCAAGCTTTCAACTATAAAGCAATATGAGAAAAAAGAAAAGCTTACATAGCCATATACAGATATAAACAAACACACAACATATTCAATGTGCTCACACAGTAAACTATTCAGAGCAAGCTATGTAAGAAATCAGACACATTTAAAAAAAAAAATCTCCTTTCCTGGGTGGTGGTGGCGCACGCCTTTAATCCCAGCACTCAGGAGGCAGAGGCAGGTGGATCTCTGTGAGTTTGAGGCCAGCCTGGTCTACAGAGTGAGTTCCAGGACAGTCAGAGTTACAACAGAGAAACCCTGTCTCAAAAAAAAAAAAAGAAAAAAGAAAAAAAGAAAGAAGGAAAGAAGAAAGGAAAAAAAGAAAAGAAAAAGCTCCTTGGTCTACAGAACTCACACAGAAAAAAAAGAGATTCAGAAACATGGATCAAAACAGCTTGGTATGTAAAAATTAGAGCAACTTCAAAACGAAACTCAAGCTGGAATGGAGGGCATACAGCACCGGTCCTCACTCACCAGGTGTCCTGAAGTCACACAGCAAGCACAGGCCTGGGTTTTCCTTGGATTTTCCACCTCAAAAATCAAGCACGAGGCAAAGCCACCATTCATAATTTGTAATTCTTGAGATCTTTGAACAATGGTACCTCATTAGAATTTTTAGAATGCAGGGGCTCTTTACTAACACAGCTTATGTCTGTGCATTAGGGATCATTTGGAGGAGCTGAGGAGACAGGGCCGTTGGGAAAGGACGAGTTTCAACCCCTGGAGCCCCATTTTTTAAAAGCGCATTTCTAATTCCAGTGCTGCTGCGGTGGAGGCAAAAAAGTCTCCCTGAGGCTGGGCAGACCAGTGAGAGATTCGTCTCAAGAAAAACAAAAGTGGATCATGCCTGAAGAAAGACACCTGATGTGCCTTCTGGCCTTCACACACACACACACACACACACACACATACATGTAGCCACACACACCTAAACCACACATACACACACACATACACACACCTAAACCACATACACACACATAAACCACACACACACACAAACTATACACACATGTAGCCACACATACCTAAACCACACACACACACACACAAACCACACACACATGTAGCCACACACACCTAAACCACACACACACACACATAAACCACACACACACACACACATACACACACCTAAACCACATACACACACACAAACCACACACACACAAACTATACACACATGTAGCCACACACACCTAAACCACACACACACAAACCACACACACACAAACTATACACACATGTAGCCACACACACCTAAACCACACACACACAAACCACACACACATGTAGCCACACACATCTAAACCACACACACACACACATAAACCACACACACACACAAACTACACACACATGTAGCCACACACACCTAAACCACACACACACACACACACCACACACACACAAACTACACACACATGTAGCCCCACACACCTAAACCACACACACACACACACACAACACACACACACACATGTAGCCCCACACACCTAAAGCACACACACACACACACATAACCACACACACATAAACCAGACACACACACACATACATACATAAACCACAACACACACACGCACACACACACAAATCATTTAGAGACATGGTAAGATGAAAAAAATTCCCAAGAAAACTGCCAGTATGTAGATTTGAGCATGTTTGTTTATCACGAATTAATCAACAGCCACGGACTTTTACCAATGTCAGTAACTCGATCTAATGGATTCTAAAGGCCTCTTTTTTTGCTATCCTACAACTTCATTTACATCTCTGATGACACCAGATCCACAAAGTTGCTTTCTTTACTTATAGTTACTTCCAATTCCATGTACTCTATCTCCTAGAAGATATGAGGATTCCCACAGCCCTGGGAATGACAGGTTTAATTATTGCCCAGTTGAGACCCTTAGGGTCTGGCAACATCCAATACAGGTGATTCTTTCTGGGTGGCCCAAAACCAAAGGAGATTCTCAGTCAATTCTGAGTTCCAGCCAAACAACTGGTCATTTTTGTATAAGTTAGACTCTACAGTATCCTATCCTTTACCTGGCAAAGACGCTGTCCTCTGTAACGTGCTACTGTACGTGGTGTGTATGAAAAGATAATTTGAGCATCCTGCAGAGACACTTGCAGCTTGAACAGGCACAGAGTTGAAGAACAGTGCCTACTTCTTTCTGTAACTGGTCCCTGAAGGCTTCCTGCTTCAAGACTTTCAAAGCAGCCCTGCCTTGCATTTCCAGAGAGAGAGGCTTCCTTTGAGTCTGAACTACATCAGAAAACAAGGGGGCATTGTGCCTATAAATCTTTTAAGTATCAATTTCTCTAGTAACACATAGCTCCCATAATACTGTCACCCTACTCCTCTGTAAGCTGCAATTTTTTAACAACTGTTTATTTTCCGGAAACTGAAATAGGAAAGCCTGTTTGGTTGTTTCCCATTACAGATATAGACTTAGCTCCACCCTTTGAAGTCTGGGTCAGAAAAGCACCAAGATGGCTCAGTGGGTAAAGGTGCTGACCCTGCACATCTAGCAACCTGAGTTTGATCCACAAACTCCACAGAAAGGTGGAAGGAAAGAACTGACTCCACAGTTATTCTCTGACTTATGCACACACATGTAAATTATTCTATAAAAACAACTGGAGTTTCAAGATTCTATTTCCTTGGTTTTTTGAAGTTTACTCTCTGGGCTAGAAGAAAGTGGTGATTTCTTTTTCATCTTCAGCTCTGAACTCCATTCCTTCCCTCCTTCAGTTGAAGGGACTTCTACCTTCTAACTAATGAACCCTGAGTCAGCGATTGCTCATTTCTCCACCTGCAAAAGGTTTAGAGGGAAAAGAATCACACACACACACAGAGACAGAGAGAGAGAGAGAGGAGAGAGAGAGAGAGAGAGACATACACAGAGACACACACAGAGATAGACACAGAAATAGACACACATAACAGAGATATACACAAATAAATACACATATACAGAGACATACACAGAGATAGACACACACACACACAGACACACACACAGAGATACATAGAGATAGACACACACAGAGACACACACAGAGACACAAAGATACACACAGATAAATACACATACACAGAAACATATACAGAGATTGACAAACACACCACAAAACACACACACACACACACACACACACACACACACACACACACACACACACACACGAAAAGAAACATGAAGTACCCAGGGTTCTAAGAGGTTTAATTGTTGCCTGGAAAGCAATAGCCTTCCTAGGCTCTTTAAGACTGATTTCCATAATTACTTCTGATTGAAACTGGAACCTGCAGCCTGGCAACCACATTTCCATATTCATATTAAGAATGACTAAGGCAGCTCAGGCCCCGTGGTCAGGATCTACAGCCTGGCCGAGGTGGAAGCTAAAGGCATTTAGCTTATTGGGTAAATCTGCTACTTCTCTCGCTGGCAGTTTTCCACTCAGTAAGCAGCGCGTGGTAAACTTACGTTTGTTCCATGTCACTCACAAAGAGGGAGTCCGGGTGGTTGTCAACAGGCCCAGCACAGGCAAGGCCTCCTCGGATCTGTTCTCTCTCTCTCTCCTTGTGGCTCCTGCCTCCTGTTGCTTGCTTTGCTCATTTTCTGCCCCTCTGCCTCTCTTCTACAGCTCCACCTCTGTATGTTGCCCTCCGCCTCACTGCGTGCTCTCTCCGCCTGTTTCTTCCTATGTATGTGGGTCGCTCTTGTCCTTCTGTCAGTCTGACACCTCCTGCTGACACCCTCCCTGCTTCACTAGCTTCAGCTCACAGCAATAATCAACCAACTACGGGTAGACTTTTTTTTTTTTAATTTTTCAAAAAGAGTAAGCACTACTGTGTTTTCCCAAGCTCCTGCTTGAAAGAAGAGAAGAGCTGAGGGCAGACAATATGGCTTAGAGAGCAAGGGTGCTTGCCACAATGCTTAGTGATCTCAGGTCAGTCCCTAGAGCCCACGTGACAGAAGAGAACCAACTTCCACAAGTTATCCTCAGACCTACACACCAGCACTGGCACTCGTGTGAGAGAGCCAGCAAGCCCATGTGCCTGCACACACGTATGTTTTCAAAAAGTTAAACATGTACAGTAATTCTCATTGGGAATCAAATGGCTTCTGCTGGACTTACCTAGAGCACAGTTCTATATTGGACCACGATTTCCACACCATAGTTTTCTAAAAACTCTTAAAGATTAAAAAGCATCCAAACTAGAACAGTGATACATCAGTGCTTCCTCATCCTCTCGAGAGCTGCTTTGGATTCTCCCTTGAGAAGAGCCTCATCCTCCTCGAAAAGCCTTGGCAGAATAATACCAAGTAAACTCAATATGGTGGGGCTTAAAGTTCCCTCAAATAACTAAGTAACAAGTTACGTTGTTGGCAGGGAGTAGAAATGAAGTCGAGAATGCAAATGAGATTTTCTTTTTCTTTCCCTTTTTTTTTTTTTTGAGACGGGATTTCTCTGCTGTAACGCTGGCTGTCCCGGAACTCACTCTGTAGACCAGGCTGGCCTCGAACTCACAGAGACCCGCCTGCCTCTGCCTCCCCAGTGCTGGACTTAAAGGCGTGCGACACCGCCGCCCAGCTGAGATTTATAGTTATGTATTTTCTAATTACGATTTTATAATTTTATAAATGTTTAGTTTAAAATGTCATAGGGTAGGTCTATTTCATTTTTTTCTTCTTCACAAAGAAGATCCTGAGAGCTAGTAAATGTGCTCAAGACGACCAGCCTTCTGGGAAATACAGAACTACTCTATGTCCAGAACCCAACCCCAAGTGGCTAACCACCGGGGAGCAGGACTTTTGCAACTGCACAAGCCTGGGGGCTGTGTCAGGGTGGGGTGATGGGGCATTTTTCAGACAAGCCTTTGGATATTTGGTTTAGCAAATCTAATTAGGATCTTTGTGAGTTAACTGTTTTTGCAAGAAGACATGGAGTCCCTGGTTTTCTAGAAGTTACAAGGCTTTATTCAATTTTTCCTGTGGGAGCTAAAATTCCATGGTCAAACTTCCTTTATATTTATTTGATAAAGCAGCATGCTGGCGTGCAATACTTCTAAAAAGTGTGCTCCTTTATGTACCATCTATTATGTCTATACATTCTCACACAGGGACCAAAAATAATTAAATCAGTAGCAAACATTAAGGAGATAATTATTTTCTTATTTCCTGGACAAAATTCTCTCATGCATTATACATGTTTATTTTATCCATTATTGCTCCAACACTTTATACCAACCCCGTAATATCAAAAAGTAGCATTCATCAGAAATAAAACTCTTTTGTCATTATAATTAGAAAAATGAAGTTGTTATAAAGGAATGTCAAAGTGATTGATAAGAATCACAGATGAAGAAACAGATGCATCATCACTAAACTGGTACAAGAGCTGAGGAATATATGCAGATAATTCAAAGTTACATCATGAATTGGAAAACATCAGTGTATTCACAGACAAGAGATGAAAAGGTAAGACAAAATGTAGGTTCTTAGTACATCCAGGAAATGTGAGAGAAAATTCTAGAGAAAGCAGAAAATTGTAAATCCTTGTGACAGCCATGAGTAATGAAGGAGATGTGGTAGGAGAATGTAAAAGAAGAGGATAAAGAAGGCCAGCCCTGTCCAGATAATAAATAATCAGCCATGCACAGCTCTGCATGCCAAATCTCAGGGGAAAGACCTGAATTTGATGTCTAAAGAGATAGCCTGTGAGCACTTACAGTTGCACGCAGATCATCAGAAAGCACTGGGTGCTGTCCCAGAACAATGAACAAAGGTCTATTCTCCCTTTTGGAATAGTGTTCCCAGTCTTAGTGGGAATGGGGTGAAACCTCTAACAGTTTACCAGAGGCCCCTTTAGAGCAGTGTCTAACCCTACACTGGGCTTTAGCACCCGCAGACTTACTTCCACGTGTGGCCCCTTCCGACTTAAATCTGCAGTGATCTGGACCACACCAAACACCTGCCTGAGTCTTTGACCCTACACCGTGCCGCATATCCTGAATTTCTTTGATTTCCATCAAAAACATAAATTCCTGTCTTTGTGTTCCAAGGACTCTTCTCTATCCCTTTTTCTGTTGTTGTGTTTTTCCAGCATCTTCCTCTATTCCCTGCCTTCCAAACATCTTCACTCTGCCTCTGGCAACCTCGCTCTAAGTAGCAGTGCTTAAGCTTCTCTACGTCCTCTCAAATTATTGTTTCTAACTTTAGACTTCAGTTGAGACCTGGTTCTCTCTTAAAGATATCGTCTCCTGATGGAAACTATTTCTTCTTCCCATCCTTAGACAAAGGAGCATTAGTTTGTCCGCACTTAGCAGAACCCCCGAGGTAGCGATGGCTTTAGAAGATAATATGATGGGGAAGCTTCTTTTCACTCCTTGAGAAGGAAGGCTTTGTGTCAGTTCAGCGCACCAAATCTTCTGACACCTCACTGGTCAGAACTCAGGCATGAGACCTCATGCAGATATAGGCACCTCCTACTCTGAATGGTCACACACTCACATAAAAATCATCAGTGTATTGCCAAAAATCCACACAGGCAGTCAATGCACAGTGTGTGCCGCAGGCATGACTCCTGGACTCGATATTCTGTCTTCATGTATGTCTGCGCACCATGGGCATGCCTGGTGCCCTTAGAGGCCAGAAGAGGATTTGGATCGCCTGGAACTGGAAGGAAAGACCATTGTGAACCATCGTGTCGGTGCTAGGAGCTGAACACGGGTCCTCCGTAAGAGCAGTCGGTGCTCTGAACTGCTAAGCTATCGCCCCGCGCATTCACGTAGAAAGCCTACCTAGCTGAGCAGTGATGGCGCACACCTTTAATGTCGGCACTCAGGAGGCAGAGGCAGGAGGAGATCCAAGGCCAGCCTCGTCTACAGAGAGAGTCCCAGGATAGCCAGGGCTACACAGAGAAACCCTGTCTCAAAAACAAACAAAGAAGAAGCACAGGAGAAAGGAAAGGGGAAGGGGAAATGGAAGGGGAAGTAGAGGGAGGAAAAGGAGAAGGGGAAGAGGAAAAGGAGGAGGAAGAAGAAGAAAAAGGAAAGAAAAAGAAAAGGAAGCCCACTTAACCAGCACTGTAACACGGCAGTTGGTTCACGTCCTAAGTCTTAAGCCTTTCTCCTCCATCCCGATTCCCACTCCCGACACACTTGCAAGACCCAGTCACACAGAAGAGCTCCGGTTCCCTGCTTGCCACAGTTCTCGGCTGTTCCTTGCTCCCTCTCCCTCTCCCTCCCACATCCACCTAATCTGGATACCACAGTTCACATAAACTGTCCGTGGCACCCCGAATTCCCATGGAACCACACCTCATCTTGTCGGCAAACCTCTACCCTAAACCAGTTGTTTCCAAAACTGGCTTCCATTTGCCGGTCTTAGAACCATCCGTTCATGCCACTTTCTCCTCTCCTAGATCGTTTTCAAAGCACGTAATGTCTGTGCATTTAATTTGTGAGAGTGGGACAGTATGTCATAATGGTCATTGGTTTGTGGAGGGAATGATGGACAGCAACATAAATGAACTGATGACAAGAAGGGAAGCTCCACTCAGTGGACTGTTGTAGATTGGTGTGTTTGCACCTTTACAAACCAAAGGGTGCCCCTTACGATGAATATAAGCCCCAGGAAAAGGCATGACTCAAGATTGTACCACTGGGACTGTCCTGCTCAGAAATGAGGAGGGCATAGTTGGAATGATTAAAAAACACTAAAGGAATGAAGCTAAGGGTAAATGATTAGAACATTCCAGAAGGAAGACCCAAATCCAACAGACCAGAATAATGTCCAAATCTTTAACCTTTACATATATTAATATACATTCTATATAATGTTAACATATCATCATTTTAAAATATTTATGTATAGCCATTTAAATATTTTATATACTCTCTAGATATATACACATATTTATAGTGTATATATAATTATGGTGTTAAATATTTAATATATTATTTATTATATTACATATTTACATATTACATATTTAATGTGTGTATTAATATATGTATGTATTTAAATAAAGACAAAGGTTAAGTTCTTCATTTCCTTTAGGTCCTTTACTCAGATTCTAGATTCCAACAGATACAACATAAAACAAAAAAAATTATTCACATGAATATAAGGTTTTATTGCAAAGCTCAAATCAAGAGTCCTCTAAAAGGTAATGCCACTTCTACCTTGGTAGACATAAGACATCAAGAATGAAGACCTCAGCCGGGTGGAGGTCGCCCACACCTTTAATCCCAGCACCCAGGAAGCAGAGGCAAATGGATCTCTGTGAGCTCAAGGCCAGTATGAACTACAAAGCAAGTTCCATGACAATCAGGGCTGTTACACAGTGAAATCCTGTCTTGAAAAACAACAACAGCAGAATGAAAACCCCCTTTATTACACGTGTAGCTACACTTCAGTATATAAAATTTCAGCATTTGGAAGAGTCAGTAACTGAACACGGGAAAAGATCCAATGATGATTGTAAGTTACCATTGTTTGAATTTGTTCTGGTTCACTCAAAATACTCTGAAAATGTGTGAGTGCCCTGCCACAAGTGAGAATCACTGGAGTAGGGAGCCATACCTAAGAGCTGTCTTGATGGTCTTACCTAATGTGGGGAGACCCACCTGTCTGTGGGAGGTACTTCCAGTAGCAGCCCAGAGGAACCGGATGTGTGCAGCAGCAGAGTATTCTCCTTTGGCAGAAGATCTGCACCATTCCCTTATTTGGCCTTGCCACTTGCCATCCAGTTGATATAAATGCCCTGTTGCTGATTCCTTCTCTGACAACAGAACCGGTATTTCCAGGCTTCTGTCACCAACTAAGGAGAGGCAGCTGGGGGTGGGGTGGGGGGAGTTTTCAGTGCCACACTGGGACTGCTGAGGTGCCCTACAACAACAGTTGTTCCTCCATAGTATGAGACAGCCACAGCTAGGTTCTTGGTCTCTCAGGTGTGAGTCCAGAGCGTGACTATTTAACATAAATGATTCAATAAATTCTACATACAGATATAGAGATAGACAGATATAAATATGGATAGAGATAGAGATACTCATTCTCTCAATTCAGAACAGAAATATTAACAGAGATGTTTCCTGCTCTTAACATTCTGTGACTATGTCCTCTCCTTAAGCCCAAAGAAGAAAATCTACATTGGAAATGAAAGATGAAGAAATGCATTATCTCAGTGCACTCCAACTCATCCTGCCTCTTAAGCCATTACAACCCTCTCTGGCCAACTGGAAATTATATCTAACAATTCTTGAAAAATCAGCCCACGTGCCAAAAAAACAACATAATTGTGTGTAAGTCTGCGGGATGGTAATGGTGTGGACTTGATCTATGCCCTTCAGAGAGTAAATCATACATTTCTGAACTAAAGGATATCACCTATTGCCATTAATTCAGCTCCTTGTGAGGACACAACATTCTTATCATACTAGAACAAGGGAACTATTCACAGAAGGAACTACCCACTTTCCTGACCCCCATGTAGGCACCATGCAGAGCCACAGATTTTAGATTCTCCAAATGGGTTGTCTCAATTCCCATCACACACTTGTAAGTGAATTTTGAGGAAAAAAAAAGAGTGAAGACACAGCACAAGGAGCCAATGGTTCCATCATGGCACCGAAGACTAGATGTTCTGGGCGCACCGACTCTCTTCCAAACCCTCACGCATGCATCCTCTGCGTAGCTCAGTGGTGTCCGTGAGCTTCCCATTGCGGGGACAAAGCGTCTGAGATAATCAACTTGAAACGAATGAAGGATTACTTCGGCTCACGTTTCATAGGTTTTTAGCCCATGTCACTTTAGGCCTGTGGAAGCACGATACATGGCACAGGAGTCTGGTATTCGTCTCATGGTGCTGAGCAGCAGAAACAGAAGACAGGACTGGGTTCCCAGTGACCCTCTTAAGGTCATGTCCTCAGTGACCTGGCCTTCTCCCTCTAGCCCCACCTCCAAAGGTTTCGCCATTTCACAATAGTAACATGAGCTGGTAACTAAATCTTTAACACACAGGCCTTTGGGGTACCTGTAAGATTCAAATTATAAAAGAAGTGCTTCGGGCTCTTTAATAGATTTTAAATAATGTTTCTTACTGGGCCGTTTAATACTTTTAAGTAAAGACTTTAAAAGAACTGACAGGTACAGGATGAGCAAAACTGCGTAACAATTAAAATCAATCAACAATAGCAACAACAAAATCCAGGAAGTCGCCAACAGATGAACGGAGCTATCAGTAACTTATTTCCTTTATGTATTCAAAGTGAACACCTTCTGAGCATTTCCTACCATAAGCACATAAATTTCAAGCATCACTCAGGAAAACTATTAACATCAGACTGAACTCTTATTTTTCAAGATCATGGGTCCACATCAAACATAAGAAAGGGAAAAGAATGGAAGCATTACCAGATCAAAGAACTTAGCTAGGAGTTGGCGGGAGGATGGGCAAATGTTCGGCACGCATATTCCCGTCCTCCTTCTAGAACGTGTCCAGACAGTTATCCCAGCTCTTCCTGCTGCTCCCAGATGCAGTCTCACCTCCTCAGTGCAGCAGGCAGACCAGCCCCTTCCAACTTGAAAGAGAACCTATTAGCCACCCCTGAGCCAGGCTCATAATAGATTTCTACACAACAGAAGGTGAACTAATTGCATGGAGTGTTCTCTTCGTTTGTTATACTACATGCCAAATGGCTCTTGGTTTAAAGACAAGATTCATAGAGTTTGGAGCATGTAAACAAATGTGCTTCAAAGACACCAGTGCAATACTACACACTTTACATGCATGCATTTATCCTCTGGTCCTCACTCTGTCAGGTATTAGATATTACCACTGTTTGCAAGGAGAGAAAACTGAATCTTCAAGAACTTTGAATAGCTCCTCAAAAGATGCCCAGAAAATATTCCATAGCTCTTCCTAGTCCTTGTTCCAGAAGCTATGTTCTTAGACAATGAAATAAACTATCTGTCCCATAAAATGGCTTTCCTTCAATGAGAGAATTTTGAAAATTTCCTTTGTCCTGGTATCTCAACTCACAGTTAATTACTATTGTGAAAATTCCCTAAGTTGTCAATGACTTACCACTGTAACCATTGCCCATGGCCCAACTTGAAGCCTGTAACAGTCTGTTTAAATTTTGAAACTATGTTTGTACATAACTAAGAGAATGTCCTCCCCTGAATTCCCTGGGAACCTGCATGCCACTCCAGCAAGAGAAGAAGCAGGTAGGCTAACTGCAGATCATGACCTCTCCCTCCAGCCTTCCAAGTTCAATCTCCCAGTCTCATCCCCACGCCTGTAACAGACTACCTGCTGCAGCCCCTCCTCACTTTCTGCCCCCATTCCCAGGGGACCGAGCAGAACCTGGTGGCACACCCTGCTTTCCTCCCTCCTGTGGGTGCATCCTTATTCCTAAATGTCAACTCCCGATACCTAGAAATACATTTTACCTGAAAATCTCAATGGACACACTTACCAGGACCCCAGAGGAATTTCCTACCAAACGATACACAGCTACCACACTCTCCTAAGAACCCGAGAGGGTAACAGAAACCAAGAAACAAAACACCCACCCAAAAGAAAAAAAAAAAAAAAAGACAAGACCAGATATCAGCAGCTAAAAGTACAATCTTCCCTAACCCAGATGCCTAGATACTAGGATAAAAAGCACAATCAATATCAGCCAGGACAGTATGTCTCTACTAGAGCCTAGCAACCCTGCCACAGCAGTCCTTGAGCACTGCAACATAGCTGAAGCACAAGACAAAGAACTTAAAACAGCCTTTATGCACATGATAGAGGAGGTCCCTAAAGAAAAAAATAATAGATAGATAGATAAATCCCCTGAAGAAGTCTATGAGAACACAAACAGTGGGTGGAAATGAATAAAACCTATTCGAGGCCTGAAAGTAGAAACAGAATCAATAAAGGAAGCTCCAAACTAAGAGAAATCTAGAAATTAAAAATTTAGGAATTCGAACAGGAATCTCAGAGGCAAGCCTCACCAACAGACACTAGATGGAAGAGAGAATCTCAGGTATTGAAGTCACAGTAGAATAAATGGATACATCAGTCAAAGAAAATGCGAAATATAAAAAAAATCCTAACACAAAACATCCAGGAAGTCTGGGACTCTATGCAAAGACCAAATCTAAGAATAGTAGGCATAGACGAAGGAGAGAAACCTTGGTCAAAGGCATAGAAAATATTTCAACAAGACTGTAGAAGAAAATTTCCCTAACCTAATGAAGGAGTTCCCTATTAAGGTACAGGAAGAGTACAGAACATCAAATAGACTGGACCAGAAAAGAAAGTTCCATGGGCACATAATAATCAAGACACTGAACAGATAGAACAAAAAAAGGAAGAATATTAAAAACTGCAAGGGGAAAAAGCTCAAGTAGTATATAAAGGCAGATCTTTTAGAATAACACACAACTTCTCAATGGAGACTTTAAAATGCAGAAGGGCCAGAAGGACCTGGACAAACATTCAACAGACTCTAAGAGATCACAGATGCCAGGCCAGACTACTATACCTAGCAAACCTTTCTATCACAATAGATGGAGAAACTATGATACTCCATGATAAAACTAAATTTAAACAACATCTAGCTGCAAATCCAGCCCTACTGAAGGTGCTAGAAGAAAAACTTAAACCTAAAAAGGAGTTTTTTAATAAGCAGGGGAAATTGTAAATAGACTAGATGTTAGATGATTTAAAACAAGATTGCTGTGAATTCGCTTGCATAACAGTAATCTGGGAAAATGTTCCTATTCTTGAGGTGCATTCTGAAGTATTTAGGGGTGGAATGCTATATATGAAATGAGAGAGAAGGCAGGGCAGATACAGCAACATACAATTGTTTGCCTGTGTAACATCTGAGCTTAGAACACAGGGACTTTGCAGTAACTGTTCTGCATATTACCCTACTGTTGTAGAACTGTCTCCACCCTATACCTGAGCTGTACCTGCCCCGGCCACACGTCTTATGTCATCAGTCATCAGCAGAGGATCCACCAACCCCCATAGACTCTCTCTCTCTGCCACAGTTCTATCTTTTCTCTTCCTGGTCTCTGACTCCACTGTCTGTTTCCCCTCCCCTTCCCCTTTCTTTCTGTCTACAGGTTCCTGTTAGTGAGGGACTAGTGTCCCTCCCCCTTCTCCGTAAGAAATAAACCTTTCCTAAAACTCATCGGTGTCCCCGCATCTAAACTCTGGCCATCGCCTCCACGTGTATAAAGAATTATTACACCTACTGTACATTTTATTCCAATCAAGGGTACTCTGCCCAGCAACCCTAGACTCCAGCCCAGGGACCTGGTGTGAGCCTTGGCTTTGTCACCTGACAGCAGGAACATCAGTCTCTCCACAGAGGCACAGCAGTGCAGCCAGGCAGTCAGGGAGAAGGCTGTCCCACACCCTGAATTCCTTATTTCCTGAGGGCAACGGGGTAGAAAGGGAGGCTTGAATTATGGCTGTTCTCAGCCAGATTCAGCTCACAAGCCTTTCCGGCTGCCCTACTACAGTGTGATTATTAACCACACAAAGGAGAAATCTGCCAAACCTGAGCCCTCCACTGGGACAAAATAATAGTAATTTAAACAGTAACAACCACCACAGTTCTTGAGGTCTTACTATTTGTCAGGCACCAAGTGTCTTAAAAGTATCCTGATTCATAGATTCCCATGTGGGATTTGATTAGTCATTATCATTAAGCATCATCATTAAGCACTACTATCAAGAAATGAATGAAACACTCATATAAAAGGCAAAAAATAGTAACTTAGAATTCATATTCAGGAGGCTATGTCATCTTTGCTTTGAAAGGCAGGAGTTAGGGAAGGGGGGAGTAAATGAACAATCTCTTTCCTAAAACCATTAATGCCCCTCTCCCTCCCCCTCCCCAGGCCCAGGTTCCTGCAAGTCTCAGCATCCACAGTCATTTATCACGAGAAAAATGTACCTCAATCAACATCACAGCTTGCTTCCTGACACAGGCTCCAGCCTACGGCGCAACCAAAGCCAGAATAGCGAAGGTGTATGACCTCATCCTGTCGTGGCTCCCAGGACATTTCTAAGTGGCCTTGTTACCCATTGCTCACATCTTTCTTTACACATTACTGTCAGAATTCCAGAGTCCCAACTAGATGTTCCCCTTAACATCACTGCAGACAGTTTTTAAGGAGAAAAAAAAAGTGTCCAACCTTCCTTGGGCACTGAAGAAAGATCCTTGGAAGACCTTCAAACACTAAATCTTAAAATGTAGCAAGTGAATTATATGAATATGTGTTTGTTTGTTTGGAAAAATATGGGGAAAAAAGAAAGATATTGAAAATGTGACTCCAATACACTGCAGCAGGACAAAAATCAGTATTTGTCATGAATAAAATAGGAAGGCTTCCTGAAATATCTTACAAAAATTAGAACAGATGAACTATCACTACAGGCAACGACACGGATGAACACTACATTATGTTGACTGAAAGAAACCAGGCACTAAAGTAACTACCAGGGACTAAGGATGTACCTCGGTTGGCACTGCTCAGCTAGCATGAACAAGGCTCTGGTTTCAATTGCTAACACTGTATAATACTTTTCTTTTATTCCTATAGGGGCTGGAACAATGGCTCAGTTGGCAAGTACTTGTTTGCAATCACAAGGGCCTGGCTTTGGTCCACAGCACTGTTGCTTTGCTTTGCTTAATAGTAGCGGTTTGTTTGGGGTCTTTAGAGTTTTTTATGTTTTGCCTACAGGTATGTGTGTGCACCACTCACATACATGCCAGGCGTGTGGCCCACACTTGTAATCCTAGTGCTGAGAAAGCACAGATAGGAGGATCCCTGGGACACACTGGCTAGGCAACCTAGCCTAGTCGGTGAATAGGCGAGCTTCAGGCCAGTGAGAGCTCCTTTCTCAAAGGAAGTAGATGCCATTCGGGAGGATAATAACCACAGTTTTCCTATGGCCTACACACACATACACACACACAAATATATCTTTTAAAATATGCACCAGGACATTCAGGTCTAGAGAGTGTGTATGTATATATACATATGTATATATTTCAAAAGATATATTTGTGTGCGTGTATATATATATATATATATATATACACACACACACATACATACATATATGTGTGTGTATTATACTTATATACATATATATAACATTATATATATGTATATATGCACATAAAGTTCCAATAGTGGGGAGGGATGGTAAGCAGGAGGGGGCATGACAAACAGGTCATTGGTAAGGATCTTTCTCTCGACAGGGAAGCCTTCCAAGTAGGTGTCTGTTCAGTGAACTGTGCTCTTACAGTTTTCTAAAAGCATGGTACACTTCAATAAAAGGTTCATGTAAAGTTGTGAATACAGTGTAAAATCTTGCACCAAGAGCTCTCTGACTTGAGCTTCTGAAGCAGCCCCAGAAATGGCAGTGTTACATAAAATCATCAACTTAAAGTCAGAGAAGGGCTCAAGGCAATTTGGAGGCAACATCTAAGTCTATATGTAAAGTGAAATTAGACACAGTCCCAGCAACAGCTGACAAATAACTCTGCAGGCATTAGCAAGAATGGCTAGGGGGAAGTAATTACAAAGGCCTTTGATCTTCTATTATGTCTTCTATCTGGGATCTCAAAGAAGCCAATAAACAAGTGAGGCCTCCACAAAGCCACCTGTGGCTTCATCTGTTTACAGCACTAGGCCAGATCCAGTCACCTTTGTACACACAGCAGCTCAAATTGGGAAAGAAAGCATCATAACATAAACCGAGACTTCACATACATAGGATGATTTCTGTCTGTGTTCCAGCATAGGTCGAATCTACCAGTTGGCATTTCCTAATTTTTAGACTGGTTTTGTTTTGTTTCATAATAGCGGTTTGCTTGTTTGTTCTTAGTTTTTTTTTTAACCTGTGTTTGAGTATTTTGCCTGCATGTATGTGTGTGCACACCATACCTGGTGTCTGTGGAGGCCAGAAGAGGATCTCAGCAAGCTGGAGTTACAGAGGGTTGTGAGCTGGGTGCTGGGACCAAACCTGCATAAGCACTCTTAACTGCTGAGCCATCTCTCCAGCTCCTGTGTTAGATTGTTAAAAGCAATAAGGGAATCTGAGAGAAGTAGCATAATCTGTCTCCCCAGACTTCCCAATGCTATTGGGTTTCCTCGCTGGTAGTTGCACTGAATTGCACTGTCATGATCTCTCTCCCTCTCCCTCTCCCTCTCCCTCTCCCTCTCCCTCTCCCTCTCCCTCTCCCTCTCCCTCCCTCCCTCTCTCTCTCTCTCTCTCTCTCTCTCTCTCTCTCTCACACACACACACACACACACACACACACTCAAATCAAAATGCTCATTTCAAGCCTTAAGTTTCAGAATTCAACCTTATTTGGAAAACAGATTCATCCTAGATATAATTAGATAAGATGATCTCATTCTGGAGAAGGGTGGGTCTAATCTACTGACTGGTGTCCTCTTAAGAAGGATACATTTGGGTACAGACATGCCCACAGGGAGAACATCAGAGGAAGATTGCAAGTTAGGCTGTCACAAACCAAGGAAGAACCAGAAGCCAGAGAAGGGGGCACAGAGGGGACAGAGGGCACAGCTCTGCCTCCCCCGGCTTTCGGTCTCCCCTCCCAAATGAGTCAGAGCACTTCTGCTGTGTCTGTCCCAATCTGTTCCTTTGCCATTAATATTATGGAGGTTGTAGCAAAATGCCACCTTCACAGTCCCTGCCGGCAGGCTGACCGTTGCAGTGGAGCTGTCCTTGCATAAGAGACCAAGAAACAAGCACAGAAGGATAAACAAACCACCTGGAATCCCAAAGCCACAGCTGAGCATAGGATTCAGGAAGCAAGAGAGACCGTGCTTCAGAAGGTTGTAAGAAGTAAAGCATAAAAGAAACGACAGACTCCCTCCCGGAGGACTGCAACCGAGTCCTCCTCGGAGTCTTCTGCCGGAACGGCTTAAGAGGTCTCTTTTAGAGTGAATGGTGGGGACAAAAATCACCTTCCTGAAGGTGCCTCCTAAGCCTACAACCTAAACAACGCCATACTACTTCCCCTGTGGGCTGGTAATTCCCACTGTGGGAATGGATTTGTTTTAAAATACCTGAATCTGCTAAAAAAAAAAAAAAAAAAAGAATGCAGTTACTGAAAAAGAGGCACGCAGGGCTGAGGATGGGGGTGTGAATAGAAATGGCATTTTAATAAGTAATGAGACTTCAAGGGAGGCTGGTAGTTCACAACCATTTTTGAACTTTAACACGGAGTGAATCTACGTTGTCTTCCAAAAATGTCAGTCCAGCAAAACCATGGAGTACGAAATGCAGCCACAGGAAAACAGAAACGAGCCTCTGATAGCAATCAGCATTGGCGTGGATTTTGTGATTTGAACTCTGGCGTATGCCCACTTTGGCTCAAGTCCAAATTGCATTAAATGTTTGTAATATCTAGATTGAATTTAATATTAACTGGAACTATGTGGCTAGAGTTAAATTCTACAAAATGAAAATGCACTCACTTAAGACATTAATTGAATGCCCGTACATGCTGGATACTAAAAGGTTGGCCACTGGGGAACAAGCACTAGCTGCTCTCACAGGCTTTGCAGCTTAGCTCACAGACTGCATGCAGTTCAAAGCTGGTTCCACAGCTGCTGTGGTGGCACATAACCTGTAATCCCAGCACTGGGAGGTTAAGGCGGGAGGTTGTGAATTCCAGGCCAGCCTGTACTACCTAGGGAGAGCCTGGCTATAAAGTCAGACAGAGACAAACCAGGTTAAATTCAGCGACAGTGGTTTTAGAAATTGCCATTTATTATTCCAAGTTGCGAAATTAGCCACATCTCTGTGACTGTCTTTGAAGTTGGTACCCTTCACTGGGCTTGGGCTCTCCTTAATGAACTGTACAAAAGGACTACCTCCCTTTGTGCTGTGTGGAAAACACAGAAGCCAATCAAGGTTCCCCTGGAGAAAGCCAAGGTTGAATTCTCAAAAGACCAGGTGACTGCTAGAGAGTATTCATTATCCCAGCTGACAGCCACTTTCCAAGCCACTGGTTTACAGGAAGGGATTATGCCCTCTAAATCCTCACAGATGGCATGAGCAGAGTCGATCCAAATAACAATTTCACTGTGGCAGGACACAGGGGCCTCTGGCTGAGGCCACAGCACCTTCCTGGAGCAGGTAAGGATGTAAAGGAACAGCAGAGACCCCCTTATCATTACAGACTGGATTCCCTAAGTCCACGGACCCTCACCTGGCCTGCAATGAGGCACTGTGTCCTGACCCTGTTAGCCTACCAGACAAACTAGCAATGATGCCTGTCACATTCCTCATGTGAATCCTGTTGAGAATCCAACAGCACAGAAACAACCTCTCTTGAGGCCATCCTTCGGGAAGCAGCAGCAGGTCTCAGCCTAAAAGCACACCATCAGGTCTTACTGCCATTCCAATATATCTTCTTCCTTGGTGACACATAGTCAGCCACCTTCAGCCTAATGACAGACTGGAAGAACAGGTGCCAGTGTGAGGAGCCAATGTGAGAACTTTGGGATTTACATTATTAAGTTTGAAATCGGTCTATTCAAAAGATGCTTACTAAGAAAGGGCTTACACACTATGATAATGGTATGGATTTTTTGCCATGGCTCAAAATGAGACAGTGAAGCCAGACATGGAGGCACGCACTCGAAGTCCCATTCTGTAGGATGCTGAGGCAGGAGGATCACTTGAGTTTAGGAGTTAAAGGTCACCCTTGGCAACATAGCAAGACCCCATTTCAAAATAAAGTGAGAAGGCAGTAATGACAACATGTGTTCTCATGGTCACTTGCTTTCAGTAGTAAACTAAATTTTTAAAGATAAGGATGGAATCCTTCAAAGTCATGCTCATCAAATAGCTTCTTGTTGTTGTTGTTTATTTTTTGTTTTTGTTTTTTGTTTGGTTGGTTTTTTATTTTTTGGTTTTTGTCTTTTTTCTTTTTTTTTTTTTTTTTTGGTTTCTCTGTTGTAACTCTGGCTGTCCTGGAACTCACTCTGTATACAAGGCTGGCCTCAAACTCAGAGATCCACCTGCCTCTGCCTCCCTAGTGCTGGGATTAAAGGTGTGAGCCACCACTGCCCTGCTACATTAAATAGTTTAAAAACAGGCTAAAAATACTTTCCCTTCTACAAGCCACATTGTCTTTAAGAAAAGGAAAGACATAGTTGGGATACACACCTAGAATCCTAGCATTTGAGAAGCTGGGGGAAACACAGTAGTGAGTCTGAAGTCCCTGGAAGGAGAAAAAGAGACGGAGAGAGGAAGAGAGAAAAGGGGGAGAAAGTGTTAGATCGAAATGTAAAAAACTATAATTTCTAAATACAAGGAGAACATGTTTCCAGAGTAGGCCTACTATGTGCTGGAAGGCTGGACGTCTTGCTGCCCCACAGAGCTTTGAGTAAAGACAGGGAGAGGGTGGCTATTCTATGGGCACACCCAGACTTTGGTCACTTGCAAGTGACTTCCTGGGAAATCAAATGAGCCACTGGCTGTGGCATTCTCCATCCTGGACTGGTCACTAAGTGTCCATGGCCAGCAGGCAACTGGTCATGTGGGTACACTGACCTGTGGGTCATGTGGATACACTGAGGCTGCATGCCATCCGCACCTGGGAAAGCAGTGGTTCACTGTACCCTGTTTGTTCTTTGTCCTCTCCACAGAGAGACAACTCTCCTTTCAACTCTGGTAACAGCACATCATTGCCCAGACAGCGCACAGCTAAAGAACTTGCCAAAATGCCTTGAACAGCTTAGACTCAAAAGTATTCCTGAGAACACCCTCTACTGAATAAAGATAACAATGTTTAACCCATTTTTGACCCCGTGTTGTTTATGTATTTATTTACTTATTACACTTTTATTTTTAATATATCCTCATTATAGCTTGCTATTAAATCCAGAATATTTGTTTTTGTTTTTTAAATCCTCTTACATGGGCTGGAGAGATGGCTTGGTGGTTAAGCGTGCTTCGAGGACCCAAGTTCAAGTCACAAGATCCCTTTCGAGCAGTTCACTAACATCCCGAACTCTAACTCCAGGGGATCTGAAGCCCTCTTCTGGTGCCCAATAGGCACACATGTTCGCATATTCACACAAAGACATAAACGAATAAAAATCTTTCTTAGAAATCTTCTTACATTTTTACAACTATTGCTGTTTTTCTTCCTGCCTTCTCCCCACACAATTTTTATTCTACGTCACACCTAAATATCATTTTAGTTCTTTATTTTATTATTTTAGCTATAAAACAGCCTATTGGTGGGACGGTGGAGGCACACACCTTTAATCCCAGCATTTGGGAGGCAGGTAGATCTCTTGAGTTTGAGGTAGCCTGGTCTACAGAGTGTGTTCCAGGACAGCCAGGGCTATATAGAGAAACCTTGTCTCAAAAAAAAAAAAAAAAAAAACCTTTAAAAATAAAAAATAAATATCCCATTGTATGGCTGCACCAGAATTCACATCTCCATTCTCGCTGGTTAGATACTATCTCGCTTTCAATTATTCATTACATTATATTTTTAATTGTTGTTTCTGTATTTTTGTATTCTTTGTGAAACAGCCCTGGTTGTCCTGGAATTCACTTTGTGCATCAGGCTGGCCTCAAACTCATAGAGATCTGTGGGCCTCTGCCTCCTGAGTGCTGGAATTAGTACGTGTTACACTTTAGAGATTGTGTTAATGCCAGATTGTCTTCTGTATGTTAAACATCCCCTTAAAAATAAATTTCTAGACTGAAAATTGCTCTGGGTGTTATTGTTCAGGCAGACAAATCATTTTAAAGTTCTTAATAACGATGCTGTCAAAGGTTCACGTTAGTTTTGGTGTTAAATTCTAGCATTTCATTTGTTGTACTGAAAAGCCATTCTGCCCCTGATCTTGGATTCCTCTCCAGGGCCTTGCTTATGCTAAGCCATCCTTGCTTCCCTCATCCTCTTGCCTCAGTAACAGGACTCACCTTCCAGGGTATCCAATGCCACTTTCTACTGCTGTGATAAAAAGCGATTTGGGGAGGAAGGGTTTACTGGCTTACAAATCCCAATCACAGTCCATCACTGGGGGAAACCAGGGCAGAAACTCAAAGCAGAGACCATGGTGGGATGCTCACTGGCTTGCTCCCCAAGACTTGCCCAGCCTGCTCTCTTATACAACCCAGGACCACATACACGCCTAGGGGCGGGTGGGCTACAGAGGGCTGCCCCCTCAAGTCAATTATAAATCAGGAAAATGCCCCATAGACTTACCTGCAGGCCAATCTGATGGAAGCACTTTCTCAGTGGAGGGTCCCCCTCCCCAGAGGACTCTGGCTCAAGTCAAGTTAACAACACACTAAGCAGCACCTGTCTTACACAGTCTCACTGTTGGGGGTTTGATTTATATTTTCTTTTGCTTCTGTTTATTTTTATTCACCCACCAAACCTGCCCTGACACACTAGGTTCTAGTAACACTGCTTTTCAAAATGTGTCAGGCGAGTTTATTTTCCTTGCCTGCTTTTTGGAACATGAGCATTCCAATGATTTAGGACTCATTTTAACTGTCTGCCCTCTGCTCCCCAAAGTACCTCGTAGTCCTGTGATCAACTTTCTAACCTTTTGTTCTTGTAAGAGGCATTTTGTTTTTGCTTTAGAATGCAAATTCCTGGTCAAACTGAGGTCACACTGCAGGTGGTCTCCGTGGAAACCCTTCTGCAGAGGAGTGTCCAGTCACCTCTAGTTCTTCATTTGCACAAAACAGACAATTTTCTTATTTTTTCCCCACAGGTTTGACATCATTTGTGAGGGGGGTGAGGATTCATGTAGGTATGTACCTGAGGCTGGCTTCCATCTCTCACTCCTCCTGCCTCCGCCTCCCCTTTAGAGTGCTGGGATTGCAGGTGTGCCCCACCACAGCCAGTTCTAAATGGTTTTTAAGGAATTTAAAATCATGGTGTGATGGTTCCCATCCTCCCTCCCCCGCATCATTTTATTTAATTTTACCACATTAGCAGATATTTGTCAAACATACAAGTCTTATTACTTGCTCACTAGTGTTAATGTCAATAAAATATACACACTACAAAATACAACGTAAAACCATATATATATACACATACGTATATGTTCATCATGAATATATATATTCACCAAAAGAGAAATAAATGGTAAATGCAAACCCAAAGGCTGCTTCCACATGTTTCTATAACATTTGCCTCTTGTTCTCAGTAAGAGCCAGTCCTGTACCATCAGGAGCAACTGGAATAGCCACAGCTTTAACAGAGATACAGGAAATGAAAACCCAGAGCTCAACACCATGGTACACACTGATAATCACAGTACACCGGGGGGCTGAGGCGGGAAGACCTCAAGTTTGAAGCCAGCCTGGGCAGCTACAGATGACCCTCTTTGAAAAAAAATAAAATAAAATCCAATCATAGGCATCCTATAGTGCCTGCATCTTGGTTCCAATCACACACACACACACACACACACACACACACACACACACACACATCACCATTATAAGGCTTAGGCCCGATCAGCCCTGAGATAAGAAGTGTGGGCAGCAAAGATCTTCTTCCAAGACCATCTCTACCTCACTTAACTCCAGGTAGATAGAAGACTGGCCCATTCCTACTCCTGAGGTCTGGTGAGACCCAAGATCCTGCCTCGTTCCTGCTTGGGGGATGCAGGTACTATACTGCTCTCCAAGGGCCAGACTGAGTTGCAAGCATGCATGCTATGGCATCTAGGGACCTTGTAACTTGGATTTGTGATCAGGGTTTCAACAAATGATTGTCTAACTCACTCTGACTTACAAGGGTTGGTTCCTAGACTCCCTCAGACATACACAAGTCCCTAAATATCTGTGTCTCTATATGGGGTGGTATCAATTCTGTATATAGCCAACAGTTTTCCTCATTCTCTTTGTCCTTATTGAACCTAGGGCCTTGCACATACTGTGTGCATGTTCCAATGTGGGGCTGTTAATACAGGTTCAGCCCTTATTTCTAGATCCCACTAAATGTTGAGACTGGTCTTGGACTTACTCTGTAGCCCAGACAGGCTTGAACTTACAAGCTTCCTGCCTCAGCCTCCACATACCTGGCCTGAATCCCCAGATCCAGCTTCCCATGTACTTAAAATCATCTCTAGATTATTTATAATATCTAATACTGTTGTAGAAGCTATCTTTAGTTATGTTTAAAATGGTTGTTTGTGCACTGTTGGGGAAAGGGCTGCCTAGGCATTGGGGAATTGGCATTTGTATTGTCTGCAGGTGTTGGCTTTATGTAAAAGATGTTTGATTGCTCATGATCTGCATTGTTCATGATCTGAGGAGCTTGGGTATCAATTAAAAACCCGTGTGATGAGACGCTCGGGGTTCCACTGTCCAGTATGGTGCTTGCCATGACAGATGGTTCCCTCTGCTGAGGTCTGGCAAGGTTTACACCTATGACTACTCCTCCATGTCCTTCTTGGTGAGCTGCCACAGAAGGTGTACAACTACATGATACCATGTCAGTGCTATGTGAATAGTCAGTATGCTGCATTGTTTAGGGGATCAAGACAAGAGAAAAGGTCGATGTGTGTTCCATACAGGTGTAATTTTCTTCCAATATTTACCAGAGAGGAGGAACTGTGGGTGTGGAACCTGCAGACCCTGGAAAGGAAAAAGACATCCTTTTCTCCTTGTGGTTATTACCAACTAAAAATAGTATATCATGTGTTAATATGGGAACATTGCCTTGAGGAAGGAAACTCACCGAGTGGTGGAGTCGGATGGAAGGAGACAGATTTTTTTCCCTCTGTTCGCCTTTCTCAGCTTTGCAGTATTGAACCACACAAGTGATTACCTATTCAGGAAGTACGTTGTATTTTAGCGTTTTTAAGTAATTTCATAGGAGATTCTGGAAGCTCAGTAAATGTTAACTCAATTCATCTGCTTCTCAGGAAAGTAAATGGTAGGCACAGGGAAACATCTACCTTACATAAACTAGCTAAGGGAACATGTCTTCAGGCAGCTACCCTCTAGGATCATGTAACATTTCTTCAGTCCTGTGACTCATCTCCTGGGCTAAGGGCTCAGAGACCTTACCCCCTCTCCAAGTCAAGTTCCTATATCTGGAAGCAGAAAGAAAAACAGCAAAAGAACACGCACCCAAACTCTGATCTGTGACTCTGAGAATCCAGCCAGTTTGTGCTAAAATTGCTCAACCAACGACATGTAATTTGGTGTTTGAGATCTGTATAGAAGGAACAGTAGCTAAAATCTGCAACCGAAAGAGAAGAAGGAGGGAGGGAGGGAGGGAGAGTGAAGGGAGAGAGAGAGAGAGAGAGAGAAAGAGAGAGAAGGAACAGAGAGGTGACCTAATGGCTAACCCTACTAGTAAATATTAGCTTGCTTCTGCCCTGAACGTGCGCTCACTCAGCCCTCCCTTCACTGTGCACTCACAGGTCCTCTCTGCCATGTAGTCTTCTTCACAAAGCTTGGTTATGACTTGGCTAAATGTCTCCCTGAAAGCACTGGTTGCATATACAACTTCTTAATTAATTAATTAATCTCCCTTAAACCGTTAAACCTAGCCTGGTTCCTGATCGTTTATCAGGCCACCCTGTAGCCAACAGAGCCCAGTCTGAAGTCCTTTCTGTAGATCCTTGACTTGTGCTGTCCTCCATGTGCACTACGGTCATCCTGTCCCTCCCTCTCCATTGCCTGCTCATCCCTAAGAGAATCAGCAGCCTGGGCTTACAGGACAGGATCAGAAACAGGCAAACCCAGGCTCGAAGAAACCTACAAGCTGCCTCCTGCCGCCCACGGCACTTTGAGAGTCCAGCATTTGGAGGCTGCAGAAGCCCAGCCCACAACTCCACTGCAGCCTCCAAATCCATTGTCCGTGGAGGCTCAGCAGTGATAGGTACATGGCGACCATCAAAGCAAGGCAGTGTGGCCTCAGAGCACTCTGTGGGTCTTCCTACATAGCCTGAACAGCTGTGGGGACGGCCCGAACATCAGCAACAACCCCTGGACCACGTAGCTGGGCTGACAGTAGGGCAGCCGCGGGACCAGGGCAGGATCCAGCATCCAGACGACGGGGTTGCCGAACCAGCTGCAGCAGGGACACAGCACCATACAGAAAACAGAAGGAGAAACCCAGGAGTGCAGGCCAAGAAAACACAGAGGGTGGAGGCCAAGGGCGACACGCCTGCCTCCTCCCAGGGTGGAGGTGGCTTCTCACCTGCCAGCTGATGGCTGTGTGGCTGCCATCACACCTGTGCCCACATCGACACTGGGTCAAGAACTAAGACACTAAGCTGGGCCTGCCCAGGGCAGGAGGAGCTACAAAGCATAGGGCTGAAACAAAATTACAGCAAAGTTCCTCTTCCACTGCCATTATCGTCATCATTGAACCCAAGAGTGACAAGCATGAGTTTTACAACCCCCTCCCCATGCCCCTCTGCTTCACTGTTCACTACTTTCCTGCCCTCTGGCCAATTCAATGTGCCTTGATCTAGATACAGTGCCATTCCAGGGCCTTGCCACTTGCTGTTGTTCTTCCTAGAAGGCTCTTCCTCAAAGCATGCACCCAGCGCTTTCTCCTACAATCTCTGCTCAACCGCCTCTGCGGTCCCTAGGCAGTTACCATCACAAGTCCCGCCCCCTTCCCCACCGCAGCGCAGCCCTCTCTCCACTGGTGCTCTTACTGTGTATCATGTATGACACTGCCATTCTGCGTTTTGTTTTGTTTTTTAACTCGTGTTTTCTTTGCTGTCTTCTTTCACCAGAAGACATGTGTTGACAGCCTAGAAAAGGCCAAATATCTGGAGGGGAGAGAAAGATGCTGCAAGCAGAGCATGACTGTCCACTTTCCCACTTCGTGACACAGCTGTTGCCTCCCAACCAGTACCAGACAGTGAGACCTGCCATTGTCCTTCTGGTTTCCTACTTCCTTGGTCTCCCCTTTCTCCAGACTCCTATGATACCATGTCTAGTCCACATGAAAGTTCACACTAATTAACACACTCACCTCTCAGGGCTGCTGAGAGAGTTAAGGGAGATAATTCACCCTCAGCAAAGCACTAAACCAGTGACTCAAGGTCCAACAAATCCTGTCCACTGTAATTATTGGGGTACACACTGCGAACCACATGTACGGACTCAAGCTGTATTTCTGCAGCTAGAATGTAAGCACACCCAGGGCAGAGATCTTATCCTGGATTTCGGAAATCCCCAGAGTATTTACTACAGAATTGTTTCTTAGTACATATTGATTTTATTTTACTTACCTATCTTTTTGGTGGTGGTGGTGGTAGCAGTGGTACTAGAGATTGAACTAGGGTCCTTAAAGCAAATTTTTACTAACTGTTTGTCAACTGCTTAAAACAAAACAAAACAAAACCTTTGCCTTTCTAAGATCCAGATGAAAGCCCCTCGAACCTCTATTAAACCGCCATTCCCAGCCTTCCCTGTGCCTGCACTGACCTGGTATGCAAACACAGCAAATCCTTGAAAATAGCATTTATAATAGGAACTGTGCTACAGCACAAATACCAAAGCCAAAATACTATATAAAAGATCAAACAAATATTGACTCAAAGAATTTTCCCCAAGGCAACTGTTATAGTCTTATCTTGAATAGAATGTTTGCACAGTTAATTAAGTATTGCTGTGGACTCAGCAAGATCCCGGGCAGACCCTGCCAAGCTGAGAGTCACATCCCACCATCTTATCACTGTTTACAAAGCCACACAGGAATCCCTCTCCTCCTAGCCCCTCACCTAGCATCGGGGCTAATGCTGGGTGTGGGGTTCAGTGATAAGTGAGTCATACACCTTTTTATGCCTGGACAAAAGATAAAGGAGCTTCAGGGCCAGGGATTCCATTTGCCTATCCCACAGCAAATATGCTCTGTCATTACCTCCCAGAAATCCACAGGCTGCATCTGTTACTACCTGTTGACTTCCTGGAAACGTATGAAAGACTAGAAATGTATATACAGAGAGAGCTGCTTCACTGAATATACTTCGAAACAAGAGCTTACTTCCTGTGGCTGCTCACAGGGAAGCCTGCCTCAAGACAGGAGCATCAAAACTCACCTAAAATCACAGCCCATTCTGCACAGGGTGGGCTGAGTGACGGTTAATTCTGTGTCTGAGCTGTGGAGGTCAGCGAAGACAGATGGAAGCCAGCAAGTGTCCCTAGCACCTTTCCCCCTTTGTTTATTTATTTATGATGCCCTGCGTGGTAGAATCTGGTTGGGAAGAAAATCTGTACTCTACAATTTCCCTAGGAAGACTATATTGGATGTATACGCCTGTGAGAGAAGAAGTAGTGAACAAGATGACCTATATAACAATTACATCATTTGACATTGGTCCGAGGGAATGAGGAAAAACGGAGAGAAGCAAGCTATTAAATGTGGGAGGCCCACAGGCAGGGCGGATATTACAGATGGCGAGCTGTGGACATCCTCAACAAGAAGCCACTCTGTGGGCCTGAAGGAGGGGGCGAAATCTTAATGAGACGCGGTCAGGCACATTCCAGGCAGAAGGTCCTGCAGCAAACCAAGGCCAGTAGGTAGGAGCACAAGGGAGGTGGAGCCTAGTATCCAACAGCGGAGATGGAAGAAGAAAGAAGCAAGAAGAGCAGGGAAGAAGACCATATATAACCTTGCAACAAGGCAGTCTCACTTCCATCAGTCACGGAAAAGCCACCCATTTACAGATTTTCATTTATTCAAAACTCCGTGGTTTGTTTGTTTGTTCTTCCCAAGAATTTATATATCTGTACTTCAGAAGAGCTATTCCGGTGGAAAGGGACCTTTGGGAATTAAAAAAAAAGTTATACATCAAGTTAACATGTTTGCCTTGGGAGAAATCCTAGGTAAAGTGTTCATGCTTTGACTATACACCTCCGGAGAGCTGCCAGACTGTGCGACAGGAGCAAAGCAGCTATGCACCGTAGGCTGGGCGTACTCACTGCACAAAGATGGCGGCCTGGCCAAAGAGGATAATGTGCAGAGTACGGGACACTGAATACTGAAGCTCACCACATGGGCATTGTTTAAAAGTGTAACGAGTCCTCAAAATCTCCAGGAAACTTCAGAGCCAAGCTGGCGCATGCAATGCACAGACTACACATCCTCCTTGCCGAGCCAGCCTCTCAACATAAGAACATACTGTCAGCCAAGATCTGTGGCACAGCCCGGGTTTGGAGGGCACCTTAAGATCTGTTATCTTCAATCAATTCTACTCAGTCCTGATTAACCCAGTGCCATATTTGGTGTAAAGAGTTTTCCATTAATAAATGTTCCTACACATCTAAGGCAGAGGCACCCACTCACGTCCACATAGTCCGTCACCAAAATGACAGGTGCGGACTGCCAGGCACGGCCTGGAGCTTGTGTAACAAAAAGATTATACTATTAATGACTCATTAGCCACAACCCTTCCCGCCAAGCCCAAGGCCACTCCCACTGTCTACCCACAAAATGGACAAATCTTTTTTGTTGGGTCACTTCCTTGCTCCCATGGAAAGCTATCAGAAAACTAAAAGAAGTCCCAGAGGCTAAAGTCACACACACACACACACACACACACACATCAACTTGGGGAGAAGTTCCAGGAACTTCAGAAAAATATGGAATGAACAGTGAGGATGAATTTGGAAAAATTACAAAAACCGTATGAGACAAGACAGCGTGGAGACAATTATCACAGATATTACTTGGGAATTTTGGAGATACACTTTAAATCTCTTTTAATGTTCTCTGAAAGGCACAGTTAGAGTGACTATTCAGAAATACCTGCTGGTTGCCTGAGTGTCTGAGTTGAGCTCCTTGGAGGAGCACATCTGAGTGAGCATCACTGTCAGAATACCTGGAAGTGAGCAGTCTGGCCTGGGCTGAAGGATGTTCCCAACACTTCATTGTCATGACACAGTCCACTTTGTTGTAGAACACATTAATGTGTTCTACAATAAAGCAGGGCAAAGACAATACTGGGGAAATCACAGCAGGCCTGACTGTCCTGTCTCAGATATAAAAGCCAGTTACTCTGCAGAGGTTAAAGGACATATGTCAATTTCCTCTCAAACAGCCTTAAAAAGGTAGAGACACAGGCAGAAATCCTTGTACCTTTCATTCCTCCAAATAGCAAAATCTGTTTCCTCACAGTGAGGTTCCATGATCATCCAGAATTTTCTGAGCAGCTGACCTGAGATCATCAGAGTCTGAGCTTGCCCTCCAGAGGACAGCCCTGCAGCAGGCGTGGGAGGGGAATGACCCCAAGAATGATTTATCTGAACACAACATATGCCACACTCGTGAGTAGTCAATTAAAATTTTCAATTGCACAAAGATGAAAATGAAGTCACAAATCTAACCATAAAACAGCTATTTCAGACATCGATGATTATAATGATTATACCAGAACTCTTTATACAAAATAAAATGAGAGAAATGGTGGTCTTTCAAGACAAAGATTATCTAAAGAGATTTTCTAAAACCAAAGGAAAGCAAGGAAGACTGTGAAACCACTTTGTAACACTACATAAAACCTAACACCTGTTAGCAAATCCCAGTCTCCAGCTCCCTTACACTTCCCTACTTCTTTAGTTTTCTGCAGTAACCATACAGAAGGCCTACAATCAGGAAAAATACAAAGTTGTTAAAAACTATGCACAGAAAAGAAGAGGTACTTTTAGAATACATCTGAGGGGTAAAATTGTGTTCTTTTCTCACTTGTATGTGTTCTTGGAGCTTTTATGAAGAAAACGTTTTAGTTTCTTAATTTAAACAAATTTGAAACGTTTTTATTATTGAAATGTGTTGGGCTGGAGAGATGGGTTAAGAGCACTGGTTGCTTTTCCAGAGGACCTGGGTTCAATTCCCAGCACCCACATGGCAGCTCACAACTGTCTGTAACTCCTATTCCAAGAAATCTGATACCCTCATAAAGATGCGCATGCATGCAGGCAAAACACCACTGTACAATCAAATAAAAATGAATGAATATGAATTTTAAAAAGCAAATGTGATGGGCTAAGATAATTATCAAGGGCCATGGTATAGAAATAAAAAGCAGGACCAGGATAAAACTTTCAGTGATGACCAACTACCTTGACCAGTTAAAGAAATAGCAGTTGACCACAGCAGTTCCCAAGCTTGAACATGCTCAAGAAACACCTGGAGCTGGGCTGTGGCGCATACCTTTATTCCAGCACTCCGAGGCAGAAGCAGGCAGATCTCCTTGAGTTCAAGGCCAGCCTGGTCTACAGAGTGAGTTCCAGAACAGCCAGGGCTATATAGTGAGACAGATATAAAAAAAAAAGAAAAAAGAATCACCTGGAAAATGAGTTAAGACAAAAGTGAAGGGAGCTGTAGACCTGCATTTCTAAGCTCCCAAGATTGGTATCTATCAGTGCTGCCAATCTACAGATCTTATACCCTGTAGTCAGATATTGATACAATAGAAGTAAGTAGTTCCCTAGAAAGTGTGCAGCACACTCTGCATAGAAAGGAAAGCACATTCAAGATCCCTCCTTCCCTCTACTTCCTAAAACAGGAGTCCATGTCATCCCTCTCCAGTCTACTACTGGTGATTAAACACTTGGTCCTAACAGAGGGGTCAATGGAATTCAGATAAGCATGATTCTGGGACTAATAAGTTTGTCAGAGCATTTGATGGAACCAGCCTTTGGCTCTGACTTGGCAGACTGCCTCTGCCCTCCCTGGACCTCTCCCGTAAGTGTACCCCAGTTCTTGGCAGTACTTGCCAGGAACTACATTGTTTCCTGCGAGGATTTTTGTCAGTCGCCTGAGGACAGATGTCCACAAACACGGTGCCTCTACAGGAAGACAAAGGCAAACATGCACACCAGCACATCACATGCTGACCAACAGTGCTTGCACCCAGCAGGATCCTCTGAGGACATTGGAGCAGGAGGACCAGGGAGGACTGTAAACTGTCAGGTCAGGCCCTGCCCTTCACTCCCAACCTCACGTTCCAGGCACATTGAGATCCTTTAGGAGAAACTCTACAAAGCCTCGGAAAGTGACCGAAATGCTTTTTTAAATTACTCAGGTCCACACCCAGTATCATCACCCAGCAAGCAAGCCAAATACCTTGGGGTGAGCACAGTATTTTCACTTAGCCCAAGGAAGAAGTACAGGACTGAGAGGTCCCCACATTCTTCTATACAGTGAGACCTTCAGAGAGACACTAAGTTAATTAACCATTCAGAAGAGTACGGAGAATTCCCACCAGCCACCAGGTCCACGCCATACCTGCTATTTTATTCCCAGTGCTGCCATTTCCTGCCTGTGGTGAGCTAATTACACACAGTGGGAATTCTGGAGCTGCTGGTTCTAATGTTTACCTGCTGTTAACTTGTTGTGTGACCTCAAAGATAGGTCTCTAGTGCCTTTATTTCCTCTGCTATAAAAGCAAGATAAGGGACTGGCATGCTTGACAAAGAGCCCTACCATAATACTATAGTCACAGTGGCCTAAAGATGCTCTGGGATGTAATTAATGTGCCTCTTTTACTAAGGCCTTTAAAGATAATGATGACATGTTTGAAACGTGGGGGACCTCAAATGATATTTCCTCTTTTGCTAAAACGGATTTCAATGGTAAACGCCTCTTCTAGAACAGTGGATAAAAGAAATCCCCAGGGCTTCTTGGTAAATCACTCAGTTTTGTTAACTGTCTTTCTATAACCATAGTTCTAACAATAAGCTCTGGCTACATAAGCAGATGAAGTGCTAGAAAAATATCTTTGGTTTCCCTAACCCTGGCACCCAGGATTGAAAACTTTAATGTTTAAAACTTAGTTAACATGGGGCTATACTTGCTCATCAATAAACACTATGAAACCATGTAAAATTATGCCATCGGATTGTTGGAGACATGGGTTATGCCAATTGTGAGAAAACTTGGTTACAATATATTCTGAAAACAAAACAGTCAATATAATCAGATTCTGTAAATCCATGTGGTCATAGAAAGCTATGCACTAAGTAGTAGGTATTGTATTTCATGCCCCTCTTATTAGGACCCAGCCCTTTTCTCATACATTTCAGTAGGAGCTACATCAAAACTGTCTGTTACAAACTTCATGTAAATTTCCCCAGGCTCTTGCTTCTTCACATGTACAACTTTTAGCTTTGAAATCTTCAAATATTCTCTTTCTCTCACGAATGAGTTCTTTGGCTTTACACCACGAACAAAGTCATTCCTGCACAGACTCTGATAATTCTTCTACACTTGCCTTGCAATGTTCAACTCTCCAGAGCTTATTTTCGGGTACAATATGTTCGCTGGGGTCTAAACTGACAACTTACTGTATCTGAATCATTCGTTAAATAATTTACTAACTAACTCTCATTCATTATCTTATTTGGAAAACTTCAGCATATTTGACCTAAAAGTAGTTTGGAATTTACCTCAACTCATTTGTTAATATAAAGTTTTAAAAATACATATATAAACAAATATATATATGTATATATACATACACACACACAATATTTTTAAGAAATTATGAACAAATCCAACTATCATAGAGTCACTTTAGCAGGAAGTCAGTCACGTAAATAATCATACTGGCTTGAAATCACTTCACCCGTTCACAGAGGGCTGTGAGAATGTAATTGCAGGGTTGGTAAGTACCTGGTAGCTGAGTCACTGACTACTGTTTGAATTTTTTGCTTATTTCATGGGGCAGGGCTATTACTTCTTGGGTGGTAATGTTATTCTTAGTCTGAAACAACTGGATAAAACACCCCTGGGCTTGAAAAATATATATAAACAAACAACAAAAGAAGAAGAAGAAGAAGAAGAAGAAGAAGAAGAAGAAGAAGAAGAAGAAGAAGAAGAAGAAGAAGAAGAAGAAGGAGAAGAGTAGAGGATTCCACTGTTTAATTTGGTCAAGATTTAGCACCTTCATTTCCCTCCATTGGTTTCCATTAGAAACAAACTCTCCATGATGTGTTCTATATAGACTTGCACTTGTTTTCGATTCTCTATTAACATTAAAACGTAAGTTCTGGAAGAAAAGGATATGT
Source organism: Cricetomys ansorgei (assembly GCA_026225945.1). NCBI lineage: Eukaryota > Metazoa > Chordata > Mammalia > Rodentia > Nesomyidae > Cricetomys > Cricetomys ansorgei. Next base: position 5,236,597 of record JAMJFZ010000716.1, on the reverse strand, counting down.
TCACTGGGGAAGAAAAGGAGAGGGAAAAGGGAAGGGGGAAGAGAAGGGGAAAGGAAGTGAGAACATATATGAACTCACAGCAACCGCTTTGCAGAGGTGGACACTTAGGAAGGCTGACCGCAGACAAATTATTTTGGTATTTCAACTGCAGACGATGCTTAAGCAGAGGGAGGTACACACAGGACTGGAAACTTCCATCTGAAACTCATCTCCTCCACTGAGTAACATGGTCCAGTTCTTCCCATCAGTTCACACCCTGAAGCTCAAGACATGATGATCTTTCTTTTCATTTGCATAGCTGTGATTCGTCATTATCCAGTCCCATTTTTTACTCTACAAAATAGCATTGCACCATTAGGATTTCAGCATGTCTATTCTTGCAGCAACTATTTTGAATTGTGCCTTTTAGAAGCAACTTGTTTTACGGAAAAAAAAAAAAAGTCATCACTTCTGAAGTACAAACTTGGCTTGTATTAGAAACTAAATTTTCGGAGTCCATTTTCCTTTCTGTGGAGGAAGGAAGGACTTGATGTTACCTCAGCCCTGTGGTCCATGTCTTCGATTTCCTCCCCCAATAGACAAATCTCATCGGTGCTACATTTATTTCCCACGTAACAACCGCATCGCCCATTCTTTCTTATATACATGCTGGGCTTGTTTGCAAATTCTGGAATGCATTCCCATTTCTTCCTTGAAAAAAAAAATGCTGTTTTAAATATGTTATTATACTTAATTACTAAGTGTAATCTAGAGATATTGGTTAGCTTTTAATCTAGTAAGTAACCAAGATTTAAGAAATCTAGCATATAATTGCTTGAATTCTCAGTCTATACAGTAGAAAGTAAAACTACAAGAGCATCTTCTTTCTCTGTGGTTCTCTTTTCTCTAGAGAACAGACCTGTTTGTTAAGCAATAGAAGGAGGCCAGGGAAGAGGAGAGAGATTACTTTACAGGCTGGCAAAAGAAGCCTGTTTGACACCTCCCATCACTGCTCCACCCCACCCCCAGTCCCTGAGGAGTCCAGGGGAGCTGAGAGGTGAGTTACACAGCAGTAAATGTTACCCAACTGCTCCTCCCTGTCCTCTACCCCAGCATTTGCCTAGGAGTGGCAACTGAACATTCAGACCAATTTCACAGGAGGCTCCCAGTGAGCGAAAAGCAAATGCCAGAAAGTCCAGGACAATGCAGTTCCTTCAACTGTCCTGTGTAAGGAAGCATCGGAAAGAATATATGTGATTTTGTCCGTTTCTGTTATTGTTACAAAATGCTTGAGGCTGAGAAACACAAAGAATAGGTTAATTTTGCTTATAAATGCTGGTGGCTGGGAAGTCCAGATCACATGGAACCAGCACCCGGCAAGAGACTCCTCGTCACAACGCAGCAGAGAAACAAACAAAAAAAATAAATGAAGTCCAGGCGGAAAAGAGACCAAGCTCGATGCGGTCCTCTCCTATGGAAACGATCCCAGTCCAACATTCTTCCCTCCAAAAGCAATGCCGGGTGACAGGCACCCCCCACTGAGCGCTGCTGCTGAAAGGTGTGACTGCTTCTCAATACTCTGGGAACAGATCTTCTAGCATGAACTGTTGGGAAACCAACCACATCCTATTTAAACGTATCCTTACAGCCCACGTTCACTGCAATCATGCTCGGGAATCCACTGCATTCCAGTGCCTGCATGAGTACAGGGGGTGCTCCTGCAGAAACACTCCCGCTCACTTATTTTGACTGGAGACCATCACCTAGCCGATTCCTTAGGATCTAGAATCGACCACACTAGCATATTTTCCCTAAAACATACACTTTCTACTAAAGACTGAGAAACAGGAAAGAGCACCTTGGCACACATCTAGTTTACTTTTCCTGTGATGTAACACCACAACAAAAGCAGGGAGGGGAGGTTTATTTTGGCTAGCTGTTCAAGGATGCAGTCTGTAGTGGCAGGGATGTGCCAGGCAGGAGCTTGACAAATCTGGTCATATCACATCGCAGGTTAGAACACAGAGAAGAACTCTGAGAGCTCACTTTCAGTGAGCTTTCTCCTTTTAAAGCAGTCTCAGTCCCAAGACCAGGGAATGGTGGTACCCACTGTCATGGTATGTCTTCCCACCTCAGTTAGAGGATCAAGACAATCCCTCACAGGCATGGTCAGGACTACCAAATCTAGGTGAGATGAGCTCTTACAAGCATACCTACAGGCTCGTCTCCTAAGCTATTCTGGATATTGTGAAGTAGACAATCCATATAAATCAGCACAGCAAGGCTCAAATTCAATCTCAAGGTAATTGTATGAACCCACTCAACTCCACACCTTCTTTCTCTCACTCTCTCTTTAGAAAACAGACGTACAGACCAAAAAAAAAAAAAAAAAAAAAAACTACCAGAATTAAAAAAAAAAACCCACAAGTCACACACACAAAACCTATAAAAAACACAAAGTCTGAATCCTTAATATACAAGCAAAAGACTAGTAAACAAAATAAAATGCTCAAAGAAATATATGAGACAAAGAATCTACAAAAATAACACTAAGTTAATTTTGTATTGGCCATCTACTGCTAGGCACGAGGTCTACCCGTTAGTTTGGCTAATACACCCAATGAGACCCCATATCAATCTGAGATAGCTTCTTGGTTAGGGATGGGTGTTCATGTTCACTCCCCCCCCCCCCCCCCCCCCCCCGCTTGGTGTTGCGACTCTGCCTGGCTAGAACCTGTATGGCCTCTGTGCATATCGTTCACTTGTTTGTCAGTCCTGTTATGTCTGGAGGCGAGGAAGAGCTAGGAGGAGTTAGGGGAGGGGAAACTGTGATCAGAATATATTGGATGGAAGAAAATATTTTCAATGAAAAAGAAAGAAAAACCCCCAAATAAAGCCTGGGTTTTGGCTCACGCTAGGCAGGCGTTGACTTTGCCCCTTGGAGAAGTTCCCTCTTACAGTCTACAATGCAGAAGATGCAGGCCCAATAAGCACTGCCTGTGGCCCGCATTAGTGGCCCTAAGTACTCCATTCCCCCTGAGCTGATGCCTTTTGCCAAATGTCTTTAACCTGCTAACGGAGCAGAAATATTAAGCCCCTTGGTTCTAGCTTTAAGTAGCGGGAGGCTAGGCAAGAGGCCCTTGAAGTTACGAGCATTTGGTGAATATACTCAGTTGTTCCTCACAACAGGATTTTATTCCTATTTTAAAGATGAGGCCACAGAAACACAGCAGAATAGCCTGCCCGCAAGTGGAAGGCTGTCAAGACAGGATTCAAACACCAGTCACCTGAACGCAACACCCTTGCTCATAACTTCAATGCTAATCAGCCGTGGAAGCCTCAACAGCCACCCTGCCTACCATCTTTCTGTGGGTTTCCGCACTCTTGGAATAAAATCCAAATGGACCAGCATATTAGTACAGTGATTAGAACGACATTCAAGACTCTGCACAGCCTGGTCCCGCTCATCCCATTCTGTCACCTGCCCCACTGCCACTGCTGCCTCCTCGTGCTCCACCCCCACCCCACCCGAGCCTAGTTCCAAGCCCCTGAGTATAAACCTCCCCAAACCCTCCCATTCCCTCACTTGCTCCTGCCTCTCCCTCTGCCCAGATTCCCTGGTCACCCCTCTAGGACACAGGCCTGGCACAGGACCCTTCAAGAGTTTCTGTGCAGGGCTCCAGCTCTCCACTAACTACTTCTGTCCACGCAGCTCTCTCCTACGCCCCACTGCCAGCCCCTAGCAGCAGGATCTGGCTCCTCGCCTGTCCTCAGGCTGGTGGATCTCATCAAGGGCACTCAATAAAAACTGGCAAAAACACGGTGCAGGTGAAAAGGACAAGAGCATGATGGAGAGACAGACAGACGGGAGAGGTGAATTTCCATTGTTAAATCATCAGCTCTTCATTCTCAATAAGCATTAATTAAATTGCTCAACACCCCTGGATCTGCGGCCCTGCACTCAATTAAATGGTTCTTTCAGAGGCAGTTCCCTCTGCCAAACCTCTGCTCGAAGGCCTCTGCGTTCCCTGAGCATCTAAAGGCAGGAACAAAAGGTACTACATTTTCTCAAAACAGCAGGGAAAGCAAAGGTTCCCTGAGCTCCGGCTCCCAGTGACACAGAAGCACATGCTCTGCACCCAAAACACAGGGAAGAGGTTTGTGGCAGAGGAAGGCACATCATTAAGGAAAAAAATCTCAGGTCAAAGAACAGACAGACAAAGGCCTGACATAGACAAGCACGGACCCACTTAATAGGAGCTAACAAGCAGCTCACTGAGAGCAGGCTCAGAAGTCTTGGGCAGCTGACAGGTATTAATCACTGCCTTAACCTCAGAGACTGCCATTAAAGGGTCAGGGCTTAGGGCCTGACAAGCTGCTATAAAGAGCTGCTGAGGGTGAGGTTTCCTTCAAACCCTGTGGCTCCCAGGGTGCTTCCCCATCTTGCAGTAAAGGAGAAAGATGGCCAAGCAGGAGTGTGGCGGGGTACTTCTGGAGTGAAACGCGAGGTCATGCAGACACAGATACCACCTGGAGCTTCCCCTTCACTGAGCATGAGTTCCTATCACTTAAGACTCACATTCCTATGTCACCCTAGAAAGCCAGATGACCCCGGTATAATGGTACCTCTTACCGACATGCAACTGGACAAGATGGCAGAGTCACTAAAAACTGGGTTATAAGAGACAAGAAGGCTTCAGGCATCCTGTATTCAAATGCTTTGTTCAAACCAAACCCTACAGAAGCATAAACAAAGGACAGGAAATTGAGGCTGCTCCCTTTTGTAAGTAACTTCCAGGAACTCCAGTGTGCTGCTGGCCAACCTCTGAGATGGCTCAATGCGTTTTTTGTGAGTTTAGTTCAGGGGACACACATTTAGGCCAGATCTGTATTTTGCAGATATGGCAAGTAGTGTTCAGAGGGGCTAGGTATCTTCTCCAAGGCCACACAAGGAAGTCAAGAGAGTCAAGAGCAAGACTCAGTTATCTGCGAGTTCAAATTCCCCTACCTCTGTAACAGCCCTCCACACCCTGCTCTGCCTTCCTCCCCAAGAGCAAATCCCAGAAGAGAGCCTGGACTGGGGTAACCAAGTGTTTCTTACCTGTGCCGAAATGAGGCATTTTCACACACAGGAAAGGCTCTGTACCCGCTCTGCCCTTCTCACGACAACTGATTCCCGAGCTGCAAGCCCCGGATCTTTCTCGGACCCCTCTGTTCCTTCTTTCCTACCCTCCCGCACGTCTAACAGCACTGAATTCAGGGTTGCCCACAGTCCTGTCCTGCAGTTTGCTGAGTTTGTAAAGTGCTGTTTGTTCCACTTTTTAATTTTATTTTAGAAGTCTTCAAGGAGAGGGGCCAGCGCTCCATTACAGGGACTGGACAGGACTTTACAAAGCATGTACAAGGCACAAATTGAGTAGTGATTTTCCTGGTCCCCTTTGATAGAGCTAGCTGCGGTCTCACGTGCAATAAACAACGTGAAGCAGAAACATTCTGCAGCCTTGTCTCACTTGCTCACATAATCAAAGGGAAAAATATGTTGCAATAAAAAAGTGGAAAACTAGAATTTCAGATTTGTTTAGAAGTTAATTAAACCTGAAAGGTTTGTGGGGCTTGTTCGTTTCTTATGTAGCTCAGAACCACAAGGTTTCCATTCTGCTGCACCAGTGGGACAATAAAAACCTGACACTGTTTTCATCGCTGTAATAAATAGTACATAATAAAGTTAGAACAAAGTCTTTCTTTTAAATAGAAAAGTAAAAATGGAAACACATGTACCATAAAATTCAGAATAGGCATTAAAAACTGTGTAAAACTTCTTGAGGTGTGACCTACTTAATTGCTTCTGCTAATACTACTTTCATTCTTGTCTGGAAAAATGACTTAACAGTAAGCACACAGGTATGACTTTATATATATCCCAGTTAATCCTCTGAATTGACAATTTTAAAAGAGATGGAGTGTCCTCTGTGCAATGAAAGTTGAACATGCAATTAAAGTGAACAGGAAGCCTCCCTGAAGCTTTCTCGGTAGTTCAGCTTGACAGTTAACTGGAGCCCCTCCTTGTTAGTGCCACGCCATCGTCTACCGGAAGGACAAAGCCTTGCACTCTCCACAGGCTAGCAATCCTAGACGAGTCATATTAAAGACGATGTAGGGACTGGTGTTAGATTACCCACGCCAGACACAACAAATGGAGCCAGGAGTGGGCTGTACATGGATTGCTGACTCTGAGAACGAGCGTAGGAGCGGGCACGCACACACGCACACTCAGTAAGCATTTCAGGGGTGAGAACGGCAACTGTTGAGTAAGGGGAGAGAAAGATGGAGAGTTGGCTAAAAGAACTTTCAAGACTCTTAGTTCAAGACATCTTTCTTTATTCCGTGCTGCAGAGAATAAGTGTTCCAGCCAGCGCCAAGGGTGAACCCCATCTGTTTCTTTCCCACCAATTACTTCAATGGAAATGACAGAGTATTTAACTAATATCTATCTCCCCAACAAAGTCTCCATAAGCACCTTGAGCTTCTGCATCTAATTCATCTTAGTGACCCCAGCACCGTGCCTACCACACACAGTGGGCCCCAAAAATATGGAAGGGCAGGTGGGAAATGAATATCTCATTTGATTTTCAAATAACGAATGCCTACTATCTGTCAAACTCTTTGGCATCTAGATGTCATATGAATGGACAGACGCTTCGACTACAATACTTCTTTTCTTCTGGTCACAACACCAAACTTCCTGATGGATGGGAGACAGGGGTTTTTATTCCTAGTCTGGACCCAGCAACTTCTGCTCACTCATCTGGACTCTTACAATATAAAAACAGTCAAAGAAAACCAGCACATGTAACACTGGTTATCTCACACTCAGGACCATCAAACACTTGGGGCAGGATATTTATTCTGCCCTTCTACTTAATATGGCACTGTGCTTTCTAATAAAGTCAGTTATCTTTTGTATCTCCCCACAAAATCTCTATGAGGACTTCAAAGTGCTTTATCTAATTCATCTTGGTGATGAGAGGAAGTGAGAGGCAGGAAGGAAGTTAAGGCAGACAGAAAGGAAGAGAAGGAAGGACAGAGGGATGGAGGGAGGGAGGAAGAAAGGCTGGAAGGAAGGAAGGTGGGAAGGGAAGAAGTCAGGAAGCCAAGTAGGCAGGAAGCAGGCAGCACACAGACCTATGAGAAAGATGGTAAAGTACTCCATTTGTAGATGACATGACATTGTGTCTAGATGAATCTAGATGAAAAAGACATCTTAATGAATTCATTAAAACATTGCTAGAGCTAATGAATGAGGCCAAAAAGGTTTCAGAATACAAGATCAAAATACAAAAATCAACTGTATTTCTCTGCATTTACAAAGAACAAACCCAAATAAAATTGACATCTTTACATGCAATGCACCAATAAAAAACCAAATAGATAAGTAAATAAATTAATAAGATGCTGAAGAATTTAACAATGCAACTTCATGTTGTGGGAGATTTTAGTTATGGATAATGTTCCAGTAAGCTGTCCTTGAAGCAAGTAAAGGATTCACTGCCTACCAGTAAACAAAGGAGTGGCTATCCGGCTGTCCACATGAATAGGACATTCCTTAGCCTTAAGGCAGATGAAGGTTAGGCTCCATTGATTTGTATATTGGAGGGCTGGGTGGAGACAGAGAGGATTTGGAATAAAAGAACTAGGGCAAGGGCAGAAAAGAGACAGACAGCAGAGAACAAGGAAGAAGAAGCTAGCGAGCAGGAGGAGAACCAAGAGGAGGGCATGGGGTGAGGAAGCCTTGGAGTGAGCTCTCTGCCTAGCTTCCCAGGTATAGAATTCCCTGAGATTTGACATGGTTTGTGATTAATAAAGAGCATTGGAAATTTCAACTCTGGACTCTCCATTAGCGCCCGAACGTTAATTTAACAACTGCAAGGCTTGTACAGCAGAAATCATATAAAAATCAATGAAAAAACCTTAAAGAAGGGCTGTTGACAGAGTTTGACCCTGAAGTCCATGTGTTGGAAGGACAGAAATAACTCCACAGGTTCACCTCTGACCTCCATATGTGTGCCTTGGCCTTCCCATTTGCACACACACATACACACGATAAGTAAAAATTTTAAATTGTAAAGAACATGCAGAAGATGTGCATAGTAACTGTCAGCTTTTTTCACTGTGCCAAATTCCTAAGAATAAAAGTTAAAGGAACGCAGGACTATAGGGCTCGTGGTTTCAGAGGCTTCTGTCCATGATTGGCTAGCTCTGATGTTTTTGGACCTGAGGTAAAGGATAGCATCACAATGAGGATCACATGGTAAGGCAAAGCTGCTCAGCTATGGTGCAAGGAAGGGGAGGGGGGAGAGAGAGGGAGGGGGCAGGGGAAGAGAAGGGGAGTGCAAACATGTATATGTGGTGTGTGTGTGTGTGTGTGTGTGTGTGTGTGTGTAAATTTACAGTGAAAATACCAGTAACCCAATTTTTAAAATGGCAACAGATTTGGACAGACATTTATCTGAAGAAGATACAGCACTTGTACATGAAAATACCCTCAGTGTCATTAGGTGAAGATGCCAGTTAAAACCACAAAGAGACACCACTGGCGGTGACTACTGTGGGTGTACATATATGAGTTGATTTGATTAATTATTCTTTTGGGTTTGTGGCAAAGGACAGTTAATTCTTTGGTAATGCAATCCCAGGTCCTAGAGGGTTTCAGCCTCTGTACAATCTAATCTTAAGCCTAGACCTAGAAGGTTTCAGCTTCCATACAATCTAATCTGCAAACCTAAACCTAGAACATTTCAGCCTCCGAGACTTACTGCTGACTCACTCTGATTAGCTTCTTCTGAACTGAGAGCTGTACTGAACTCAACTGATTCTTCTGGTTTGCTGATTCAACTCACTCACTGTTCTGGCTTAAACTCTTCTCCAAGCTGACTGGTTCAAACTGACCTTCTGAATCTAACGACTTTTTTTGTATGAACTCTTCTGACTCTAATTGACTTCTATAACTTCTCTGACTAAACTGCCCTACTAGACTTTAAACTGATTCTCCCTGTTAAGTGACTCTTTCTCCCAAACTCAATCTCTTTCTGCTGGACAGCTGTGTGTCTTATCTGGTTGATTCTTTAACTTATTGTTTTGACTCTCTAAGCTGAGAGCCTGCTTTTTATATTGTGAGACTTCGGTATATCCTCACTCTGGCTCACTCTGCTACTCTTCCTCTGATTCGTCACTCTGCCAAGTCTTCACTTTGATTCACTCTCAGACTTGGGATTAAAAGTGTATACTCACTCTTTACTTCACTCTGCCTCTGACTTTCCACTTCTCAGTTGACTAGCATGCTCTGACTCAATCTCTTTCCTTTCTCTCAACCTCTATTGCTTCTCTCTTAACTCTGAACTGACTCTGAACTCTGAACTGAGAACCACGAACTGAGTAAAGGTTGTGAACTGAGAACAGACATACTTCTGAACTGACTGCTTCCTTATACATCCTGAGAGCTGGGATTAAAGGTGTGTGCCACCATTGCCTTCTAAGTTGGGTTTCTTAATGACGAGTGCTACATTCTAGCCAGATCACAAAGGCCTTGAATGTGACCCTTCACCAGGGAAGCCATGTTGCTGGATTAAAAGATTAAACATTCCTCTACAATTAGGATGTCTATGAGAAGGACAGTACCAAGTGCAGCCAGGTCAAGGAGACCCTGGGGCCCTCATGCACTGCTGGTGGGAAGCGAAGTAGGACAGCCACTTTGGGAACATGGTGACAGTTCCTCAAAAAGCTAACCGTAGAGGGACCTATCATATGATCCAGAGTTGTAATCTTCACTACAGATAGATGCACGAGAATGACGACTTAAGTGCACGTAAAACTTTCTTCGTGGATAATCAGAGAATCATTAATCATAATAGTGAAAGGTGGAAAGGACCCGTGTGTCCACAAACTGCTGAGTGGACAAACAGTAATGTATCATATTCACGTGTTTCTCAGACATCAGAATCAACTAACTTCCTGCATCTTAAAACCATTACAAACCTTAAACTCTGAAAACACTTGAGTGAAAGGAATTAGACATGTATCAGAGGGTTTTGAGGATATGAACAGACCCGAAGAGGCAAATCCATTCAGTACAAGAAACACAGTAGTTCATACCAGGGCTCAAAAAGGTGAAAGTATGGAGTGGCTGCTATGGGTATGAGCTTCCTTATGAAGTGTCAAGAATGCTCTAGAATTAGATACGATGGCTACCCAACTCTGACCATAATTTAAAGGCTAACTGAATTGCACACTTGAAAAGGGTAAACTTTGTGCTGTGCATATCATATCTTGATTACATACAATTCTAACATGCTTGCATATACTATTGGTAACACTCAGTAGTAGAGTTCTTCAGAGATATAGGAATGGGTACCAAATTTAACTCAAAGGCTTGGGACTTTGTTATTGTTTTTGGTGTTTTATTTTGACACAGTGTCTTGCCATGTAGCTCAGGCTGGCCTAATACTCACTATGTAGCCCAAACTGACCTCAGACTCACAGAGATGCCTCAGCTTTCTGAGTGAAATGATCACTAGGCAAGCACCACCATGCCCAGGTACTGGGTCCTCAGTTGCACTGGCGCCATGTCAAGTACTCAGTCACCACATTAGGACAATGACTACGCACAAGGAGAAGCCAGTGTCTCCATCAAACCAGAAGTCCTATGGGAATGAACCAACACCAAGCAAGCTTATGTATGTTTTGGATTTTTCTTCTCTTTATATTCATTTCTTTTTTTTTCTTCTGTTTTAATTTTATTTATTTTTATGTACAATGGTGATATGCATCATATATATCTTTGTGAGGGTGTGGGACCCCTTGTTACAGTAGTTAGAGACAGTTGTGAAACTGCCATGTGCATGCTGGGAACTGAACCCGGGTCCTCTGGAAGAGTAGCCAGTGCTCTTAATCACCGAGCCATTTCTCCAGCCCCTTCATTTTCAACTTTTCAATAGTAAGCAAATGTTTATAATAAAAGAACTATTTTAAGTGAAGATTTTTTTTAAAAATTGAAGGCAAGGCTGGGGAAAATGACTCAGAGGTTAGGAGCACTGGTTGCTCCCGCAAAGGATCGGAGTCTGTTCTCAGCACCCACACTGAGCAGCACACAACCATCTAGGGGATCCAGTGCCTTTCTCTGGCCTCCAAAGCATGTGTATATATACACACACACACACAAATGTTCACGCACACAAATAAACAATAAAATGCATCTTAAAAAAAATACATAAATGAAAACTGAACAGAAATAGAGAAACAGGAAAAAAACCACTCATGACCCAGGAGTCACCCGCTCACTCGGCTGAGGATCCCTGTGGTCTTAGCAACAGGAGAAATGAGGTCACAGTCTCCCTCTCCCAGGCTGCACCTCTGCACGCCCAGGCTAGGATGGGGGAGGGGCGGACACCCTAGCCAGGCAAGAACACCACTAATCTTGCTCAGAGTTGAGCAGTTTCTGACATAAAGCCCTCTCCACTTCTTGCACGCTTTGATGGATTACCAGAGAGATAACATGGTGGTGTCTGTTCATTTTGTCCAGATTTACAGCAGCTTTCAAGGAAAGAGGACTTACCTATCTCTTCCCTGGCCTATGGTCAGAAACCCTGCCTCTTAATATGGATTTAAGAATATCGATCCTGTTATGGGGTTGGGTATGTGTGAGGAAGAGGCTTCTCCAACTCAAGGCAGTAAGACAGAGCAGTTTGTGCTTTCTGAAAGGCACTGTGGGAGTACATATCCAAAGCCTGAAAAATATTCTCATTCTTTGCTCAATTATGACACTTCCAGAAACGTATTCTAGGAGAACAATGGTGAGCGTTCAGAGGTTTCTCTATAAGAATGTATCAGGCATAGCTGTTTACAACAGCAAAAAGCAGAACTCAGGCTTCGAGAGCAACTTGATACACCCTCACGATGACACAGACATCAGCTAAGGACCATGTAGTATGAAGATCTCATGACACTGTAAGTGTCCGTAAGTGTTAAAAGCTTAAAAATGAGTTTTACAGCAGTACGAAAGGTAGAATTTCATTTCTGTGGCATATATGTAGACAAAAACACACTTAGAATAAACTACAATGATTGTGATGGAGACAGAAGTCAGGACTATTCTGAGTGAAAGGAAAACAGTTGGGATTAGAAATTGTTATGTCATGTTCTTAATAATGAATATATATTACCATGGTAGTAACAAAACTAAAGTTGTTTTTTAAAAAGACAGAGTCATAGTAAGACGAGAAATATTTATGTCTATAACTTGAAATAAAATTATCGCTCTAATTATTTTTACATTTAGTTTCAAGCTTCCTAGCTGCCAAGGCAAAAAATGAACAAAAATAATTCAACAGCTCTCCACTGCCTCATCAGTTACTGCTCTGGCACCAGATTCTAGGAGGGATTTACGCTGTCGGCTCCTATGTCACACTAACAGACTCACCATGTGGGCACAGCAATGGCTCTCTCATAACCCTCGCCTTGTTCTAATTCTTCTGACAGCTGATGCAGACCTAGCTCCCAACCTTGCAAACGACACACACTACTCTTTCTGCAGAGTGCACCCATCCCAGTTTCTACCACAGTGAAACAGGCTTAGTATGATGCCATGTTTTCAACAGAACATCCACGTAGCAGCATCTAGCTTTTACACAATACTGTGGCATTGGTGTCTTTTGCTGTGAATAAGAACACTCAGCCTGCCTCACGGATGAGACTGGTCATGAAGAGTAGTAGTGTGATGTGCTCTGAGAACATTCCTTTCTTAGTAATGCATCTGATGAAAGGCTCCCTCAGCAGGAGAGAGCAAACGAAATCAGGCCAGTGGCTATGGCTGGTCACTCCAAGACTGGATAAAAGTCATAAGGGCTTTAAGGGCTACAGTGCCCAGCCCTGTAGTGGCCCCCAGCAAGCTGAGCATCACCCCGACAAACCACGGCTTCCAAAGCAATAGACAAACTACACTTTTCTATGTCGGGGTACCTGAAGTCTCAGGCATGGTAGAATGGAGGAGCGAGGGGAGTCGAGTCCTGTGTGTTCTGTCTACAGGAACAGTCCAAACTAGATTTCCCCTTTGAAGTTAACCTTCAGCTTCATTCAGACCCTGTGGCTCCAAGTTCTCGGATGACAGAACTTGGAGACTAGTAAGGAGCTTTCTCCTCTGTCACATCCTCTCTACTCCAAGTACCCTCTTCTCCATACGTCTCATATTTACCTCCAAGTCCCCAATGGGCTGTCTCCTGAACAACAGCATAAACTTTCTTAGATATGTGACCTCTAAGAGAACTCACCCACTCGTTGACACTTACCACGAGTCCTTACCAGGAGTCCTCACACAGGGCCGAGCTATGACATGTCATTGGCCATCCGACTCAGCCCTTCCCACAGTGCCTGGTACATTAAACTGGCCAGGATGGTGAGAAGCTCAAGATACTGCTGGAAGAACCACATATACCAACCCAAGAGTGCTTTGAAGTAGCAAGTAACATTCTCATCAAGTGTTTGATGAGAGATGAGCTGGACAGGCATTTTTCTTTCTACAAGAAGCAACGTATTTGTGCGGCCTGAAATGATTTTAGAAATACGGGACATATAATGAGAGTAAGTACTGTTTCATAAAATGTTTGCCATGGGTCAAACATTTTTAAAACATAAAATTGTAGCTTTTGATTTCTGCTCAAGATGTACAGAGCTGAAAGGAAGATCATTTCCACACTTATGACAAATAAAGGGTCACACAAACCTCAAGTTCATAGCCTTTTCAAATCCCCTGAACAACCGACAGAGAACAGACTAACCCAGTCTAAGGAGAAAGGCTCCCTGCAGGACAGTAAGACATGAGCATTGCTGACCTGGGCAGATCCACCTGCAAGCATTGAGAAACAGACAAGGGAATCTCAAGGGAACGTGGAGACACTAAACAGAAAGGAGCCCTGAGGTTAACAGTGGAGCAGCCACTGAGAAAAGCCTCAACCTAAACACAAGGCATCCATAGAGGAATTTGAGGTCTGGTACAAGAAGTGCCCCAGATCCTACCAGACTCCGGATAGACTGCTGAGACGTCACAGTAAACAAAGCAGAATCTGGAAGGCATGCCCATGTCCAGGCAGAACACTTTATCAGCTTCACTAACGTCCTACCAAAATGCCTAGTTCTAAAAACAACAAAACAAAACAAAACTGCAGGGTATAGGAAGAGCAAGGAAACACGGCCCCGAGAAGCCATAAAGCAATCAACAGAAGTGAAACAGATAACAGATGTCATATAGACAGTGAAGTTGCCAGGGAGAGAAGTAAAAACAACGTTTATCTATCACAGACTCTATGGAATGAGTAGACAGCATGGTCGTTTATCCATTTCGGGGGAAATTTTTAACAGAGAGAAAAAAAACTATTTTAAAAAATTTAATGTAAATACCCTAAGGGCCAAACAAATGAAAAAATGCTCTCAACAAGACTCCCAGAATTCACACTGTCAAGTTAAAAAATAAAACAATGATAACAAAGTTGAAAACAAGTGAATAGAAATTACCCAAACTAAAACAAGAAGAGCAAGCAGTGAACAAAGGAAACAGACCAGAGTGCCCGAGATAGAGTGCTATACCAAGAACTGTAACCTAACTATAATTGAAATTTCAGGAGGGGGGAAAAAAAAGAGAATAAAGCAAATTAAGAAATAGCTGCTGTGGATTGTTCAAAATGAATGAAAGCTACAAACCACAAATCCAAGAAGTTTAAGAAGCCAAGCTATATAATTAGCAAGCATGCGTCTGCGTATGGCAGGCTTGAGCACCCCCATATCATAGTAAAAAACCTGAAAACCAAAAACAAAGATGAAAAGCATAGATGCAAGGAGACAAAAAATAAATGATAAATACAAAGAAAGGCAAGCAAACAAAAAAAAGCAATAAGAGACATTTTTAAACCACTGTGATCATAAGCAGCCTGCTGACTGGGAAGTCTGTACCTATTTTTAATTGCTATCAGAGATAAGTGAATGTCTAAGACAAGAGTCAGAAAGGGCAGCCTGCCAGCCTAACCCCTGACCTGTTTTAGTTTGAAAAATTAACAGTAAACAACTGATTGTTTCCTCCCTATGAAAGAAACAAAGCTAGGGAGCTCTCTCTCACCATACCCAAACATGACAGAATTCTCAGCCAGCACAGTAAAGCAAGAAATACATAAAAGACATCTGGACTGGAAAAGAGAAGTATTTCTATTCACAGAGCATGTGATTCTCTTTGTAAAAAATCTGAATGAATCTACCAACAAATCTGCTACAATACACAAGCAGTCATTTTAGTAAGTTCATGAATTCGAATTCAGTATATCAAAACAAACCACTTTTCTATATAGCAACTGAAAACCCAAAATTAAATACCTAATGTATAAGCATAGCAAAGCCTTATATATAAAACCATTTTTTTTAAATCTACAAAAAAATTCCAATGATAAAAACCAGGCAAATTTCTGGTGATATGTACCATAGCTATGGATTGCAAGACTCAGATATTATAAAATGTCAATCAATTTACAGATCAGCTGCAAGCCCAGGAGAAGTTTTGTAGATACTGACAAGCTGATTCTACTACTCATATAGAAAGGCAAAAGAACTAAAGAAACAATGACAATATTGGAAAAGAATAACACACTGGTATACTAGACTACCCACTTTCAAAAGGCACTAACAGAAAGTAATCTGGTAAAGACAGGGTAATATTTACAGAGAGTAGGCTGTTATATCAGCAAAATAGAACCAAGGGTTTCAGATTTGATTAATCATTATATGTATGATATATATATATATATATATATATATATATATATATATATAAATGTATTTAATATTTAAGATTAGATAACAATATTTTAATTTTCACATTTGTTTGTTTGGAGGGCTAACAATGACCTACAGAAGTCAGTTCCCTCCTTCCACCATGAGGGTACCATTTAACTGAAAACAGAGGGACTCAGACTCCTGAGACTGATTGCTACTGTAACAGATTCCCGACTTGTAACTCATTGCTAACTTGTAACAGATTCCAACTGTGCCTTTTTACCCTGTAACTATAAAAGAGAAAGGAAAGATAGAAATAAATCTTTACCACTCTTCAGGCGGCCTTGAAAGAGAGAAGGAGCGAAAGGAAGAAATATTCACTGCCCTTTTTGGCTGTCCTTAACTGTCTGAAGCCTGAAGATCAAGAGCTACCATCTATCAAACCAACCCACCAACTGCCAACTGTCAACTGTCTACTCCCTCCTTTATGTTCTAAGCAAAATTCCCAGAAGTCCAAGCAGCATCCAATCATAAGGAAGGCTACACAGAAAAAAAAAAAAAAAAAAAAAAAAAAACTTACTCAAAACATCCTGCTCCAGTACCAGGACTCAAATTCAAGTTGTCATGCTTGGCCACAAGTGTCCTTACTCACTGAGCCATCTTTCTGGCCCCTGATTGATTTTCTTTTAAAGAACCAAAGCAGTTCAGTAGAGAAATGCTGATCTTTTTAACAACTTGTGCTGAAATAATTGAGCTTATACATGTCCAAAGAGTTTGGAGATGACTCAGTCGGGGAAGTGCCTGCCACTCGAGCATAAAGACCTGAGTTCAACTCTCAGAACCCACATAAGAAAGCCAGGTGCAATGATATGCACTCATAATCCCAGCACTGGGGAGGCAGAGACAGGCGGATCCCTAAGGCTGACTACCTAGAGACACACGCTAGCAGGCCCCAGGCCAGTGAAAGGGCCTGTCTCAAACAAACAAGCTGGTACTGTACCTCACATAGTGTGGTTCCTGAGGCTGTCCTCTCACACACTGGTGCAGGTGCGCACACACACACACACACACTCACATGAATACAAACACATATGCACACTAAAAGAAAAATAAAATGCTTTAAGTAATTTGATATCTAGCCCACCTCTAGGAGGACATTTGTCCTTTTCTGTCCCATACCATACTTACTCAGGCCTACCACAATTCTCTTCAGGAATCAGAGAGAGAAAACTTCCAGGATTGTGAGCAGCTGTCCAGCAACGCTCTCCACTTTCCCTTCTCATGACCCCAGTGCTCAGCATCCAAAAGTGTTAGCCAAAACATAAGTATGTCTCCTTCTGGGGGACTGTAAACTCCATGAGAACAACTTTCTCATTTGTAAGGATTTGGGGTGCCCTGCACTTTAAACAATGTGTAGTACACAGTAGGTGTTAGTGATCTTTTGTATAATGAACGCTGCCCGAGTTCCGTTATCTCTTCTCTCCGCGTCTGCACAGACAAAATAGACAAAAATCCTGACGAAAATAGCCAAATGAGCCGTCCCTCCAAACCTACTTTCTCCAAGATTGGAGAAATGATCAATCATTTTCCCAATTTCTGGGCTAACTAGGTAATGAAGACAGAGGATTATGGGGAAGTTGCATGCTACATTCTGCACCAAATGTCCACTGATGCCCAGCATGTCTAGTGGAAACAACGTGGGTCAATCACCTGGCACTTCAGTGAAGGCAGACTAAACAAATGACTTCAAAGCCGCACTGACCACCATCACTAAAGGTCACCACCGAGTTCAGTATCAGGAAGCCTGCTTCCTCGTTCAGTATCTACCACTAGCTGCATGTTCACCAAGCCCTGGCCTGTTGGTTTGAAGGTAGGCAACAATGCTGAAACCGAGCCAGGACTTTGAGCAAGGGAGTGCTCTCAAGAGGACTGGAGAGGCCCCTGGGCTAGGGTGGGTTGCTAGAAGAAGACCATCGTCATCTGTGAGATTTCAACGACACATGGTTCCTCCTGGAACTCCTCCAACAGAGTAAGCTACTACAGCTCACTAAAAACAATGACACATAGAAAACTGTCACTCATACTAAGGGGCATGTGGAGAGCTTAGGAAGCCTTTTCCCGCTTTCATGTGTAGGTTGTCTGACAAAAGGGATCATGTCTCTTAGTGACCCCATAGTGGGGTCTGACACAGGGCGCTCCTGTGTTTACTGCTGTACCAAGCTCAACTCCTTTCCTTCCCCCAGCCACGCACAATCCTTTTCCTACTGGACTGAACTCTGGATTTGCAGGAGGCATGACTGAGTGCCCACCTTGCTTTGATCCTGGCTTGTAGCCATCCAATTGTGTAGACACTGAGCCCAGGGAGAATGAGCTCCAGCCCCAATTCATAAAAGTTAGCAAAAGCAATCACAGCCCCAGCTCTGTTGCTCCGGGTTGGTCTGGGGGCAGTGGTTCTCCACCTTCCTAATGCTGTGTCCCTTTAATACAGTTCCTCCTGTTGTGGTGACCACCAACCATAAAATTACTTTTGTTGCTACTTCATAACTGTAATTTTGCTACTGTTACAAACTGTAATGTAAATACCTGAGGGGCAGATGGTCCTAGGTGACCCCAGGGAGAGGGGCGTTCCACCCCCAAAGGGGTCTCAACCCACAGGTAGAGAACCACTGGTCTAGTGGTAGGCAGCCATTCTGGCCAATGGCACATGGCCAATGACAAGAACTGTAAGAAAATTTTAATTTTCTTATCTAACAGAAGACTGAGATGAGAAGTAAGCCCCGTCCTTTCCTCTGCTGTGGATGCTATTATGTCAAGGAAAGGCAATAGGATCTCTGGTCCCATGGAGGTCACGGAAAACTTAGAGAAATTTCTAGAAGGCAACCTAGAACTGTAAACTGCCCCCCCCCACACACACACAACCTGAAGGAAACAGTAATGTGACCTACCTAAAGCTACATCCATTGAAGTGTGTCTTTTCAGACCCCCCCACGGCTTCTGCTCTTCAGCCGGTTCATCTCGGATTCTGAGCTAAGCTACTCTTTCCCCGGGACTTCGCAATGTGCCCAGTGAGACAGCTTCCAATACTGTTATCTGCACACACATCTTTCCTCAAAGCATCCACTCTCCCTCTTGGCAGAGGTTCTGGCATATGCTGGCATTGACTAAACGTGGAATGACTGAATGAATTAAGAGGTGAATGAAAGCTGGAAACACAAACAATGGCCATGACAGGCTGGCACCCAGGCTTGTCCACAATCTGAGCTGGGCTACCTTGAGGTGTCCTCAAGGGAAAGCAGACGCCATACAACACACACTCCTATTTTTGTCTGCAGAATTTGAAACCATTTCTTGAGAGCTGGCCTCCAAATCGCCTAATCTTGAGATAGGGCTGTCTATCCCAGTAGCTGAGCTAATCCTCGGTGGTGCTAGTGGCACCTGGGTAACGCAGCCTTACTCCTATTTTTGGAAACTCATTCCCAATCTGCTGAGATGGCTTGGACTTATTGTGGTCCAATGCACCAGGAAGGTCCACTGGAGGATAGAATAAACAGAAGAGATCTCCATATCTACCTCTCTTTCTCTTTCCCTCCTTCCCTTCCTTCTCTTTTACTACTTCTTTCATTTCCTTCAAAGGTACATCTGGCAGGTCAATGGTGCACGCCTTTAATCCCAGCACTTGGGAGAAAGAGGCAGGCGGATCTCTGTGAGTTTGAGGCCAGCCTGGTCTACAGAATGAGTTCCAGGACAGCCAGAGTTACCACAGAGAAATACTTGTCTCGAAAAACCAAAAAGTGCCAGGTCATTTACCATTGCATACAAAAGAACAACTTGGTCAACTTATTGGGGAAGAGCTAGGATGCCCTGCGGAGAGCAGTTATCCTAGGAGTTCACAGGAGTGACAAGATACAGCTATGCTGAAAACTGCAACCCTCAGACTTTTCATTCGTGAGACCCAGTCAGTTTCTACATTGCGTAAGGCAACTGTCACCTCACCAAACCCTAACCCTAAGAAAAGAATCTGACAATTCATAATGGCAGGAGCAGGCTGATTACATCCTTCTACAAGGGGGAACGTGTACTGACCCTCTTGATCTTGGCAGCTAGAAGCTCCCCCTCCCCACGCCCCTGCCGGCCCTGACACCAACTAATCAGAAGGGTATCTACCCACTCCTATGCACACCAACACTGCCACTTTCTCCCTGGGTGTCTTCTCTTCAGAAAGATGCAGGGACCTTTGTAGTCATGAATTGTCAAATGCATTAACACTGGGGGATAAACATGGAGGAAACCCCTCAAGCATCATGCCAAGTACCTCATGGACGTCAAATAATTTGACGCATCTGATGATTTTAACACTTATTTTATCTTTGAGGAAACAGGCTCAGAGAAGTTAAGAAGCTTGCTCAAGGTCACAGAGCTAGTAAGTGAACAGAAATTTAAAGACCGTTTCGGACTACCACTTCATCGCTGCGATCGCCAGGCAACGGGAGGTGAGCAGCACCGGTTTAGCCCACACCCGCCCGCCCGGGGCACACAGACCCGCGCTGACTTACTCCGTGTGCCCCCTGGAGTAAGGGCAGCCCCGCCGACCCAGCTTTACGGAAGCCTAGGGAAGTAACCATTGCGTTGGTTAGTGATTTAACAGCAAAAGTAAAGCGCCAGGCAAGGGGATCGGCGGCCGCCGCGGGCCTGAACGAAGCGCCGCAGAGGGATGGGCCGGAGCTGGCTCGCACTTGCCGTGCGCTCGGGCCCCAGCCTCGGCCGTGGCCTCCAGCCGCGGAGTCACCGGGCACCCGCGCAGCTCCGCCGGGCGCCCGCCCCGCGCCCGCCCGTCCAGATGCGGGCAGCTGCGCTCCCCCGCGGCTCCGAGCGTCCCGGGCTCCCCGGGCAGTAGCGCAGTGCCCGCCGCAGCCGCCCCGCCCCGGCCCCGGGCTCTGCGACCCCGCAGGCGGCCGCCCCGCAGAGCCCACCCGGCTCACCTGCTCGGGGGCTGCCCGCGGACTGGCGGCGCCTCGCTGGGCTCCCGGCCTGGGCTCGCGGCGCCCGCCCGGAGCTGGCGCTGGCTGCGGCCGCGTGGGGCGGGGCGGGGCGGGGCGCGGCTCCTCCCCGCCCGGAGCCACCTGGGGCGTCCGGGGAGGGGGCGGGCCGACAGGTGAGCGCGGCGGAGCGGCCCGGGTGCCCGCTCGGGGACGCCGCCCGGATCCCGCGCCCGGTGGCCCGAGGCGGAGCGAACGCGGCAGGACGCTCAGTGCGCCCGAGCAGAGGGAAAGGGGCGCAGACCCGCGGAGCAGCTGAGGGACACTGCGGCCCTCCCAGAGCGGCGCGCGAGAGTCCCTCAGATAAGTCAGCGGTGAGGCCGCCGCCACTTACTTCAGAAACCGAACTCGGGCCTTTTTTAGACCCGAGTTCGGCCTTACCCCTTCCACGCCTCACCCACTCCTCAAACGATGTCTCTCCCTCTTTTAAAAGAATCTGTTATGCTATAAACAAAATAATTCCCAACTGCGACGTCCTCCCCAGCTCGGGATTATAAATCCAATCTTGCTTCTCTGCAGTTGCGTCTCCAAAGCCTTGCAAAAACCGGGCAGCCGAGGGCTCCGTTAATGGCAGAATGCCAAGGACTGGTCCCTAGGCCAGGTTTGCCCCAGCGCTGCTCCGTGTTACCATTTGAAAGCTCTCCTCCCTGCTCTTTTTCTCTGTATCACTTTGCTTCCCAACACTTCCAACCACCATAGGCTTATAGAAGGCCTATACTCTGTAATTTAGGAAGTCATAGACAGGAACTCACAGAATAGAAGGATGGCCTGTCTGACTTGAATGACAGTCAACTAGCACAGAGTTTGGACAATTGGCCCAAGAGGTGGCAGAGTTGAGTCCAGGCCTGTATTTCCAAAAAGAGCAGAGAGGCCTGTAGCCCTGAGGTGCTTGGTGGGAACTGGATCTTCTGTAGAAACTAGGGTGGGTGTGGTCACCACAGAGACTTCGACCCATGAGCTCTGCAGGTCAGGGGGCACCTAAGCCACTAGCATTTACCGAGGTCCCTGACAGATTCCGAGTGGGGCATTTCCAGTTTTCACTTCACAGACAAGCGACCTTAACACACACATAGGGTGTGTGTGGAGCAGCTAGTTCCACACTGGTTTCATTTACGGATTCACAGAGAAATCCACCCCAAGTCTGCTGCAGGATGCGCTGTTCAGCTTTAAAGATGCACAAAGACTATTCTTCCTGTAACTATGTCAGGGGCCTTCCATGACTGAGTACTAAACCTCCGAGACAAATGTACTAAACCTCCAACGGCGCTCTGCCAAGTAGTCTGCTCCATCCCTCCGCCTGGCCACAGGCCCAACACTGTCAAGGTCTGGGCCTCTCTTTCACCAGTGGATCCTACACAAGAGAGTGTTAAAGATCTGGTGCTGCCTGGCCGGCCTGGCCATACTAGACAGACCGTCTGGAAAAAAGTTCCAGAGGATGCCCCAGGTAGGAGTGTCTAGCCACAGCTGCTACGGAGGCTGCTGTCCCAGGGTGGGGCCTCTGCGGGGCCTGCCCTTGGGTCAGCCACTTGCGCCAGCAGGTGGGGCCGAACAAAGGAGCCGCTTTGGGTCCCACCCTAGAGAAGCAGGCCCAGCCCTTGTTATGAATTAGTTTCAGTCAGCGGAGCGTGTGATTTAGGATCCTCTGTGTGTGTGATCATGGTTGGCCAGCCTTGTGAGTGATGCCACAGGAAACGCTGACAGTCTTCCAGAAAATACTTCTCTCCTAGAGCCCTCCCCTCTCCTTCCTCTTCCTGCCTGTAGCAGGTTTCTATTTTGCACACGCGCGCGCGCGCACACACACACACACACACACACACTTCTTTATTATTGAGACTTTTTATACATGCATACAATGAATATGCTCACATTCACCTCATTCTCCAGAGTTCTCCCCCAACACAACCCCATCCTGGTCTCTTCTTTTCTTTTTCTTCCTTTCTTTCTTTCTTTCTTTCTTTCTTTCTTTCTTTCTTTCTTTCTTTCTTTCTTCCTTCCTTCCTTCCTTCCTTCCTTCCTTCCTTCCTTCCTTTCTTTCTTTCTTTTCCTTTCTTTTTAAATAACCAACTAAGTCCAATTAGTGTTGCCCATGTGTGTATGGGTATGGGGTTACTCACTGGAGCATGGGAAATCAACCAGTGGCCACACATTTAAAAACAAAAGAATCATTCTCCCTCCCCAGCTGCTACAAACTGCCAAGAGCTCCTCAGGAAGGATCAGGGCTGGGAGAGCACCCACACACACACACCTATTTTGGCTGGATTACCCTTGTGTAGGGTTTGTGCAGATAACCACAGCTGGTATGAGTTCATGAGAGCAATAGCTATGTGAAGGCCAGGAGTTCGCATTTCCTAGCACTCTTCCCCATCATCCGGCTCTAACATTCTCTCCAAGAGCACCCAAGCCAGGTGGGAGGGCATTGAGGAAGACGTCCCACCCAGGGCTGGGCGCTCAGTCCCATTCTCCACACATTGACCAGTTAGGCATGTTTCTTGATGGAATATTTCTTCTGTTTGGAAAATACGAAGGCCCCAAACTTTGACAAGATTTCTGCTGGAAACCCTTAATGGAAAGTAGTTTGTGAAGTCTGGAGACCTGGTGCTGCTGTGAGGGTGGGTGAAATAAAGCAAGGAAAGGCTTGTGCAGTCCATCTGCATAAGGCTCAGTAAATGGTGCTCTAGCCCCATTGCCCTGGCTCCAGCTGTCAATGCATAGAGCCCACCCATGTCCAGAAGATGCTAAAGATCTGGAGAAAGGGGGGGAGGAAAAAAAAAAAAACCCTGGAGGATTTCTGAAGATTCCAGGATGAACCCGGTAATTCTTGTAAATTCCTGTATTTGATACTCTTCTTTCTGATGCCTAGGAAAATTATATTTGAACTTTGTTTTTGTTTTTTTTTTTTGTTTCTTAATCTCTAGTTCTTTGATGGAATAATAAAAAGAGAAATTGAGACTGGGAGACAGCTCAGTCTGTACAGTGCTTGCTACATCATCTTGAGGACTTGAATTCAGATCCCTGACACATCCAGGGAGAAGCCAGACGTGGTAGTGTGAGTCTGTTACCCTGGGGCTGAGGTTGGAGGTTAAAGGGACAGAAACAGGATGATTCTGACCTATTCACTGAGCTCTGGATTCATCGAGAGACCTTATTGCAATAAAGTGGATAGTAACTCAAGATCCAACATGGGCCACTGGCCTCCGCACACACGTGCAAGAGCCTCCCCTCAACATGAACACGTACACACAAATACATACTATATGTAAAAAATAACAGTGAAGTATGAATAAGAAGAGAAAATATCTAGAGAGGGAGAGAATCTTTTAAAAATGACCCCTGGGAAAAACTTACCTTTTTAATTCATGTATGCATTAATATTTTTGTGTACTTTTTAAATTTTTGTTTTGGTTTTGTTTGAGACAAAATCCCTCTATGTGGCCCTAGATACCCTGGAACTCTCTATATAGATCAGGGTGGCCTAGAATTCACAGAGATCCACCTGCCTCTGTCTCCCAAGTGCCGATACTAAAGGCGTGCTTTTAATTGAGCCTATGTGTGTAGAATTCTGGGCACTGAAAAGCCACTCAGTTAATTATAGTTAACATGGGAGTAATATAGAGAAATAGCCAGAAAGCTTCAGATCAGAAAGAACCAGGAATCTAGGGTTTAACTTCCATGGGTCTGGATCAGAGCATTTGGGTTTAAATGAAACGCTGGGAGATGTAAAATTGAATGCTAACTAAGTTTAAGTGGGGGGCTGTCTGTGCCAGGCACTGTTCTAAATGCTTAAGCGTTTTAACCTAGGACCAGACCCTGCAAATGGATTCAGTACTTCGGTCAATTCGTCCCTTCCCACGTCACTCCTCTTAATTACATTCAGTATCACTATTTGAAGAGCTGGAACTTTTCAGCAACATTTTCATGTGACAAGTCTATGAAATGTGATACGCGCCACACTATCAGGATGATTGGGCCCTGACCTCAGACTTCAGGGGAGGCGAGGAGTCCAGTTAATGACATGGAGTTGTATGAGTCACAACTAGAGAACTACTTTCTTTCCGTAGTGGGTCTGAGAATGGGGCAGGCAGACCTGGCAGGGGTGATTATCAACGTAACTTTTCCAGGGCTGCTAGGAATGTCAGCGGAGAGCGATCAGAAGGAAAGTCTGGAATGCCCTGACTGATTGTGAAACTCACCATATAATGTACCAAGGACAGCCAAGAACTATGTGTTTCTTAAGATTTTTGATGTTCGCCAGTCAGAGTCCTGACGTAGAAAAAAACAAGAAAAAAAAGTTGAAATAACCTTCCCAAACTGCCTTGAGCATACAACTCACGTACTAGGCCAGAATTTTCAAGGTGGCAGGCATACTGTAGCTCTGTGTCCTTGAGGAGACTTTAAAAAGATGAGGGTGCGCTCTCCGGTCTGGGCTTTATCCTGAGGCAGCATTTCCCATGTCTTTCTGTCTGTCTTACTCTTCACAGCCCCACTGGGGACCAGAGTGAATTTGCTTGGCTGGTTAAAACCCAGAGGCTGGGAACATCCTGGTCTTACTTGTATTCAGAGCAGCACAGGAGCATGGGCTGCCAGCCCAGGGGGGCTGCTCACACGGTCCTGGCAACAAGAACGTTCGAAAGCTTTTCGATGTTTTGTCTGTCGTGTTCTTAGGCACTGGCAGTCAAACCCCAAAGCTCACAGGCTCCCTCTCCCACAGAGCTACATGGCCAGCTCCTGGTTGCGTTCCTCAACAAAACCTGTGCTTGAGCTCTCTGATTTAAGTTGCTTTTGAAGGCAATCCAAACACATTTATCATCCCCTTAATTGAGTAGATAGAGGAGAGGCTGTTTTGTTTACTAGTGTAGGGAACCTTCTTTGTGCAAAAATAAAACAAACAAGTCTGTAAATGACCACTAATGTTCCAGCCAAGACTCCACCGCAAGAGCCTTCACAGCCGGCTCCTCAACTACAGAGGCCTTCCCTGCACCACATTTTCTTCATAGTTCTGGAGTGTTCTAAGTCGTTTTACAGAGTGCTGCTCCCTGGTTTGCAGTTTCCTCTGAGAAAATGAAGAGTCTGTTTTGTCTTTTTCTTCCCATCCCCCCATCCTGCTAAATACAAGGTAGGCCCTCGTCCTCATTCCCTTCCCGTTGCTGTGATACACACCGTGACCAAAAGCAAGCAGGGGAGGAATGGGTTTATTTCAGTTTACAGTTCCAGGTAACAGTTCATCCCTGAGGGAAGTCAAGGCAGGAACCTGGAGGCAGGAGCTAAAGCAGAGAGTAAGGAGGAGCTGCTTACTGGCTGGCTCTCATGGCTTGCTCAGCCTGCTTATAAAATCCAAGACCACCTGCCTAGGGGTGGCACCACCCCACAGTGAGCTGGGACCTTCCACTTTAATCCTTAAATAAGAAAATGCCTTCTAGGCATACCTGCAGGCCCACATGCTGGAGGCAATTCCTAGCCGAGCGTCCCTCTGCCCAAATGGGTTAGGTTTGAGTCTAGTTGACCCAAACCAACCAGCAGCGTGCTCAGGTGTTTGCAGAAAGAATGAATGAGTGCTTCTTTTGCAATGGTATCTTAGCTCTTATATGAGGCAGCTTGGGTCTGAGACTTAAGTTCTGAGAGTGAAACAGGGCAGGCTTGCTGTTGTTATTGTTGTTTTAACCTGTTTCCTGGCTTTCTCAGCATCCACGTGGCCCCAGGGAAATCCAGTCGAGAATGTGAACTCTGGCATCTGCTCCACTGCTTCCTGGCTGCGTGGTGTTGGGTAGCTCACCCAACGTCTCTGTGCCCAGTTTCTTCACCTGTGTTTGGCAAGAATAACAGTTCACCTATTCCTTGGAAAGGATTCCAGAACACGGTGTTACACTATCAATTACTGAACCAGACCTAGTACTAGAACTTTCCATGAGAAACTCATGTCTGAAGCGTTTGATTCACAAGAGAGAGAGGCAGCTGCCGGAACACCACTCTTTAGATTGCCCAGAACCTCTCTTAGACCCAGGATCTCTGGCCTACATTTCCACAGCACACGTCTATCTTGATGCCACTGGTCATGTCAGAAAGGCTTCCAAGGTCGTGGTGCTTCTGCACTGCAAACAGCTTTGATCTTAATGTGCCAAAGGTGGGTGCAGTAGAACGGGTCCTGAGGAGAAGCAATTGCTCTGGGACTGGACTACGCTGCTGACCTCTTGCATGAAGTGATTGTTGCCATTCGACTGGAGTAGAACCGGATGGTTCTACATGTTCCTTTTCCATCCTGCTGTTCTATTGTCTGCCAGATGTTCTTCAAGTCTTCTCCCCTACATATTTGCCGATGTGTTCTTTAAGAGCTCCTCAATTTACTTGCTCCATGTAATTAAATGAAAGCCACTTTGAAAGTACTATTTTATTTGCAGCTCTTGGGGGAAGTTGGGAGTGGCATTTGGTAACAGTAACCAACCTGCGCCTTTGAGATAGACAAGACAAGGATCATAATAGAGGGAACCTGAGCTCTGGGGTCCAAAGTAACAGTGTGACATGGACAGGTTCCTCTGCTTCCTGGGATTTGGGGTTTCTCAAGGGTTTCCAGAGACAATGCATACAGAGCAAAGTCTGTGGTCACAGTTATATTCTATCTGTGCACAGCAAGTCCATGAGCACAGTGGCCGGTGCCCTAGAGTATGTCTGTGGAGTTGGAAAGGAAGTCCTCAGATGCCTGGTTTTGCTATAGAAAACATTGCAGATGCTGGCAGAAGCTAGGCATGCTTTGTGTACACTTGGTTAAATACTCCTGAGTGTCTCTAATTCCCCTTTGGGGAACTTGCTAAGCTCCTTCAAAGGCCCTGCTGGGATTTCAGCTCCTGGCATTAACTGACTACTAGGCTTCTTCCTCCATCCATGGGAAGCTGCACAGACTCGACCCATAATCCAAGGTCAGGACTCGAATCCTTACAAGCTCTTTGGTGTGAAAGCCTCAAGGCTTAAGCATGGAAACTGGCCTGAAATCTCAGTGTGGTTACCTACAGGCCGTGGCATGTGCCCCACCCAAGTAACACAGTAACAGCTGCTTTTCGTCTAGGGGAAAGAGGGTGGAGAGGTGCAATAGATTGTGTCTCCCCACCCTCACCCTCCAACTCATATGCCAAAACTTAATCTTTGCGTGAGGGTATATGGAGCTGGGGCTTGTGGGAAGGTGTCTTAGTCACTGTTCTATTGCTGTGAAGAGATATCAAGACTATATATATATATATATATATATATATATATATATAGCATTTCATTGTGGGCTTGCTTACAGTTTCAGAGGGTCCATTATCATCATGGCAAGGGAGCATAGTGGCAAGCAGGCAGACATGTGGTGCTGGGGAAGTAGCTGAGATTTCTATATCCTTATACGTAGGCAGAGAGAGAGAGAGAGACTCTGGGCTTGGCATGGGCTTTAGAAACCTCAGAGCCCCACCCCCAGTGACATACTTCCTCCATCAAAGCCACACCTCCTAATCCTTTCAAATAATGCTATTCTCTGGTGACCAAGATTCAAACATATGAGCCTATGGGGGCCATTCTTATTCAAACTCCACAGAAGGCAACTAGGTCACCAGAATGGAGCCCTCATGAATGTGATTAGTGCTCTTATGAGAAGGTCTCCAGAGAGTCCCTGTTCTCTGACGTTAAGACACTAGAGAAGTCAGAAGTACATAACTCGGAGGCTTCCACCAGGCCCCAAGCACACTGGGATCCCATCCTTGGATTCCCAGCCTCCTGAATGGTGAGAAACAGTTTGTAAGTCACCAGGTCTGTGGTATACTTCATCACAGCACCCCCGGCTGACTAGAAAAGAATGAGGACGCCTCTAGACGGAGGGGCACAAAGGGATCTGAATTCACTGGGAAGAAGCCGGTGATTCCCAGTGCCCCATTCATAGTCTGTTCCTCTCCTAATGTTGGGGGGACATCGAAGGCAATAGATGGGAGTTCAAGGTGGAAATGCCTTCTGCTAGGATGTCTGTGATGATTGTGCTCACTTCTAGTTTAGTAGTACCATGACAGAATGCTTTCCTACAGATTCTCCTTTGATGCCTTTGGCACAAAGAAATACATAGAGCAGCGAGCTAAATCTTCATAATTAGGGGGTGGACATGAGGTCTTTGAGTCTGCAAGGATAGACACTTGATTATGACCCTGTCGCCGGTCAAATGGAAACAGAGTCGGCTCCAGGATCAAGCCCATCTTCCTCTCTGTGTGGAATAACTGTAGAGTCACTGTCTGATAACATCCTGTAGGAATAGCTTGTGTCTACAAGGACTCTGGAGCTGAGGCTGGGGCTGGCTGGAGGAGTAGAATCCTGCCAGCCAGACACAATCTGCAGCCAGTCTGTCCTTGCCAATCCTCGGCAGCTCATCGGAAAAGTCCTCCCAGGACAGGCACAGGTAATGGAGCGTCTGTGGCTAAGTGGGGAGCTTGTAAAAGAACCCCACTTTGTTTTCACCCCTTCCTGTAGTTGGACTTGCATATACATGTGTGGTATGATTGGCATGTTTGCTTTTTCTAAAACTTAAGCTCTAAAATGAGATCCCATTAATCATTATGACAGGCCAGGGGGCGGAGCGGCAGCTTTCAGCAGGGGATGCACGAGCTGCCTCCAGAAGGCCTCCCATATCCATGGGGATAAGTGAGCCACCGCACCCACTAGACCTTCTTTGGGAGACTGTTGAGACCGATCAAGAGTGTGCTGATCTTTCTGACTTAAGCAGAGAGCTGCGTTATATACGTTAAATACAAAGATTATTGTCTCAAAGAGAAAAATTTGTGCATGATGGTTAATTTTTACCAACACACAGTTGGCAAGCGTGACAGTGACTGATGTGCTTCTAGGTGCGCTATGTATTAACAAGATTCTGCCAGAGACAAGGGTGCTGCTGAAGTGGAGCCTTCCTTTAGAAGCTCAGTGCCTACGGGCACCCTCGCATCCCCACTCCCTGTTATTCCAACTCTTTCCCTGACTGATTGAAGTGCTTCAACTATGGGGTTGTCTTCAATTCCTGTCAAATGTTACTGAAGTAGAAAGTTTTGTATACATTCTTAACAAAAGAGTTTCTGAGGCTGGTTGCTGGTTCTTTATGTGTGAAATGCACACATGCACAATCACTGTTTTGAAGGGCAGTTTTACTAGCTGTTGAGCACATAAGCCTTAGAACCAGATTTTAAATCCTGGCTCCTCCTTTTGCCAGCTGTGAGAACTTGGGCAAACTACTTAACCTCTCTGCGCCCTTTCCTCACCTGTGAAAAGAAGATAACAGCACCTACCTCATGGGTTATTAGAAGGATTAGATGGATTAATACATGTAGAGCACTTAAAATAGTGTCTGGCACACAGCCAGAACACTCTCTCAAATTAATTGACTGCTTACTGTGGCTTTCTGGGCATTTTGAGCTTCTGATGCTGTCACATGTCATCTAAAACAAGTGTGTAGATTTCTCTAATTTACACATCCTGTAGGAATAACATTTTGCTACGTGTAAATCTTTAGAGCTGAATTATAAGGGTCATTTACAGTTCCATCATGGACGCAGTGAAGGTTTGGAAAGTGCTAGGTCATCTGGGACTCAACAACAAAATAAAAGCACGCCTTTCAGAGGGAAAATAGAACAAATGCAAAATTCCAGCCTTTGCTATTCAAGGCCAGGAAGGAGAAGCCTCCAACAGTGGTTACCTATGTTTTAAAAAATAATTCTGAGCCCAACTAACCGCACAGAAATGGGTGTTCTCTTTGCAGATTGGATGAAGAACCACTAAATGCCAAGGAGAAAGCATCAATCCCACAGCTCGAGGCCTCTTGCAGGGGACCCCACATCGGCATCTCAGGTGTCAGCAATGCCTCCTACCTCTGTATTATGTACCTAAGACAAATTACAAGACGGGGCTGTCACAAATGTCAGAATTGCACCTGCCACACTCATGTCACCAGGGACTGCTTTGGCAAATACTTCTTCAGTTCCCTTTGTCCCAAGGATGCTGCTTCAGTTTGGAGGTTCTGGGAAAAGATTAAGTACAACTCAGAGACGGGGAGAGGAGACTCCCAGGAATGGCCATGGTACCCCACAGCAGAGTAGAACCCCATTTCTGATCTGTGGGGGTCACCTTGTTGACACTTAATGTGCTTTGTGATCTGTTATTTCAGAAGACTGCGTCCCATCTTAAACAGGGGTGCCATTAACTACATACATCCCTTTCAACAATGTCCTACCTATCTGGGTAGCACCTCTTCTTAGTTTTGGGGAGAATAATTTCTAGACAGATGGTTATATATCATAAAAGCACAACCATTTGCAGTGCCCACAATTACCCTTATTAACCATTCATTTAGCATTCACTTTTCCATTTAATACTTCTTCAAATCATTTTATTATTTTGCATGGGCATTTTTCCTGTATGAATGTATGTGCACCATGTGCATACAGTGCTCTCAGAAGCCAGAAAGGTGATCAGATTCCCTGGGACTGGAGTTACAAAGAGTTGTGAGCCACTGTGTGTGTGCTGGGAATTCAACCCAGGTCCTCTGGAAGGTTTTCTCTGTGGTAACCCTGGCTGTCCTGGAACTCACTCTGGAGACCAGGCTGGTCTCAAAAGTCATGGAGATTCACCTGCTTCTGCCTCCTGAGTGCTGGAATTAAAAGCGTGTGTCACCAACACCCGGCTGTCTCTTCCATTTTTAATTGAGTAAAGAAAAGAGGCTTATTGTCTGGCTCCCATGCACCATTAGCAACAACAAAAGCCCAAGAACAAAGATGCTTTACACATGCAGTTCCATGTGTAGTCACATGACCCCAGTGACTGGAGGCAGGGACGGTTTCTTGTTAAGAAATCTGATTAAGCAAATAATCACTGGCTATTCTCCAAAGGCCTCACCCTCTAGTGTCTTCTCATGAGATTTCAGATTTGTACCTTAAAACTAAGAACCCACACAAAACAGGAATGCACATGGCCCAATCATTCTCGCAAAAACAGGGCGTTGGTTCCTCAGAGGAAGGAAGGACACCTATGCTCTGTGCCTGCCATGAGAACACATGCCTTTCTCAGGCAGGAAGAAATCTGGACTTTTACCTGCTGGTCTACTGAGCTTTAGTTTGATTTTGCTCTTACATGGTTGGTGTTATGATTTGAACCTTGTGCCCCTACAGGCTTGTGTTTTGAGCACTTGACCTCTAGCTTGTAGTGTCATTCGGAAGGCTGTAGTGCCCAGCTGACTGAAGTAGGTCACTAGACAGGAGTGCTTGAGGGTTAGCCTGCCTGGGGTTCCAGAGTCCCTTTCCTGCTTCCTGGGAACCATGATGTTGACAGGTACCCCCTCTGCCATGGCTGAGCCTCTCAGCTATGCTTTTTACTACTATGGTGAAGACAGTCTGAAACCATGAGCCAAAATAAATCCTTCCTTCCTTCAATTTTGTCACTCGGATGAGAAAAGTAATAGAATAAGATACTTAAGAATCTATATCTATTTTTTCAGAGATAAAGTTAGACATATTATTTATTTGTTTTACTGTGAAAACAAATATCAAGAAAAAAATTAAGAGAGAGAGAGAGAAGCTGGCAGATCGTGCTGCAAGTTGAAGTGGCTGTTCCTTTGAAATGAACTTCTTTCAAAAGATGGTTCATTCCAACACACATTTCCTGACTTCAGGCCAGACGCCCTGCTGAGGCTCACATAAAGACACCAGACTGGTCAAAGTTTAACTCAGTTTTATTGTCCACTTTTGAGTATTTTAAATTGTACAGCATGCTGTCTGCCAGAGTACCCATACATCTGCGTTTTAGAACCTAGGAGATAACCAGAGTTTTCCAAGGGCCAGGGAAGGCTACTTCCAGATCTTTTGAGACATTTCTATCACACAGGATAGCTATTTAACACACACTGCCATTCTCCCCATCAAACCACAGAAACAAGTTTGTCCACAATTTTCCTTAATGAAATCTACTGTACAGAACATAAAGCCCAGAGAACACACATCTGCAGTACACACGACACTTGATCAACTAGACAGAATTCTACAGAAAGCCCTATTCCCCTTGTATCACACACATGGGAAGTGTTTAAAATTGATACACAATTTTCAGTAACTAAGCAGACTTCATAGACTGGTGCCTCCTTTGGCAATTATCTGGTCCTCAATATTCATTTAAAAACTCAAAATTATGCTATGAAGCAGTTTTAAACAGTGATGTTCTTTAGCTGGTTCAAGGTAGTCTGGATGAGACAATGAATTGAAACCTACCTGATGACAAACTTCTGCTACTCCCCAATGTCCTCTACTTAGAGTCCCAACAGTTCCTGCCCTTCAAAGGAAGGGACTGTTGAAGCTTTATGTTCCTTTAGCTAATCCTCTAGGAAAGTGAAGCTGATAGGAACCCCCAACCCCTCAAGCTCTGGAGAAGCCTTGGTAGTGTCCCGAGACTGGGAAAACATTTCTCTATATGAACTTGAAGGCTCCAAGCAGCCACTGGATCTACATTCTAGACAATTTTTCTCTTCATTTATTCCATTTCTACAAATTCTAATTTTCTTTGCCATACCATTCTATATCATTTAAGAGACTTATCTTTTTCTGTTCTACTGCCATCCAATAAAGCAAACTGTTCAGCATCTGAAGAGATGATACTTTCACACAGGATTCTCTAAGAACTGGCCAAAATGCAGTTGGTGTTAGAATTCCCAACCATTAACTGCTATCTCCCATAGCTTTTATTATCAGCAACCTGCTGTCCTGCAGGTTGAGGTTATGTAAACCACCTAGCTGTTCTCATACAGCACCTCAGAGTAAGCTTTCAAGTAGTAGGCATGAAACATGCCTACTACATGCCTACATGAAACATGTGAAGAGTACACATCCACATGCATACTAGCAACATGCAGCATATGACCAAAAATGTAAGCATCCAGTTGGTTGTTCAGAGTAAGTTTGTTACATTTAGACTATAGGGTGTACTACTCTTTCAACAATGAAAATTTTATAAACATGGCCTTTTTAAAAAGTGGCCTGAGAGTATACTGTCCTGATAAAAGAATTAATAGATAAAGTGAGATTAAGGGATCCACTTGAATAAACTTATAATCTGTTCAACAATGAGCCTGCCTTTTAGTCACAGTGTGAGAAAATTAAATTAGAAGTCTTGTAAAGACCAGAGCCAGATGAACTGACTGGCTGATCAGCAACTAGCAGAAGAATCTCTACAAGACATCAAAGCCAACTTTCTGTGTGAATAAAAGTACAGTGAATTTTTTAAGGCCCGTGTGGAGATCAAGTAGTGTGAACTACAATAGATGCTGCCTTTTGAAACTTGAAAGTGCCCCCCAAATATTTCAGAAGTAGAAAATGGGAACCTAGAGGAAATTGCTTTAGGAAGAATCTAAAATAATCCATTTTTATAATGGATATTAATGAAAGCCAAGAACAAGATATTACTGACCTGTGCCCAATGTCCAAACACAAAGTAGCACAGTTTGTCTAAAGGGCAGTAACAGGTCCTATAGAAGAGAAGTATTGAATTGGTAATCCTCTTAAAGGCCAATGCTTCAGCTTCCAAAGTCAGAGGCAAACATAGACACAAGCTTCTAATCTGGCATCAGTTAGGTACCTGATAAGGTTTGCAAACTTGCCCTGCAAAGGACCCTTCCATCAGACTCCAAATAACCAAGCAGTTATGTTGAGCAGACAGTGGCAACAAAATAAAGAACACAGTTAAACACAAAATCATCTTTGTGAAATAAATACTTCAATAGAAGTTGCCTTCTTTCCATGCCTAGTTAAAAACGAAACACATGTAAAGGGCAACAGCTAACAAATTAAGTCAAAGCAGTGTCGCTCTGTTAGGGAAGGTCTATACAAAAAGAATCTGGAGGGTAATATACACGGTCCTCCACGTTTTAAACATGTGTATGCTCATCTACACTAACTTTTTCTACCCCCACCTTCACAGCCACGAGAAAGCCTGAAGTTCCCACCATCGTGGACTTCACTCCAGTGATGCCAGCTGCAGGAGACAGTGTGAGCTCACACTTCTTGGGCATGTAAGATGACAGGATGAGTCATTTCTCTGAGATGGTTGGGGATGTTACTAACTAACCCTCAAATTGGCTAAAACAAATACCAGCACACAGTATTATCGACTTACTTAAACCTGTCGGTTTCCCTTGAAATTCTACTACTTAGCAATCGATCCTTTTAGTATGCCCAACTGGAAGTCAGGGAGTCACCTTTAGATTCATGGTTCTGAATAAAGTAATTAACTAAAGTTAAAAAGAAAAACAATCCCGTTATACTGATTTTCCACCCCCTAACTGTACCTAGAGGAAGATAAAAAGCCTATTTGGTGCCAAAGGAAGAATTCAAATCAGCAGTTTGCAAATCTCGTCTTTGACTTTCCCCTGAGGGGCTTCTTTTCCGACTTCTGGAATGATATTCTTTAGGACTATCTCCTCAAGCACATGATGGTTGTGAAGAGAAAGAGGCCATCTGATGCAGGATCCAGGAGGAAGCAGTAGGGGAGGAGGGGGCAGCCCCATCTCCACTCATCCCTTTCTGCGTTTTCAACTCTTCTGTGGAATGATGTTCACACAGTGGGCTGGCAGAGACTAGTCACTGCAGGTTCACCAGCAAGCAGCTCAGAGGTGAACTGGATGATTCTTCACATTTCATAGATGCGTCTGAATGAGCAAATTCTATACTGCTACTGTCAAACTGTTTTTCTGCCTTGAAGAAATCTGCTTTGCATTTTAACAGGCGCCATACTAAAAGGTATATTTTACAGATCCAAAGATATGACCAGGATATTTAAAATGCTCTCTGGGGTTGGTTTTGGAAAAGTGTTCAGAATGAAAATTTTGAACCCTATAGCAGCACTTTTTTTTTTCCCCCTAAAAATATAAAGTAATGTGTTTATTTTACAGGAAGCCAGACAGTCGAGGCAGAGCACGGTCACTGATTCCACGGCACTTGGTTGTCATATCTAGGATGGCACAGCAGGGCGCTCCATTCCACCGGGTCAGTGCACTGCAAGGACCTTGAGAGCCCACACGACCCTGGGGGCCAAGGCGTGGTAACGGTTGTGAGCAGAAAAGTGGGTGTTTTGCAACCACCTCCTTCCATTTTCTTAGGAGAACGCGCATGTCTGTACACACAAAGTCTACACAGCTCAAACACCTGAATCCGCTGTACTACAGATGGCTGGGCAAGCAAGTGTAAAAAGAAATGGAAACTGTATAGGAGGGGAAAGTAAAGGAACTGGTGACTAATATAGTCCTTTTCATGCTACGTGGAGTCGTATCTGTTGAAAAAGAATGAAAGAGAGAACACAGGAGTTAGGGATCAGCAGAGTTTAGTTTCAGTTTAGTTCCTTTAGTTTCAGTCTAGATGTTTATAGAGCAGAGCTGTCCAATACAAGCACAACATGAGCCACTTATCGAATTTTATTTTTCAGTGTCTGCATTAAAACAGAGAAATGAGCATGCCTTTAATCTCAGCATTCAGGAGGCAGAAGAGGCAGGCGGATTGCTTTGAGCCAACCTGGTCTACAGAGTGAGTTCCAGGATAGCCGGAGTTACAGCAGAGAAACCCTGTCTCTAAAAAAACAAACAAACAAAAAAGTAAAAATGAAAGGGAAACTAAACGTTAATAACACATTTATGTGGTCTAGCATTAAAATATTGCTCCAGTACGTGCGTGTGGAGCTGTTTGTCGCTACAGCACGGTCATCGAGTGATGTTTACATACTCTCCCCTTCTGAGAGTGTTTCCACTCTTATGCGTACTTTTCCTTCCCCATTGGCACTTCTCAGCTGGGACTTGGCTAACATAATGGATAATGTAACTTCCTACATCCTGGATTTAAGTACTCTGTCCTGACATAAATCTCAATATTCTCTTCCAAAAGTCAGTATGTTCTGAATCTGTGTGCAAGTCAGAGTAACACAAAGCACTTCCTGCCCTAGGAGACAATCAGACAATATCACTGGTTAGCCAGTACACGCGTCACGGGACAGGTCAGGTGACCAGATACAGACGTTGCACAGAGGGGACTGGTTTGGAAGTGTTTCACTCCAATGAAGTCATGAAAGTACACCACCCCCTTTAAGTTCACTCTGCCTCTCACTGGAGGTCTGTCCATCTGACCCTGGACAAGTCCCCAGGGTGGGAATCTTAGACCAGTCCTGCCTGGAAGGAAGCCCTGAGTGTCTTCCTTTAACTC
The DNA here is from genome assembly GCA_026225945.1 of Cricetomys ansorgei. Lineage (NCBI taxonomy): Eukaryota > Metazoa > Chordata > Mammalia > Rodentia > Nesomyidae > Cricetomys > Cricetomys ansorgei. The sequence continues at coordinate 5,199,561 of JAMJFZ010000716.1, read as the reverse complement.
TAGTAAGAGATCAACACTCAGAACATACCAGAAGAATCAGTTCCTGCAAGCACCATGGGAGCCTGGCCCAGCTGTAATCTGGCCTGTAGATTTCCTGCAGAGCTCCTGGCACCCTAGGGTTGAAGAAGCTGAGGACATGATGGGCAGGTGCTGCCTCATCCTTGGAAAACCAATAGAAGTGGCATGACAGGAAATATGACAGACACAAAGAGTCTCCTGAGTTTAAACAAGACTCCATAACGTGACAGACTGTACTTCCTGTTCACCTCTAGCCTTCAAACCAAACTGATGCCTGCCTGCAGTGCTTCACAGTCCTGCCACGATACGTTCTCCATCTTTGTTTCTCTTCGGCCTCCTCCTTTATAACATTGTAAGCAGCATGATGTTTTGTGTAAATAAACAGAACATAAACTATATATAAATAAGAGGAAGGAGAGAGGAATACGGAACAGAAGAGAAACTGGACAGGAGAGAGGCCATTTCATTCTTTTTAAGAATACCCATTCCTCCTGGACCCACACAGTAAATATGCAGGAATCTCATTTGCTATCATTTCCCATGCTTACTACCCTGCCTGATTAAAAGAGACTTCAACAGCCTTGGATGAAAATCTTTTAATTTCTAGAAGTTACACAGAGAGAAAACAGTTTGTAGGAAAGGCATGTTTCACATCCGGCCTTTCTCCAGAGAGCCCACGCTCCCTGATGCAGAATGAAGTTGTCATTTACAATCCACTTTACACTGAAAGCCAACAGGAAGGCTCTTTAAATACCAGCACTGAGTTTCTACTCCACCTAAGGGTTCATTCTCCCAAACATATCTTCACCTGGGCAGAGGGGAATGGTCTTCCTGTGCCCAGAGGCAGGGAGGTGCTGGGTGCGTACCTTACATTGTGAGTTTATGGCCTGACGCAATGGCTGCAGGCAACCCATGTTGACACAGGAAGCATTCAGCACACAAACGCTGTGGCACAGCCTCAAGAACTCCAGCAGACCATGGAGTGACAAGATTTCCACCAGAAAGATGGCATTCAAATCCCCCACTGCCCCCACATACAAGATCCTGCACGTTTGGGCTAAACAGCTTGAAAGAAATGGGGGACCACAAAGTAGGCCCAACCTGCTTAGTTTAGTCGTCTCCGGGACAGTGAGAAAGAGGTGGATTGCGACAGGCTGCTTCGTGAAAAAGCAGAAGCCGAGACACCGTCCTTTCCTCACTGTGGTGAAGTGTCCCCCTCACGCAGGTTCTCAGATCATCTTGTGTCAGCCAGAATACCTCCACCCATCATCCCACTTCCTGGATGCCATCCCCTCCGATGATCGCACCACAGAAAATGGAAGCAAACGTTGTAGGCAAACCATTTTGCTCCACAAGAAAACCATACTGGCGTGTTTTCATCCCAGCAGGCGAGGAAATGCTGAGACCTTTAACACCCACTTCTGTGGACTTTTTCTCCAGTTCTGTAGAAAAGTTGCTCACTAGACCAAACCAAGAGACCAAGCAGTGTACTGGCCTGAGGCTCTGCCAAGCCGAGGCCAGCAATTCAAAGTGGGAACGTGTGACCAGATTTAGAAGGAAATAAAACCATTTTGCTTTAGAAGGGGTGGAGGAGGCTGAAGAAAGAATCTAATTATATGTATATATACATATGAGGGTTTTGCAAGAAGTATTAAGATTCCACCCCTCAACTTTGGCTTTTGAAATTGCTTGGAGTGGATTTAAGCTTAATCCAAACAGTACATAGTTTTATCTTTCCCTTTGCCTTTCTACAGCTCAATCCCCATTTCTAAGAATTACCAGTTGTGCTTTGTTTATCACTGTGGTGCAATCTGCTGCAGAGGAACCATTCCACATTTATGTCTGGGAGAAACACACAGCCTGGACTACCGAAGCAAGCTCTCCCTGGTGCCACGTCTCCGTCCGCGTTCCAGGTGGTAGCTGCAAAGCCAGTAGCATCGTCCACTGCAGGTACCTCTGTCCTGGTTCCTGCAGACCCACTTCTTTCCTTTTGACCCCAGCCTAACAACTGCTATAAGATTGGTCAGTATAGTGAAGGTCAATTTTTTGCTAAGTTCTTATCGGGGTTTCTTTTTCAGTTCTTTCCATATTGCCTTATTGGCTCCCTGTATCAGGATCCTAAACTTTGCATGCATTGCTGTGCAACAGCCAAGAATCTTCTCTGAAGCGACAAGGATGGCTACTCTCTTCACATACTCCAGCCAAGGTCATGCAGAGAAACAGAATACAGAAGCAGCACAGGGAAGTAGCTGCTGTCTATTAAAGCAGCCATCAAAGAGGTCTGCAAAGGACTAAAGCAATGCCAACTAGCTAAGGGTTTTCAAAAAATAGTCTTCTGTTTAAAATGTCATTAATGCCTACAATCATATGCACATACCCACACAAAAACACACCAACACATATTTAAATAAAAAGTTTAAAAAGTAAAAGGGCTAGAGGGATGGTTCGGAGGTTAAAACTACACACTGCTCTTACAGAGGATCAGAGCTCAGTTCCTAGACACATGTAAGTCAGTTCATACCCTCCTGTAACTCCAGCCCCAAGGGAGCTGACACCCTCTTCTGGCCTCTGGAGGCATCTGTACTTACGTGTACATTCCTACACAGATACACCCAGACCTACACGAAATTAAAAATAAAACTTTTTTTTAAGAAAGTCACTTACGGTAACTTATTGGTATGAATCATTCATTTAATGTTTTAGTTTTTTAATTTATATAATACACAATATAAGCCATAAATACTAAAGTCCTCTGATGCCACTGTCCTCTTTAAGGGTACAAAGGGTCCTAAGGACAAAAAACTTTAGGAACTGGCACACAGAAGCTCCAAGTCCCTGGCCTAGGGCCCACCTTAGTTTGACCCTTCTCTTTGGAAGAAAGAATAAGGAGCCCTGGCTAGATGGTGTGAGCATGCCAGAAAAAGGCACAGCAGCTGCTTTTGATAACAAGCACTGACTCTTCCCTCGGCCCACAAGGTCGCTAAAAGTGGGATGAAAGCATGGCTTCCGGTCTTTTGTGTCTGCCTGCTTTCTTTGGGTCCTCTGCTTAGAACTTCAGTTTGGCACGTTAGCCACTCACAGATCTCCATCTAACCTAGCTCATCCCCTTTCGAGGCTAAAGGCACAGTGATATCATTGTCCTACCCTGCAGACACTGCGAGTTTCAGGAAGAGGAAAACCCTCACGACAGCTTCCTTACTCCCTAACTCCCTACCCAGTACCCCTGCATCTCCTACTCCTGCACGAAGGCAGTTATCCATGAGGGTTAGGCTGTACCCTAAAAGAGAAGTCACCACCTCCTAAGAATCACCAGCCCCGCAGCAATAAGGGCTTCTGTAGACCCCCAGAGAACTAGAACTGAGACAATAACCAGACCTCAGCTGAATGAATGAACTCTGTGATCCTCTAAGTCACCAGTGGCTAGGATTTTTGAACAGTAGTACGGATGGTCTGGAGGTTTCGAGGTGGCTGCACCTGTCTAAAAGATTCCTGCAGGCCACCAGTAAGATTCAGTGTCACAGTTTCAGGAGCCAAGCTGACAGTCGCACCTGGTCCATCCATCCTGTGCAGCAAAGCAGTTTCTGCTGAGGCCAGAAGCAGCATGAGCTTCTTAGGGACACACAAGATTATTTACTTGTAACTGAGTGTCACAAACAAGAAGGGCTGACAGTGAAGGGTCACCCTAACAATGCTGCAAGACACATGGGACTTGGGTAATTCAGACAAAAAGACACACGTGAAAAGACAGGAGAGAGCGAGACAGACAGACAGACAGACAGGGCAGAGACGAAACTCCACTCTTCCTGGATAGGGGAAAGCAGTGGAGAAGATGGGGGTTCTGAGAAGGCTGGAGCGGATAAGCAAAGGAAGACATGCCGATACCGTAATCGAGCCAAACGTTTACGGCTTCAGCTTCAAGTAAGTTAAGACAGTGAAAGGGTCAGGGGCACTGGGAGTCAAGGAAACACGCAGGAGAGAGCTGCATTAGGAAAACACTGAATCTCCATCTCTGCTGCACATCTGGGACCCCCTTACATAAGCCCAGTTTACTGTGATGAGACTAGAAAGCAATGTGTGCATTCCAAGCATACAGGTCCACCAGGGCGGGTGGAGGTCCACACAGGAGCAGGTGCACAGACCAGGAAACAGGAGTTGGATTATCAGGCTGGGTCACAGCTGACTACAGAGGCAGCAAACAGCAGCGAACACAGGCAGAGCTTGGTTATGTATGTTTCCATCCCATATCCAGGAATTTAAAGGTGCCATTTATACTAGTAATTCACGAGTCTGTGCACATTAGAGATCCTGAAGAAGTAGGCCTAAAGAGGACAGACATCCTTCAGTGACATCACGGGTCCAGGGAATGTCCTGTGGGGCAGAGACAGAGGGTCGCATGGGACTCCTGGGCTCCTCGGAGGCCACACTAACAAGGGGATCCTTGCCAGGCTAATGTCTCAAACATGAAACCAGAACAGAAAAACACTGATTTGCCTCATTAAGTATGCTTCCCAAGCCACAGATGAGTTCCTGTGGACTACTACTATGGTCTCCAAAATGGCATCAAACATTTTACCAGGGCTAACCAAAACACGCTCGCACACCTACAGCTTCACACTCGATTCTTCTCTGAGTTTACCTGTCTCCAAGCTACCCACTCAGCAGGGGAATGATGCATTCCAGACACAAAGAGACATGCAGTGGCTTTAACTAAGGGGCCGTGATGCCTTGGTCTGGCGGGGGCCCCTCAGGGGGCAGGGGCAGCACACAGCCGTCACTGTGCTTTGCTGGTATCTCCAATGAAAGCCTCTTCCTGTATTAGACTGTGCTAAGATCAAGTGGTTTGGATTTGTGATTAACATAATTTCTAAATCTGTTTTGGCCTTATGGGTGTGTTAAATATGTAAGAACATGGAATGCATGCCATTTTGATTTTATAAACGTAATAAAATAAGTTCAATCAATGTTGGGGACCAGTGAGGAGAACTGTATTCCTTAGAAACATTCTTTTTATCCTTTTTACCATTCATGTTTGAGAAAATAGGAAAGAGATATCTCCTTCTCTCTCTGTCTCTGTCTCTCTCTCTGTCTCTCTCTGTCTCTCTCTCTCTCTCTCTCTATATATATATATATATATCCCCATATACATCTACACACACACACACACACACACACACACACACACACACACACACACATGCACACACACGGTGGGGTGACGATGGCTCCACCAATGTGCTTTAAAAGTCTAATAGGTGAGGATTCAGCAATGCCCTCCTAGCGCCATCTGGTGGATACATTTGAACAAGTTCCCAACCGGTTGCCAAAGCATTGCCAAGAAAAGGAGCTCTCTCCAGAGCCTTCAGGACCAGAGAACTGGGTAAATATTTAACTGGGTGTCTACACTCAGCGCGGAGCCTCAAACAAGCACTCCACACTGCCGGAGAGGGCCACCTCACACCTCCTCTATTCTCAGGTCTACTGTTCTTCCCTCCCTCCCAGCTGCTGATAACCTATGCGCCTCACTTGCCTGAGAAGCGAAGCCTGATGCTGAGCACTGTGGCCTCTCTGCCCACCCCACCACCTTCTTGCTGCACCTGCACCTCCACCCCTGCCACCTTAGCTGGATGGATTTCACCAGTTGATAGTCAGCTACAATGCCATCTGCTTTTAAAGGGAGAGGCTTCGCACACCCTCCATATCTCTGCCTTCCATCAAACATAACCCATAGTTGCCGACTCATGTACCACCACCAGCAGCCGCTATCCAGTTCCACGTAAACTCCCCTAAAGCTGCCCAAAGTCACCACCAGCTTTCACCAACCACCCAGCCTCTGTCTTCTGTGAGTTTACATCCTCCTCATCAGACCTTCCCCTAGGATCACTTCCATCTTACCACTTGTCAGCTCTCAGGCCAATCTACTTGTCCCCACCCTCCACTCCTGTCTCTGCCCTGTGGCCCTTCTCTCTAAGACATAGACCGTAAACACAATCTGTGGGTCTTCACTCTCTAGGCCTCTGGCTCTGGCCTCTGCTGAGCTAGAGACTCCCACCCACCTGTTGTGGAGCAGTTTCCTCCAAATTAAAGAGTTCTATTCTTAAGACCATGGAAGCAAGCAACCCACAAGTCCCTGAAACTGACCAGATGTATACATACCCGCCCCCCAGGAAGGATAGATAAGCAGTAAGGACTTCAGAAGAGAGTCTCTGACCTGCTGAGCTACCTACAAGCCATGCAGAGAGCACCAGGGTTCCAGCTAGTGTGGGCTTGTCAGCAATGCAGCTGTCTTTGAGCCAACCTGGTTCCTGCAAGCAACCCTAATTAGTCTCATTGGTCCACCAAGTTGGACTTTGCCTTGGTCTGTCATCAGTTCTTTATTTGAGATGAAAAGACATTTATGTTGCATCTCCAGGAGTAGAGTCACACGGCACAAATGGTGCCTAATCATGGACAGACAAAAAAAACCAACCGAAGAAGGGCTGGGGAGGAGTGATTACATGGCCCCTGCAATGGGTGTTAAAACATGTAACTGAGGCGGATCCCCGAGAGGTTGGAACACCTGTGAGAGAAATTCTGCTGCGGCAGCCTTTCCCTGTATGGTATGTCGGATAGTGTGTCTTCTCGTTGTAAGTGGTGGTTGCAGTTTTCACGAGATTTGTGATAGGCCATAAAACCAAGGTCAAGCTGTCTGTTAATGGATTCCCCATCTTTGTGGAATCCCAGAGTGGCTGTCTCCCTCAGCCTGGTATGGGGTGGCATGAATCCTTGATGAATGGGGTCTACCTCATGACTATAGAGTGCCTCCAAAGAGCTGATGGATTAAATAATGTGTTACAGACTCTCAAAATAGTATGTATGAGATCACATGGTGATCATGTGGTATCAGTTGCGGACCCTGGAATGGGTAGAAAGACATGTAACTAGGGCTCAGCCATCTTCCTAGGTAGAACGTGCTGGTTTAAGGGGAACTTACAACGGGAAAAGAACACGTAGCAACTGCTTGCCTTTATATTAGCCCGATTTGGGAAGGACAGTGGATCAGATAGAGGTATCACCTTGCCACTTCTTATGGATGGGTACGAGACTGCAACATAGTCTACGTTAAAGAGCCCTTTCTGGGATCCAAGAGGATGGAGCCTGTGGGAGAACTCAGCTAATGAGGAAGAAGAGAACGAAGTTAAAAGTGATTCAAAAAAAAAAAAAAGCCTTCAAGTCTGACCATTAACACAGAGAAAGGGAAAAAGGGGGAACCCATGACTTATCATGTACATGGGGGCCTTAAAAATGGCCCATGCTAGACCACGATAACCAGGAAGCATCTGTCTCTCAGCTTCTTGAATTGGGAAAGACTTGTAAAGAAGCCATAAAAGGGCGTGTCATGCCTGGCCTGGGGGGCTGTGGGACACGGGTGTGGATGGATCGATCTGAGAGCTGTGGCAATGAAGAAACTGAGCAGCGTGACCCCTCCTCCCTCCTTGAGACAAAAGCTGGGGAACCTGAACTGTCGACATAAGGGAAACCAGTGACTGAACTAAGACGTGAGGTATCACCAGGTGAGTCCTTGTGAACGCCATAGAAGACGAACGGGTGTTACTGAGAGAACTCTTGAGAGAGGCAGTGGCTCCCTCAGCCTGATGGACCTTTTTACAGAAACTTAAAAAGGAGACTGATTTAATGGGGTCACCCGGAAGAGTAGAGGGCCTTGGTGTCTTTGCTGAGAACCACAGTGAGATGCAACCTTTATAATGTAAGAGCAGCTCTGGCAGAACTGAACAACACAGCCAATATGTAAACTGGGTTCATATGCAACACAGCAGCAATCATGATGAAGAAATGAAGGCAAAACGGACAGGGGATCTTCGTGGGCTGGCAAGTGTACCAAGATTTGTGCTGGCCAAATGCTGCGCTAACGAGCTTCTAAAAGCCAGAGCAGTAGTGTACAAAAGATATAAATGATAAAATGACATAGGTGACAAAGGTTAAACTTGTCCTGTTGTGAGCAAAGTATATCAGATGTGCTTAGGTGGAGACTGTTTACCTAGTCCACGGGTGATGAAAAGGCAGGACCACAACACCATGCTGCAGCCTGTCTGAGCCCAGGAGCCAGTTCCAGCGGCAGGCGCAGAGTGCAGCCCTTGGGACTGAGCCTACAACTTGGCTCCACCAGTGATGGCACAGGTAAAGAGTTACACAGCAGCTCTGTGACAAGAACAGGAGGCTGGATGGCTCAAAGGAAATGTCCATAGATACCGGGGGCCAATGGGGTAGTAGTGTCTCCCTCCATACCACTGTATCTGACGTTGCATTCCGCCACCCCACCCTAAGACAGGGTTTCTCTGTGTAACCTTGGCTGTCCTGGAACTTGCTTTGTAGACCATGCTGGCCTCAAACTCACAGAGACCCACCTATCTCTGCCTCCTGAGTGCTAGGATTAAAAGCATAAGCCACCGTGCCTGGCTTCTAATATTGCACTTTTGAAGAAAGAATTTATAAACATGATAAGATCTTCTTGTACTGCATTAGGTTTTCTAGTATGACCTTCGCTACCCAAGACTAACTGGCGCTTACTTGAAGTGGCCGACAATGGTCCTTTAGGGGTCTTGCCACATTCTGTAAAAAGGTTCCTTTACGTAATGCCAACTCTTGAGTATCTTACAGATTTATAAAAGCACGTGGAAGAGCGGTTGAGGTAGCTGTTGAACTTGAAGGCATCCTGCACGAGCAGGAGATAGCACTCCTAGAAGCCAAAAGATTTTTACATAATCGCAGTGTGTGGGGGGGAATCTCATTGCCAGCAGTGGGCTCTCCGGGAGCTGTTGGATAGAGGAGTTCCAACCCTCTAACCCTCACCCCAAATAGCAAAAGGCCATTGTCCTGTTGCTGGTTCCGTGCCAGAACTAAACAGTAGGACCTTACTGGCAAAGATGATGCATGCATTGATTACAAAACATAGAAAAATCAGGCTGGGACTGAACTGGAAGTTTCCTCCCTGCTGTGCGGCTTTCATGAGAGGTGCTGTGTGGGATGCTTGGGGAGAAGTGTCATCAACAATACTGGACCCTGCACGCTACACTATCAAAATGCCAAGCAAGACGTGACTACAGGTGCAATAGTGGCACAGGTGGTTTGGAGTATTACCAACTGCTTCCCAATCAGATTTAAAGCCCTCTTTATAGGAGAGAATTCATTTCTAGTACTGTAAGCCAGAACAGAAATCTGAGGCTGGGGATGTTTACAGGCCCCAATAGAAAAGTAGCTTCCAAGGTTTTATTAAATAGATGTAATGTGCTTGTCAAACTGCCTTTTAAATATCTGTGCATATTCATGTGGATCACTGTTGCTCTCAGAAGTTGGTCATGGAGAGAAACTTCCTTTAGCAAATGATGGCATACCACAGAAACTCATAAACTCTGGTGAGCTTCACCTGAGAACAACACATTTTTGATGTAATATAGTAGCGTAATGCTTGGATTAGAAAGACATCTGGGTTGCCCCCTCTGAGGTTCAGGAAACATCACTGAAGAGAGTATAGAAAGAACATTAAGAGACAGAGGAAGGCATGAAATTTGTGTAGCAATTTCCTCTAAATCGAAACATTCCATCCTGAAAGGAAGCTCATTAACATTTAGGATATAAGCAATTCACAAATGTCAGGAAGTTCCTGAAACATACCAGGTACATTCAGGAATCACCCAGCTATGGGAACAGGATGAATAAAGTATGCTAAAGGGGCTTCAATTTCAGTTCAAGTCATCAAAAAACCACTAACTCACTAAGTGAAGGAAGAAATGAATTGCTATGGTTGTTTCTCTGAAGCCTTGAAACTCTGAAGAGTTCTGATGTTTTTTATCCTTGAGATGGGCTTTCTATACATCAGGCTTGTCTGGAACTCAATATATACTTGAGGATGTGAGGATGACCTTGAATTTTTGATTTTCCTGTTTCTACATCCCACATGCTGAGATTAAAGGTGTGGAGCACCATACAATGTTTGTCTGAGAAGTTCATAGGTTTCAGTCTTCGGTATAAGAGGCCATACCGTGACAAATGATCAACCTTTGGTTGTGCACACCTCACACAAAATATGAGTTTGGAATCCAGTGTGGTGGTTCATACTTGTGATCCCAACACTCAGGAGGCTCAGGCAGGAAGACTGTTGTGAGTTCAAGGCAAGCCTGGGTCACACATAGGGTTACAGGTAAACCTGGCCTTCAGTGGGCTTGGCAGAGCTTTACCGAATTCCATGAGGAAAGTGCCTATTCAGGGCACCATCTGGAAGCCCTGGATAATATATTCACAAAGAACTTGCTGGAAGGTGAGAACTCAGATGAGGGCGTGCCTTCATCAAATGACAACCAGAGCTGCTGTGCAGCAGGTGTTGAGACAGTCGGACTGCTAAGTACCACCCTCCGTCCTTCCCCACCGTCATAAACACATAATGCTTGGCACAGTCTAAATCCCCCTCCTCCAGCTTATGCTTCGAACCCTTGCTCTCCAATTGGAGAAACTGTGGAACTGTTAGAAGGTGCAGCCTCTGAAAGCTCTCCCTGGCTCCTGCTTCCTGTTGTCATTGCTGTTTCCTGGTCCAACACGATGTCAAGAACTCTACCACTAGCTCCTGTCACCAGGAACTAGGTTGCTTCTACCATCTTCTCCTTCATGATGACTGAATCTTCTAAAACAATGAGCCGAAACTGATCTTTCCCCCATTAGGTTATCTCTGCAGGTATCATAGTCACAGTGATACAAAACCTAACTCCCCTTTGGGGCAATGATGTACCCAGCTAAAGAGCTACCTTTTCTAGGCCCCTGTGTAGCCATGTGACTCTGATCCAGTCATGGGGATGTAGGCTCAGTTTTCATGGGTCCTCTGAGGAAGGCCAGAGGACCTGGCTGCTGCACCCAGGAGTGCCGCCTGGCCTTGTTCTGGCTTCCTCTTAAGATACAACACTTGACAAGAAGGCACAAGGCTGAAAGTCTAGTGGAAGTCATTCCGGAGACCATGAGGTGACCTTGAGGAAAGGAGGCACCCACAGAGGACTGTGAGTCTGAGTTAACAGTCTGAGTGTCTGTGGTCTCTGTGGATATTACCAACTATTCCCAGCCCTTGGCTTTCTTCCCATGAGAAACAAACTGCTATTGTATATGAGCCATGGTTATTACAGGGAAGCAGGCATTACATTTTGGTGCATATCAAAATCACTGGCCATCCTTGGTTAAGGGAGGGGGCGGGTGGCTAGGTAGGCCCCATCCAACTAGTAGCCTGGCCTGTTGTCCAGGGTGCTGTCGCCACCCACCTAAGCTGGCACTTTTCTTACTGGTCCCATACATGCTAAGTACACGGTCCGCCCCTGATCTCCACCTCCAGCCCCCACTAGAATTTGAGGCCTTTCTGTGTTAAACTTGCCCCAAATGCCTACCTTTCAGATTTCATCTGTAATACTAACAATATGCAATCAAAACAGTTTGGTAATATCCAATTTAATTTTATTTCAGATTGGAAGCACAGTTTGGTCATGAACGTGTGGCTCATTTAAGATATGGTGATGCTGCTGGGTGTATCGACCCAGTGCAGACTGCCTAGGCCTGCCTTCTGCTTCCTGCTCACCTGGCCAGGCCCTGCCCTATTCCCTGTTGTCTGTGTGAAGCTACTGAAGCACCCTTCCTGAAGCTTTCAGCTGGGCCTTAGTGGTGCTGTCACTGTGCCCTCTGCCAGGGCTCTGCCCCCAATCATTCACTTCACACTTTGATTAAAAAAGGACTGAATAAATAGGAGTTCTCTTCAATTGCTCTTCGTCAAGGCAGCATTTGGTAGATGCTCATCTGCCTTGTCAGCTAGCCTCCCTGGTAAGGGCTCAGAGTCCGGGAGCAACGGTCACGGCCATGTCCTCCTGTCGACACGCCTGAACTCTGAGTTTTTCTGACCCTGCCCACCCACCAGCTCAGCAGAGAGAGAACCCTGCCTCTGTTCAGTTGCTAAGGACGGGCTTGGCTCTTCCCCTTTTCTCTTTGCAAAAGCGTATCACTTGCTCTTGTCTGCTGTCAGAGCAATGCTGAGCACATGGATTGCAGGAATCAGGGCTCAGTGACCACCATTTCAAAGAGAGAGAGGGATTTATCCCCACTTGTACATAAATCACACGTCTTCAAATCCCCACTTATGGGGGCTCACAATAAATATGAGCTGTTACTTAGCTCTTTATATTCCATTCCTGAGACTAAAAGCCACCTCCTACTTCTGTCTGGCTACGGATACAGCTGCAGAGGGAATCCCACAGATCCAAGAAAGCTCGGACGAGGCACTCATCATCCTGAGAGGTGACTGAGCCAGGCCTGGCTCGGGGTTGCACTAACCCTAGGGAACCTTGTCTAGAGAACCCTATAGCTCTCTATGTTGGCCAAGCTATGCCCAGATCTCTGCTCGTCTGGACCCTAGACCACTCCTGGGGTCCAGGAGAACGTGGCTGAAGGCTAGGGTGGCAAGAGGGCTCTGCCTCCAAAGAAAGGCCTGAGACTGCTGCAAAGAGAAAAAAGTGCAGGCTGCAAGGACTCACTCTGCATTTACTTCTGGTAGTGAGTCGAGTTTGAAGGGCCGCCCCCTCCTCGGATGGCATGGACAGCCGTTGGAGATGATGCTGGATAATGTCCTGGGCGGATGGGCTTGGCTGTATCCCAGAGAAAAGAGAGAGAAGAGAGAGAACAACGTCACGTGTAACCATCAGTCACAGTGCTGATCAACACTGCCCTGCCTACCTATCCCCCCTTTCTGGGAACAGGAGGTCTGGCCTCTGAGAAATACAGTTAGTAAATTCAGGGAACAAAGAGAAAATATACATTAATTATCTTATCTTTAAGAGTGAAAGGTAAAACAAATAAATCAGTAAAAATCAGAAGCAATGGACTTTGGGTTTTATCTGCCGTAGATCCATAGTCCCCTATTGATGTCACAAGAATTCCAGACGTGATGAGTTTCTAGGAAGAGGGCACAATTTTCAGTAGACTCTCAAAGGGTGAGAAACCCAATAAATTCAATATATCACTAATCTAAGGGATTTTAAGACTGGAAACACAACTCAAAATATGGCTACAAAACAATATCTGATGGGAAATAACTTTACACATCACTGGAGATGTTTCAATTAAGAACAACTCTAGAGAACACCTGTAAGTCCTTTATTCCTCGGGCTGTAGCCTGGCATCTATGACAGAGCAGCTACAACCACCATTCCTATTGGGCAAAATACCCAGCTCCATAAGCCCAGGGCCTGAGCTTCAGGCCGCCATCAGCTTACAACAGCACTCTACTGGGTGCTGCCAGCCTGGCTCTTTCCAGTTATTTCCAAATCAGTGCTTGCAAGAAGCTTTCCCTGAGGCAAACAGATGGTCTCTTTCATGGTCCTGCTGAGAAATATCTGTATGTTACACTATTTCCAAGAGCGTGCCTCTGTTTATACCCAAAAACTACAGCACAGCTGTCTTCAGGGCTTAGCACACAGTTCTGCAGAACACACCTAGCACACAGTTCTGCAGAACACACCATGCACAAGGCTACTCAAGACAGTGGTACCTGAATGTCATGCTCTCCCAGGATGAACACCCAGGGTGCCACGAAGTCCAAGTCCCGCAGGCTCTACCATGTCCTTTCAGATGAGTGAAATTCTAAATAAGATTCACTATAGCTCCCAACCCTTGGTACACACATACCGATCTGGGCTGAGTGTGCCCTCCTGGCCATGTTCTTGGCTCGCACAGCCTCCTTGATGCGGTCCACCTCTTGCTGGTAGCGCTTACGGTCCCTCATGGCATTCTCCTTGGCCTCTTTCAGTGCGCTCTCCAGGGCCTTGACACGCTCTGCAGTAGCACGAAGCCTCTTCTCCAGCTTGGGGAGTTCACAGCGCAAATCTGCATTGTCTCGGACCAGCTGCAGCAGAAAGATGAAGAAGCCAGTTTTGAGCAAGGCTATGCTACTCCCTGACAATGCAAGGACACAAAAGCCAGAGACAACCCTGCCTGGCAGCTGAGCCATCAGCCTAACATGTCTTTGATGGCCCATATAACCTGACTCACCAGAAGCAGTAATGAAGGGGTGTGTAAAAGTAAAAGCCATATCCAGCCGAAAGTCATGTTTATTCTGGGACAAGCCTTACTTTCTCCCTCACGTGCACTCTCTCGAGTTCTCTCTCTTTTGAGTGTGTACTGTGGATGGAGGAGCTGTGAGGAATTTATTACTCTAGGATATATGCATAAGCTGAGAAGTTCAAAGTCAGTGGATGGGTGCATCCCAGAGCTTCTGCAGCATATCCAGAGGCTCACAGGAAACAAGAGGGTGCTATTCATACCTTTTTTACCTAGGATCCATAATTAAGAAGTAACTGACCCTGGGTGAATGGTAGTCTCCAATGCCAGTGCTACCATTTCCTGCCATCTGACGTGGTGTATGTAGCTGAGCCACTCCGAGTCTTGGGTATTGCATACGCAAAAGTGCCACAGGGAGACAGTCACTTAGAAACTTCCGTCTAAAAAGTATTGACTCTTCACTTGAGCTTTGCGACAGTTAATTGTCATTGTCAACATGACCCAGTTTAGAAGCACATACAAGGTGAGCTATGTGTCTCTGAGGACATTTTCAAAGAGGTTTAACTGAGGGAAGACCCATCATGAGTGTGGACAGAGCCACCACCCTTCTTCTGACCTAACAGCCTTAAACCACAGCCAAAACAAAGCCTTCCTCCCTTGACCTGCTTCTCGTCAGGTGTTCAGTACAGAAATTAAAACAGTAACAAATACAGAAAAGTGGACCCAGAGTGGGAAGGCACCACTGTAAGAAGCCTGCTGTTGTAGGGCTTTTGGGACAGTTTATAGGGGGAATGCAGAAGAGTCCTGAAGGGGACCTGTAAGTTTGAGGGGCCCCCTCGTGCCATAAGCAGAACTTAGTGGGCTATTCTGGTGGGAGTTTGGAGCCTGCCAACAGAAAAGAGGACACTGAAGGCCGGGCTCAGGAAGCGATATGAGTAATATAGACTCTGTTGTGAACCGACCGAGACACCATTCATGCTATATTTTATCTAGCTGTATTCTATCTCTGCCTTGAAAATTTAAGCAGAGCTAAATTCAGAAGTAGCGGACTAATTAATCCGTGGAAGTAATTTCAAGACAGTGTAACATTCATGCTGTGGCATGGTTATTGCTTACGGTTCTCAGTCAGATTTACAGAGAAAGGAAGTAGAAAGATATAAAACTATATGAAGGATGGGAAAGAAATGAGCCTGAGTAAGTTTTAAAGTTGGTATGGACAAGAAGATGGCTATAATTGTTGAACAGATTAAAGCCATTAAGGAGAAATTTCAAACAGTTAGAATGTTACCTCGAGTCTCAGGGCAGACGCTGAACTTGGGCTTTTGAAAAATGTTGGTGTTAGGACTTAGGAGATTCCTGGACGTGAACTAAGTGCCTTCTGCATAATAAGATGGCTATGCACCTTTAAAGAGCAGGAGTGTAATGTCTTGGTTTAAAGGTGATCTTAGGGTTGGAAAGATGGCTCAGTGGTCAGGAGACCTTGTTCTTGCAGAATACCAAGTTCTATTCTCAGTACCCACATAGTAGGTGCTGAGACTGTCTGCGACTCCAGTTCCAAGGGATCCGGCACCCTATTCTGGCCTCCTTGGGCATCAGGCATGTACATGGTGCCCAGACATACATGTAAGCAAAACACTCATGCACATACTATATGAAAATTGGTCCTTTTGGGTGTTCAATTAACAGGTAGTAGACTTATAATGCTTAATTATCAACTTGACTGTCTTTATAATTCTATCTCTGGGCATATCTGACAATTTCCAGAGAGGTTTAACTTAGGAAGGAAGACCAACCCTGGGTAGTGGATATCATCATCCTATAGGACCCTGGACTGAGGGAAAAAGTCAAGAAGGGAGAGTCCCACTCTGTCTCGTGACCTGCCTGTGAGTCTTGATCTGCGAGTGAATTCCTTGCATTGTAGCCATTCTGGCAGTAGCAAAAACCTTCTACATAGAGACACTTGTACCTCTTCCTTTGGTTGTCAGACTATTGAGACAGTGATCCCCAAGGAACTGGAATTTCCCTAGAAATTTCATGCTGGGGAAACAGAAAGGCTGAAGGCCTGGGACCAGCCAGAGGAGGATCTTGTTTCTCGGCAAGAGATTTCAGACAGTTTTAACAGTTTGTAAGACATACGAGAAATAGAGACAGAGACAATGTGACAGTGATGGGTGGGGACCATACCTTGACCTGCTTCGTTACACATCTCTCTTGCCCTTTATTTAAACCTAAACCTCCTCGTGTAAGTCTCCAAAGACGAATTTGGGGGCCGGTGGACCCCCTTGCTTGTTCCTCTTCCCAGTGTGACCCTGAATAAATATTTCTCTGCCTTTTCTATTACTCACCACTTTAATTATTGATGACAGTGACTGAGCTTAGCATGTTAGGACTGCCAAGGTCCAAGCTCGTACCTTAAAAACTCTAGTAATCCCCCAAAACTGTTAACTGATCCTGCATCCACCCATCCCTTGCCATGATGGATACTACTTTCAAACCACGAATTAGAACAGATCTGCTTTCCCTACAGTTGCTTCTCGTCAGGTATCTGGTCACAGGATGAGATAAGTAAGTGATACGAGTCTACAAGAACTAAAATAGCAGGAAGAGAGTCTGGCTACTTCTGTTACGGTCTCTTTTCTTTGAATCAAATCCTGCTTGGCTCTCTGCTACCTAACCTGCCTCATCCCCCTTCAAGGCTGAAGACATAGAGGTGAGTCATTGTCCTTGATCTTGTCTTGAATTACCTTGGGTCCCAAGAACAGCAGGACTGATCCATAAACACCTTTGTGACAAGGAACTGACATTATTCCCAGCTAACAGGGAAGTCTGCAGAACATACTATGCTAAGATGAGAACGACCATCATGATGGAGAAGCTGCAGCCCTACAGATCACCTTACATGGGATCTGCCCGTCCTAGCTTGATGATGCTGCCGGAGCCCAGGGTGCTGCACTTTAAACTCCAGTCACAATTGCTGGAATCCAGACGGATCAGGAAAAGGGTCAAAAAATCAGAGAAGCTTTATCAAAGCAAGGCACTGCTGTTCTGACCTATTCTGCTTAGGCCAGCAGCAGCTCCATGCCTGGCAGACTTGACTTTTAATATTCTTTGAATTCATGAATAAAATAATGAGTTGCAGAGCTAGATCTCAAGATGCCTGGCAGCCTTTGCTTCTGTATTTCTCATTATCAATTTGCTTGAATGATTTCACCATGTTGATCTGCCATCATCTCTCTGGGGAAAATGTCATCACCAGCTCTATGGAAACAAACCTAACACATCAAAGAGAAGTGACACGCCCTTGGTCATGTAGTCCAAAGAGTTAGACCATGTGTATCCCATCTCAAACCCTAAAGAGGCAAAGAGTCACAGACATGCTACCATTTCTAGAAAGGAAAGGAGGCAAAAGCCTGCCTCAGTCACTGGTATCTGGTCATGCTTATCCCTCTCTGTCACTCTGGACAGTATCAGGACAACAACCCCAAGGGACATTCAAGATGGCCAAGGTAGGATGGCGACAAGACAGTTCAGAGGTTGTTGGTTCCAGTCTCTGGATTCCCACCTGTCTTAGTCACTGTCCTACTGCTGTAAAGAGACGCCAAGACCACTGCAATCTGATAAAAGAAAATGTTTAACTGGGGCTTGCTTACAGTTTCAAAAATCAGTCCATTATCATCATGGTGGGGCGCATGGCAGCACACAGGCAGACATGGTGCTGGAGAAGGAGCTGAGAGTTCTACACCCTGATCCACAGGCAGCAGAAACAGAGCCCAGGCCTGGCATGGGCTTTTGAAACCTCAAAGCCCACCTCAAGTGACACACTTCCTCCAATAAGGCCACACTGTCTAATCCTTCTAGTTCTTTCAAATAGGGCCCCTCCCAGGTGACTCGGTATTCAAATATATGAGCCTTTGGGGGCCAGTCTCATTCAAAGCACCACACCATTTGTGGAACCAAGTGATGTTTCCCTAGCTGTAAAATAAGAGACCTGGACCAGCTCAACCTGCACTTGCACGCTGCGGACACTTCCGTTCTACAGAGGTGCCTCAGTGACCTTAGGGAGAGCACAGGGCCAGTCAGCACCCAAGGGTGGAACAAAAGCAAGACGGACTCAACCTGAACACTAGAGAACTCCCCTTTCATCCTCTGTACGTGGATTCCATAGAACCGGATTCCATCAGTCTCTCATCTCCACTGGAGACTGATCATTTTCTCTCATGTGCGCACGCGCAGGCACAGGTGTTCTATGGCACACATGCTGAGGTCAGAGGACATCTTGTGGAAGTCCGTTTTCCTTCTCTACTGTGTGGGTTCTGAGGGTCGAACTCAGGTCATCGGCACAACAGCACACACAGCTATTTAATGAGCCATCTCGTTAGCCAAGTAAGTTTTTCATATATAAAGGAAGTTACTGAGGGCTACAGGCATGGGCTTTTTTTTTCTGTTTTGATTATTAATTCTTTTAGAATTTATACAATGTAGTTTGATCACATCCACCCCTCACTCCTTACCCTGACTCCTCCTAGACCTACCATCTTGTTGTTACTTTGAAACAGGATCTTACAGGTGCCCAGGCTGGTGTTAAGCACCTAAACTTAAGTGATTCTTCTACCTCCTTAGTAGCCAGGAATACAGGTGCATGCTACCTATCCCCGCCATGACTCAGGGATTTTTAAGAACTCACATTCCACGTGTTCTCTGACCACGTACCGACATCCAATATCAGAGCTGTTCTGTGTTGCAGTCAACCAGTCAAGGCTGCGCCCAGGAGAGAGCAGAGGATGGGGGTGGGGGTGGGGATGCGGGGAGTTCACCCACCTGCTTGTGCACCTTGGTCAGCTGCTCCAGGTTATTCTCCAGGAAGGAGATCTTCTGCTTCTGGGCGGCACTGCCCGCTCCATCGTCGCTGTCCAGCTCCACACTCTGTGTCCACATATGATAGTTAGTGGCACGACCCGCCTCCCCCTCACCGGCCCAATGTTCATGATACGGGTCAACTCTCCTGAAAAGGAGAAAGCCCCAGCCCCACTAAAAGGCAATCTGAAAGTGAAAATGAACAGGAGTTGTAAAAGTTTCCACTCCGTGGACTTCCCGATAAATTCCTCTTGGCCTGCACTACAGCGTTGTGAGGAGGAGTTACTCGTTAAGAGGGCTGGAACAAGGGTAACTTCGGATCTGCCTTTGTATACTGCACACATTTCTCTTTAATGAAATGTGCCTTTATCTTGAAGGTAAAGAGATTTTTTTTTTTCCCCAAAAGAAAGCTCTTACAACTTATTGAGAAGAACCAGTGTGAAAACAAACATAAGATTCAACTTTATCTTAGCCATCAGGAGCAGAAGAAAAGTTACCAAGCCTGTCAGCCAGAGTCATTGTTGCCCCTGGGAAATCCCAATGGCTTCTGCTTGTCTCCTAGACACCCAAAGCTAAGCAGCTCCTCAGTGAATCAGTCTCAGCCTCGTCACAGCATCCAGGTGCTGGGAAAATCCTTCAGACTTATCAGATCATGAAACTGGCAACAGCACCACACTCTTGACAAGCAAGGTGGAGCGGGGAAATTAGGAAATACATGTGCAAACACAATCTAAGGTCCAAAAATAACAAAACCTGCGTGTCAGGTGTGACAATAGAAGAAATCACACTTCTCCAGAAGGTTCCTACCATCAACTCAGTCCCAAACAGGAGCTCTCAAACTTAAATATACAGCAGGATCCCCAGGACACTTACTGAAACTCAGATTGCTGAACCCACCCCCATCTCAGAATCCTCGGATCTGGGGGTGTATTATGTATTTAAGCAATTTCCCAGGTGATGCCAGAGGCCCACAAGCCAAAAACCTTAGGAAGTCTTTTTTATTTTATTTCTTATTTCATACAATCCATCCCAACTCTTCTCCTCTTCCCCCTCCACTTCTCCCAGCCCCTCCAGCACCCACTGTCCCTCAGATTTGCCCCCCACTCCCACGCACCCAGGAAGTCTTATAAAATGAAATCAGGGGATTCTGATGTCATCTCTTAACCTTTCTTCTGACCAGCACTCATTTCTCCCCAGGGACAGGGACCTTCTTAATTGTTGCGATAAGTTCCCATCAGGTGCCCTTCCTGTCTAGTCCGTCCATCACATCTACGTTGGCCTCATCCTCCTACCTGACGCAGGCCCCAAGGTAGTGTGTGCTTTGTAGATTGTGGTCATCACATAGTGCACTGACCACTGCTGCTGAGGCTTTGAAAAATCTCCCTTTGATATTGGCATTACCAAGATTCCAACTTGCTGGAGCCACGCTGCCACAGGTGCTTGCCAAGTGCACGCTGTATTCCACTGGACACTCACGCCCCTGCGCAGCAACCCACTTAACCCATCCCTAGCAGACTCCAGCCACAGCTGGCTGATTCCTCTCTTATCTTCCGGGCTCCACATTCTCTTCCTTCCTCTACTGAGGACACTAGCTGTCAGAGGTGGTCTCTTTCCACTGTCCTGGGGTTTCCTGCAAACTCTCCCAGCTTGACTCTCCTCGGATCCCTGGAGAAATCAGTGCCTTCTCTTTACCAAGTGACATATCCGCTTGTGCTACCAGTTCTGTCCCTGTCAGACCTGCTTCTATCAACTGCTCCCTTTTCATATATTTGACTTTTTCTCCTTTACTCCTCCAAACACACCCATGTGTACACACACATGTACTCATACAGGTAGATGCCTTTACTAAATATTTGTACATACTTTTCCTTAATATGTTCCTTCTTTCCATGCCTCTGCCATGACCCTTGGCTCCTTGTCTATTACATTCTGGCTTCACATCTTCTCAGTTAACCTTCTGGAAGCTGGCCCAATGAGTCACAATACAGAGACACCCTAAGATCACTGTGATTCTGAGAGGTTGCACACTTGTGCCTGGCTCTTCAGCACTGCAATCACACCCAAGACTAGTTCCACACCTGCAACACATGATGCTAAGTAACCTGCTCCATGGAGGCTGGGTAAACAAGCACCATACTCAATACCAAAGCACCTCACAAACTGCCCACACAAACGAGGTTCTGGCCATCTCGCTTCTGACAAGATGGTTCTGGACTTCCTGGCTCAAAGCAGTGGCTGTCACACAGCAGGGGCCAGACAAATGGATGTCATTTTAAATAAAGGTCATCCAGGGACAGCATTAGAACTTCCTTTTACTATGAAGGAAAATCAGATGGTAAAATATTCCCAAGTAATTTCAGCCCCAAGCACATTCTTTTAATAACGATCTCTGGTGCAAGGTAATTAATTTTTAAGCAAAACCAGACTTAATTTGAGCAAGTGATATTTCAACTGGGGATGATGCCTCACGGCTGAATTTTCCCTTGACAAGTTCAGAAGTGGCAGGACTCACCTTTTTCACCCTGGTGGTCAAATCCTGGACGAAGAGTTTGCGCAGGTTATGAAGGGTCTGGAGTTCTCTAGACTGGAAGAGATTTTCCACACACAGCATTAGTAAGGTGATGGACAGAAATGTGTTGCATTTGCTCTAGAGGTCATGAGCTCCCTGCTGACCCCATTGTTGCTGGAGCTGCCATTGATACTGTTGGTTCATGTACTGCCTGTGCCTTGCCCACTCTTCAACCCACACTGCCACCAGGAGCTCTCGGGGCCGGAGCCTGGGGACTCCGACTATGGCTACAAGCCAGAACACAGCCAGATCCTTTCCTCTACTCTCAAAGATGCTGAACAAAAATTCCTAGTAAGCTACCTGCCAGGATGGGGTCTACTTTAGGTTTTGTTTTTAAGTCCCACATAAACATTACATGTCATACCAACAAACTAAATTAAAAGGTAGCTGTAGTTTCTCTCAAACTGGCTGGCGTTTTCCATGGTTCTGCACCTACTTTTGGCCCAATCCACAAGCACGTTAGCCTCACATCCCCAGCTCATGGCTGAGGCAGTTCTCAGACTCTCCACATGGGTGGCCCTGTGCGAGTCACCTGAGCTTCCTATGTGTTTTCTTATTTCTAAGGTAAAGATAGGGAATTTGACTCATTGGTGGTGTCAAGACTAAATGAGAAGATCTAGAAAAATCTTAGAACAGTTTCTGGCCCATAGTGAGTGACCGGTAAGATGGCAAATATGAGCACTGGGCATCACATTTGTACCCTAAAGCGGTGGCTCTTCCCTCTTTCATTTTGGATTTTTTTTTTAATGAATAGACACCTAAGAATATGATTGCTGAGACAAGGCCCTGAATCAAACCTGGTAATCTTTGGTAACAAAACCAGAAGATGAAAACATTTCCTTCTATTCAAGTCTTCATGTCTATATATACACAATACATATATACATACTATTCTATCTATCTATCTATCATCTATCATCTATCTATCTATCTATCTATCTATCTATCTATCTATCTATCTATCTATTTTGGCCTCAAGACTCAGAGATCCTCCTGCCTCTGTCTTCTCATGTGCTCAGATTAAACCTGTGCACCACAACACCTATCCTTTCAAGGTTCATCCCTGTGTGTGTGTGCGCGTGTGTATGCGCATGTGCGCACGCATTAATTCGGGAAGATTTCAGAAGAGGGCATTGGATCCTCTGGAGCTGAAATTATAGGTGGTTATAAGCTGCCCCATGGAACTTCTCTACAAAAGCAGTAAGTGCTCTTAACTACTAAGCCACCTTTCCAGCTCGGTTCTTCATATGTTTGCTACAATAGATATTAGTTTAATGTAAATTGTTTCCTTATATGTGAGGAAGAGACAGCCAATCTTTTCAATGTTTTTGTCTCTATAAATTGACAGGGTGTCAGGAGATGAAGCTTACACATGCTCACATCAAAAAGGCAGAAACAGGACCCAGAGTTAAGGAAATGCTAAGTTTCTTGGAATAATACTTTGTTAATTTAAGGCCTTCTTACTAGGTCCAATTCTGTGTTGCAATAAGAAGCACCCGAAGTCAACTGCACCCTTAGATAAGATAAGTTGCTCTCTGCAGGAAGCCAATAGGACTATTAGGAATAAGTGCACACAGCACCATGTGTGAGCAAGCTGTCTCAGTATAGGAACAAGGGTGCAGTGTCGCTCACCATCATCCAGGCTGTCCCACACCCCTGCTGGGGGAGCTCAGTCCCAGCATCCCTTAATGTTTACAAATGCCCTGCATGCTGTCACCCCACTCAGGCCTCTTATTTCTGCCTGCACTGTGATCACAGTTAATATTTTCTGATGAAGAGCACCACCACACAAACGGAGGAAGGCTTGACACCCTGCCCAGAAGCCAGGCCTTTCCTTGGGACACAATTACCACTGAACGCGGCCCCTTCCTCTCATCTTTAACTGTTTGGCAGGGGCAGTCCAAGGCATTTAAGGTGGTTCGTACTGCTGCAAGGTGATGCTTAGGCAGCTGTCACTCGGCTTCCTGCAGCAAAGATCTTCCCTCCATCACATGCGTAATTCTCCGTTGCCCCTCAATTCTCTTCCCATCATAGGCTGATGCTCCCCATGCGAGAGCTCAAGGCTAAGCTTCCTGTCATGGTGGACAGCGAAGATAGCACTAGAGAGGTGGTCAGTGTGGCATGAAGTGGGTCTAGAGGAAGTGGTCAGTGTCCTGTCCTAACAAGGTGCCTGCCCAGAGCCAAAGAATACCACGGAGGGAGTGGGATTCTCAGTCTGCAATGAGACTCTCAGGTCCCATCCTCAGGATCCTGTGGGCAGCATCCCACCCTGTCCCACAGCACGCAGGAGGCAGAACAGGCTTGCACAGGAGGTCCTGGGAACAGAACGGACAGCCAAGGACAGCGAGAACCTGAAAGCCTGTCTCTGAAGAATATCTACAGCTCAGCTTGGGAGGAATCCAAGACTGAGGGGAAACACTTGAGTCTAAAACGGCACACGCTGCAGGAATCTAGTCCTGGGTTTAAGGGAAGGGGTGCGGGGGTGGGGAGGGATCCTGGAAGAGGAAAAGGAAGCACCATGTTATCGGGCCTGTCCTCGTGCGGGGGAGGGGTGGGGATGGGGGGATGGGACGGTGTACAAGTGGGGGCAGCCTGCGAGAGTGAGCGTGTGTAGGCATGGCCGGGTTAGTAAGAAAACGAGCTGTGGGAGGGAGGGAGAGAAAAAATTTGAGTAGATGATGGAGGCCACTGAGAAAACACGCCATTTCATACATAGTCAAGCCCTAAGCAGGAACTGGCTGCCAAGCCTTTATCATGTTCACAGGGCTAAGAGCAAGACAGCATGTCAGCGTGAGAATGTGAGTCTGGATGTGAGTGGAAGAAAGTGTGTGTGTGTGTGAGAGAGAGAGAGAGAGTGTGTGTGTGTGTGAGAGAGAGAGAGAGAGTGTGTGTGAGATAGAGAGAGAGAGAGAGAGCGAGAGTGCCCCCAGAAGAGTGACTTGTAGGAGTCAGCATGAGTGTGAGCTGTGAGTGTGACTGCTCATGGATATGTCTGCATTTACTGAGCATCTGTGCATATTGGTCTGTAAGCGTGAGGAAAGGTCTGAGAAAAGGCAAGCAAGTGTGAATTGAAAGTACCCAACAACTTGTGCCAACGAGCAAAGTGTGTTTGAATGAGAAAAATCGTAAGCGAGATGCAGATGTGTGCGAGCATGTAAGAATATATATGAGCATCTGTAGAACACCTAAGGAGTTCCGAATCAGTAACCCAGAGGCTCAGGGTTCCACTGTCCAGGATGGTGCTTGCCATGATAGGGGCCTTCTGCTGAGGTCTGGCAGATATATACCAGTGTGTCTTCCTTGGTGAGCCTATACAGTGCCTAACAACTACAAACACCATATGGTCAACCAGGGTGTGTGGCCAAGCCCAGAAGACATCGTGAAAGTGTGTGGCATGCTGACAATCTGCATGTGCAAATGCATGTGCAAGCTGTATGTGAGGGAAGCAGAGACAAAGGTCAACACAGGCACATGGGGGTAGGCATGCACAGGGATACTAGGAGAGAACACTCTGAAGTGTCACATATCCCTGTCGACAGAAATCTAGTATGTTCAGTTATGGACTACACTGCTCTGTTAAATGATGTTGATGAAGAATTTTATAGCTTCCTGTCTGCTTCCCCTATAGACATCATCCTCCAAAGGTCCAACACCCTGTCAGCACAGGCATCTGACCTCTGTCCCAAAGGCTGTGTCCTCATTCCTCTGAGGAGCAATTTGTACTGGCCCAGGAGCCGGCATGCAGCCTCAGTTCCAGATGGGAGCAGCCATCTGCCCACAGTCTGAGTCTCTAGGCTGTTGGGGATGGACTCTGTCCCACATAGACTCATATGACACAGGACTGAGATCAGAAGGTGCCACCGAATTTCAACACGTGCAAGCCTAAACACATTTTCACCAAACTGTGCTCAGGTTAGATTGGTATGGGATAAGCCACAGCTGTGAGGTGTGATGGGGGCTCTCCAGACCCATAGCCAGGCTGCTACCCTGCAGCCACTGAAACCCAAGCTGGCAGAGGAAGCCAACGGCTGTAGGCATAGTACAGAGAGGCCTGTAGCAATTTCAAGTACTGAGCCCTTCCAGGGGCAAGCGGGGTCTACAACTCTTCTTTCTGGCCCTCCTTCAAGGCACCTGCCCCAGCATTGTCCTCTCGTGCCCGCCTTCTACTCTCACCCAGCTGCACACTGATGTCCCCGTTCCCTCTCCACATGCCACAAGTTATTGTTTCTGGAATGTTCTTCCCCTCAGCTCACCATTGAGTCAGCTTCTACACTGTGTACCCACATATCCAAGCACTAGACAAGTCCCAGCCTTTGCAGGCTCTTGCTAAGTGTCTATTGAAGGTTACATGGAGTCACAAGGTGCAGAGGCTGGTTCACAATGGAGTTCAATTCTTACTCGAGTGTGTCAGGATTACAGCACTAAGGACTGACCAATCAATCAATGGATTCGTTCTGTTAAAAGCAATTCTGCAAATCCCAGATTACCACAGAATGCTGTGTACCTGGAATGCTATACAGAAAAGGTGCACACAGATAAAATTTTAGAACCAACAGTTCAGTCTATCACAAACAAATCAGGCCTCTGAGTGTGAACTGAGCTGACTCACCACAGTCTCCTCCAGCCCCTTGAGGTCCTCCCTGGCTTGTTCCCTTTTATCATTGAGCAACCTGGGAGACAGAAAAGAACCATGAGCCGCCAAAGGAGAACCAGAATCGAAGCAGATGCAGTTTGCCCCTTAGACAAATGAACAAGCAAAGCCACTGCCGCGTTAAACAGCTGGATCTAGCCAGCTTCTCTGGGCTTCTGCACAGAAGCAGCGATCTTTAGGCCCTCCCAGGGATGAGAGTCGAGAGATGTTTAAGAACTCACAGGAGCTTCTCCAGCTTCACTTCTCTCTCCTGATCCTCTATTTTCAGCTTGTTATAATCAGAGCTCAGCCTCTCCTGTTCCAGTTGCAGTTTCTGATTCAAACTGAAATTGAGAGGAAAAGCAATGTATTCCAGATCAGCCTGAACTTCTGAGTCATCCGCCTGGAGCCCTGGTCCTGTTCCAGCCCCATTAGTTCTGTGCAATAAAAGCAGCAATTCGGGAGGATTTTGAGGGATCAGAGAGCAGCCTCACAGCTTCTTCTCTGCCCAAGTGAAAGCTAATTTCTGGGGAGCAGCTAGGAAGCATGAAATGAAACAAAGGCTTTGAGGGTGTATTTATAGTTTGTTTGTGTGCAAGGACTTCTGTGGGGAAATAATGATATTGGGGAAAGGGTGGTGGTTAGGAATGAAATGGGAGGGAGAGCGCGAGAGAGCCCTATTACATAAATTCTGCTTCTGTACCACCCAGGGGACAACTGTTCACTCAAGTAACTATTCCCCCCCCCCCTGGGTGCCCAAGGCTCTCTTCCCCGGCTAGCAGCTGACCTGGAGGCAGCCCTGATCTGTGGCACATTCGGACAGGTGTTATGAAGAGACTGCTCAGGTTTTGGGCAGGGGGAGAATCATCATCTCGTTAGGAGTTGTGTGGCTCAGATTTATATTAGCTTGACACAAGCTAAAGTCACTTGAGGAAAGGGGCCCTCGATGGAGGAATTGCCTCCGTAAGATCTGCCTTGAGGCAAGTCTGTAGTGTATTTTTTTAATTGATGACTGCTGTGGGAGAGACCAGCTCACAGGAGAGGTGCCATCCCTGGGCTGCTGGTCCTGGGTTCTGTAAGAAAGCAGGCTGAGCAAGCCCTGAGCATCAAGCCAGTGAGCAGTATCCCTCCATGGCCTCTGCCTTGAGTTTCTGCCTTGACTTCCCTGGATGATGAACTATAAACTTTTAAGCTGAAATAAATCCTTTCCGCCCCAAGTTACTTTTGGTCATGGTGTCTTATCACCCTAAGATGGGTGTCTAGTCCATTTCTGCACCAGTGCTCAGAAAACCATCTGTGAGGCCAAGACCACAGGGCTGTGTGAAGGGAGCCAGAAGCATCCAACAGCCCAGGCTGGAGAAGCTCCCCGGGAGCTCATACACTGATATTCTGTCTCTATTTCCTTCTTTCTTCTCTTCCAGCAGATTGTTTAGACTGAGATTAGTCAGAATCATGTCTAGGAGAAGCTCAAGGCGTGTTCAAATGTGGCGGGTGCAGAAGAACCGGAGAGGGCCTTAGGCAGACTGTGCAGAGCCTGCACCACCTAGGCTCCATGCTAAGGCCCTCCCTTAGGCAGACTGTGCAGAGCCTGCACCACCTAGACTCCTGCTTCACTTCCCCTTCTCCCTCAAGACACAAATGCTCTTGCAAGCAGCTCACATACTTTGAAAAGATTTGGATCAGTAGCCTGGAGAATTAAACGCTTAGCTCCAGTCTGATTCCTATTTAGCATTGTGACCTTAAGTAAATAATTCAACCTTGTTTCCCATATCTAATTCTTCATCTACAGAAAGTGGTGGTGGTGGTGGTGGTGGTAAACGGGGGGGAGAATCTTGGTCTAGTGGGGGAGGGGCAGTGGGTGGAATTCTATTTCAGTAGACATGTTTTCTTTGTAACAGAATCCCTTTGGGGGAAACATTTAAAAGGCTGTTCTACAAAGGGGTTCAGAGACTTGTCGAGGAGATCTACTAGGCAAAAAGCCTAGAATAGGGTCCCCCTATAAGGGAGTTCGGCAGCTGAGTGACTTGTGCTGCAGAATAAGAAAGAGTGCTGTGGAGCAGGGGGCTCCCCGGAGACTCTGAAAAGGCAGGATGTGACCATGAGGAGCATCCAGAGTTAAGCTGCAATGATGCCATCCTGGAAGCAGCGGCACCGCACACTGGCATCTGCCACGCAGACACGTCCGAACATAGGTCTCTGAGATGTGCACACAGGTGACCAGGTGGCTACAGGCGCACTATTTGTTGGGCTGAAGAGGCAGCAATACCAATGGCTTCTCTGGAGTGTTTATTTAATTCCTGGGGAAGAGACGGTCTTCCCCCCGCCCCCGTACTTTTACATAGTCTCCCTGGCTCCTGGGCACGTATCTTCCACTGAACTGATCTTGCCCTAGGTTGGGGAGATAAGGAAGGGCAGTTGGGCCTGCCCACCACCTGCCATACTGGGGCTCCAGGAGGCTGGGCTCCAGATGGGAGAACAGACCTCAGAGGCAGCACCACCGGGCAGAGCACAGGCCCAAGCACAAGGAAGACAAGAGGCCCTGGCTAAAAGCCATGTCCTTTAAAGTCTGGCTCACAAGGCCTGAGCATGCCCACCCATGTCCCTCCAGCCCCCCAGCCAACTCACTCCCGAATCTCATCAATGATTTTCTGCTTCTCCTCAATTTCATCACGAAGTCTGGACAGCTGCTTCTGGTGCGCTTCCCGGTGACTCTCCATCTGCTGCTCCAGAGCCTTCTGCAAGCCAGGCCAGGAGAAACGTGGCATCAACTTGTTGGCACTCTGCCCGCTCAGTGACAAGCCCTGGATCTGTGTCTACCTCCCTCAGATGTTAAATCCCAAAATTAAGGGTATTTTTTTTGGCTCCTGCAAGCTCCTGGCCTTGCTTCATCTGCACAGCAAAGCCCACAGATCTGCCATAAAACCAAGTGGGGCTCGAGGCAAGCCACCCAGGAACTGCACAGAAAGTGAGTCCTCGCCTGTCTACCATGCTCCTGAACCCCATGGATTTCCCAGCCAGGCCAGTCAGAATACACAGTTCTTTTACTGCCTGAATGACCTCAGACAAGCCACTTCACCCGTGTGGAACACTTCCTCACCTGTTGAATCGAGGGACAGCCCTCTCTCTCTGCCAAGCCCACCACAGTCATGTGTGGCATTCGGAGACTTCCCAAGGCACTCTGAAATCAGAGCAGGCCACCCATGCCAGGCAGAACTGTGCTCTGCTGGCCACAGCAGAGTATTAGCTGTGAGTTCCTGCTCAACGCGGTTCATGGTTTGCCTAAACTGATCGGGATTCCTGTCTTTTCCTGCTCATTTTATTCTCTCTCGAACATCTTATTTCTCAGTCATTTTTTTCTACATTTTCCATCCTTGTTTTAAATGTGACCATGAAGACCTGTGTTTTAGGAGACTCAGGTTTGAAGCACTTCTCTGTAGAAGTTGAGAGGAAAGGTTTTCTTTAGATGCTGACACTGATCAGGTGGCTCACGTGGTTACTGCGGTGTTACCCTTCCCCTCTTCATCACCAATGTGACTTAACTGCGTGCACAGACGTTCTGGAGACTCCGGCATCCTCTCGGGACATCAGGCCCCGTGAGAGCTGCTCTGACAGCCCCCATGGTCCCTCTGCTCTCCCTCTGACATGACACGCACGTCTGAGGACAGCGTTTCCTGGACACGCGCCCGTCACACACACATGTGCTCACCTTCATCTCCTCGGCGTCCTGCAGCCTTGTCAGGTGTTCCTTCTCCTTGTCCTGGAAACTGACTTCATGCATCTTTTCTGTTTCAAATTGTAAGAGTGATTTCGGTTTTAACTAGCAGCATTCATACCCCAAAGCAAAGACTCAGCAAACAAAACCGTGATGACATAAACACCAGCTAGCTTGTATCAGTGCAGCAGCAGTGATGGCGTGGAGGAAGGGAGCCCCCTGACAAAGCACCCGAAGTGCTAGTGCTGACCTCTTCTGTGGCCTGCGCTGGTACTCAAGTTGCCTGGACCTCAGCTGGATTGCACCTCTAGGGGACAGCAGCCAGGGAAAGGAAGGGGCTCACTGGAAGCAGGCAGCCCCAGAACCACTTCCCACATGGCCTCTGGGAGATGTCCTGAGGGCCTGGACATGACCAGGCCTTGCAGATTATAAAGCTCCTGTGAGTGTGTGATGACATCTGGATTCCTGTCACTGGTAGAATTCCACAAGGAGCTAATTTACCTCCCAGGACTAGCTGTTGATTTTCTAAGAATCTGGAGCAGGAAAACAAGCTAACGATGAAAACAACGGAAGCAGAAATCTATTCTAACACTTCCTGGATCCACCAGTAGGCTCCGGTGGGCAAGGCCGCTGTCAGCGCACCTGTCTCTGTGCACTCTCGCTCGGTGGGGCTCGGTGGGGCTCCCCGAGCCTGTGGCCAAGACAGTTGAGCAGGGGCTGGGGAGGCAGGGGCAGGGAGCAAACGTCATTTGGAAAATAACATCTAACTCAGTATTTCTCTATTTGAGATCTTCTCCCTGTTTGTATTTCTAGTCAGTGGCCCCAGTGCAGGAAACATATGCAAGCCAGGAAAATGCTTCTCTACCCACTGTTACCGTACTGTATTCTCAACACTCGCTCCTTACTACACAACTGTCACAAAGCCAAACAGGACTCTCTGTGTCTTTAACTAAAGCAGCACATACTTATCCAGTAAGTAGTTTTACATGAAAATAAAAGAAATGAAATAATAACGTCATCAATCCTACTACTCACAAGTTATTTTTCCTTTAATATTAATTTCTAAGACCACCAGGGTCCATTTATTTTTAATAACTTCAATGAAGTTGACACTGCACCACAACCATAGCTACACACATGCATGCTTTGTCTCCAACATGAAGACTGAAATGCTATTAAAGCCTACTGGTCTTTTAGATATTTGGCGGTTTCCTTTTTTACTCTTCTCTGCATTTTTGTTTATGCTTTTCTGATCTAATGCTCTATGGTGAGGGGCTGGAGAGATGGCTCAGTAGTTAAGAGCACTTGCTGCTCTTCCAGAGGACAAAAGTTCAGTTCCTAGCATCCACACCAAGTGGCTACAATTCCAGACCCAGGGCATCCAGACCCACCTCTTCTGGCTCCTCAGGAAGCTGCACACACAAACACATACATACACACTTACACACATGATAAATCTTTAAAAATATAGAATAAAATTCTGCAACAAATATTTAAATTTGAGGATCAAATGATATGAAGAACTGGTATGGTTATTTAAATTGTTCTATAAAGAAAATTCATTCAGGTGGTGGTGGCACATGCCATTAATGCCAGCACTCAAGAGGCAGAGGCATGCAGATCTCTGAATTTGAGGCCAGCCTGGTCTACAGAGTGAGTTCCAGGACAGCCAGAGTTACAAAAGAGAAACCTTGTCTTGGAAAAAAAAAAAATTCATTTCAGCCTTCATTATGTATTGGTCTCTGCACATTGCAGAGTTCTTAATCCTGTTTTAGCTTTTGCATTTCTGATTGCTTCTTTACTCACATTTATTAAGCATTTCTTGTGTGTCAGGTACTACTACAGCTAAGGGAAGAGCTTGTTCAAAAGCTGAGCTTCCCAGCTTAGCCACGGTGCAGTTCAGAACTCCACGGAAGGGCAAAACCCATAGAGTCTGACATAAGACAGAATCTGCCTTTCAGAATCACTTCTGGGACACTGCAGAGCAGCTAGTCCAGACTGGAGGTGTGACCCCTCAGTATATTGACTTAGCCACACTCGCTAACTAGGTTGGACCAAGACAGTCGTAACAGAGATGAGCAGAGTCAGAGAGGCACCAGACTATAAGAGACAAACTTTGCTGAGTGACTAGAGGCCAACTGGGGTGGAAGAGAAGGATGCTGGTCCATTCAGCGGGGTGGACAGAGGGAAGCTGGGAGGGCAGCAGATACACAGTGGGCCTAGCACAGATTTCTTCTATCAGCTATGCTGTGATTCCCAGCAGACACAGAAATGCTGTAACTGAACAGAACTAAACATCAGGACTCAGCCAACTAGAGACTGACTTAGGCCAAGCATCTGACACCTACAAAGTAGTCAATATTTACCTTGGGCTCGGAGCTTGGCTAGCTCTTCACCGAGAGAGTCCTGGGACTCTTCCAGCTGCCTCCTCTTCTGTTCCATGTTCTGCATGTAGTCTGTCAGAGATTTGATCTTGGCTTCATGCTTTGAGCAAGAAAACGGATTGGAAGGAAAGGTGAGTAGCTAGTATCTGGTTGCCCAGGCTTGTCTGGAGCTGTCCAATGGGAAAGGCAAGCTTGGGATTATGTCCAGCTCCACCACCACATATTTGGACAATATATTTAATCACAATCACATCTTTATTTGGAAAAAAAAAAAATCAAGAATGAACTCTGCCTACAGATCTTTTTAAAGATCAAGTGAGAAAATGCACATGAAATTTTTAGTGTCGTAAGCACATGATAAGCAATGAAGCAGTGTCTGTCACCACCGTCAACGGCAGTTTCTGTTCATACATCTGAAACTGTGCCCTTGGTAGGGTCTGCAGATGTAGGAATGTTGCCTTAGCTAATTGGAGACTTAGGCATGCATTATATCACTTCAACTACATAGTCATCCGTGGGTGGACAGAAATAGAGAGAGATAGATAGATAGACAGACAGACAGATAGATAGACAGACCCTCTGAAGACAGAACTGAAGTCTTCTGGGATTTGTATAATTTACACAACAGAATATAGCTTTAAGGATGAACCTGGAGAGCAGGTTTGATAACACACACTCATCACCACATTCAGCAGGGGAACGAGGTTCGACTGTCCAGTCTAGGGCTGGCCAGGATGCTGGCTCCTTCTGCTAAGGTCTGGCAGGGCTTCCATGTATGAAAATGCCTCCTTGTCTTCCTTGCTGAACTACACAGCAACATACTACTAACAACTAAGAGTAATTTTTGTCTCAAAAAGACAAAGAAAGGTGTGTATGGATAACCTACGCTCTGCTCGTGGTAAGAACAAGCGCACCGACTCTCCCCGGTACACACTGTCAGTCCCGAGGAGGGCTCGGAGGGAACAGATCCGCATAGAGGAGTGTGGACAGGAAAGGGTGAGCAGCCCACCTGGGATATAAGCAACTGGCAAGCCGCCAGCTCCCGCTCGCTGGCGTTCATCTTCCTGTTGGAGTCCATCTGGGCACTCTCCAGCTGCTTGCTGCGGTTCACGAGAGACTTGACCTCAGACTTCATCTTGCTAATGTACAGGCGGGCCATGGTGAACTCCTCTTCGATGACTCCGTTCACATCCGCCAGCTGAGCACAGAAGGGAACACCAGAAGTTCACGGGCCCCGTGAGAAACCACAACCACACATATTCTTCAGTTGACTGTGCACTTCCTTATAACTGATTTGAGGGTAGAAGCGATGGCATGGAACAGGAAACTACTGAAGAATTTTTACAGGACGAAACTTCTCAGAAGCCCTTCCTTGTAAGATTCTGTGTCCCTACAAGGGCCCTTAATCCCACCTGTAGAGAAGCTCAGCTTAACTCTCTTCTTCATACTCTCCAGAGTGGTGAGGTAGCCCAGTGTCCCTATGTGCAATGGCTGACGTATAAAAGCTTTTCTCCACAGTCTTCAAGCAGAACCTCTGGTGCCTGGGAATGCGCCATTCATTCCAGCGGCTCCTCACGGGGAAGGGTCCCCTGCTTAGCTACCAGCTGCTACCAATCTGCTTTCCTCGCCTTTTCGCAGCTGCCCTTCCAAGTACTTAATTAAGCTATCTAAGAACAAGCCTAAATTTACATCGAGAAGAAACGGTTCTGACAGAATTCCTGAATGAGCTGTATCTGGTTTCTAGGTTTCACAGCTCCACTGGAAACCAAAAGCGGAAACAAGGTATCTGGGATGGACTCACTGCTGAGCGGTGGGGTCATACAAGCCAAGCCATGGAGAAAGTAGCTTTGTGGGTAATATATTTGACCACCAGAGGGCAGCCTTGCACCTTAGGAAGACTACATTGTCCCAGCAGAATCCAGCCAAGAAAGCCGGCTTCTGCCGAAGGCAAGGACTCTACTCTAGTTTCCGAAGTTCCAGTGTCCTCTTGCTGCCTCCTCCCACTTCCTCATGTTATTATACCCAATATCTTCCGTCTAAACACTTGAGAGCTGGGAGAAAATGGTATTGGGTATAAGCACTGAAAATAGGTAGCACGTACGAAGCACACAGTTCTGCATGTCTGTACTGTGATTTTAACCTTGTAAGAATGCAACAATACTTAGCAGTGACTCCCATACAATACTAAGTT
This sequence comes from Cricetomys ansorgei, assembly GCA_026225945.1. Classification (NCBI taxonomy): domain Eukaryota; kingdom Metazoa; phylum Chordata; class Mammalia; order Rodentia; family Nesomyidae; genus Cricetomys; species Cricetomys ansorgei. Next base: position 5,165,130 of record JAMJFZ010000716.1, on the reverse strand, counting down.
GACAGAAGGAAAAGCTACAGCTATCAGCTATGACTCCCCTTCACGGAGGCTCTCGCTAAGCTGAAGTTGTTGGGTTTGTGACTGCCTGAGATTTGCCACCCAACACTGCTCCTCAGTCCATCCCTCCCATAACACAACAGCACAGGAACACTGAGGGCAAACCACTTGCAGCCTCTGTCACTGGCCCAGCATGGAACAAGAAGTTCCAGGTGTTCAGCCCAGACCTGTTTCCCAGGGGTGATTTGTAAATTTTTAATGGGTGAGGGGTTCCCAGTGTTTAACCATTGCCAACACACTGAAGGATCTTTCAGTAAAGGTAAAATGCTTACATTCGAAAGATTCTGTTTTCGGGACTTGTGAGCAGCAAGCTAAGGAACCATCCCTCAGCCCGGCGTCATCAACAAACACAGTAACCATTCCCTACAAGGTGCTTTGGAAAGATACGCTCATCAGAACTGAGGGACTCTAGCATTCAGAGTCGAGGGGACAGGCTTCGGGGTCACCACCATCCTCGGAACACAATCCAACGGTCCACTTCAAAAGCGTGACGCTGACATCTGCTGTCTACCCCAATAAAGCTATTTTTTGTAATTCTCTATTTTTCTGGTTAATGACAATAACCTATAGTGTGGCCATTATTGATCTTGGCCGATAACATTCTTCTCTTTTCCTTTCCATCCCAGCTTTGAGACAATTTTAGACCCTCTCCCCCCGACTTTCCCACCTCTCTCATTTCTTGCCATCAGAAGCGCCAGTGTGCATAACTCCAGGGTATAAGCCATTCATGGTAATCTTACTCGTCTCTGGGATGATCCAAATGACCTACATCTGGCCAGCCAGTACAGGCTACATCTACTAGGAATTTCTGGACATTAGATCCCTGCTAGACAAAAGTAGCCAGTGTTGCAGTCCACACTGCCTTGGATGTAGTTGAGTGAAGATGTGATGACCGGTGCTACAGCAGTGACCTTGCTGCAGGAGGCCAAAGCTTACAGATATGAAAACGAAATAGGCTGAGAACAGCTAGGGAGGAAACAGAATGGCTAGGTTCTCTGTACTGTCGAGCCACTTCGCTGAAACGGAATGGTTTCTCTAACTTCAATAAGCCACGAGTCACCTGGAGAGTCTTGTTAAAGACAGATTCCGTTCAGTGTGGCTGAGGTCGGCCTCGGGTCTATATTGCTAATTAGCCCCAAGTGATGCAGATAACGGGGACTAACAAGGCGCCTGCTGTTGCAAATATTGCATGTGGGTTACTCCTTAAGCCACTATCAGCCATCTGTGACTTTCAGATTCATACTGCTTGGCTGGAGAATCCTCACTGCACTGGGCTCTCACCTGGGAGGCAACTGATGTCTGGTCTGCAGCTCAGCCTAGCTGAGCCCCAGTGTGGGGATACTGCACGTAAGGCTGAGGAGTAAACCAAGTCACACAATACTGACCAAAACTGGGAGACACTCTCCAGATTTGAAAGGCAAACTGCTCCTCCCTTCCTCCCCCACAGCCTCCATACATCAGCTCCTCTTGTCCTGCCTTCAAGTATTTCCCAGCATTCCACACATGCAGAGCACGGCCCTGGGCTTCGGGTGCTGCGAAGCCCAATTCAGATCAACCACAGTCAGTGGGAACAGGGGACAGAGTCTGGCTCACCGTCTTCACGTCGTTGGTGCCAATAATTCCGCCGATCTCCCCCAGGTCCTTCAGCAGCAGGTTCAAGATCTCCGTGGCCCTCTTCTTCTGGTGGTTACTAAGCTCCTGCAGCTGACTCAGCTCTCTCTGTGTGGTTGTCAGTGTCGTCTGGAAAACAAATTTAACCACGAGTTACCAAGGCAGCCCATGGATTTCATACCTGCAGCCTCCAGAGTGCAGCAGCCCATGCCAGACCAAGCTCTTTGGTTATTCCTCTGGTTTCTGTGTAAGAGAACTCGCGAGGCCAACTGCCGCCAGCGCTTGGTTCTCCGATAAGAGGAACTTAATATGGAGATATCATCTTGTAAAATCAGATGTTTTAGTTAGCAATGTACACATTAGCAAGGTGCGTTATTAAAAATGGATCCAGGACCCTGAAGATAACTTAGTGGGTAAAGGGGAGAACTCCAAACTGACCTCTGACCTCCACCCATGCTCCATGGTGCACAAACACACAAAACAACACATAATGAGGATTTTTAAATAAATAAAGGGTTGAAGAGATAGCTCAGCCAGTAAGGTTTTTCTACACAAGCATAATGACCTGAGTTGTTTCCAAGAAACTATATTGAAAAAAAAAATCTGCGCCTGGAGGTGTATACCTGTTATTCCAGCCTGGAAGGAGTCCATGACCCACTGGCCAGCCAGCCAGTCTAGCATACTCAGTGAGCTCCAGAAGAACGCAGTAGCCTCAAAAACCAAGTCAGACTGCACGTACGGAGGAATGATGCCAGAAGCTGACCTCCAGCCTCCACGCGCACGAGCTGGCACAAACGGAGGCCCTTTCGTTTATAGCATGCAATCACATTTCTAACTTACCAAGTGTTCCACCCCCTGTCTACATGCTCACACAAAAATCTGCTCCCTGGGTTACCTCCAAACGCCCTGATTCATGGGTCTGGGATCAACAGCCGAGATGAACGTTAATGAGTGTAGAAAACAACTTAGGGTATCTTCTAATCCTCAGGGAAACTGAATTAAACACTGTAAGTCTTCAAAATTACTTGTTTCATACTAGAAGAGCTCCTTCATAATCAGCAAAAGCTCTGTTTTCTCACCAAACTTCAGCAAAACAATCTCTTTACTACCCTCTGTGCTTGTTACCACGAGAAGCAATGTGCCCTTAACACAAGCCATGGAACAGCTGTCTTCTAGCATCTTGGTACTCACTCAGCCAATGCAAGAGTGAGTTCCCTTCTCCTGGTGCCTTGCAAGTTAATCCAAATGCATTTGTACAATTCTCCCACGGCAGCTGGTCACGAAAATCTACTAAGATTAGTATTTTAAAGCAGTCTGATAATAGATGTTTTGACACAAAAGTAGAAGCATACGATGGAAAATCTCGCCTCGCTTTGAGAAGCACGAAACACAAAGGACGAGCTGTAAGAACCCAGGGAAACACTGGGCAGACGAGGTGCAGGTCTAAGTGACTCTGCAGAGATGTGGCTTGGATCGCCACTGCCAACTGTTTGTTTCACCTTATTTTTTAACACCACAGACAGAGCAGTCCTGTCTCCGGTAAGCCATTGGGAAGGCCTTTCTTACTCCATGCAGTACGAAATGGGGAGAAGTAGCACTTCCTGTCTGTTCCACTGCCAACAGCCAGCACATTGCTCACAGCCTGCTCTGGCGCCCAGGACTGATGTTTCCATATGGCAGTCTGGCTCAGTCCATGACACCAAGCCATTGGGCAGAGGCACCAAGGGCAGCAGGCTACAGCCACCTCACCAAATGCTCACTGGTCCTGCTGCATGCCACTAGCTCACCAAGTAAAACCCACACAGCATCTGTCCCTCCGGAAAGAACTGAAAATACAGCACTATGCTGGGTGGAAGCAAGTTACCAGGACCGGCTCACCTCTGGCCTCCGGAAGCTAGGATGAGCAGCTCAGGTTGAGGGGGACAATCTCAATCAAAAGGATGTAAACAATGGAACGCATAACTCCTGTGACTCCTCCACCTCTGCTCTTTAACAACAACGCTTTCAGTGTTGTTCACCGATCATCAACACTATATCACACACAGGTCCGTGCTAAGTGTTTTACAAAAATCGCCACTAACGATCATGCCCCTCGAGGAGCACATTGTTGCTGTTTTGATAGATCAAGAGATGAATACTCAAGATGTTTAAACACCTTGTCTGAGGCCAAAGAGTCAGAAAGTCAAGTTCTTTCACTGAGCTTTTTCTGGACCTGGGATCTTCACTTGACTATTTCCAGGAAGCCTTCTTACTGATGTTCTAAGTTTCCTGGGTGTAAAAACAGCTGTGACAGACACAGCTGTCTGGAGCTGGAGCAGCCTTAGGGGCAATCTGAGTTTTACAGCAAAATGCATTCAGCCAACTGCCTTCCTATATTAAGTCTGTCAACAAGGAAGTCCCGCCCCCTTGAACACTATTGCTCGAACCGTTTTCTGGGCCAGCTCATCGGTCAGCTGCTCATTGGCCCTGGTCTTGTCCTCCACTTCCTGCGATTTCTGGTCGTAATTGACAGCCAGCTCCTCCAGGGCCTGGAGGACTTCTTTCACCTCATCTTTGGCTGCCTCATTTTCAATCTGGAGGCGTGTCAGCTCCTCTTGTATCTTCTCGTAGTCCCTTCTTGTGGAAGCTAGAAGCTGGGGAAATGAGAAGGCATGGTGAATATGCTAATTAAATGTCAATGACCTGTGCTCTACCCACATAAAGCAATTTAAAAACCAGACACAAGAGAACAGGGTGGAAGCACTCAGGCTGTCAGGAATTCTCACTGTATGTTACAGATGCTAAATACATTTTCAAATGTTATTTCAAAAATCTTTTCTCTTTTTTTCCTCTTTCGCTTGAGAATTTTGTGCTTATGTCAAAGACTGAACCACATACACACGCCATGGCACTACCGCCGGCTGGCTTTTCCATATTAAACAAAAGATGGGAGAACCATTTCTAATGACTAATCCTGGAAGAGCTCTTGAAATCAGTGCCACAATTTCATCCTATACATAGTTGCTTTCAAAATCATCAAAACAGCCCTTAAGATAAAATCGCTTTTCCTGAATGTCAGGAATGTACAGAGGAACATAACCTGGACACTAGCACACAGGAAAGTGAGCTCCTGGGCTCATGAGTGGTTTCTTTAGCTTTGTTCCCATTGTTATGTTCTGATTTCCCTAAAAGGAACATCTATTGCTTTGCAGGAAAAAAAAATGTTAAAGTTTGAACTATAACAAAAGGAATTGATCCAAGGCAGCTGTACCACTTGGGAGATGCAAGAATAGCGCAGCGGCAGACAACAGGAAGCATAAGCAAGTGGCCTCAGCCATGGCTCAGTTAGAAACTATTAAATATGGTTCATGTGACTCCAAAGGCACACACTGTCTCCTACAAAATCACAATCATTACGTTGGAAAGATGACGGGAGACAACGAGGAAGGAGATGGTTACGGGGACAGTTATTTGGGGGCGGTGCTGAGACTGGGAGCATCAATCTACGCCACCTGCCGTCACTGCATTGTATGAGCCAATCTATAGCACTTAGCAATGAAGCAAAGAGCATCAAAGCACGAAAGAGAATACTTACGCAATCTCAGCAAGAGAGTTTCTAACTATCTACATTTGATAGATTAGTTTGCTGTACTTTGCTTGGGTTCCTGTTTGTAAAATTCACAGCAAAATCGTACAATAAAAACATTTACTGCAGAACTGAATGCCAGCAGGGGGAGGCCGGGAAGAGCTGGCCTCCTTTTCAGTGACCAAATGTACAGTAACACAGCATTGCAGCCTCACTTCACCTTCTCTCTCTGATAGTCTACTTTTGTTTCTGTTTTCGTTTCCCCTGTAAGACAACAGGAGAATGTATTCCATGCCAGACTATTGCAATAGCCAGGTTGTAGAACCAGCCTAGGTGTCCATCAACAGATGACTAGGTAGAGAAAATGTAAGAGGGGCATAATTGGATGGATGGATGGATGGATGATGGATGATGGATGGATGGATGGATGGATGGATGATGGGTGGATGGATGATGGATGGATGGATGGATGGATGATGGATGATGGATGAATGGATGATGGGTGGATGGATGGATGGATGATGGATGATGGATGAATGGATGATGGGTGGATGGATGGATGGATGATGGATGGATGGATGGGTAGATGATGGGTGGATGGATGATGGATGGATGGATGATGGATGAATGGATGGGTAGATGATGGGTGGATGGATGATGGATGGATGGATGGATGATGGATGAATGGATGGATGGGTGGATGATGGGTGGATGGATGATGGATGGATGGATGGATGGATGATGGATGATGGATGAATGGATGATGGGTGGATGGATGGATGGATGATGGATGATGGATGAATGGATGATGGGTGGATGGATGGATGGATGATGGATGGATGGATGGGTAGATGATGGGTGGATGGATGATGGATGGATGGATGATGGATGAATGGATGGGTAGATGATGGGTGGATGGATGATGGATGGATGGATGGATGATGGATGAATGGATGGATGGGTGGATAATGGGTGGATGGATGATGGATGATGGATGGATAGATGGATGGATGGATGGATGGATGATGGATAAATGGATGGATGGGTGGATGATGGGTGGATGATGGGTGGATAGATGATGGATGGATGGATGGATGATGGGTGGATGGATGATAGATGGATGGATGGATGGATGGATGATGGGTGGATGGATGATGGATGGATGGATGATGGATGAATGGATGGGTAGATGTGGGTGGATGGATGATGGATGGATGGATGGATGATGGATGAATGGATGGATGGGTGGATGATGGGTGGATGGATGATGGATGATGGATGGATAGATGGATGGATGGATGGATGGATGGATGATGGATAAATGGATGGATGGGTGGATGATGGGTGGATGATGGGTGGATAGATGATGGATGGATGGATGGATGATGGGTGGATGGATGATAGATGGATGATGGTTGAATGGATGGATAGATGATGGATGGATGATGGATGGATGGATGGATGGGTGGATGGATGGATGGATGATGGGTGGATGGATGGATGGATGATGGGTGGATGGATGGATGGATGGGTGGATGATGGGTGGATGGATGGGTGGATGGATGGATGGATGATGGGTGGATGGATGGGTGGATGATGGGTGGATGGATGGGTGGATGGATGGATGGATGATGGGTGGATGGATGATGGATGGATGGATGGATGATGGATGGATGGATGAATGGATGATGGATGGATGGATGATGGATGGATGATGGATGGATGGATGGATGATGGATGGGTGGATGATGGATGGATGGATGGATGGATGGATGGATGATGGGTGGATGGATGATGGATGGATGGATGGATGGATGATGGATGAATGGATGGATGGGTGGATGGATGGATGGGTGATGGGTGGATGGATGGATGGGTGGATGATGGGTGGATGGATGGGTGGATGGATGGATGGATGATGGGTGGATGGATGATGGATGGATGGATGGATGGATGATGGATGGATGGATGGATGATGGATGGATGATGGATGGATGATGGACAAATCAGTAGGCAGGTAGATATGATGGGTAAGTAGATAGATGACAGACAGAAACACAGATACACACACAATAAAGTTTTATTTAGATAAAGAAATAGGAGATTATGTCATTTGTTAAACAAAATAAGCCAGATGCAATAAGACAAATATCATGTACTTTCTTTTCTAAATGAACCCTAGAGGGCTATCTTGGAAAAGGAAGTAGAGCAGCAAAAGAGGAAGGTGAGACAGGAAGGGATAACAGGGGTGAATATGACCAAAGTGTATTATACTTATGTATGAAAATGTCATAGTGAAACCCATCTGTTTATATGAAGCAACTTATATGCAGAGGGAAATATCCTAAAAGATTAGAGCATAGCTATGTTGGGCCCAACCACCAGCCGAGAGGTCTCTGCCCTTCCAGGGCTAAGTGTAGCACAGAGCTAACTCTCTAGGCTTCAGAGTACTATGAAGTCACACCCTTGTTTTCTATACACAGCCGCAATCAACCTTCAGCAGGCACTGATAGGAGAGCTACCCAGAAATCTCTACATGCTTTCAGGTCTTGAAAAAAGTTACTTGCAAATTATATTTCTAGGACCAGCATTAACAACAAAAAATAATTAAAAAAAAAAAAAACTGTGTAAAGAAATTATTGCGTTCTTTACCTCATCCTGATCCAACATCTGTTGCTTTAGTTTTTCAGCCAGCTGGCTCTGCTGGTTAATTTCATCATCCTGAAATGAAACGTCATGTTTAATTTTTGGTTAGTTATGTGAGTTTTGATATCCTGGTTTCCCTTTCAGAATCAGACACCAAAAGGCCAGTCCTAAGTTCACTCATCAGTGGGGGGAAGACAGGAGGAGACAATTCCAGGAGCTTCTCCGGTTAGCGTATTCCTTCACCCGGCTTTCTTTCTGTCTTTCTAGCTAATGTAACATCGACAGAACAAAGCCCAGTCCTGCCCATCCAGAAATCAGAAGCCTGGTGCTCAGGAACTGAAAGCCACTCCAGGGACACCCTTCTCGAAACAAAGGCGTTAATGTGTCAAACACATCTGTGAGCAGGAATATCGCCCAGTGGCAAGCATGATGGGACACTATTTCCACACCATCCCCATTTATTTCATGAGAGTAGAAAAACTAGTGCTTCCTTGGAGTTTTCTCCTTGGTCAACAGACAGCCCGCTCGGTTGGCAACAGATAATCTTATCAATTGAAAGACAAAACAAGCCAACAACCCCTGCAGCCAACTGGGTGTGCGCACAGGAATGCTTTCTGAAGAGGGAGAAACAGCGCCTCTCCTCACCGCCACTAGGTGTCGCTGCTGAGCGCAAGAACACACTGCAAGCCTCTCCCAGCAGCAGGCCTGGGAGGAGGGGCTGCAGGCTTGACACCTAACCACTGGGGAAGAACTTAGCCTTTCCTGGCCTGTTTTCATGATTTCAAATGAAATTTCAAGTAAAGTCTGTGAAAAATGACAGTGGGGCTTCAGGCTCACCTCTCTTGCAGTTATAAGAGGAAAGTCCTATTTGATGATCTCAAGCTACACCTCAAGCAGTCAAAATCCAGTTCGGTGTATTACGCTGTCTTTGCACCATGTCCTGCCTCAGTGTTTTCCCCATTAAAAATTCCTCTCCTGCACTTTGGATCCCTTTCAGAGGTGAGGTGAGAGGGGTGAATAACAGGGCCTGGTCACAGAAACTGTTTTTCCACAGCTATCATGTACGGTGGAGTCGCCCTGCAAAGAACACCAGTTCTCTCCAGTCCGAGTATAGGCTCTGCGCAGCCCTAGCCCATGTCTTTGATCTTTCTACACACTTGGTCTCACCTAGTTCTCGTGGGTATGGATATTTTGTGAGATGTGTTTTTGGAAAGGTAGGATGACTCTGCCTTAATGTTTTGTATGACTTCCAGAACCACAAACAGAAGGAGCTTCCTCAAGGCAACCAGTTACATTCGGCTGCCAAATGTGATAGCAGACTCTGGGCTTTACCCCAAAGACAGAGCCCTGAAGATTAATGGTGACATTTCCAGAACAAAGCTATTACATCCAGGCCAGAAGTGTCCCCAGAGCACCTGAGCCGAACCACCACAGAAGAGATTACACCAGACTGAAAATATCAGTAACCTTGATGACCTGAACTGAAGGAGATCAGGGTATCCAAGTACAATATGCCAGGATCACATGACAAGCTCACTTAGTTTCTGTGTCTCTGGATTCCTAACTGGACCTTTACTGGGTTGAATGATACATGCTGTTCAAAGAGTTTTTCTAACCTGCATAGTTGCATGACAACTTGAGCCCTTAAAAGTTTGTCATGGGATTAAGCATCCCCAATTTGCACAGTCAAATGACATCATCCAACAATCTCCCTCTGAAGAAAAGCTCCACATGTAGAAAGGCCTTCTATCTTCAATGTGATTAGGACCAAAGCTCAGGGCCTCAGAGCTTGGTGATTAAACTCACACCTGAGCCTTAGGACTCACCTATCTTGGGTGCTCCCTAGCCAGGGCTACTGTCGGCTTCCCCAAGAAGAAAGGGAAAGGCACAGAGGAAGAGGAAACAGACAGACACACCCATGCACACACACACAGCCCCACTCTTCTGTAATCTACCCAGACGGCTTTCTAGCAGTGAGGACTTGTCTATCTAGACCAACCTCCCCACCCCCAGCTCTTCTAACCAAACATCCATGAAGGCTTCTACTTCACAGCAATCAAGCTAGAACAGGTATCAGAAAGATAAACATCTACAGTGGTCTGCAGTCCTACCTCGGCTCCTGGGCACTTGGTGCCGACTGCTCCTGCCACCACCAGGCTTGGTACCAGAGTGAAGACTATCAGTCTCTTGCTGGCATGTATACTAGGCACGCAGAAGCTGTTAGAAAGCACTGACTCCACAAGCCAAGTAAAAGCAGGATGAAAGCCATAGCCTATCACCTCTATCTTCATTTTCTCTCTACTTTGTGTCAGTCATCTGATTAACTCTGCATATAAGCATGTTAGTCACTCAAGGAGTGCCTATCTAAAAGCTCATGATAGCTAACCTATCCCCAGTGTCCTGGCCCAGGCTCCCTCAAAGGTACCTGAATGTCTGCAGTCACTAACCTACACCTGGAGTGCCCCTGGTTTCCAGTAACAGCAGAGCCTTGCAGACATGTTACCACATGCTGAGACCGGTCTCCAAATGGGAGATCTCAGCTCCTAGGAACTGACTTGTCCCCACAAGCAGTATTTCTTGGAAGCACCCTGTAGAACCAGAACTGAGACAATGACCAACCTCGACCAGGACTGCTTCATTATGTGCACCTCTTGCCTCCTGCCCCACTGCCTCCCCCGTTTTAATTCTAACGCTCAGGCGTGGGCCCTGAAGATGGCGTTGGGGTCAGGGAGCTGTTTATACGGTCTTCTCCCTGATGTGGCAACGCCAATCAATCTTCTTCTTATCTTTTTACCATTGAGAGATAGCATGACTTATCTCTTTAACTGGCCCAGTGGGGCTGAGTCTTTGGGGTCTACAGAGACCCCGAGCCACAGACCTTATCATCTAGCTGTCTGTACAGGCTGGAGATCTCCTCGTCATACTTCTCCTTCTCAGCAGAGATGCCAACAACAGCCGGCGTGATGTTGTCTATGATCGGAGTGTTGTCGCAGGGCTCCAGGTTCTTCTGGTCCTTGGCACTGATTTGCTCATCCTCAGGCACAGCTTCCCCTGAGAAAACACAGCAAGCGGGATGCTGAGCACTGAAGAAATCAAACACGCAGCCCTCCAGGAAGAATTCTAAAATTAGGCACTCCAGTGACAAACACACGGAGGACATAATAAAGAGCCTTGTGTAGACCTAAAGTCTGTTCTATTTGGGAAGAAAGGTGTAGCTAATTGACCAAGACTAGACCGAGGGTGCATGGCAGAAATCAAATGGCTCCACTGCTCACAGAGGTGGTGACTGACACAACCCCAGCACTGTCCGAGAGCTCCTGCACATTTTTTCCCTTTTGCGAAGAAATACGCTAGTGCTTACTGGAATACTCTCTAGTCACTGATTCAAAGGGAAACAGACCTCTGAGGCATCCTAATTACCAATTAATTACGTTAACTGTGTCATTAGTAGAAACAGTCAAAGCGAGGAACACAGCAGCACTGTTTAACTAGAACGCTGTGGGATCCCAGTCCTCCCAATCTGAGACTCTCGGGAACCAGTGGGAGGAAGTCAGGGCAGCCTGGACTCAGGGACTGTACCAGCCCTACGCAATCACATTCTCCACCACACTCCCCTCCAGGAAGCCCGAATTAATTGGCTCTGCTGGAGAGTTCAAATAGAATAATTTCTTGTGATGTCAGGTAGTCCCAGGAAAAGAAAAGATGGCCAATCTAGAATCCACACACTAGTTCTCAGCCTGCAGAGCAGGCTTTACTGGGTCTTCAAAGGAAGCTCTGATCAATCTGACAATGTAAATGGAGGAAAATGCATGGGTCTCCAGCTGGCCATGGGCTGCCCAACAGGAAAATCATCATGCAAAGTCAGGATGCGGGGCAGGGAACAAATCTGTGGCCCAACTCCATCTTTCAACTGTCCTCGTGGAAAGCAAACCCACACCAAACACACTTCTCCACCACAGTGTTTACCAGCAACTTCACACTCTCTTTCCAGCCCCAGAGCATCAGGACATGCCAGTCCTTACTCCAAGTCTCAGTAAACAATATCCATTCTGCAGAAATCTCCTAGGAAAGCAGCCCTGAGCCAGAACTGGAAACAAAGACAGAAGAACTGAGATCTTAATCTGTACTTTCATGAACAGTGTATTTCATGCCTCAAGGAACCCACCTGAACACAGTGCACGTTAAATCTCAGTATAAACAAAACACCCGCGTGGCCTGGTGTTACTGCTTGTATGCAGGCTTCCATGTAAGGAAAGCTAACATCAACATTTCACTTTTGTATCAGTTCCATCAGTTCCATCAGTGTGAGGAATGGCTTTCATTTGATTGAAGAACCTATATTCTCTACAGCTTGTTAAACCCATGAGCTATGAAAGCAGCAAGGTAGATGAATGGACGGATGAGTGGGCAGAGGAGTGAGTAACTGGATGGATGAATACACAGATAATTTCAAACAACTGAAGCAAGGCACAGCGTATTTTAGAACCTTAAAGCCTCGTTCTCCTTTCTAATTCTGTCCCTCTTACAGAATCTGCCGCTGACACTTTAGGATTCGTCCAGGTCCTGCCTATGGTTCTATTTTGGATTTTTCAGGAACAGCTTGTAGAATTTCTGAAACATAGCAATCCAGTACGCTATGAATTTGACCTTCCTGCTTTAACATGCTGAAGGTGACCACCAGAAGCCAGCCACCCATGACCGTAGTATCCACAGACAAACACACTGCAGGGAAAGAGGTAGGATCCACAGACATCTGGAGGAAATGTACTCCCTGTGTGCTTTGGTTCCAAATGGCTGGACAGGTAAAAAGTATCTGTAGGCTAGGTGAACTAAGGGCCATCCAGTGGGTTTTCTGGGTTTTGTTTGTATGTTTGTCTTGTTTGTTGTTGTTTTTCATCTGGGCAGGCAAGGGACAAGGATTATTAACTCCTGTGACCTACAAGTGACCTGCTCAAACCAAAAGTCACAGATCTGTCTTCTTCTGTCATTGGAAACGACAGCATTACCGAGGGGTAGGACATCCCAGGTTACAGAGGTCCAGCAAGCCGACAATGTTGCTATGGGGGCCCCTGAAAATGATCAATAGATCTCATGAACATCTCCAGTGCTGCAGCAGGATCCTGAGCCGCACTGCACATCTTCCCAGGCCTGTGTCCTGCTCAGTCTCTTCCTTTGCTTTTTGTAAAGGAGAAGAGGAAACAGCACTGCTCTCACCTCAGAACCGCTCCAAAGATGCTCAAAGACAGTAGATATCACTAGCAGGGCCGGCGCCCCAGGCTGGAGTCCGCCTCTTACTTCCTCTGCTCCCTGACATGTGGCAATTTCAGAGCCTTGGCAGTTCAATTATTTTTCCTTATTCTGAATTAAATTTTCTAGTGTAATCAAAATACCTATGTGGCTAGTGGTCTTTTAAAAAGCGGAACACCCAACAGTTATGCAAGTCCACTTCAGGGTTATTTTTATCATTATTAAAACAGTGTGCGAGACCACAGCAGCCTTTCTGGTTTCTCTGAATCAAAGTGTCTCCCACAAAGCTACATGTAAACAGTGGCTCTCGTCAGTCTGCACTCTAAAGGTCATGCAGGCAGGATGATTTTCTGTAGCAGCCATTCAGATGGAAGCCAAGCAGCTCAGCTCCTGCCCAGAGAGGAGCCAAAGGGTTTCCAAACACCTCTGCCCTTCACGGGACCGGGGAATGACTTCCAGAAGCCACCCCGGTAACTACACTGTCCAGCTCACAAAGATGTCTAGGGACTGGAAATTCCCAACACTGTGTAAGAGCTGACACCAGGCAATCTGTCTCCATGGCAATCTCACCATGTTAATCGAGAATATTCCCTGCACTGCAGTGCACTCCACAAGATGATAATGGAATAACTGATTTTAACAGACAGGAGAGCTGCAAGTCAATGCTGGAGGAATAATGCTCGGCAATCAGCAGGGAGAAAGACCACCACGTGAAGATTTGCAGCAACTTTTATTTTCTCTCAGATTTATTAAAAGCAGATTTCTTTTAGTCCGGCCCACAAGGCCTGTCTCTGTCATCCATAGGCGAGCTTATAACCTTGGAAAGCATCTGGTTTTCTCTAGCTGAAAGGCCTCCCTTCTTTAAATAAGCATCCTGGCATTTACTGTTGTCAGCTGTAATTACCTTTAAGGACTAAAAAGATTTGTGTTTACACAGGAGCATTCACTTGGAGCATACCTATAAGCCTTGTAGAACCTTCTAATTATAAAATGAAAACCCCCAGAAAGCATAAATAACATTTCTGCAAAAATGGAAATCCGTCGATTTTGATGGATGAGAATGACAGACTAATAAAAAAAAATCTCATTAGGTCTATTAGTTAAAATTTCTAAAATGGGTTTATTTGGTTCCTTTTTTCTTTAGGAATACCATTAGACTGTCAGAAAATCATTAAAATTTCACACATGAAATAGCAACAAGCTAGTTATTCTTTCCCTAAGTTGAGTCCCTGAAGCCTCTGGAGAACACAGAGAGGTAATTGCATTCTCTCAGCCACCCCAGGGCAGGATTTGCAGGTCACTCACAGCTTCCAGGAGAAACCACTGTAGATCTGGCAAACGAGGTGTTTTGTTTTGATACCAATTAAACAGGCCTAGTGGCAAACCTAATGGTAAGCAATTTCTGTATCGAAGACACTAAAAGGAAATCTTTAAGTTGCCAGATGGGCAAGAGCAGCTGGCTACAAGATGGCATTATATAAATGTAAGGTTTAAAAGAAAAAAAATCATTCCTTTATGAGACTGTTTTGCATACAAATAGCATCCTTCACCCTCGTTCCTAAAAATACTGCAAGCAGCTTCTGACATCCCCTTGTCCTGTCTAGAGCAATTTTCTAATGCCCTGGCTAACCAGATCCTGCACCCTATTTACAGTCATGACCTTTTGAATAGGCCACGTGGTTTGCTGAGCAGTCAGTATTTTTATTAGTTTAGCCGCACTCTCAAAAGAAGAAAGAGGATCTAGCAAATTAGACATCTTGACTGAAACGCTAATTCCTGTGCGCTTACGCCTATGGGTCCAAGAGCAGACCGGCATCTCCCACAGACTTAATGCTGAAAGAGCAAACCTCAATGGGCACAGTGCTCCGCACCTGAAATTCCAGCACTCGGCAAGCTGAGGCAGGAGGATCAAAGGTCAAAGACAGCCTGGGCAACACAGCAAAATCCTGCCTCAAAGAAAACCAAACAAAAGAAATCATTTACTACACGATTTCCACAAAGACATAAATCGGAACCCACTATGCTCATTTTATCCCTAGTTATTCAGCAGGAGAGGCTCCGAGGACAAACAGACCTTCTCCCTGCCATCCTGACACCTGGATTTTGAGGTCCTTTGTTCTGACGTGAACCTCTGTAAAACTTTGGGTTTAGGGGCCAACACTATGGCTTAGCAGGTAAAAGGGCCTGCTGCCAAGGCTTACCACCCGAGTTCAGTCCCTGGGACCCTTTTGGTTACCGTGTTTTATCACTGCAGCAGAAATTCTAACTAGGACACCTCCCAAAATGATACATGGAAGACAAACACCTGGAAAGGGCCTACTCTCCTGCTGTTCCCCACTTCAGTCCTGTGTTCAGGAGCTCTTTGGCTTCTGTGGCTCCTTGATATTCTCTCCAGGCTTTATTCTGGTTTAAGCTGGGCAGGGTCAATTGCTGCAACTGCTTGCGACCGATGACGCCAACTGGTTCACTGGAGAATTAAGTCATGCCAATGAGATAGATAAAAAGGTGTGGCCTCTCCTTAGGTCACTGTGCACGTGTATAGAGCTAACCTGCCTCAAAAGCAGTGCCGAAAAGAATTAGGCTTGCACAATCTGTGCTTTATGCCACGGGTCCTCCTTTGAGAAGCAGGGGAGGGGAGGACTGCCCAGACCGCAATGCTGAAGGGGCTGCCGTCTTAGTCACTTGGAGCTACTATGACAGATGACCACAGGATGGGGTCTCCTAAGCAACAGAAACTATCTCATAACTTGGAAGCTAGTAGTCTAAGGTCAGAGTGGAAACACAGCCCCGTTCTTGTATGGAGTGGAGGCGGGGAGTTCTTTTGGGTTTGCAAATGACATCTCTTTTTATCTTCAAAAAAGAAAAAGAAGCACAGTCTCATGGGAATCACATAAGGCAATAATCCTCAGGAGATAGTCACCTGTATTGGCTAGTTTTATGTCAACTTGACACAGACTAGTGCCAAGTGACAGATGGGAATCTAAACTGAGAAAATGTCTCCATAAGATCAGGCTCCAGACAAGCCTGTAGACATTTTCTTAACTAGTAATGGATGTGGGAGGGCACAGCCTATTGTGTGTGGGGTCAGCCTTAGGCTGGTGGTCCTGGATTGTATAAGGAAGCAGGCTGAGCAGGCCACAGGGGGCGGGGTGGGGTTGGTGGGGGGGACACAAGTCAGTAAGCAGCCCTTCATGGCATCTGCATCAGCTCCTGCCACTGATTTCCTGCCCTACTTGAATTCCTGACCTGACTGTAAGCCAAAATAATTCTTTCCTCTCTAAGTCACTTTTGGTTACGGTGTTTTATCACCGCAGCAGAAATTCTAACTAGGACACCTCCCAAAGAAACCATCTCCTAAAACCATCACCGCAGGAGCTGTGATTTCAACAGGTGTTTTGGAAGGAACAGGAACTTTCAATTGATAGTATCAGTCAAGCTTTGAAGGTTGAAAATCGGCCCAGGTAAAGGTGGGAGGGGCTGGATCTTAGATCAACCTCTAGGCATGGAACAGGGTAGTATTTTGAGTGATATTGGCAGGGCATGCCTCTTTCTGTGGTGATGGCTTGCATCACCTGTCATGATCAACTGGATTAGACATGTGTCCATTTATCTGTCTATGCCTCATTTGCAATTGATCACCTCTGGCCTTGTGCTGTCATTGTATTCTCTTTGAGAGCAAGTGGGGAAAGCCCTAGCATCCACTGACACAACTTCTTCTTTGCTCTCTCACAGAGAGAGTAGAGCAGTGAAACTTTTAAATTCTAAGCACACCATGCAAGGAAAGAAACATCTTTCCCAGGGAAAGCACACATTGACTGGGCTCCTAGAACTTGTTTAGATTCCAATACGGAAATGTCAATACCCGGGGAAAACTGAAGTAGATTAAATAGCTGTCTCCCAGAAGTTCGGATGCCATATTTCAAAAGGAACCTGGCAACACCCTGCCATTTTGATAAGAGCTGGGAGAGCTGACCCTGTCTCCACCTTAGCTTTCTTCTCTACATGGCTACCATGCCTCGGGATTCAGGTACAAGGAATCAGGGCCGGTGAAGGACAGCGCCAATGGGCTTCCAGCCCTTTCCCTCTCTGGGGGGCACTTTTCTCTCTCATCTCATTGGCCTGCATAAAGTCGCTAGTGTTAGCTTCATATACAGGTAGCACCAATGTCAGAAGGGATTGGACTTTGGTTCAGATTCAACTCTCCAGAGACCAAGGAGCCAGTCAACCCTGGGCAGAGAACAAAGACTGGCCTTGGTTTGATGTACACGTGGTATGCACCAACATATACATGATCTACAGTGAACCACTGACATAGCTCTACACCTTGTTGGCCCGTCTTTGGACTACTCCAGTCTCCTCTCTCCCTCTCTACTCTCCTTCCACCTAGAGTCTCTATCAGTCGACATTTTCTGCATTTAAAAACCTGTGCCTCCAGGAAAGTCACCTTTAAAACGCAAACGTTAGCTTGCAAGGCAAGGGTCCCCACAGAACACTTCCCATCTCAGTTGCTCAGTGGCTACAAGGCCATAGACTGTTGGGGTCCGCCAAGCTCCGCTTCCTCTCTTCTCAACCTTTTCTCTCTCTACTCTGTCACCTACAGGAGCCTTAGCTCTACCTATGCCAATGGTTCTCAACCTTCCTAATGCTGCGACCCTTCAATATAGTTCTTCCTGATGTGAAGGGGTATAAAATTATTTTCATTGCTACCTCATAACTGTAATTTTGTTACTGTTATGAATCATAATGTAAATATATGAGATGCAGATAGTCTTAGGTGACCCCTGTGAAAGGGTCATTCGACCCTAAAGGGATCATGACCCAGGTGGAGAACCATTGACCTATGCCTTCAACCAGTACCAAAAGATCAGTAATACTCAGATTTCCCTCTTCAGCTCTGAAGTCCCTGAACTCCCGGCCCTCAGACCTGCCTTCTTATCTGACACCCCTCCTTGGAGGTTCGTGGGCACCCGGCTTCCTCCTCACCTCACTACTCCCCAGCCTGGTTCTTCTCCAGTATTTCCAGTCTAAAGGGATGATTCTGTCCTCCAGCCAACTGAGCCAAGACAATACCCCAGAACTACCTTGACACCTTCATCCCTGCATGGCCAATCCTCACCAAACCCTGTAAGTTTCTCCATCTCAAGACCTATCTGGTCAACACAATTTGCTCCCTTCTACCTCCTACCTCTCAATTCAGCTGCCTTTTCCTTGGCCACGAATGACTACCTCACCTTCTTCTGCCTACCCAATCCTTTCCCCAGCAAAATCAAGACCTTCAAAATGTTCCTCTTCTTACATGTTCTGTAGCTAAGTGGCTTCTCATTGCTTTCCAGATAATGACCAAAATTTGGCTTCTAGGATAATAACCTTTATATCTACCTGTCAAAGCTCATGTGAGACCACTTCTCCAGCCTAGACCCCCACACTGGCCTTCTGCTCCCACTCAGTTCCATGTTCAACTCAGTATCCTCCTTACATGCTCATGCTCACCTTACAACTCCTGTTTTCACCCAGATAACTGCTCTCTCGGGTCAATTCTCTGTGTTGCTTATGCAAGGAAAGCTTCTCAGATAGGTCAAGCACCTGCTATAAAATCTCTGGACTTTCTTTCCTTGGTGTGCAGCATAGACGATCACCATGTACTGACAGTGACTGGAATCTCCCTTTATACTCAAAGCACAGATCTCACTCAACTACCCACACATTAGCTTCCAGATTCCATGATAAGCACACAATTATGTAATATGCATGTACTGCAGGTCTATGACATACCTGAAACTATTCCTTACTTTCCCCAAATTATATACCTTAAGGGTTTATGTAGGCTCTCACCAAAAGACAGAGGAAATCACACGCTTTAAGGACCTGCAATGCGGATGAAGTGGAACAAGCAGTTAAAGTGATGGTACCCACAGAGGGCAAGAATAGGATACAGGACACAAAGAGATGCTAGGCATGGGGGAAGTCAGGCAAATGAGGCAGGGCAGATTCCACACGGTAGCACTGGATGTGAAATGGAGGACCAGACTGCTGAGTTAGACGAGAGATGGAAAATGATTAAAAGAACAAAGTTATTGCCCAACTCACAACGTTTCTACGGCCAGTAAGCCAGCGCTTCACCAAAGGGCTTCACTAAATGACCCAGTCATCCAGCAGGGAGCTGACCCACAGGGACTCCAGAAATATAGCCAAGCTCCCATCTCACTTTCTATAGTTCCCAGTCTTCTGCTGCTGCCAAGCTGCACGGCTTCATCACTCAGCGCTTCCGAAAAGAGGAAGATCCTGTTATCTGGGCTAGTAGGTCAGTTTTTGATCCTCTTTGAATTCTTGTTTGCCACATAATTGCTTTTCAATTAAATCAGTAGCTCACTGACATCCAATCTTTACTAGCAAGAAGCAGCAGCAAATACCGTCACCAACAATCAGCTTTCAGCTCACTGTGCAGTTGCAAATAGGCATGAGACCTCCAGACTTGCACAGCAACCCCCAGGTTCCTGCCCCCAGGGTGCCCCAGGCTGCAGTAGCTGCTGAAGTATACACATCCCAGAGACGCAAAAGATCTGAGGAAAAGAAGACTTCCAGCTATTCCCATCCTCTGACACACAGCTCCAAATGGCCTTGCTTCCTTCCATATTAAAGCAGACTGCTTGCTACCTTCTGAGCTCTGTCGGAATGGTAAAGTCACCAAAATAATCTGTCTGCCCTGGGATCTGGAACCTACTCCTAACACCTCTCCCACAATCCACCCACTCGCTGCACGCCAGCTGAGATATTTTCTCCTATAGAACAAACCAAAGAGACTGTCTGAGGAGGGAGAGAAAAACTGGTGTGAGGCGGGCCTGTCAGTCCATTTCAGAACAGGGTTTCTTTAGCCCTCTAGCTCTCGCTCTGAAGAACCTGACAGAGGGGCAAGTCAGGAAAGGCGAGCACTTTAACCCCAGATAAATGCCCAAACTGAAGCAAATCATATTTTTCATTTAGTCAAAGCAAACTCTCAGAGGCTGCCCTGTAAACATCAAGCCAGAATCCCTGAGAGTGAAGGACAGTAACATACAGAAAGCAGAGCTTTGGAAACAGATTCCTAGTCAGGCTGGGGAATCGCTCCCAAGAAGTGCTTGATGCCCAACACAGGACCTGGTTCTATCCCAAGAATATACATAAAAATGCCAGGCATGGTGACATGTGCTTGCAATCCCAGAGCTGGGGAGGTGGAGGCAGACTGAGCCATGGGGGCTCACTGGCTAGTCTAGCCTAGCCTAGTAGGTGAGCTCCAGGCAGATGAGAGACCAGTCTCAAAGGAGGAGAACAGCCATAGCTGTTCACATATATGTGAACCATAGCCTTCACATATGTGTATACACAGGAACCCTCACACACATGCCTCTATACACAAACACACACAAGCACACACACGCTCCTACACACACTCACACAAGCACACACATGCTTCTACATACTCACACAAGCACACACGCTTCTAAACACACACACACACACCCCTCCCCATACATGTGTACTACTTCACACAGATATACACACATGCATACAAACCACTCCCCGCATGTGCACCCCTCCATGAACACACATACACTTAGAGACTGACTGATTAGTTGACTGAGCCCACCTCTCAAAGAGTGACCACTGTGCATGGGCCACAGGATAAAATGAGGTATGCCTGGGTATAATAAAACATATTACTAAAACACTTGTCAGCACAGGAATTGGGAATGCTTGTATCCCACAAGCACTTCCTTTCCCAAGAGGCTCCCAAGATGCCGAAAGTCACAGGAAGGAGAAGTATACGCCCTGCCTCCCCCTGCCTTCCCCTGCCCCCTGCCTGCTCCATTTGTTCTCACCGTTCCTCCACCTGTTCAGCTCCATCTCCAGATGCTGGATGACACTCTTCAAGGCCTTGTTCTTCTCCTTTTCTTTTTCATATTTCTTCTTCCATTCTTCTGCTGTCAGTTCCAAGTTAACAGAGACTGTATTCTTGATGGTCTTTGCTCTGGGATTAAAACACAAGGAACAAATTCTAAGAATAGCTATTAGCACTTATTGACTTTATATAACCAAACCTCAGATTTCCATGACATTTCCAACGGACTGGGATAGAGACTTCCTGTGGCATCTACCTACAACCCTTCACGATTGGTCAACGGCACTGCTACTTCAGTTTTTAAAAGAGATTTATTTTTGGTATGTATATGTGTTTCTATGTATGTGTGTCTGTGTAAATGTATTACAGGTGTTGGCACGTGCATGCATGTGTGTGCACCCATGCCCATGCGTGTGCATGTGTGTGCACCTATGCCCATGCGTGTGCATGTGTGTCCATCCGCACACCCTTGGGGGCCAGAAGGCACTTGATCCCTGGAAGCTGGAGCTACGGGTGTTTGTGAGCTGTCCGGTGGGGGTGTTGAGGTTTCAACTCTGGTGCTCGTGAGAGACAGCACTCTTAACTGCTGAGCTGTCTCTCAAACCTCACACGGTGGCTCCTTGAGGCTCGCAAACCATCCTTCTCGGTCTCCTTCACATTCCATCTGCCACTTGGTCCGATGAACTTTTATTCGAATTGTGTCTCAGGGTCCCATCCTCTGCCCCTCGGCCTGTTTTCAGCCCTAAGGCTTACCCCAGTGTTCAGCGTGCTCCTTAAACATCCCAGACCACAGCTAGAGTATCCTCTAAGCAGAACTCCCATTTACTTCAACATTTATAAAACACTAGAGACACACTAAGGGGTCAAGGTCACCAGCCTCTTCATGTTTGGGGTTTCTTATGTAAGTGACACAAAATAAATGATCAGTTACTTTTCCTATTCACCTTTTGTGCCAAGAACCAAAGTGTTGAGCACATGCCAATACACAGCTATGGTGCAGGTGGGCCACACAGTGAGTGAGGCTGACTAGGGGACACCAAGGATTCCTACTGATCCTCTCATCAGAGGCAAGTGTCACCATGCTATGGTAAAGCACTGATTGTTCTAAAATCATCTCAGTGTTTAAAAATAAGGCAGTATTTCCAAATTTAGAATTTTTTTTAAATAATGCATTTCAAACATGCCTCATGGGCACCATTTTCCCATGATCTCCTAGGCATGTGGCCTAGGGGTGTGCCGTGTGCAGGGCGGCTGGACAGTTACCGAAAGGAGAATCTGGGGAGAAAAAAATCAGCACCTGTATTAGGTGAGATTAAACAAAAGGCTTGGCTCACCAAGACTTGCACAGAAACAGACAGGTTCAGCCACATCCAGGAAAAAGTAGGTCTCATGTAGGAGTCCATTTGCTACCTACTTGTTAAGCAGATAAAGCTCATGTGAAATGTGTGATATTCTGTCTTACTTGCTACTGACATTCTCATTTTAATCTCCAAACAATTCTAGGACTGTCGTGTTTGCGGGTACAGCTGATGTGTGATCCAGGTTAATTACTGTTGTCATCAAATGACATTCGGGACCTGATTTCTATTTCGGCGCAAGAAATTCAACAGCCCTCCCTAGTGCTACAGATGTCATTCCAAAATTAATTCCTAAAGCAGACAACTAAATAACCCAACTGTCGAAAGAGGAGTTAAACTACTTCCATGTTGGACTCACTAAAGAATTAGGATAATTCTCATTTGCTGTGAGGCTGCTTTCTCCGGAACTGTCTCAAGTCTAATTCTTCAATGGCAGTAATTTTATTACTACTGTAAAGCTTGCTGCAGTCTGGCATTCTCGCCCCGCCCTCTAACGTCCTCAGGCAGTGCTGCGGCTGCCTGGGATGCATGCACGGGCACAACAGTGTCCATCCATTATCAACTTACATCAGAGAGTGAGAAAGTAACTCAGCTAAAATATGTGCTGTCACTGAAGGATGCGCTCTAAGACTACCAATTTCACTTAGGTCGTAAACAGTCCCCTCGCGAAGCCAAGGCAGGATCAGAGGCGCTCTTCAAAGCAGACCTATCAAGGTGATTGCAGCACAACTGATTCTGGTTCTCAGAGTTCTTCTAAAAGCTGCCCAGAAAATTATTTTTCTTCTATTTCTGTAATAACCGGAGTCCTGGCAGTGAAGAGATGACACGCTCAGCTTGCACCCTTTGTAAAGTTTAACAGAGGTATGGAAAGGTGCTGACAGACAAGGGGCAATGTAACGCCTACGTTAGCAGACAAGGAAGGAGCCTCAGAAAGAGAGCTGGAAGAGATAAATAGCTTGGTGGGACCCATAATGGTCTGTAGTCTAGGGCAATCCAGCCCAAAATGAGCCTGCAGGGAAATATCTACCTTAAATTCATTTTCTCTGTCCTTTTTGATCACCTACCCACGCTTTTTCCTTACTGGCCTGACCTGACTGGAGGCCAGAGCTAAGGGGGGCACTGCAGTAAGTCAAACAGGGCACCGAGCTGAACAGAGATAGCAGAGCAGAGTCAGAGGAGGGAACAAAATAATGCAACCCAACTCTGATCTGGAGATCAAGTAACAGTGCAAAACCACATCTGGTGATGGATCTCAGCTCCAAATGTGGCTCGATAGAAACTTCGCAGCCCCTAAGGCCAGAATAGGGAGAAATCAGCCAACAGAAAGAGAGCTGACTCCACCAAAATGACTCCCCAGTTTAAATTATCTCCCTTATCCTAGAGAGAGAGAGAGAGTGCATGTGCGTGTGTGTGTGTGTGTGTGTGTGTGTGCATGCATGTGTGAACCAAATTAAAGTAATGAGTATCAGTATTTAGAAAGCCATAGTCCTAAAATGATTACATAGTAAGAAACTTTGGCTAGAATCAGGATGGACAAATGATTCAGACACTCTGTACCACTGCCATCTTAATCTATGGGAAGTACTTGTACTACAGAGCTGGAATGTGGTCCTTTCAATATTTACTAATAAAACTCCAGTTCCACATAATAATTCTAGTCCAGATGGATCATAGGGTAAAACAGTAAAATGTCTAAAAAATATATATAGAAAATATTCCCAAGACCTAGTGGTAGGTAAAGATTTCTTGAATATAACACAAAAGATAAAAATTGACTATAAAATTTAAAACTTCCCTCATTAAAAACTACCACTAAGAGAGTTGAAAGACAAGATATCAAAGAGGAGAAGATACTGAAATATATACAGAATGACTTGGAGTTAACTCCTATAAATCAAGCAGGAAAAAACAAGCAAGGACATGAATGGACAGTTCCTAAAAGAAGTGCCAATAAACGTTGCAGAAATATTGCTAGACATCATTAACTATTGGGGAAACGAGTTAAAATGACAGCAAGATGTCTTTCCATGTCCAACAGAAGAGCGAACTGATGAGAAAGGGCAGTAACTTTACCTCTGACAGTCTACTGTGAGTATGAATTGTTACTATGATTTGAGAAAAGTGGTTTGTAGCATCTGCTGAAACTCTATGACATACCCTATGACCCATAAATTCTACTCTTACCCAACCGGCATGTTCACAGGCAACAGAGACCTGTAATGTTATTGATGACAGTCTCTAGATGAAAGTCCAAACATCCATCAACAGTATAATGAATATAATCAATAGGATAGTATATAACTATAAACACTAAATTCTCCACTCAACAGTGGGAATGAATTTCCCAGATACAATGGTACATTAAAGCAGCTAGATAAAGATAGGACTGTGTGATCTTATGCATGTAAGGATCAAAGGCCTGCAATTCCAATCCATGCTGACTAAAGTCAGGACGGTGGTTACTCTGAGAGCAGAGCACTGACTGAGCAGGTGCAAGAGATGGGCTTCTAAGGCAGTGGAAGGTGGTTACAGGAGTGGGTGTATTTGTAAATGTTTATCAACTACACTCACTGAGTTTATGCTTTTTACTATATGTATGCTATATTCAATAAAACTGAATTACAGAAATAAACTTCTAGAAAGGCAACATGCCCCCACTTATACCTCCCTCCTCCATTATTCCTCCTTCCCCTTTCATATTACTTGTATTTGAATGGAAGAGAAGGTAGAAGAAGGGGCCGGGAGAAAGCATGTTTGGAAAAGCTATATGGAAACTTTTTATTTTATAAGCTTTCTAAGTATAAACGTGTATTCATATAAAAGAGTTTAATTGGAGTTTCCTTACAGAGGGGATAATGCTCTTCACAGGGTGCCAAATAAAAAGCCTAGTGTCAGATATGGGATGCCTCCCCTTGGTCAGGGGTATCCCAGATACCTCCAAAAACAATACTCTACAAAACCACTGATCTTGGTTGCCCACCAGAACTTGGTGATAAGACCCTATTGCTGAATACACCACACACTTTGGTCAAGTAGGATTAAGAAGCTTCCTCCCTGCTGGCTAGCTTTTACAGGAAAGGAAGATGCTATGTAGACTGCTGGGGGGAATAGTTGTGAACTGCTACAATAATGATCAGTGCAGTGAAATATGCTAACTGGTGCAAAGATGGCATGAATGCTATTGGGGTAACCAAGTGATTTCTGATTGGATTTAAAGTCTGTTCCTTAGGCGAAAACACATACCTACCACTATAAATCTGGCCAAGAGCCCATGGTTGGGGAGCACATGGGCCCCACAGGTGAACAACTATTATCATTTTGCTAAATAGACATGCTATCAAACTGATCTTTGAACTTTTATCTCTATGCCTATACATTAAGTAGTGCAGCTCTCTGTCCTCATTAGAGACATGTAAAGAAACACAAAGTGGATGGTGCTTAACACAGAAACTCCTAACTGGCCAAAGTGCAAAGCGTGTCTGTGAGGCGCTCAACCACTAATGAGACGTGTCTATCAGCCTCATGCTCAAGGCTGAAGGGCCATTACAGAAGAGGCGGCAGAAAGATTCTAAGAGCCAGAGGTTGGGAAGGGCGTTAGAGAAGCTGTCTTCTGGACGTGGCAAGACTGCTGAACCCATGAATTCACAGCAGCTACGGTTGCTGGAACAAGGTCTATGCAAGATCAGTGTTCCAGCATGGAAGAAGAGGTCCTCATGAGTCAGGCCCCACCATTAACTGAGGAGGAACTTCTGACACTTGGTGGCTAGTAGAGAGGGAGAGTCAGTCTTTATAAGGACATGGCCCCTGTAGGTCAACTTTACTCCACCCATGAATATTTATGGGTACATATGTATGTTTGTGTATGTATGTATCTCACAAATTAGACCCTGTGAGTTATTAAAAAAACAAAAGAGGACATCATTCTGGAGGACTTGGGGGTGAAGGGTGGATCTGAGATGGGTTGGGGAAGAGTGGGGTATGAATATGATCAAAATACATGGTATGAAATTTTCAAAGCACCGATTATATATATATATATTTTTTTTTCTTTTTTTTAAAGGAAAGGAAACACATTGGATACAAACATTTCCAGACTGTGGAACATACCAGCACTACTAAAAGAGAAATTGAATTTCTGAGCCCAGAGGGTTTTTCTTAATAGAACAAATATTCTTCTGTCTAGGACTGCTGGGAATAATCCTGCAGAGTAGAAAAACAAGGCTCACAGTCCTCATTCTCAGTAAAGAACTGTGAGACAGCTGCAATCTCTTTGTCCTTTTACCATGAACTCTAGTGAATCTGGAGAGGAATAAGATAGAACCACACCAGTCCCTACCTTTTGCTATGCTGACTGCCTTTCTCCTCTGTGGATGTCTAGCTGTGTGCCGTCGCTGTAGAATACACAGTGGGATCACAGAGTGTGCTCACAAAACTAAGTAGGATATTGGGTTAAAATGTATTTATTTTCAGTCAGGTGTGATAGCACACATCTTTGATCCCAGAGTACTCAGAGGCAGAGACAGGGTGATCTCTGTGAGTTTGAGGCCAATCTTGTCTACTTAGCAAGTTCCAGGACAGTCAGTGCTATACAGAAAGAGCCTATCTCAAACAAACAAAAGAAACATTTTTATGGGTATGAATGTTTGCATATGTGTGTGTGTATGTGTATATATGCATGTATGTATGTGTACAACATGCATGCCTGGTACCCAAGGAGACCAGAAGAGGGCACTGGATCCTCTGGAACTGTGAGCCAGCATATAGGTGGGACCAAACCTGGGACCTCTGTAAGAGCAGGAAGTACTTTTAATGAGTCATCTCCAGCCCCTGGTTCTGACTTGGATTTTACCCTTTTTTGTTTGTTTTTGTTTTTTTATTCATTGGCTTTAGAAATCTTTTTTCATATATTTTGATCATTCTTTCCCCTCCCTGAACTCCTCCTAGATCCTCCCCACCTTCCTACCCATTCAACTTCAAGTTCTTGTCTCCCAAGGCAACAAGGCCTCAAAAAGAACTATAGGCACCTAAGGAATGCTAAGAACGGGAGAAACAATCTTCTCCAGGGAAGGACACAACAGTTGGTTATCGAATACCAAATGCTTGGCCCTGAAAACACACATATGAGAAACATTACACAGACAAGGTAGGTTATATTTAGAAACATATATATATATATATATATATATATATATATATATAACAATTAATGTAAAGAGAGGGCATGAACTTGAAAGAGAACAAGGAAGGGTATAAGGGAGGGTTTGAGAGGAGGAAAAAGAAGGGAAAATTATGTAATTATAATTTTAAAACAAAAAAATAAAAATTAATAAAAAACTCAAAAGACAAAATATTAAAAATTTCAAAATAAAACAACAGTAAAAAAACAAAAAACAAAAACAAAAACCCAGAGTCTTCCAGATACAACAGGATTGATGTGCTTATGAACTCACAGAGACTGTGACAGCACACAGAAGACCCTGATGAGTTCAAACCAGACCAAATCCCAGCCCATAGGAAAGGGGAGGTCCGCACAAAGTCCCATCTCTAACCAAGGTATCAGTTTGCAATTGATAACTGCTAGGAAATTCAGTTTTCTCCAATGGAGTGTCACCTAGTGTATCAACCGCACTCCAGGGCAGACCACATGCCCAGGAGTAGGTGGCCAATGCAAAATGGGTTTTGCCTTGTACACTTTCTGTCAGGTCCCAAAGAAACCCGGGACAAAGCTCACTCAGTACCTGTGACTCCTCCCAGAACTTCTCACCCCGCCACCTACATAACTTCTCCAGCCCAAGGGCTTCCCTTTCCTTCCCCCAGCTTCTCTCCTATATAAACCTGCCGTTTCGGCCACATGCTCCCTTGATCTGCTTGCCCTCTCTTCTCTTTCTTTTCTCTTCCTTTGTCTTCTCTCATGGCCTGGTTCAGTCTGAACCCTTCCAGATGCTTCTGGATAAACTCTCCCTAACGTCTACAATAAAGCTGTTCTCAAACACCCTGCTCATACCTGGGAGCAGTCATGTCTTCATTCCCTTTCACTTTAGAGACTTCAAGAGGCTTTTGTTTCCTGGATCTTTTACTTGGGTTTTTTTCCCCCACTTATTTACTGCCTAGAATCATGCTAAAGAGCATTACATGGAGATTTAGACATGGTAAGTCAACACAGATTCTGGCGGCAATTACGTGCCTTTATTGCTCAGTTTAGCTTCCGAAAGAATTTCAGTTAGTTCACAGCAACACATGTACTCAGTAAGACAGCAGGAACTAAGAAAGGCTCTTAAGACTTGTTTTACAGTTTTGTCAGAAGTCTAACAGTCCACACGTTGCTTAAAAATAGGGTTGATTCAGAAATGCTTCAGGAAGCTCTATACGAACATCACAGAGTGTGTTTATAGAACTAAGATGGATTAGACATCACTGGGGTGATACAGTCGTGATGTAGTCTCACGTGGTGATTTGCTGCTGACCAAACTGTTGTTATGGAAACAGCATGGCAAGAGCAGCAAAGTCCAGCCAGGCAGAGTGGGGACATTACCTCTACGACACGGGTAAACGAGCCAGTGTCCTTCTGGAGCTGTATTCTAGCTATTTACTACTGAAACTGTGAGACTGTGTGACTGACCCCAATGTGTGCGGACATATTTGCCTATTTCTACCTTGAGCCCCAGCCAGCACTAAGCGAAATCCTAACCAATGGCTCCTTAGGGGAAGAATCCTTGTTTAATCTTGTTTCTACCCTAACAGAAAATTCACTTGGCAAGACACAGCCCACTGTGTGGATGCCATTTATCATGGTGCCTGTTTTACAGTTTTTGTTTTACTTTGATGCAGAGATTCAAATACCACTTCAGTAATGTCATCTGGGTTTGCCTGGGTATCAGATCTCTTCTCCCTCCAGGGAGGGAATGAGGCCAAGTTTTTTTAAAGATCTTAAAGCTAATGCCTTGGGAAAGACAGTTCCAGGTGTAGCCATCAGTGGTCAGAGGTCACAGCACACCTCGCGCACTTGGCTACAAACACTAGATAGTTGTATTAGGAAAGATTCTTAGGAGAGTCTACTGAGGAATGTAAAGAAGACAGGCACCGTTCTGCTCTCAAGCACCATCACCTTCCCAGCACCCCTCAGGTCCTCCGTCCCCAAATATAGTTTACATATGAAGAGGCACACACTTGGGTTCTAAGCATGTCTACTTCAACGGCAGAGGCTGAGCACTCACACAGGACACTCTGAAGACATCCCCATCATGTACACTTGAAAAAAGCTCTTGATGCATCAGAGACGATCTTTAAGTCAGTGGCTCAGACCACACTACACCCTGGAAAGTCCTATCCTTGCCTGTCTCCTCACCGATCTCTTCCATTTACATCCACTGGCAACAGTTCTAAGGGACAAGTACCCTGGCTATCTTTAGAGTCTCTTCTAACGACTCTGGCCTCCTTAAAAAGTCAGAAGGTACCAAGAAAAGTCTCGGTACCTCTTGTTTCAGCATTGTCCTTTGCCCTCCAGGCGTTCCAGAGAGTACTGGTATTTGAACAAGGAGCACTAGACAACCTCATACTCTCAATGCAAAGAAAAAGAAATCTGAAATGTATGCGCCGTATAAGAAATGTTGGGAGAGAGGGCAAAGAGAAAGGAGAGAAGAAGAGGGGAAGAGGGAAAGGACAGAGAGTGAGGGAGAGGGCAGTGCCTTCATTTTCATATGGCAGGGTTTAAGAGATAAGACCATAAGCCCCAATAGACATACAACGGATTTTCCTCTTAGTTTTCTAAGGAAACTGGCTCATGTGTCAGTGGA
This sequence comes from Cricetomys ansorgei, assembly GCA_026225945.1. Lineage (NCBI taxonomy): Eukaryota > Metazoa > Chordata > Mammalia > Rodentia > Nesomyidae > Cricetomys > Cricetomys ansorgei. The sequence continues at coordinate 5,134,977 of JAMJFZ010000716.1, read as the reverse complement.
GGGCCATCAGAGCTAAGTACAGTCCAAGCAGCCATCTGGAAAGGCAGGTGGTGCAAGTGTGTGTTCTGATCTTCAGTTCTCCCTTGGAAACCCCAGGCTTTGCTCTTTAAGGCCTCTGAATGATCGGAGAAGGCACATGCTCATTACCCAGGGTCATCTACTTGACTAGTCAACTGAGTACAGACATTAACCATCTAAGAAATACAGACAGAGCAACAGCAAGATTAGCATTTGATTAAAAAGTCTAGCCACTTGGATGTAAAATTAACATCACAACTTCTGAGTTCCAGTTGTTGTGTAAATACCTATACTTTCCTTAGAACACACTTCTGCTCCAAAGCACCCTCTAGGCCTGGAAAGGGCTCCTGCTTCTGAAGGAAAAGGCTAGTCAGCAAGGAGGAATTAAAACTGATGACCAGTGAAGAACTGGCCTCTAGTTAAGCTTACACCATACAGTATGTCTTCCTTCGAGAGCTACACCTACCCCACTCATGTCCCAAGAGAGGTGATTTAATTCTTGGTTTTCTGTCAAGTGCTCCAAAATGTATGCCTTAACTAAACTGCTCATTCTGTCTCTGCAGGTAATTTGTTCTCACACTCTTGTGACATGAATTTTACATGCACACTATCCAGGCTCTGCCGAGTCCAGCTGTCACTATGGCAGGTGGCTTGCTTAAAATGATGGTGTGGTTTCCTTCTGAAAGCACTGCACACTGGGAACACAGACTATCACTCTCCAGTTATCAATCCCCTTTCACATTCAACATATAAACAGACTGAATAATTTGTGCTGGGCCAAGATGCATTGATGCAGGACTTCCTGCACTGATTGGCTCTGTCCCCCAGGGCCCTCTTTCCTTCACCTTCCCCCCAATCAAAGCACATTAAACAGACTTCCAAGCTGACTGGGTGATTTGAGTTCACACATCTAGAAATTACAAATATCTTTTTTGAAAAACGCTAGAAAAGCACTATGGAAGGGTAATTAAAAACTAGAGAATCAAATGCTGTAGTCTAGAAGACAAAACCCACAAAAATATTTTAATTTGGCTTTTTGAGTTTCCGCTAACTGGTCTACCTGTTATTCTCTGACACACAGACAGTAATATCTACCTCTGCACTGGCAGAGTGCTGAGCACTCAGATGGCTAAAAGGTCAAGATCAATCAAATAAGACCTGGACAGTATGGACTTTTCCTCCGAAACCAATACTAAACCTGGAATCTTAACAAAGGCTGACTAGGCTCTTCACAGGATGTCTTTAGGCACCTGCAAACTCTGTTGTGTTTCTACAACTTCAAAGCACAAGCTGTTGTTTATTTGGTGCACAGTGTATTTCAGCCCAGCAAAAATCTATACTTCCCTGGTGTCCTTCAGAGAACCACAGAACTTATGCTGTCCAAGGTTCTACAGCAAATAAACACTATCTGGGACTTGGAACATACTCAATCAAAGTGCTCAATCTTATTAGCTATCAGATACTATGTCATCTAATGTTCAGACCCATGTCTGTTGTATAATTTGGTATAATGCATATAGTTAACAAGAAAGCAGATACAAGGTCCATAGGAAAACTACTATCCTTAAAGACTCAATTAACACGTGGATAGAGAAAAAGGAACAAACTATCACATATTTCTGACTACTGACTAGAAAACAAACTAGCTCCAAACCCATGTCTACTTCTAGGGACAGCGATGACATAGCAGCAAGGATCCTGCACCATGAACTTGAGGCTCACTTGCTTCCTTGTTCAATAAGCATGTACTTATTGATCCCCTTCGGCACACTTCCCATGCCAGAAAGCCAGTGCCAATGGCGAATGTTCTCTGATCTCATGCAGTTCAGGGTCTGATAAAAGAAGCAGGCCAACTATTTCATCTGGAAACATATTTGATATACATTTTATTTCCTGTTATCATAAATTACCTGTAGTATTTCTTTACCCTTTAGTTCTAGAAGTGAAATTCTATTTCATTCAAATCTGCTGTTCCTTATTTCCAGTCTAGTCTTATCTACTACTGTGATCTTTCCAATCCTCGGTACCATTGAGAGTGTTTAAAGGAGAGGAAGGTGAGCTTGAAATCAGTGGTAGCCGTCTCTGTACCAGCCCTTGGGCAAAGTGAAAATGGAAGCAACTCATATCATCCTGCCAAAAGCCCTTGGAAGGAGCCACTCCATCTCTATGACAGAGTGTCAGCAGAAAGACTCAGAAAAGTAAAGGAGAGACTGGCTCAATGGCCAGAAAACAAAGGTCTCACCCTACTGCAATGCCACTGCCTCAAGCATTTGTCTAGTCAAGTCATTTAGGAAGAAGCAAAGGACCCAAATCTAGTTTAAAAGAAAGATCAGGTCCACAATATTTCAACAGTTATTATTCAGACAGCCCACAGGTGCACAGCTGAATAATCCTATGTTCTGTTGAGGCTCAGAAAAGGACTAGGTTGTGATCCCCTTACAGAATGTCCACCCTCATCCACCCCATCTGAAATTACTTCTTGGGCATAACTATGTGACACACACTTCCAGGACTAAAGCAGGGAGCACTGGGAACCCCACTAACACCCAAGGCCATAAAGGTCCACAGAGACAGATCACGGGCTGTTTTGCACTGAATCCAACAATAGTAGGAGAATGCGCAACTCACGTCTGTCTGGGCACACCTTCGTGTACAAAGATGCTCAGATCATCCAGATCCACAGCACCCCAAGCTTAGGTTACCAACTCCCAAAAAACCTTAGCTGAGAAGATAGGGTCTAGGTAATTGAGCAAACAAGACTGAAGGAGGTCAGCTGGGGGCCACAGGACAAGACAGGGGAAAAAGAGTGTTGAGAGAGGCTAGGAAGACAAGAACCCATCCACATATGTGGATGGCTTTGGCATTCCAAGCTCTCCATGCTTGCCTACCTGCTAAAGTTCAGAGGCAGGGCATGTTGACTCTGGCCTTTCAAACGGTGAGAAGGTGGTCATCCTGTACCCTTTTCCTCCGCATACGCCCCACGCCTCCCACCCTCAGGACTAATGCAATGGATTCCTTTCCTCCGTTATTGATGCCTCTGCTCTGCCTTTATCTAAGTTTCTGATTGCTTTTATGAACAATTTTACAATAGACTCCAAATTCCAGAGTTACAGGTAGTTATCAATCTTCAGATTTATGGATGTCAAACTGGATAGAGCTAAAGATTAGGCTTCCAGTCCATGAAGAACAAAAGCAGTTGTACCAGTGAGTTGGGTGTCTCGTTCAACACTATTCTTCCAACAGAAACATTCCTGACCGCTGCTGAAAACAAAGTTTCTGTGGGTTCAGTAAACAATGCCTCAAGTTTACAGATCATCTGCTAGATTCAATTTAGTAATCACCTTCCCCTCTAACAGGTGCCTCCTGTACTCACACCTAAGACCTACAGCCTAGCTCAGAGCATGGCTTCTGAGACCCCACACGCACCTCTGTCCAAACATCAGCGTGGACTTGGTCTCAGCTTCATTGAAGACTGAAGGAGAACAGCAAATGACAATCGTAGTTCTACAGTTCCCACCTAGAGAGTCCTGGAGAATCCGAGTCATCTTGCTGTCCCGGTACGGCACATGCGTTTTCTATTTAAGAAAAGAGGAGGATTGGTTTTGACAGCCCATTCAAGGAAAAACTACAGAAGCAAGCAAGCCAAACTGAAAAACACGTGCAATAAGAATTTGCAGCCAGGTCTTTGGATCTTGCCAAAGAATGTCCATTCTGTGACCCATGGCATAGGAAGTTAGCATCGCCATTGACACTTCCTAGTGGACTGGAGCTCCCAGCAACAGATGCTCCAGTCGGGATTCCCTCTGTTCTCTTCCAAAGAGGAAAACAGATGAATCCCTGGGATGTGTGGTAAAGGCAAACCCCAAAGGCAGCTTCCCATAATACTATTTAATAGATGGTGACAGGATTACTTACTGTCCCTTCTGCCAAGGCGGAGATCACATTTCCAAGAGCAGACAAGGACTTGTTGATATTTTTAGCTTCATCAAGAACAGCTCCCTCGGCACCAGTTTTGCTGACCTACCAGAGAACAGAGAAAGCACTGAGGACAGCGAGAGCACAAAGCAGAAAATCCAAACTCACCGAGAGGCAGCAGGCAGACCCTCCGGGAAAGCAGGGAATGAAAGCCAGTGAGAACCACAGCGACCCAGCTGTCCCTGGAGCCAGAAGCTGAGGCTCTGATCGCTCCTGCTGCTGTTTTCCTCCCCATTGGGTTTTAGTGGGATGGCTGAAATGCCTCAAGTGGGAGAACTGGAGATACTTCCCTGGGGGACATCCATCCAGGAAAACTAGGCTCTGGAAGGTGCTGTCACCACAGTGAGCTGGGTCCTGGGAGACTAAACCAAAGCCTCTCAGTCAGATAGGGTCCAGTGGGGGCACAGTGAGGAAAACATATATGAGCCCCAATTTCAGGCAAAGAACTAAAGAAATGGGAATGGTTGTTCTGACTCTATTCCTTCTCCACTTATTTCTGTAGCAAGGAGAGAGGGAGCGGGGAGCAAAAGTGAGGGAGGGTTATCTAAGCTGCAAAAGATTTGGGGAAACATGGAAAAACAAGGATGTGTGCGTTACACTGTAAATTTGGGTTTTCTTCTATAGCCCTCCACACACGGCGCCTCCGCTATTGGGTTAGCACAGAAAACTTCGCATTTATAGCATTTACTCTAGGTAGAGAGGTTTACAAATGCTGCCCCTCCTCCCCGCTTTTTTTAAGGAGGGGAGAGGACTCAGTGAGCTTTGTCCTGGCTGCTTGGGCAAAAGCTGCAGGGTGAACAGCTGCTCTCTAAAAAAAGGAAAGAGGAGAAATAACTAACCTGAACAAAGATGGACTTTCAAATACATAATAAGGAGAGAACACACACCCCCATTAACAGAGGGGAATGCTTGTCCAGGGAGAAGGTTCTGCAAACAGGACAGAGTCCTTCTGTCCCAGAACTGCGGAGGGCGGCCTGACTGCGGAAGGAGACATCATGAAGCTGATGGGCCACAAATGCAGCAGCCGACCACAGGCGTTTACATGCCCTCTAATCTGAGCACCTGAACTCCATGAAGTATTCAAAGCAGGGACTACCCATCACCTTCCTTTGGCAGGAAAGGACAACTCCAGGGATATCCCTCTGCAGCCTAAGGGAAGGATGGCCCTTCGGGGTGATGGGAACTAAAGCCCAGGCCTCTGTTCTCAGTACATTCATACAGACTCATTGAGGAGAAAGGAAAACAGACATGAAGAGAAGAAACTAGATACCTGAAATTCCCTATAAGTACCATTAGCAAGAAGCACCAACCTCCAGCAGGAGGCAGTAGTCAGGTGTATCCTAGCCCTAAGCAGCTCATCTCCACATGGCTCTCTGCACCGGTCTGTACCTGGCACGGCAGTCAAGTTAGCTCTCAATCCAGAGCTCCCTCATCCTGATAAGTGACTTCGAATGTAGCCAACTCACACATAAAACATTAGAGATGCCCAGCCAGGAACATCTTGAGACAAAGGCCAAGTAAGAGGATCGATCATTCAAACAACCATGACTTACCCGGATGTTTGTGGCCATAGTTTGGGTTCAGGAGCTTAGCAGTGTGAGGAGGCAGTAAGTGCAGTCACCTGTACAGCTAGGGAGACTGACTGAGCTTCAAGGCCTGTCCTGATGAGGACAACCAGCTGATGTCACTGATGATGGCAGGATCAGGCATTGTGCGTGTGTATTGGCTCTATGATGCTTTTCAAAGGGGTTGTGCCCTGCCATAACCCTGTGCTGGTGAAGGGGGCCAGTAGGGGATTCTTCCCGGTAGGGGACTCTGGATGTGCTCTTAGTCAATGGCTGGGGGCATAGGATAGAGCACAGGTGTCATAAAAGAGGGTCACAGCAGAACCAAAGAAGACTTCACAACGCCCAGGAGCCCACATCGCTCATATGAGATGCAGTCACTTCAGATCCACTACCAACAGAACCGGAACACAACCTGGGAGAGTCCAGGTTCCAGACCTTTCCTCGGCAACGCAAAGCTGCAGAAGCTGGGCCACCATGTTCCGGTGGCAGAGGCCCTTCCTAAGCTACTGGGGTCCCATGACAAACGGCCCCTCCCGTCCTAGAGCGCCCCTCCCACCTCTGTGCAGCTGCCTTGCCAGGTTACGTTACACTGACTCCTGCTTACCATCACATGTCCTACTAAGTGTAAATGAGTGTGAGCCTTTGAACCACATGCCTCTGACACAAAGAGGGGACTTTCAGACCAGAAAAGAAAACGAGAAAACAAGAAACTTCACAGTAGCGCGCCTCAACATTTTAAACCTCTCTGAAACCAAAGAGTAAAAGCCACAAAAAGTAAACAACCGTACCCTTGAGCAAATAACGGGGGAAATTATAGACAGTATAAGACTCAATTACCTTTTCACTCCCAGCCAAATCAACCAAATACAGCTTCCCACTGAGTTTTTTTTCAGTCTCCACGTTCTCTTGTTTAATGTTAATCAGGAAGATGCTGTGACTCCTAGAGCTGTGTTCATTCATGTCTGAAAAGAAAAACGGTTTATTGCTCTACAGAGAACACGTGAGCGTAGGTAGCAAACCTCTGGTCTTTAAGCACAAAATCGAGTTGCATTGCTGCATTTCTCTGGAGTCAGGAAAACCAGTTTCAGAAGGCATCCGAGGCCACTGTTCTCTCTTTAAGAGAAAAAAACAAAACTCATTCTAGAGATGACAGATTGACAATGTCTTCAAGAAACAAATGAATCAACCCAACATTCACGTTGAGCAGCTTAAGATAACGGATGCTCAGGGTCTGTAACTCACAGCTTCCTTTCTGCTCCTGTGGAAACTCTCAGACTTTATCACAGTGTAGTACCTGATACGATCTGTGCTACTCGTGTGTAGACTGGGCTTACCAAGACTATCATAAGCTCCCTTCAAGGAAGACTGAGACACACACCTCTATAACCCATGTTAAACACACACAGGCCTCGGGGGTTAAATGTGCTTCATTAGGTCAGGGGGTCAGGGAAAATGCTTCCTTTTCCACCAGAGCCCAACAAGCGTTCTACTCAACTTTTACAATCTCTCAAAAAACATCTTACCATATTATTCCTAAAAACTCCAACAATCTCATTTTAAAAAGTCACGAATAACAAATTTAGCAACATTGCATGTTACAAAATCAACATGTAAAGAGCATACCTGTTCCTGTATATTACTAACAATGCCTGATCTGAGAAAGTAAGAAATCAATCTATTTCCAATAGCAATAGAAAGGATAAAATACTTAAGAGTAAATTTAAGAAAATGAAATATATTTTAGACAAAGGCTACAAAATGGTGCTTAAGATGAAGTGAAATATAACCCACCCCATGATCACTTGTTAAAAGATTAAATAGCATTAAGATGTCAAAATTGGGGCTGAGGAGATGGCTTTAAAAGATAGGGCTTTTCTGTGTGAGTGTGAAGACTGGAGTCCGGAATCCCAAAACCCACGTAAAAGCTGGCCTATCTGCAATCCTGGAGGTTGGAGAGGCAGAGAGAGAAGGCCCAGAGCAAGCTCACTAGCTAGATTAGCTGGAACTGGTAAGTTCCAGGTCAGTGAGAGAGGCTGCCTCAATAAAAATAAAATGTGGAGGTAGAGCAAAAGAGATATCCAATATCAACTTCAAGCACGCATGCACACAGACACATGCACACAGACCTGCCCACATGTGATCCTGCATGCACATGAAAAACAGATGTAAATAGTAGCCAAAATAATCTATGCGATACAACTGTATCAAAGTCTCAATGAATAATATTTTCTATGGAAATAGAAGAATCTACCCTAGAATTTTAAGATTCAGACAGACTCTCACAGCAACCTGAATAGTCAAACTGATCTTGAAAAATAAAAGCAGGATCTGAGGGGATGGCACATCGGCAAAGCACTTGCTGCAGAGGTATAGGAACCTGAGTCCAGGTCTCGGCTGGGGAAGATGCAATCGTTATGGACACCAGTGGTGGTTGCCCACAATGCAAGCGGACTTAACAGCAGAGCACTGTTGAATATACCACACTGAAATAGAAACAGGAGCTGTGGAGAGGACTCCATGGGTAAAGGTGCTTGCTGTTAAGCCTGACATTGGAGTACAATCTCCAGGGCCCACGTTAGGGAGAACCCACTCCTAAAGGTTGTCCTCTAACTTCCATAAGCATATGCTCATGTGCACATGCGCACACACACACAAACAACATGGAAAAAACCTTGAGAGAATGATAAGAACACTAGGAACATTCTAGACCCTCAGCACTGAAGCTGGCAGCCAATTCTGGCACATGGAAAATAATTCATGACCGACAGCATAAGAAATGCAGTGAGAAAGTTCCGTCATGAACATGCGAGTTCCAGGCAGGACAGAAAGAAGCGGTGTTCCCTACACTGCACACGAGCTTCCTTTAGCTCTGTGAACTGCCACGTACATGAGCATCAGCTGACAAGCTATGGGGTACAGAAGAGGCTAAGAATTTCAGTTCTGGGTCACAGAACTGGAGCCCACCCACAAAGGAGCGAGCCTTCGACCAGCCATCAGATAATTCTTGGATCCCTTCTGAACAGTAGTAACTCCATCCCTTTCCTTGCAGCAGGCTTCCCTGGGGCAGCTGTCGGGCTAACAGAGTTCTCCTGACAGCTGGCCAAGCCTGCCTCCCCTGCTTCAGCAGCACATCGATCCCATATTCCTCAGCATCAGAACCCAGAGCATCAATGTGCTGCGCTGCCCACACATCTGCTTCTTCCAAACTAGAAATTCTTAGTTCCTTCGGCTCTGTGTGAACTTATACTTCTTTGCCCACATCTCTCTAAAAAAGACAGCTCTGGTCTCTGTGAGGAGCCTCTGCTGCTCTAGTACACACGTGCAGCGCCCTGAGATGCGACCCATGTGCAGAAGCTGCCTGGCACATTAGCGTATGTGAGTGTGTCTGCTGCGAGCGTGAGCTGGAGGGATTTCTCAGAAGCTGCCAGCTCTGCTCTACTCCTTCTTTGCATTTATTCTCCTTCTACCGAGGTAGAAATTCAACAGTTTTTTCTTGCGTTTGACCTGAATTTATTAGCTTGGGTTTAAAAAAAAAAAAATCTGTTAAAAGAATCCAAGAAATCTCACCCAGCACTTCACGACTTCAGAGTACTGCACGCACTCGCATTGCACGTGGGCCAGGATCTGTCTGCTTATTGCCTTCCCGTGCACACGTCACGTATGCCTCATCATACGTGTCTGCCAGCTGTCCTGCACAGAAGGCAGACGCTGGGATTCTACGTGATAGCAGAGACATCGCCACGTCACTTACTTGTTACAGCCACGTGTCGGTTTGCTTTGCCCTCATCGATCACATCCATGACCTCCTCGGGGCTTGACACAAACCTCTCGGTGCACCCCTGGAAGAGTCAAAAGCAGGTCAGGTTGGCCATAGCAACAGCTGAAAAGCAACCGCATTTTAAAGCAGCTAAACATCTCCCTTTTTTTTTTTCTCCAGGTACAGATGAACAGAAAGGCTGTGATGCTGACCAACAACGCTTCCTCCTTGCCTGGGGCTTGGACTCGACGTGAAAAAAAAGGATGAGCTAGCCCTGGGAAAACCAGATGTAAAGCTGGAGGGAATACTTCTTAAGCTCAGGTTCATACCCTACAGCAACACTTCCAGGAGGCAGAAATTAAAAGAAGAAAATCCACGAGAGAAGACATGACAACACCTTCTCGCCGTCTCTCGTTATTTACGTTTCAGCCAGCAACAGAGTGGACAGGATGCTACAGTCGATTCTGCGAGGCACAAAGCATAAGCCGTTGCACTCAACCCCAAAACCTCTTTAGAACGAACAATACCACATAGCAATAGTTAGATTCCCAGCATCAAAACAATAAATAATAAAAGTAATTTACATACACTGAGCTGCATGCTGCACTGCAGCATCTCATGCAATAATTATCCAAACAGTGACTAGAGCAAAGCTGGCTGCATCACCCAAAGTCTTCTCATACCTTTACGTAGGGGACTCTGTTTTTATCTTCATGAACAGCCAAGTTGGTCTTGGACACTGTAGTGACAAAATTGATGGCGTGCAAAAGAAGAAAAGGGAAGTTAAAACCGTGCGCTGCAAGGATAGCAACAGTTAGAGAAGACAGCCAAGCCTAATCCTTTCACAGTGTGCAAGCTTAAGCTGCGGCTGAGGAGAGCACACGACTGAAGCCAAGCGTCCCTCTGAAGTTTCGTCAGCGGTCCAGGCAGAAGTGCCCTAACTCATCGCAAACCGCCCCCCCCCCGCGCTCCCCCACCCCCCCCCCCCCCGATTCAATTACAGAGCAAACACAGCCACGTTCAGGTGGAACTTACCGTCAAGCAAGTCCCTTATTTTGTCCAAGTAGATCTCAAAATAGGAAACCTAGTTAAAGACAAATTGAAACTGGAATAGAAATACCGTACTATATTGCAAAAACATCACTATTTGAACTCAGGAAAGCTTCTGCTGTGACCTAAGAAGAGAAGAGGGGACACCAGGGGAAGGGTCAGAGTCATGAACACAGAGCTGCGGCCACCCCTCATGTGTCCCTCTTGCCTGGTCATTGTGATCTACGCATCTGTCAAGCAAGGAGCACTCTCTAGCTCCACACTTTGGGTTCCTCTGGTCTCCACTCAGGAGTTCCTTACATCAGGTGCTAGACAACCTCTCACACGAGGTTCCAAGTTCTGCCTTAGCTGAACGCCAAGCAAATGTCCATGTGTGGTAAGAGCCACAAAAGAAAACATCCTAATAGCAGTGTTCAAACGCAGTAGACCTCGCCCGACTGCAAGATGCCACAGCCTCCTCAGATCCAAGGGAACACAGCTTAGACATTGACGTGAAGGAAGCAAGGAGAGACTAAGGACACTTGGAGCTACGGGGGCTCAGTAAGATACCTGGGAGAGTTCTGATGAAGGTAGGCAGGTTTGGAGTCGGTGAATGATTAGAACTAACGTGGTTTAATAAAGATGATTGGCCAGGTATGGTGGCTTATGCCTATAGTCCTGGATCAGAAGGCTCAGCAAGAGGATTGCCATGAACCTAAGGCCAGTCAGGGCTATAGAGTGATAACTTGTTCTCAAAAAAAACAAACAAAAACAAACAAAAGATGATTAGACTGTGGAAGGAAAAGGAAGCCTTCTAAACAGTTATTCTCAACCTTAGCCCAGCCCCACTTATATCAGTATCAGCTACAGAACCTCAGAGCCCTGAAAACTACTGCAAGCCTACTGGATCAGAGTCTCAGACACTAGAACCCAGAAATCAGCTTCTAAATTCCCAGGTGACTCGTCTGATAGCTGAAGTCTTGAAATGCTTAAACCAAGAACGAGTTCTGGGGAATTTAATGTACGCATAGCTTCAATTTCCAGATCTGGCAAATGAAGCCATTAGCCTTTAAGACATGAAAAATTATTTCCAGGATTTTGCACACTATTATCCGACTTTTTCCTCCCAGATAAACTTTTCCCCATACTCATACAGACTTTTTAAATATAATAAGAGAATGGATAAAAAGAAAAATATAGTTGTGGACTATCTAATAACATTAACCAACAGGACACCTATATGGTAGAGGTCCCATAAGATCATATTGTCTAGTGACATTATAGATTCCTTGATTTGCATAAGTAACCTATGGTGCTTACAGAATGATAAAGTTGGCTTACAACACATTTCTCAGGATATATCCCATTATTAGACCAGTCATGATTATGGCAGTACATTTGTAAAGCTGGGCTGTGCCTACCCAGGTGAAACTTCAGGGCTAGACCAGCCCTACCGCTAATTCGGGGAACGTGAAGACTCCTCTGCCCTGACATTAATCTCTATTCCAGCTCAGCCTTGGCTCATTATCTTTTGTGTGCTGCCATCTGGAACCATCCACCTACCCGGTCCCCAGCAGCTTGGAGATCCTTGCTGTGAAATCTACAGGCAGTAGCTGGGCATCCTGGCCCCTGCCCATCTGCTCATCTGCCCAACTCCTCACTCCATCGCTCCTGGACACTCCTACCTGGCTCTTTCCTCCCCACTCCTTGTTTTCCTTTGTGTGTTCTGGTTGTCTGGAGTTTTTCCTCACACATGCAAGGTACATACTCTACCACAGCATCTCAGTGGCACTACCACTGAGGGCACTACCAACCCCTAACTGCTCTCTCTAATCTCTCAAGTTGCCACACTCCCCAACCCGCTCTGTCCAGTCCTCAAAGCCCAGTTTTAGTCATCTCTAACCAGGCCCTCCATGCAGTCGACCTCATTCTGGAGCCAATCTATCCAAGTTCATGATTGCCTGACTGCCACCAAGATTTTCCGCTACCTCTGGGATCTTTTCATTTAATATTTTTATACATGCATAAAGTGCATCGTGATCCTACCACACCACCCAGCTTTAGAGATCCTAAACATGTGATTTTACTTCCACAAATTACAGAGAAAATTAATTATATCTAAAAAGTAGTCATGAACCATGTACTGCCAAACAGGGCAAATAAAATTTTGTTCATATTTAATTCAAGTGAAAACAGAATTTTGATTTACTAACTTCTGCTTTTGTGAGGCGTCAAATTTCATTTTGTTATTTCAAATGCTTTGTGACACTAGGGCAGGAGGGAAAACAGTAGGCGTTGCTCAGCAGTAAACAACAGCGCCATCAGAAAAAAATGTTCAGACCTTTCTGGGATGTGTTACGGAGCAGATTTTCAGTATTGCCTTAGCCAGGCCTCTTTTGGTTTAACCTGTTAGCATGTAAGTTCAGACTGCAGAGTCCACAGCAGCTAACTTGTTCACTTATATGCCTTGCTAATAGAAAAGCAAGTTCTACTAAGAAATGCACAATGGGAACCTGTACTGTAAGATGTAACTCTAGAGACTGAGAAAATATTCTTCCCCTCCCCCATTTCATGCCAGCACCATTCTTAATCGTAATAAGATTCTGACATAAGACGCTATTTCCAGGGCAGTAATTGGTTTAACATCTTATTCGGTATTATCACTTAAGACCTCTGCAGTAGTTTAAAGTGTGTAAGTGTAAACAGCCTTAGAGAAGGCATTAAGCCTTAAATCTTGATCCCATCAAAGCCAACAAGCTCTGTATACTCAGACATAAGGAAGCCAGGCTAGGGGGAGAAGCAAGTTTTCGCCAACCATGGGATACACGACGTGCTGGAATGTAGTTCATAGTTGGTCAAACAGCAATAGCCTTCTGAAATGTAAATTTTAGGAGCAATTTGTTGTAGAAATAAATAAGGGGAGAGGCTTAAAATTTTTGATTGCTTCATTTATTTATTTTGTGTGGGGTTGGGAGGGCCTGACCCTGGCACACATGTGCAGAACAACTTGTGGGAGTCAGTTCTCTTCTTTCACATGCGGAGCTCCTGGATTAAATTTGGTTTGTCAGGCTTGGCAGCAAGTGCCTTTACCCACTGAGCCACCTCGCCAGCCCAGAAAGAAGCCAAATACAATGAAAATGGTACTGAGTATCAGTTTGGTGCTAAGGCCTATTTGTAACTTGGACCATCTGTCTTGACTCAACTTCAGCTTCTTCATTACTAACCCAATGGGTCCTGTGCAGTAAGGTCCAAACCTTCAAGAGGGTCTCTCCACTGATCCTCTCAGCACCGAGCCTTCTTAGAACAGCCTCTCTCCCCTCAACACCTCCAGTCACAGAGATAGAGAACCAGACATTGCATATATGGGGGAACAGAAGCAGGGCAGGGGCTGCTCTGGGCTGGCTGTCATCCCCTTCCCAGGAGAATGCAGGATTGGAAATACGGGAGCATAAGACAAGGGGCTGCCACTCTGCCTAAGACTTTCCCCAGTGAAACGGAGAGACATGGTCCACAATCAAAGAGCAAAGTACATGTGCGGGAGAGCAGGGATGCAGGTCCAGTTTGTTTGGTGGGGGGTGGAAATGTTAAAGATTTGGATAAGGTCGGTGACTATATAATTTGAGGAATATACAACTCCACAAAATTACATGTTTTTAAAGGATGAGTTTTATGTCATATGAACTACATCTCACTTTTTTTTTTTTAATTTAGAAAGAAAAGAAAACCCAGGCCTGGAATCCCTAATCTCCACAGCCTGCTCCCCACCAGCCAGTCTCTAACTTATGATGTCTCTGTGTAAACAAGCAGCCTTCCAGGATTTACAAGGAAGTTTAAATTTTATGATTTAATATCTATAATAATAAGAGTAGAATTCTCCCTTTCAGTTCAAATTTAAGTGATATTGGAGGTTCTGGGTTAAAATAAAATAATAACAGAAGAAGAGGGGGAAAAAAAGGGCAGGAGAATTCCCTCCAGCACCTCTCAAAGGGGAATAAACATGTCACTATACGGGGGACAGGGAGTGCACATTCCCTTTGAGGGCCACATTATTTAAGACAGCATTTGAACGTGTAATAAGTTTAGCACTAGTCAACAAAGTATTTCCCAAGTTTATTTGGCCATATAATGCTTTTCCCTAATAGCTTTCCTATTGGTTAACACAAGAGATTGTGTTCCATGAAACTCATATTGGAGAATGCTGTCCTAACCCCCACACAGACATATTCCTGGCCTACCTACAGGAATGCATAGGGAGAAGGGAAGAGGATCATGCTAACGGACACTTGTACTTTCTTTACATTGCTATTTCAAGTAAACCATTCCAAATGCTTAGTACTGACCTAAATCGTTAACAGTAGGGTCTGCTTCCTATAGAATGACATTTGAATTAAAAGAGAGCATCTTTTACATTGATATAAAAGGAGGAAGGCTAAGAAATATGACTTGGGGCCTAGTGTCCTATTTTGCTCTTGGTCAAAAGCACTTACCTTGATATGAAACTCCAAGTTCTCATCCATGGAATAGATGTGATCAAAGATATCATGTGCGATCCTTGGTATGATACCCATAAGTTGAGGATCATGTAGTTTCCCCTACGAGTGAAAAATACAAATACAGGCAGTCAAAGGGGTGTTGGAAAATACATTCGAGAGGAGCAGGAGTCTTCCTTTTTCAAATAATGTTTAATCTGTAAAATCTAAATTGATTTTGTGGATCATGCTTTGCTTGGGTTCTGTACCACAAACAGAAGTTCCTAGAATGTTTTGTGGGGAATGCTAGAAATGGGCATTAGTCCTGGCTCAACCCAGGGCTTCTTAAGCAAAACCCACAAAACAGGAAGCAACCACACATGGGCTGCTGGCTCCGTTGGGGATCTGACAACTCAGTGTGTTCCCCTTTGTATCCAGCAGAGGGCTGTCCTGGCTGTGAGTGGGCCCACATCTCCCCTCCCTTGCAAATCCGTAGGCATATAAACAATGAAAGAGTGAGAAAGGGCGCTTCAATTTAACTGTAATATTTGCAAATCGGCCAGAGCCAGCAAAGCCAGGTAAGCTGGCCCTGAATACAATCACCTCAAGAATGGATGGGTTTAATCACTGTCTAAAATCCTTACTCTCAACGCATCTTTTTCAGGATCATTTTGTGGACCAGGTAAGAAAATCCATCCCACCGATTGCTTTTTGAAATCTATAATTCTCAGCCTGAATTGTTCTAAGTATTTTTTACTACTTTTAATACTTAAATTTACTTCATGGATATTCTCATATTCCTTTCCCCAACTTTTATTAATTTTACTTAGCAGGTAGAGAGATAAATAATCTCTTTGAACATTACTAAATCCACTTTTAATGCTCAGAATTTCTTTTTTCCCACCTGTGAAGGCTCTCAAGAGATGTCGTAGGGTTGAGGATGTAGCACAGTGGTCGAATGATTGATTGTCTAGCATGTGGAAGCCCTGGGAACCACTCCTTATCAGAGAGAATAGGAAGCAGGAGAGACAATATTCTCCGATTCCTACTAAAGGGATCCTGAAGTATTTAAAGACACAGCCTTGGTGTGACCTTAAGGTACACAACTCCACAGAATCTTCCCCTAATCCCACAGTCAAATGAATACTCAAATCCTTTCCCATATGTTAAACAATCTCTCTGTCCATGAGCACAGCCTGAGGGTCTACAGAGATCACATACTTGAAGATGTTTTCAGACCTTTAGGAAGTTATAAACCTCCAGGAACAGCAACACAAAAGCCAGTTATCACCTCAGTCCTCAAGGATGCCCAACAGCCTTTATAGATTCGACCTACACATCTGGTCCACATCTGCAGGTGCCTTGAAAGCCAACTATGTTTTCCTCAATTAATCCCCCTTTTCCTTCAGGTCTTCAACACACAGTCACACACACCCTCAAACCCCCCCCCCCCAAAAAAAAAGAAACTTCCAAGTCAACATTTGAATTTGCAAAAGGAAGAAGCCATATGGACAGGGGCTCTAAAGACATGCCACCCCGCACTTGGTGTCACGGTTTCTCAGCACAGCTGACTGCTGACTTTCTACCTTACTAAAAGCAATAGGAACACAGAATTCAGATATGCCTGCCTATTCACTGACCTGGCTGTTTGGCATGCTGCCCTCAGCTACCAAGAACAATAAATCAGATGATTTATTTACACTGTGTTTTAGTTTGGTTCGAGACACGCTAAAAATAGGGTTGGCCTAACACTCAGGAGATGTACCAAAGTACTGCATAAAATTAGTGCAGAGTTTAATAAGTTCAATAGAATACATAGAACGTTCACTGGCACAGGAAGGACTCGATAAATGTTAGCATTATAACATTCAGCTCCCAACAGGCTCTCACTGAGCTGCGGTGGGGCGTGTAGGACCTAAGAAATCATAAAACAATGTTCTACTCCAGGCTATTATTGCATGCGATAATCTAGGAAAACAGCACCAAACAACTGAAACTCAGGGTTTCTGATCTTGGTCACCTTTAAGTCACGTAGGCCAGACCATGGCCATGTAGTCTACACTGCAGAGGCAACTGGCAAAAAGGATTCCTATGATAAACAGATTTTTCTCCAAGTTGAATTTCACTGCTCAACTCAGCCAATCAAAAGTCTTTTCTACCTAAACCTCCAGGGCTCTTTAATAATCCATGATAACTCTTTGGCTTCTTCTCAGAGATCCACAACCAGAGAAGAATACTGGTAATCTGAAAGTCATTTATAATTGTCCCAAATGTGTTCTCCTAGATGGTTCGCTTTCAACGGATCTTTTACTGATTTCTGACTTAAAATTAGCCTGTCAAAATAACCTGGGGCAGGGAGCATGTGTGTGATATTAAATAGTGTATGCATGTAGTATGCCGAATGTACATGTACATGTGGAACATATGTGTGGTATATGGGAGGGTGTGATGTATGTGAGATATGTGTATTTGTTGAGGGGCAGTGTGAAGAGAGATTTTAACATATATAATGTGTGTGCGTATGTATATATCTGTGGGTATAATATATAACACATGTATGTGTAGGGTGTCTGTATGGTATATGCTCCGTCTGTGTGTTACACATGGGATATATGTGTGGTATGTAAATGGACATGTGGAGTCCTCCTGTATAACGTGTGTTATATCTGTCTATACAGTATATATGTGGTAAATGTGAGTGATACATGTAGAATGCCTATGTGTGACATATATGGAAAGTGTATGTATGATATATACAAAATGCCTATGTGCGTAAGTACATGTGTGCTTGCACGCTCGTGTGTGTGTGTGTCTGTGTGTGTGTGTGTGTGTGTGAAAATCTTACTGCTTCCAAGCTAACTGCTTCTGGATGAAACATTTATGCACAGACACACAATGTGGTCACCAGACTATGACCAGGTGGATTCAGTGAACGTGAAAGCCCTTCCAGCTGAGGTAGTAGAGATGGCTTCCTTGGGAGCCCCCAGATTGTGAGGGATGACTGAGATCTAGGCAGGGCAGAGGCTGTGGGAGCCGAGGTGAGCTGGCAGCAGCAAAAACAGGGACTGAGAACAAGCATGCCCTCTGAGGGTCAGCCAAAGTGTATCTGGCCCAGGGATATGCAAGGCACCGTGCAAAGAGGGAGCTGCTGTCTGAAATTCCTCCACAGAAGCAAACAGGACACTTCACAGCTGTCTTCTGTATGACTTTTTTTAGGAACTTTTCCAAGTGAATATAACCTTCCAGAAGCAGGTACAGAAGAGAAACAAGACACAGTCTACTGGCCACTCAACAAGACCCTCTTTGTTCTCTCCCAGTGGCCTCCTTGACTTCCAGTTCCTCAAACGCTGCAGACGAGAAAGCAAGAGCCTGCCACGTGTGAGCGCCGTGCACTCCTGACTCTGCTCAGAATCGTTAAGCAGACTTACGAGGTGACTGGAAAAACTACAGGACTCCTATGGCCTCCAGATGTCCCTCTGAAGAGGAAAAAAAAACCACACAGTCTCCCTGGCCATCTCTCTCAGCACGCTGAAGAGGGCCACTGAGTGCATGGACTGAGCAGCAGCCTTCCCAACATCATACCAGCGAGACAAATCCCACCCTCAGCCTGTCTGCAGCCAGCACCCCCACATCCTCCCTACCAACCTGCATGTTCTCCTGCTAAGTCCTTGCATGGTGGTGCCTACCATTCTCAGGACCAACACTGTCCAATGAGTCCTATTTTACCTGAAAATTCTCCTTAAATGTAGCATTAAGAGAAGCTAATCTTTCCAGTTTTATGGAGGATTATGCGTTGTTCTCTTCAACAAAAGATAAAGGTAACACCACTGGATGCCAGACCCAAAATAGGGGGATTAAAATGAAAAACTGCTTTAAAATGTGACAGTCTGCTCACTCGGGAAACTACCATCCCTCGTGAATGCCTTTGAAAGAGCACCGTGCGTAATTCTGAATATACAAAATCCTTCCTTTAGAAGACACGAACCCTGCACAGCATTTCCTACTTAATTGCATGCCAGCGTTTTGAATTTCTGTTTGCTACAGTCTGTGACTTGCAACAACCCCTTTTCTCTGGCGTCTGCTTAACACCCCCACCCGCCCGCCCCCGATCAGTTTGTCAGCACCCACAGAAGAGGCAGTCCTGGCATGGAGGCAAGGGGACAGGAGAAAGATTCCGCCAACTCCTTCCAGCTGCAGACAGAAGTCACAACAAACCATGACGACTGACAAATACGCACAGGCGGAGACCGGTGGAATCCAGTTCCTCCCAGAGCCTCCAGGAGCGCACTCAAGGCAGGTGAGTTGGATTTACACGGCACCAAAGCCTCGGGAGTCTGCGCAGATGCGGATGAAGTGCAGTCTCACCTCGTAACCATCACCTACACCGCCCACTTTCCTCAGTCTTCCTCTGCAAGGCGGTTGCTGTTAATGTCTGCGATTTTTCAGTTTCTGACGTTTAGCAAACACTTTGTATTTCTCAATGATAAATGAATCCCAAAGCTCAGAACTCACTCCTGTAAGTACTCCCTAATAGTTTGGGGATTTAAAATACTAAATGGTTTTTCTTTCATGTTACATGCACCTTACTAATTTTCCAAAAGCCTAAAAATTGATGCCTCTTGCCTCTTGAGATGCCAAATAAACATGTGCTCTCTCCTTCTCCCTCTCTCCCTTCCCTGTCAGTCCCTCCATCCTCCATCATCAGAAAAAAGTGGAGCTGGAAAGTATGTAACTACAACTTTGCTAGTGCCTGCAAGGTCAAAGGTCAAGGGCCTTAAGAGAAGAGAAAGATGAAGGGGCAAAGTGGAGCTTGAAGACACGAGGCCAGGTCTTCTGGAAGGCACTGCTGGGGGTGCAAGGTGTGGAGACAATTGAATAACATAGCTCATGAGTTGGGCAGTAGTCCTGATAGGGAGGAGGTGGCAAATGAGCCTCCTGTTTATCTGCATGGTCTCCAAACCACTTTGTGTTCTGCTAAATGGGCAAAGGAAAGTCAACACCACAGAAATGAGACCCCAGCATCCCACCCCACACAGAAATGAGACCCTGGCATCCCAGCCCACACTGCTAGCAGCGCACAGAACATCAGAGCTCGGAAGATTTTAGCCTCACGCCTTTGAAATCTCCCCTTCAATAGGAATGATTCATGAGCTAAACCTATTCTGTAGCAGCTGCCTCAGTGCTGTTCCCAGGAGGGATCCATAAATGAAAAAAACCTTAGCTGGAGGATAAAGGACTCATCCTACCCTGCTGCTTGTAAGCTGAATTCCCCAGACTCGCTCTGTGCTGTTTCATATAATAACCTTTCTCTCCTCTCCTCACCAGTCAGGTAGGCCTAGTCCTTAGACAAATTATCCAGCACCAAAGACCTTCAGCAGTTCCTTATAAAAACCAGGAAAGGAGGAAATAAGAGAGTTCCTGTTTGGAAGTAAAAACCAGGAAAGGAAGAAACAGAAAGTCCCTGTTTGGAAGACTGCCTGAAGCCACCAGGCTCCACAGTCAGAGTCTGAGTGGGGCCGTCCCTTCCAGTGCTTACACGAGCCTGCTGTGCCTTCCAGAAGAGGGTACACACCAGTTCATATCAGAGGGTGCATATGCATTCATAGTCACTCTAGCTGTGGACAAAGTGCACTACGGCCTGCTGGAGAACCAGCCCACGCACACGGGGTGGACAGAGCTATCACACTGATAGTTGTGTTCAACAAATACTTTACTAGGCCTCTTCTCAGTGACAGCCACGGTTTATACCTGTTAACAAAAAGATGGACAAGGGCTAGGAGCATTGCTCAGTGGCAAAGTGTTTGCTTAGGGTGCGTAAGTCCCTGGGTTCAAGCCCAAGCAATGGAAATAAAAAGACAAAAGCACAAACATGAATGAAGTCCTCCTCCAGGAAATTGTACTTTCTGCTTTCCTAAAATTCACCCAATGCAGCAAAATCTTCAATGTCCATAAGAACGGAAAAACCAGAATTGTGAAGAAAATAGAATTGTGTGAACTCATCCCATTTTAAAGACTGCCAGCAATTAAATTTATACAGACAGAGACAGACATCATGCAAATAAAAGCATGTCTATAGGCTAAATTTGGTCTAAATAAGTGTCTGACCTACAGGGTTTTAAGTGTTGTTGTTGTTATGTAGTTTATTCTGAAAAGACTGGCTTCCCCAGAGGCCCTCTGCAGGGCAAATGACTTTTGCAACAGGACTTTCAGTTAGGGTGGACTTCAGTCCGTAAGGTTCCACACCACTGACTACCTACTGATGGTGGTGGCAGCAAAAGGTAGGTGTGTGTGTGTGTGTGTATGTGTGTGTGTGTATGAGAGAGAGAGAGAGAGAGAGAGATATGCTATGGATATAATGCAGGGCCTCCTGCAAGCTAAGCAAGCTCTTTGCCACTATGCATCACCCTCATATCTGACTATCGTTTAATGAAATGTATTGTTTTAATTGGACAGAGGGATCAACAAAGGCTTTTGAGAACTAAATTCTTGAGACTGTATTACTCACTGCTGCTTCAAAACTCCCCAAGGACTTAACAGTCTGACCAAAGCTAGCCAACTCTACTGACACGTGCATCTCAAGTTTTGCTGGAAACACCAGCCCTCGGACATCAACACTGCAAACTCACCTCCATGGTATGGGTTTTTCCTGACGAAGTCTGCCCATATGCAAAAATTGTTCCATTATAACCCTCAAGGACATCTGCAGGCATAAAACAGATTAAAATTAATTCATTGTTTTGATCCTACACTAGTATTGGTTGCATGAGTTAAGGTTACAGTTTCCAAATGGTCCCTTTCATTCTTACACAAATGATATGTGCCAACTACATGTGCTTTTTAAGTACGCTTGCAAAATAAGATGAGAAATGAGAGTCTGCTGTCCCACAAGTAAAAAGAGAGGAACTCACATTTCTACACACTGCATGACTGAAGTAGCCATTTTAGCTACTTGAAGCTTTCATCTATGTATTGGTCTCTTGAGTTCATTGAAGAGGAAAAGCAAGCAGGCTCTCAGTTTTTGGAGATGAGTGTAGAGATTTTGCCTGAAAGTTTGGTCTGTGTCAGTTTAAACCTGGATCCTTCAGGCCGTTTCCCATGAAGGGTGCATCAGAGTCCCATCAGAAAAGATTAGAGCCCCAAAGACAATCCACTCAGCCTGTACAGCAGCAGGCCTGACTGGAGCCCCACAGACAATCCACCCAGCCTGTACAGCAGCAGGCCTGACTAGAGCCCCTCAGACCATCCACCCAGCCTGTACAGCAGCAGGCCTGACTAGAGCCCCTCAGACCATCCACCCAGCCTGTACAGCAGCAGGCCTGACTAGAGCCCCTCAGACCATCCACCCAGCCTGTACAGCAGCAGGCCTGACTAGAGCCCCACAGACAATCCACCCAGCCTGTACAGCAGCAGGCCTGACTAGAGCCCCATAGACAATCCACCCAGCCTGTACACCAGCAGGCCTGACTAGAGCCCCTCAGACCATCCACCCAGCCTGTACAGCAGCAGGCCTGACTGGAGCCCCTCAGATCATCCACCCAGCCTGTACAGCAGCAGGCCTGACTGGAGCCCCTCAGACAATCCACCCAGCCTGTACAGCAGCAGGCCTGACTGGAGCCCCACAGACAATCCACCCAGCCTATACAGCAGCAGGCCTGACTAGAGCCCCACAGACCATCCACCCAGCCTGTACAGCAGCAGGCCTGACTAGAGCCCCTCAGACCATCCACCCAGTCTGACACAAGGAGGCCTGACTTAAATTTAATGCCTCTTGTTTTTTTACTGCCTTTTTAGCCAGACGGCCTGGCCCATCAGCATCAGGAAATTCTCTTAATTACACAATTCGCACACTGTGAAAGCCCACAAGCACGGCAGGCTGGCTTCCGTTTCATGCAGACATGGGGAGGGCCTGCAGGTGGGGGCTACTTTATGTTGCAGAGCTGAAGATCATCTGTGGGAATTCTTTCAAAACAGCAGAGGTGATTAAAGCATATTCCCGCCTGCCTTCCTCTCATCTATACAACTACACAGAAAGGGAAACAATGCATAATTAATATCCTTGACGCCCCCATTCTGCACAAAGGGAGGAATTCTTAACACGGCTGATGGTGAGGGCAAGGAGTGGCGCCCTGTGCAGAGGGTGCTGCTTGGGGCCATGTGAGACAGGTGTGCCAGCCAGTCAGCTCCATCCGTTTCAGATTGGGATGGTCCCCTCTCTGAATTTTATTATGCTTCCTTTTATGTCTGCTTGTTTGCCTTGCTTGCTAGGTTTTTTTTTTTTTTTTTTAAAGCATATATATTTTACTAATCTGAGACTGCTAGAGTGTTAGTAAGATCAGAAAAGAAAGGAATTTCCTTCAGGGAGCTACAAACAGAAACCAAAAAATAAGTAAGACGAAAAAAAAAACAAAACCAAAAAACAAAAAACAAAAAAACCCTAGCAGCCCTTAAGAATTTGTGTCTAGATATGGTTTTTGGAAATGGTTTCCCTGGTAACAACAGAAAGGAAGAAAGGGGGAGGAAAAAAAAAACTGAAGAAGTCAGTGTTAGGGTTAGAGGTTTAAGCTTCAGTTTTTGTGAAAATGTCAACTTACTCAGAGAAAAGATTCCTAGGGGCTGGTGACAGCGCCGTGGCAGCGTGCGGCTACACTGCCACAGAGATACACTTTGAGGGACCCAAAGAGATTCCATCCCTCAGTCATGCTTTTAAAATTCTATACCCATAACAGAAACAACTGCAGGCAACTGGAACGCCAAGCTGTCACGGCAGACAGCCTTCTGCGTATCAGAAATGAAACATCTCTCTAACTGCGGGTTGCTCTTCCTTTACACCCCTGTGCACGCAGGCCTGGGGACTCACTAGTCTCGGGCGAATGTCAGCCAGCTCCTGGCCTAGCCCCTTCACACGCGTGGCAACCTGCTCCCTGCAGTAACTATGCATGGCTCCGAGGTGGCTCTGCACAACCTGTCACACCCTAAAGGAAATTGACTAATGAGCCTAAGTCCAGCTCACACTTCTTCCTCCACCAGAGAGAAGGAAGCGGACATCTCCACGAGGCCTCTGGGCCATTCTCCAAGCATGAAACAGTTTCACCAAGTAGATAGTTTCTATTCCCTGTTCTGTGGTTATGGACTGGGTCACATCTGTGGGAAGAACAGCATCAAGTCTCGGATCAGCTGGGAGAGCACTTCCGTAGCTTGCACGGGGCACTGGCTTCTGTCCTCAGCACCCCATAATGGAGGAGTGGGTGCTACATACCTGCACTCCCAGTTCTGATGAAACAGAAGCAAAAGGACCAGAAGTTCAAGGTTATCCTTAGCTCCATGAGGGCCTGAGGATAGCCTGAGCTAAATGAGAGCGCTCCCTCATACCTCCTTTTTTAAAGGAACATGTCTGAGTGGCATTGGCTCATTTTGGACTGAGGTGCTGAGAGATGCATGGGACTGTACTCAGAGAAAATCTATTCTCTTTATTACATCAACACTGAGCACAATTCCCTTATTATTTTTTTATATACAGAACACATAAGACCCATTAAAAAAAACATTGGTTGGCCTTTAACATACCTAGAATCATCTTACAATTAGTACCTTTTTGAAGAACATCTCCTGGATCAAAATGGAATGCAGCTGATATTGCCCTCTATGGACCCAATTCTGAACTAAAAGATATGTTGAAAAGATAAGGTCTTTTTAACATAGGGTAGCTGATTTTCTCAAGTTTGAGAGACTATGTTTCCTTATTCAATTTGTGTTTTATGTTTAGTGGAGGGTACAGACAAGAGGAAGCCATGGGGAACGGTGCACTTCAGGGCCTGGAAGAGGAGCCGCACAGAATCTGTTGAGGGAAGATTAGAGCGCTGGCTCAAGCTGGGCTCTGTGCAGAGTCACATACCACCCCTGGGCCCGGCTGCGGCCCCCAACCAAAAGGCCCACTTCCATTGCTCATTCCTGGGCCTGAGATACACACTTGTTTTTGTCTCTGTTGAGCAGAATGACTGCTTCCACACCCTGGCCTTGCTCTTCCAGGCAGAACCTCTTTGTGATAGTGTCTGGCATGATCTCAACTTACACCACAGAGCTCTACACCTCACTGACTAGCTTGTGTCCATCCAGCAAACTCAGAAACTTCTGCTCAGGTGACAAGTGCCATCTTATCTCCCAAAAAGGAGGGGAGAGGACAGGTACTCATGAACATTGGCCAGTTCCAGCTACAGATTTCAGAAGCCAAGCGTGCATCCTGGGTTCAGCTCATATCCCAGCCCACGTATGGAGAGAGCAGGTCCTTTGGTAAGAACCTAGGGACAGTTCACCACACCTAGGAACATCAGTGTTCCCTAAGAGGCTACCCAGCCTACTAGACCTCTCTAGGTTGTGAAATGGTGGCATTTCGGGGGCACCAAGGTTTCTGACAACAGCTAAAGGCTGCTTAGTTTGGAATCCTAGGACTCTTGCGAGCCAACCACACAACTCAAGCTGGCCGTGACTGTAGAATGAAGATCCAAGCTCCACACCCCAGCGGCCACACAGAACGTAGGGCCAGGCCAATCTAATGGACAGCACTCCCGAGCAAAACCACTGCATTTCAGAATGGAAACGTGCCCTATGACCGGCCAGCACAAGACTCTGGACACAATGGCTATTCTCTCTCCTCTATTCTCCTCCCACACCCATCCCAGCCCTGTCATTTTGGACTGTTAGTTAATAGTCCATATGGCCTGGTTGAAAAAGAACACCTCATAAAATAATTACTTGATGATTGTGTGCGTACAAATGCTCTCTGTGGACCCATAGAAAGGAAAGGCAAAATAATCCAGAACATAGTCAAACCAGGCAAACCAAGTCTCAAGTACCAGACCCACTTGATCTTCTATGAGCATCAAATTCCACATCAATTATGGTAGCAACACTAATGTCCGCACCTCAGCACATCTCATAAACTGAAGCTTTAAATTGCAACCTGTAAAGTGCTTAAGAGCAGACATAATCCAGAGCTAAGTGTGATTTTTTTTTAAGAGTCATCTAGAATGATGAAAGAGATCTGAGCACATCTTCCTAAGCTGAAAGCTTTTCAGTCTGACCACACTGCCTACGAGACATAGCCCGGCATGTCCACCTGAGGATCCTGACTGACCCTGGCAACCTCGTTTCCCATCACCTACTCCACACCTTCCGCCACTCCCCCTGAACTACCCAATCATGCCACACCGTTTGTACCTGGATGCTCCCGCAGCTCCCTCTGCTACACTATACAGCTCCACTCTATGGTCCTCAGGGCCCAACCTTTCCAGAAGCCTTCCTCTGTTCTCCGCTCCCTCACCTCACCCACCAGAATCAGCACAACGCGGCACTCCTCTGTAGAGCTAGATGTTTGGAAGGGTTTTGTGATCTTGGTCTCCCTAGAAACACAGAATGGTTTTTGGAATATGTTTCTGTGCCCTTCCCAGGGGTAGTGGATGAGAGTGAGTTTGATTTCGAGTATGCATTACCGGTGGCTGTGATTTGTTTATGTGCTGCTATGAAAAACAAAGTTTTGCCACATGCAGCTTATCTTTGTGATTACATGCAGCTTAGACTTCTGGGAACTTTGCTCAGAGTATATATTGGTGGAGGCCTGGAGAGTCGGGGAGGGGATTAGTTTGGGGGAAACTGCATTGAGGATTTAGTCCAGCTCACTATTAGCTCCCGCTCTCCCAGATTCAGGCCACCAAGAAGGGCGGTTAATGTTTCTTTCTTTTTCCTTTTCTGAGCCAAAGGGTAAACATGCATGGTAACAACTTGCTGTACCTCTGTGCTGTCCTGTCATTGTGTACACACTGTCATAACCTACATAATGCCTATGTGTATGGTTATGATATGAGCTGTGGGAGCATACAGGTACAAACAGTGTGGCATGATTGGGTAGTATCTGCCTTTTCTTCTATATTGAGAGCTCCTAGCGGACAGTCTTATATGTTTTGATGACTCCAGTCCCTGGAGGTACTTATCACATACTAAATACTTAATATTACCTGTTTAAATAAATAATTGTACTCTAGAGAAATCAAAACGGGAAAATCGAAAACCACCTTCTCTAGCATTTGGATAGTCCACATTTAGTTCATCTGGAAGGCAAATGCCCAGAGCAGCTTCTGCTGGCTAGGATACGGTTACCAGGACCTCAACAATAATATCCAGTAACCATGGTGTTTAATGCCTAGGCACCCACAGGAGCCTTATTTACTGTGATTTAGTCACAAACCTTACAATCTCTCCCCACAGAAATGGAGAAATCTATATTGCTCTTTCAGCCAAAATTTTGAAAAACACACCAGAGATGGGAGTGTGGGAAATGCCAGAACTCTGCAATCGCAAGCAGATCCTCAATCATTAAGGATTCAGATAGTCTCGGAAGGAAAGTGATCCTAAGACTTCTTAAGGGTTTAGATAGACCAGGAAGGAGAGTTCACCAGTCCATGACTGCATGAGGGGACTGTGATGATCTTCAGAATCATTTGATTCACATCTCAGTTTCTGGAAAAAATGCTCACTGCACCCTATCCCATTCCTAACTTAGATAGAGCTCTTCTGACAAGAGGTAACCCAGCTATGCACCATTATGTCCCGGAGAAGGTCTTGCTTACAGAGTTATGCTTTACCTTGCTGACGGAGAAAGGGAAGTCACTTACTCTCACGGTAGCCTTGGAGGTTACTTTTAAAAGTTCAGTCCAGTATCTGAAGAGCCCAGGAAGCTAAAAAGGGCCCATGAAAAGGAGAGGTAAAGAAGTCTTAAGAGGAAGAGTAGGCAGAAGAAAGCATGTGATATGAATGGGGAGAGGATATGGGGATTTAAGGTTTTAAACAGGGATGGAGACAGGAAATGAAGAGAGAAGAGGTGGGCAGAGAGGGCTAATCAAAACTAAGGATGTGGAAAACCTCTATGGAAACCCAATACTTTGTTAAGTTGGTTGAAAAACAAAATGAAACACACACGGAGAAAGAGAGAGAGGAAGGGGAAGAGGGAGAGAGAGATAGATAGATAGAAGATAGATGATAGATAGATAGACAGACAGATAAACAGACAGACAGACAGATAGATAGACAGGCAGGTAGAGATACCCTTCATGAATGGACAATGATCCTCCCAGAAGACATGAGTAATTAAATGAAATCTCAGTATCAAGCATTGGACATCTCGCTAGATGTTATTGGTCAGGGAGGCCCCAGAGGCCCCTCAAAGCAATATAGCTTTGCCATTATTCTTAGTCATACAACACAACTAGATGATAAGACCTTATTGCTGAAGACATAAACATGTTGGTTGTTCAACACAGAGAAATCAGCTGGACCTGACCTGGGAGCTTCCTCCCTGATGTATCAGATAGTATTGTTAGCTCGATAGTATCAGAAGGTGCTATGTAGGCCACTGGGGGGAAAAAGAGACCAACTGTATGCCTGCAGCCAACCCTCCACGCCACAACACCAACCTGCCAGGCAAGGCTCACCCTCTCCATGCAATAGTGGCATGAAGGTTAGAAGGGCAACCAACTGGTTTGGGCTTGGATTTGAGGCCTACTTCACAGGAAGGAATTTAGACCAGATACTTCTAAACCTGGCCTTTTCCATAGCTCAAGAGATCATAGGCCCTAGGGAGAAACATACTATTGTCGTTTTGCTAAACAGTCAAACTGTCAAACTGCCTTGTGCACACTGATGCTCGACTGTGATACCCTCTGTCTTGGTTTGTCTCTGCAGCAGACAGCAGCTAATGTAGAGACTCATAGCTGATCAAAGCGCTGAAGATAAGTGTCTCCACAAGTGAGTGCTCAGTCTTAAACAGCATACCTAACTCCCAAATCCCTCCAAGCCCTGAAAACATCAGAAAGGCAGGGAGAGTTGGGACGATGAGCAGCGCTGTGAAATAGTCCTCAGGACATCACACGGCCATTATACCCATGAACTCGCTGCAGCTACGGGATGAGCCGACATTCAACAAGCATCGCTAGTCAGACTCAGTGTCCAAAACAAAAGGAAAGGGTGAGAAGTGGTAAGGGAGACAAACTGGGGGCACATGGGGTGTGTGGGAGAAAGGGAGGAGTAGAGAGGCTTCTGGAAGACTGGGAGGGAGGAGTTGAGGGTTCCTTGGGAGAGTGGAAAGAAGGACTTAGGGGTACAAATAGTCAAGATGTATTGCAACATGTATGAAAAGAATAAATAAAACACAGTCTATTTTTTAAAGGCTTAACAAATGTTCAGTCAGACCTTTGTCAGCCTAACAATTTCTTTTCAAGGGAGAATAAGGTGTTCTTCGTCGCTACCAAATGAGTATATTCACATTACAGCCATAGTGCCCTAGAGGTGTCCGTTGGTCATATGGTGACCCCTTTTCTTCATTGATCGCCATCTATACGGGGTATCGAGTCACCGAGGCGTCACCTAGAATTAGGGCGTGTCTTCACAGAGACTGCTTCTTTTTAAGTCAGTTTTTAGCTGATACACAAAAACTGTAGACATTAATGGGGATGAGGTAGTTTATTTCTGACTCCTCATTCTAAGAAAAATCTGAACACTGAAAGGAAACACTAGTGAATAAAAACTCAAAAACGGTTACTACTGTTCGTTCATCACAGGTTTTCTGTTTGTTTGTTTGTTTTTTAATGGAGTACATCTACTTCTAATTATATTGGCCCAGAGGTAGCTGGGTATATCTAAATGGCCTTCCTGCTTTAACACAGCATGTGGTAAATACTATTTGATTTTGATAATGAAACTGGGGGGAGAAAAGGATGGGCACATGTGATTAATCTTACTTTAATAAAAACTACGTACAAGGCCGATCACGAGGGTTGGGGGCGGGTGGCGCTGAGTAGGAGCAAGCCAAGGAAGATATACTTCAAAAATGGAGAGAACACTCAAAGAGAGGCAAAGGGGGCAAAGGACAAAACTACCACCCCTGTAGGTCAAAACGGTTCACCAGAAAGAGCTCGAATCTGGGCATATTTTTTCTTGTCAGTTTCCTATAATAATCTCACTGAGAAGACCTTCAAAAATAATTGATGTCTGTAACAAGAATTTAAATAAACATACATCTCAGCAAGGAACATTGCATGCTGACGTGAGTCTCCCACGCAGGTGTCCGGGGTCAGAATTAATCTAGCAGATGTACCAGGGCTGAATTTCATGAATTTCAAATAGGTTAGTCAGCTCAGCTCCCGAACACAGCAGATCTAAAGCAGTGAGATGCTTCTGTCTTTTAAGTCCATAGCTACCCACATGGGTGGTGGTATCAAGACCTTTGAGCACAGAACTGCCATGGCATTCCAATCTGAAGTGAGGATTTGATGATGAAAAGCAGGGAGCAGGAGATGCCCCTCAGCTCTGTCCAGATGGCAGGCCCTGCCACAGCATGCTCCAACCTGCTCCTGCTTCGAAAGGGCAAGAGACAGCAATGTGCAAATTGCTTCATCGCCCTGCTGTTATTTTGACACAAATCCTCCAGGGCCAAGGCCAGTCCCGGCAAAAAGAACTTATCTCTGAAACACACAGGCAAGCTTGAGGCTACCTGTTTGGAGGAACAAATGTCGGGGTGTGGTAGGACGGCTGAAAGTGGGTTAGATGAAATTAAAACTAAGGGATGCTGTAGCGCACGGATGCTCAACAGCCACCTCGATGATGGGACTTTACGCACTGTAGAATACTCCTTGGTGGCAAGAGCAGTCTTGCATCTGTCAGGCTCCATCCTCAGGGTTATTAGTAAAAGAAACCAGCCGAAGACATACAACTAAAGCATTGAGAATGCGTTTCCTCCTCCGAGAGTCAGAGGAGCACTCAACCTGCAGCTTTCTTAGACCATGACAAAAATACTGTGAACACAGCTTACCTTGCTTTTTCAGCAGTTAGGTAACAGAACAGCCCCACCAAAGAGGTGGCAAAAGAAACAAAGAAGACAAACACAGAGGCAGAATAACTTGTAACGAATGACATTACGGCAAGGCAAGGCCAGAGCCGAGGCAGCAACTTAGCGTTTCCAAAGACCGGGCCTCCCCTTACAGCCCCGCCACAGTGATTGCCAGGCTGCAAATATCACTTGTTGTTTTCATTAGTGAGAGCCCAGGAGGGATAAAGAACTGGCACTGACCTTTGACGATCTGCTTCGCACAGGCATTGTAGACCTGCTCCTGGGTTGTGTTGGGTGGCAGCACTCTGTCAAAGACATACGGCTTCCCTTGCTGAAAGCAGATGGGAGAAAAGCGTGGAGAAAAAGCATTAGGAGTTTAGGTCTAAAAAGCACTAATACTAGTAGCTAGACCCCAGGCAACTGCACCAACCCACTCTTTAAGGCAGTCCTGCCCCGCACCGCAGAACCTTTATGGCCTGAGACACATGCACACTGCATGCAAGAGTGCTGATGTCAAATCAAGGGCCAGGAAGCCCGAATTCCTAAATTTGAGACACTTTCCTGGAAGAAGAGGTAGACAACTCATCCCTTTGACTGTATCTATTGAGAATGTACTCTGGACCAGCTGTGGATTTATGAACTGTTCCATGACGTAGCGCCAATAGCTGAAGGGCGAGAACGTAGACAGAGGAAAACCCAAGGCAGACAGGTGTGGAGTAAGGTGACAGTGGAGATGACAGAGCTGGCAAGGAAGGCTTGACCACAGAAGACTCGGTTCAGAGGATCGTGAAACGTTTAGAAAGACGGGTATCAGAAGAATGCTGTGGAAGGATATTCCAGGCATGGGATGAGCAGACAGCAAAGGGCCTGGTGCATTCAGGAGACAAGAGAGCGCCACAAGCTGGGGCAGCAAGAAATTCAGGAGCCAGTTCATGCAGGGCACTGCTGGCCAAATAAGCAACCAAATAAAAACTACCTGTGTTTTATTTACGGGAGAGACAGCATGATCTTAGGAGACAAACAGAACCACTATTGTCCCACAGAATTCCGTTTCCTTGGCATGCAATACCTACCCCAGATTGGGGCTTCTAAAACAAAGGAGCTCTTCTATACAATAAAACAAGAAATTTTGGGGAGGATGGTTGGTTAGGGGTTTGGTTGGCAGCTGCCTATGTAAAATCTCGTTGACTATGAAAATGAATAAAACTAGTAAGAAAGTTAGCTAAATATTTTGGTGAGGAATAGTTTTTATTATTAAACCAAATACCTGGTTCCTTAACCAAAGGGTACAAAACTGTGAGAGATAAAAAAAAAAAAAAAAATGTAAAATTCAAAGAAATTACCAAGAGGAAAACAGGAGCTCTACCATAGCACCAGATAGACCCTGCTGCCTGTCATTTGCTGTTCAATAAGGACTAACGGGTATCTCAGTGCCAGGCACAGCACTGAACACTGGGGAAAAGTGGGTAAGACACGAGTCCAAACAGCAGTTTCCTCTGCCAACAGTGCCCAGGAAAACAGCCGCTCTCCTTTCACAGCCTGATCCACAAATCACAAAGAGGACAGAGGCCAAGAGAGGAGGGAGAAAAACCACACCTCCTACGAGTCAAGGACAGATTGGTTTCTTGAAGAGACAACTGCTCTTCAGAGCGCTAAGAACAAGGCTTGCTAGTTCCTATACCTTCATATGAGTAAGCACAAAGCCATCAGATGGCTTACTGGTCACTCACTCCTCACCACGGGTCCAGGCAACTGGAGGTGAAATCCTTCACTTTTGTTTGAGCTTTAGCCTTTGAAAACAGAATTGAGCTAAGCAGGTAAACAAGTTACTTCCAATTTGACCTTAGGAAAAAAATGGAGAATTTTTAGAAGACATAAAAAAGAGGGGAGGGGAAGAAGTTTGCTTTGTGCACAGAGGCAGAACTACAGTCATTATGATAAAAATTGTGGAAAGGGATCATTTCCTTATGTTTTGCTCACAGTTTTGTACCCTTTGGTTAATGAACCAGGTATTTGGTTTAATAACTAAAAACTATTCCTCACCAAAATATTTGGCTTTCTTATTAGTTTTATTCTTTTTCAGATTTAACCAAAATCAGGGGCTGGAGAGATTCAATTTGGTTAAGAGTGGGTACTACTCTTACAGGGCACCCAAGTTCAGTTCTCAGCACCCATGCCAAGTGCTTCCAACTGCCTGAAATTGTAGTTTCTTTGGGGAGTATCCACACAGTTTATAGGGATTGGAAAATTATACCACATAAAGCAAAGTGAGTTGGGTTAAATGTTTGAGATCAGAAAGGCAAAAAGGAAAGTGAAGGCCATATGTAGCTGAATAGCTATAAACTTATGAGGAAGAGATTTATTGCAACAATGGGGAACTCAGATTAATATCCCCCTCTACCCCAGAGAAGGTACATAAAATGAGGTCAGAAAGGGATGATGTTCTTAATAAAGGGGAAGTATAAGCTGTACAGGTTGTCCAAAAGCCAGACACAACAGGTATTGAGTTTCAGAATGTATAAAGGGGCCACTCCTGAAACTATGCCAACTGCCCTACCCTTAAAACAGTTAACTAACAAGCTTGTATGGATAGAGCAGTGTCCCTAAACAAAAGAAAAATTAGGGTACTGAACAGTTGATAGAAGAGCAGTTAAAGGCTTAGCATGTAGAAGAGTCTACCAGTCCATGGAATAACTGTAGAAAAGAAAGTCCTTCCCCAGGGAATGTTAAATAGTCCAACTTTATGTCAACATTTTGTGCAACAACCATTAGAACTAATTTGAAAACAATTTCCCCAATCTATTATTTACCATCCTATAGATGATATTTTGTTAGCTGATTCTGATGTAGATACCTTAGAAAAATTGTTTGATGAAACAAAAAGAATCTTACCCTGTTGGGGTTTGCAAATTGCTCCTGAGAAAATACAAAGAGGAGATTCTATTAACTATCTAGGTTAGATAAGTCAACAAAAAATTCAACCACTAAAGGTACAGATTAGAAGCAATCAGTTGCGAACTCTTAATGATTTCCAAAAAATTTTGGGAGATATCAATTAGGTAAGACCCACAATTGGATTAGCTACACAAGAGCTAAGCAATTCATTTCAAACATTACAAGGGGACTCCAACCTAGATAGTCAAAGACACTTAACTGCTGAAGCAGATCAAGCGTTAACTGTGGTAGAAAAAAGACTACAAAATACATGTACGGATCACATAGATCCTCACCTGAACTGTGTTTTGGTCATCATTCATTCAAAACATTTCCCTACTGGAATTCTTATGCAGAGAGAGGATGATATCTTAGAATAGATATTTATGGCACATAAGCTGAGTAAAAAAATTAAAGACCTATATAGAAAACGTTACTGATTTAATTATAAAGGGAAGAATAAGACTTCGTCAGCTGTCAGGAGCAGACCCAGCAGAAATAATAGTGCCTTACAGGAATGCTGAGATTACGTCATTATGGGTACTCAGTGAAGACTGACAAAGGGCTTGCAGCAAATATTTGGGAGAATTAATATCAAATATCCCAAAAGCAAGCGAATTCAGTTTATCAAAAGGACAGAATGGATACTCCCTCGTATAGTGAAAGAAAAACCTATTTCTGGAGCACCTACATTTTATACTGATACAAATAAATCAGGAATGTCAGGCCACAAGTCAAAAAAAAAAATAAATAAATAAGTAAAGGCAGTCAAAGTCCATATGCTTCAGTTCAAAAATTAGAGTTGTACGCTCTTCTTATGGTATTGTTAGACTTTCTGGAATGTCTTAATATCATCACTAATTCTCATATGCAAAAGGATTGTTTTGCATATAGAAACTGTTGATAATTCACAATTAACTTTGTTATTCATGCAACTGCAACAAGCAATTCGAGACAGAAATTGTCCATTACATATTACTCATATTATATCTCACACAAGGTTGCCAAGCCCATTGGCACAAGGGATTGATGAGATTGATCAGCTACTAATAGGAAATGTTTTAGAAGCCTCAGATTTTCATGAAAAGCATCATGTAAACAGCAAAAGTTAAAAAGGAGCGTCTCCATTATAGGAAGGAAATTATATAAGGAAATTATAAAGAATTGTCCAACGCGTTCCTTGTATAATCAAGTCCATTGCCTGCTGGAAGTAACCCTAATTAGGTACTAGAAGAGGAGCAATCTGGCATATAGATGTTCTCCATGTTGCAGAATTTGGGAAACTAAAGTTTGTACACCACAGTATTGATACTTATCCAGGATTTCAATGGACTTCTGCCTTGAGTTCTGAAAAGACTAATTCTGTAATTACACATTTACTGGAAGTAATGGCTATTATGGGAATGCCTTTTCAAATTAAGTCTGATAATGCCCCTGCATATGTCTCCAGTAAAATGAGGTTTGTTTGGTTTTTTTGCATACTATGGCATAAAGCATATTACCAGTATACCGCATGATCCTACAGACCAAGCAGTTATAGAAAGATCTAATCGGGCATTAAAGAAAATGCTTGCCAGACGAAAAGAAATAACAAAGACCCCCTGAGGTAGACTACATAGTGCACTACTAACTTTAAATTTTCTGAATGTTAATGAGACAGGAACGACAGCAGCTGAAAAACATGGGACAATAGAAAGACCTGCAGAGTTGAATCAACACATACATTATAAAGACATATTAACAACTGAATGGAAATCAGGGCAAGTCTCGTGCTGGGGGAGGGGGTAACCTTTCATTTCCAGTGGAAATGAGAAGTGTGGGTACCATCAAAACTGATAAACATTAAATCTGATCTCCTGAATACTCTGACCACTGACCTGAAAAGCATAAATATGGAAACAAAAGCTCTTTTAAGAAAAAGACAGAGGCTTCTAATAATTTTAGTATAGTACAATAACTAAAAGTAACAACAACAACAGAAAGTCACCCCTGAGTCAGGGAGTAAAGTTCCTGAATCCTACATTTCCACTTACTCCTTACACCAGTGACAGTAAAGAGCATGAGGAAGACGAAAAGTGCGAAGCCTTGATGAAAAACTGTTCCCGGGTGAATCTCCCTTCAGCTGACAGCCAGAGGGTTCAGGGGGAAGATGATGAGAGCAGTGGCCCATCACTGAAAATTTGACACAACCTCTAAAAGTCCCAAGACTTACTATGACCTGTACAATGGCTGCCAGTGCATTAGTCCTGAGAAGATTGTGATGACCCTTTTAGAGGAAGAGAACACAGCAAACAGAAACCAGAGGAAAACATCTTAAAGCCCAACTTCCAGGCATTCAAGGGAATAGGCAGTCTCTATGAAAAAGAGTCAGTGGACAGAACAGTGAAACAAACTGTTGCCTGTAATAATATCAGTGAACATCAGAGTTCCTTAAAACATGAAGATCTCTATAGAATTTTTATAGAAAATGGATTAGTGCAAAGAGTCTCAACACAGAATCAGACAGAGACATCTGTTATCTGCCTAAAAGTAGAAAGCTTCAGAGAAAGGGGATTGATTTAAGCAACCTCATATCCCCTGAATTTTCACTCTGTGCTAGTAATGCAACATGTATGAATGCAAAAGATAAACTGGAGACCAGAAAGGAGAAGAGATGGCCTAGAAAAAGACCTCAGAAAAAGTAATCAGTATCATACAACTTGCATCTTAGTTTAAAAAAAAAAAGGAGTGGGGGGATATACTAGGATGCTTTGCCAAGAAGTCTTTTGTACTGTGCAGCCTTCCTTATAGTTACATGTTGCTTGGACTTCTGGGAACAGCTTGGGAGTCCTGTTTAAGAGAGTGTTGTCAGTTGGAATTGTCAGTTAGGCAGGGACAGGGGAGTTAAGGCAAAGGATGATGATGGGAAAGCATGATATGAGACAGTTAATGGGCTAAAAGATGTTAGATGTTAGTCCAGTTCTCCAGGCTTCAAACAGATGAGGGGCTGTGAAAAAAAAACCTTCCTTTCTATCTTTTCCTTTTAAGTCGTTTAGAGCTAGGAAGTTAAAAAAGCTCCAAGTTAAGTATCTGTCTTAGTTAACAACCAGGCACAAAAAAAAAAAAGCAAGAGGTACCAGGGTCGGGTTCCACGGGGTGGAGTTCAGTTACAATTGTAAAAGTTACAGTTACAATGGCCCCCAAGCAAAGAAAGCTTCCAGGCAGCTACAGTGTGAGAAATCAGTTACATTTTCAGAAACCAGTTACATAAAACTCCAACTCCCTGGGATACACACCTTCTTCTGGCTTCTATGGCACCAGTACTCATGTATACACACCCACACACACATGCACAAACACACACACACGATTTAAAATAATAAAAAATACTTCTAAAAAATTCAACCAATACCAGTAGAGTAAGAAGTATAATTAGACCTTTACAGAGGGCTGAGGTGTATCTGAGTGGCGGAGCTCTTGCCGAACGCACATGAGGCCCTGGGTCCAGCCAGAGCATTGAAAACACAGAAGAATAAACATTTACAGAATTTGCTTGTGTCATCCACTGAACCCATTGGAAATTTAAAACAAATTTACTATTTCTCCAGACTTGGCGAGAAGACCAATGTAAACTGTTGTTCACAGCACAGCCTTGCTTTCAGTTTTAGAGACGGTGTAGTTAATGCAGCAGGAGAAATGACCTACAGGATGAGGCGGCACGGTACAGAGCCTTGTCTTCCGGTTTAAATGCTGGTGTAATGAAGTATATTGTCCTCTAAGAGAGGCAGAAGTCAAGAATTCATCACTCGCTTTTAAAAATAATTATCAATTGACAAACAACATGATAGTTTTACATGACTAAAGTTAAATCCCCAAAAGGAACTGCCTTCAAGACTTCATAGTTGGGTTAACACTGAGAAAGGATAAAACTTGGGGAATAATTTGTTACAGGACCCATCTTGTCAGACTAGCACGTTAGTTAAAAATGTAAGCATGTTAGTGTCCTTTGTGCACGGAGTACTTATACAGACAGGCTTTCGTGTTTAAATGAACCTTAAAGTATTAAGAGAGAGATTAGAATTGTTGTTGAACATTTTCAGAGAACTGACTAGAACCAGTTGCATATACAATTGCCCCCTCCTCTCCTTTCCTCTCTTCCCCTCATCTCTCTCCTCCCTCCCTCCCTCTTCCCTTCTCCCCGCCTCTATCTCCCCGCCCCCTCACACACACACACATACATACATTTTAATAGTAAGAGTATCTCCCACATTCTGATCAAAACAGGGACAAAGACCCTTCCCCGAAATCCCCAAGGAGACAAGATTCTGATGTTTCTGAGGCTGCAATGGCTGAGGATTCCTTAGGCAGGAACGGATCCTCCTGCTCCGCCACTTGGAGCTACAGAACAAAATTCAAATAACACTGCTGTGTGGTGCTAGACACTGGCTCTTGGGCCACCTGGATGGGCGCCGCTCACCAGCCTCCAAAGATGGGTGTCTTCTCAGCACGTGGGTTTCTCCAGCCCCCCTGAATACCCACACCAAGGCCTCTGCTAGCACCTCTCTCAGGCTGAAGCGGTCAAGTACTGGCCTGGACCTAAGCCTCTTTGTTGTGCTCTTGACTCTTAGGAAATGTAAGTGACCATTTCAGCCTTCAACTCTCATCTAACATTCAGGTTTATATGCCTACTAAAGAGTTCTACCTCTGTGGGTGACCATTAGCCCCTCAAGTCCAACTAGCCAAAAGAGAACCATCACACTCTCCGCACCTGAGTAAGAACTATCCCAGAAATCACCTAGAAAGCCACAAGAACACCCACAACTCAAGGTAGACCAGAAATCCCTGTCTGGGATACATCCCAACAGTTAACATTTCTTAGAATCTACACCACACAATCCTATCCATCAATCTCTTGCACAAAACAGCCAAAGACCCCTAGCCATCACCCTGCTGTTCTTCCTCCCTAATAATCCATTTCCATCATTGGCCAGAACGACTATCCCAAAACTTCCCCCACCTGATTCTCTCTTGTGGTTCCCATCGCACACACTAGACTCTCTGCCAGGGCTGCCTTCACTCTCCTCTCACTGCAGTGTGGCCCAGTAGAACCTCCTGCACTCTGTTCATTTCCTTTGACATTAACCTTCCTTCCTTTTAGAATTCTCTTAACTCAAACCTGCATCGGGGCTATCCCCTCACGAACCGTTCTTTAATTTGCTTGTATGCTGTTGTAATAAAACATGATGACAAAATGTAACTTGGGGAAGAGTTAGAGTTCATCATCAAGAGGAGCTAGGCAGGAGCTCAAGCAGTAACCTGAAGGCAGGAACTAAAGCAGAAGCCACGGAGGAATACACTGCTCACTGGCTTGCTCCCTGGAGCTTATTCAGCCTGCTTTCTTATACAACCCAGGGCCACCTGCCCAGGGACAGCACTGTCCACAAAGGATTGGGCCCTCCCACATTAATCATCAACCAAAAAATGCTTCCAAAGACATGCTCACAGGCCAGTGTGATGAAAGCATATTCTGAATTGAGGTTCCCACAGCTCAGGTGACTCTAGTTTGTGTCTAATTGACAGAAAACAACCAATACATTCTTCGTGTCTCATATTCTCCATCCTTCAGAGCTTCCACGATTCTAACTAATGCAACCACACCCACACTGACATAACTATTACCTGAAGATTTGGTTGGCTTCAAGATAGCGAGTATATGACCTATTTCCAACCAATCAAATGGACCTTACAATGAAAGCATTTATCCAGCTGGAATAGAAGCTGCAAATCCTAAGCAGACAGGCAAACCCACTGAATCTCATGAAAAGAATCTGAGCGAGACACACTCCACACTCATTGCTACCGACAGTGAAGCCTGCCAGCACTGTCACGAAGCCTCTATTCAGAGCAGTGCAATTGCACAGGAGCAGAATACTAAAATTAATGACCCACAGGGATCACATACAAAAAAAATAATAGCAGATGGTCCTTACACTTCTCTAGTTAAAATTAAAAACAAAAATCATGCCACCAGAATTCCTATCAAGTTGTTGAGAGCAAAATGTCTGTGAACCATATGGCCTGCCTATTAATACATCTGACCTGTTACCCAACAACTGTTCCCCTGCCTGCAAGGAACTCAACTGAGAAAGACAAAGGAAATCAGAAGATCCAGGCATCTTCAGAGGAGGAGTACCAAGAGGGACACTGAGGAACATAAAATTAATTACTCTTATAAATAGATTATTAAGAAGTAATTCAAGAACAATCTTAAAGGCTGACCAAGAATTGTAACCAAAGGTGACCATAATATGAATATTTTTTTCTATCTTCATTAAGAGAGACAGAAAGCTGGGCAGTGGTGCTGCACGCCTTTAACCCCAGCACTTGGGAGGCAGAGGCAGGGGAATCTCTATGAGTTCGAGACCAGCCTGGTCTACAGAGTTACAACAGGAAACCCTATCTCTAAAGAAACAAAACAAACAAACAAACGAAAGAGAGACAGAGACAGAAAGGATGAAAACTAAAAGAAAGACCACCATTTCCGCTGGAGAGTTGCTAGTTGCTGAGAACAATCGCTGATCATGGATGTTTGGATGACGTCATTCCTGAAGGCGCAGGAAGAAAATGCCTGAGAAGATGAGCTCTTTCGGCCTCAACTGACCTGCTCCATGCTGACTGTCCTAGCCAATTACATTCCATCTCACTCCTCATGGTAACTTTATGAGACATTACCATCCCCATGTCACAAAGAGCCACGATTTCAGCTCTATGCTAGGTAGAAACACCTTTGAGGCTCTGATTTCAAGTGTTCTTCCTGGGATCTGGGAAGAAGTCAAAAATGGCAGGAAAATGAGTAGGCATGTCAACAAAAGAAAGGAAAGCAGCAGAGGCTGATCAGACGCTAGGAAAAGACAGGCGTAGGCTTCATGTGAACTGCTGAGAAAAACATTAACAAAAATTCTGAATTGTTCAGTGCCCAAAGGTCCTTCACCGGAAGCGACATCAGGAGGGGGCAGCTGGGTAGGCAGCCAGTACAGACCCGGGGTCTAGACTCCTGGCTGCTACTGAAACATTAACATCTCTGCTTTGAATCACTCACACTCTCTAAAAATCAAGGCGACGAAGGGCACGCGTCCCTGGTCCTTTCTTAAAGTCTTTTTCCCTGTTTTTTGTTCCCAATCAACTCTAAATTATTCCTGAGTACACACAATTAATTAGGTCAGTGAACGAAGAGCCAGTGCTGTCCTAGCTGCGATCCAGCCAAATACGGATGGCAGCCATGCTATCTGCTCGCAGTGACAAGGCTCAGTTCCACGAGCCTGCGCAGCACTCGACCAGCAGCATCCTTCAGAAAGCGGCGTGCAGCATCAGCTTTAAGCCCACTTCCCTGGAGTGTGTCCTCCAGTTTGTCCTCCAAGACAAACAAGGCGCCTGCTAGCGTCCACCCTCCAAGGCACCTTCTTCCTGTTGGAAACACATAAAAAGGACAGGTGCACTTGCTTCTAAAGGCCACATGGGTTTGTTCTTAATTGACGGACTCTAAAGACACCCAAGGTCAGGACGTCAGTGAAGCATCATAATAGCCTGCACAAGGAGAAATTAAACAAGAGAAACTGATGGACCATGAAGCGTGATCATAACAATCTGAAAGAATGTTTCCAAAACATTAGCTAAAAAGCCCAAGTCTTGGGGCTACTGTTGATACTCACTTTTTATCAACATAAATATATTCAGTTGTTCGCTAAACTAAAACTGACATACAATAAACTCCACCCCTTTGTGCAATTCAGTGCAATGAACCCACAAGTCCTACATCACCATGTAATTCCAGAGCCTTCCTATCAGCCTCGGAAGAACCCCTTACAGCATTAGCAGTCTGCCTCCCTTCCCCTCCTATCCCCTGTTCCAGGCAACCACTAATCTGCCTCCAGGTTTCACAGAACTGGCTATTTTAGGTATTTCGTGTAAACGAAATCATAGCATGTGGTCTTCTGATCAGCTTCTCTCACCTGGTACGTCTCAAGTTCCACCCACATTGTATCATGGCCCATTTCATGACCAAATAATATTCCACTGACTGGCTACATTGTGTCTTATGTACTATTCATTAGCTGATGGGACAATGGTATTGCTTCTACTTTGGGGTGATTATGAACACGCACACACCTATGTGAACATATGTTCCCTCTGGGAATGTATCTAGGAGTAGACTTGCTGAGCCATATAATTCTACATTTCAGTCTAACTCTGGGGAACTAGCTAACTGTTTTCTCCATGGCTAAGTCATTCACTATTCCCACCAGCAGAGTATGTGGGTCCC
This sequence comes from Cricetomys ansorgei, assembly GCA_026225945.1. Lineage (NCBI taxonomy): Eukaryota > Metazoa > Chordata > Mammalia > Rodentia > Nesomyidae > Cricetomys > Cricetomys ansorgei. The sequence goes on along the minus strand of JAMJFZ010000716.1, from coordinate 5,093,054 downwards.
AATGTACCCTTGCCAACACTTACTGCTGTCTGCTTTCTGTATTATAATCCTCCTGCACACTGACACCAAACAATGCACAGTTCAGGTTCCCTGTGAGGATCAAATATAACCACGAAAATAAAGAATCTGCCACAGTGCCTGGTGTTCTAGAAGATGCTCAAGGTGATCAGTGTTATCTCTAATGCAAGGTTTGAGGTTTGTCTAATAATCAACTTATACTAAGAACCTGAATCACACCAAACTTCAAAACTGCGAGCCTTCAAAGGGAGAGATTCAGAAGAGTGAAACTCCCAATGCACCTGCTCAAAACTCGGCACCCTGATGCCCTCACAATACCCAAATGCAGAATCACACCTTGGGCTCCCCTAGCCCACAAGTCTGTGACTCCAGAGCTCAGCTCCTAAGAACAAGGGGGTGCATATCCAGAAAAGTGGGTTTTTTATTCCCAGAACGATTTTGTGCAATCTTCCAGAATAAATAGCTCCAGGCCTATGTAGGAAAGGTAAGGAACTGGGTCTGACTCAGGCGCTCATGGACTCAATAGCTTTACTGCTATAGCGTTTGGTGACTTCCAGAAACACGAGTGAAATACCCACTGCCAGTGTGGAGCAGAGTTCTGCGGACAGGACTCACCTCCCAGTCTTTGCAGACTGGCCTCCACTGCCAATTCCTGCATCCCTTGGCCTGTTGGCCTTGCTGGCTGCTGGAGCCCTCTGACCACCTATAACAAACAGGCCAGAAGGGCTGGCTAGGCCTCCAACCCAGCAGTTCTCAGTCAATGGCAGATAAAACTTAGGAGTCAATACTTCAGCTGTCTGGGCCAGGAGTGGTGTGACGGGGTCACCAGGTGGGCATCCCAACTGGCCACCAGAGTTCCCTTTGTTCGTGGCAGCAACTCCAGAGAAGCTGCATTCCGGCTCGCTTCCCTCTTCAGTGTTCCATGGGTTCGTCTCTCAAGGCGACCTGTTCTTTACTCCAGTCTCAACCTCTGCTTCTAGGGAACCTCAAATAAGGTAAAACCCCAGACATTTTGCTCCTTTATGCCCTTCATTCAGTAGGTACAAAGAGAACCCAGATTGGTGAAGTCACTGACAAACAGGCCAGGTGGGAAGTGGGGAGGAAAGGAGCAGAAACTGAAATTGTTGTTAAGATTAGCAAGCTAATCCAGTGCAATGGCACATGCCTGTAGTGTGAGCAATTCAGGAGCCTGGGGCAAGTTCACTTGAACCCAAGAGTCCAGGGCCAGCCCAACAACAGACCCTGTAGACACACACACCCACACACAATTCACAATCTTTGCCCTGGAAAAAGAAGTGTCTTTTCCTTCACACAGGTGCTGGTCACTTGCCAAGCTAAGGACATGTGCCCAGAAGATCACTAATCCCTAATTTGTACAAAAGTGCCCTACCAGCTGCTGAAGGTCCTGAATAACAGGGTGCTTTGTACTTAACAGTCTGGGGTCAGGTGCACAATGCACTTGGGCAGCCAGAAGTAGGGTGTTAGGACCCCATCATATGGAGTAGGGGGTATGGGAGATATGAAACGCTATCATTCTCATTCTCCCACTCCTAGATTTCAAAAGTCCAGGGGCTCCCCGTCTTCCTGTATCCTTCCCACCAATCTTTATTGTTCATCTATCTATCCAACCAGGCTGCCCCCACTTCCCTTCCCTGCCTGCACGGGGATGGTGCTGTTGGTGGGGACAGAGACACTAAACCACAGAGCTGCCGTGGCGCTGCCCCTCCGTACGCTGGCTCTATGCCGGTGGCTGGCGCTAATACTGGCTGAAGCCAAGGCTGCTCACAGGAGAGTCAATAATGAAACAGACGTCGACAAAGCAGTGCCCGGCTCCCAGTGGAGTTGCCAAGGCAATGCCAACCGCTTCACAGATCGAGAACGAACAAAAGCAACACACAAGAATGAATCTCGTAAGCCTTCCTCCTGCAGGAAACCAGGCTGCGATTCTCTCCATCCTGCCAAAATCCGACTGCGTGGACACATAGGCACTGTCAAGATCGCAGACAGCTATGAAAAAGTCTTCTGGAAAGCCCACTGCCAGAACAATAATAAAGAAATGCAGAATTGTCGCCTGGCTAACAGGAGAATGGAAACAGAACTACGACTTCTTTTAAGGATATTCATGGAGACTGTTTCAAAAACACAGTGGTTTTTCACTTTCAATCAAAGCAAAAATGCACTCCTTCCTCTCCCCACCTAAGATTCTGTGCCCTAACCTGGCAGAGAGCAGAGGAGAGCAACGAAGGTAGGAATGGCTGGTCCTTCCCCGGAAGCTTGCTGCTCTCATTCTAGTGACCCGAGACACTGGCCTGTGGGTTCCATCCTCTTTCTCCCTGAAAATGGTGGGTCTTTGCAGCTCTAATGTGCTAAGGTAGGAATGGGGCATGGGAGTCTATAATTTTCTCACAAGTGGCTTCTGGCTCAGGCACATACAGTCTCAGAGAAGGTAAGCTTTCAGCTTCAAGAGTTCACTGCTCATCACATACATACTCAGAGAAAGGAATAAAAGCTTCTGCCATGGTTGTCTCAGTAGATCTGGTGCCAAGTCAGGTCTGAGAAAAAAAATGAAATTCTCCTCAGAGAGGAGGCAGAAAAAAAAAAATTTTCACTGAAAATAAAATAGAGAAAATTATTTTGCCAGATTCACAACAACAGGGACAATGTATGCCTTCCTTTTGGGGCATGGTACCCTGGCAGCAGCCAGGGGCTGCAACATGTACTCAGGTCAAACCTCTTCCTCCCAAGCAGGCTGAGGCCAGTGGTGGCACCAGCAACAAAGCCACCTGGAAGCACATGTGTGCTGGTAAGGGAGCTTCTGTCCAGACCATCACGTGACTATCTCACCAAACCCACACTGCAAATAACTATACTGAGCAGGATTAGGATTTTACTCATTTTCTTACTGTTGAGAAACAGCTCACATAATTATAATCACCCGACACACTGGGTGACAGCTTCGCTTTCACGGTATGTTCAGGTGCCTCATTTGCGTTTGCTCCTCAGAGGTGTGGGGTGGAAACGCTATCCCCCCTCCCCCTTTCTGGGAAAGGGGAATGGCTTCCACAGATGTGTGGAAGGTAGCAATGTGAGCTTAGACACCCCAGAATTTCCGGTTCTCTGCCACGTCTTCCACCCACACGACCATACTGTATCTTGTCATTGTTCCTCCAAGAACATATTTGTTCCTCGACTATAGATTTTCTAAGAAACTTCACACGTTCGGCCAAATCTGTGACCTTAGACAACGCACCCATATTTTCTGGGCCTCCTACTCTCTAGGAAATGAGAGGCAGATCCCTTTGGCTCTAACACGCTGTAGTAAGAGAGCATGCCAAGCTCAGAACATGACATAGCACCACTCAGAGCGCTACTGCTTGCTCTTCCCTCTTAAGATTACTTTCATAAATTGCAGAAAATGTCTCCCAGGAAGAACACATGATGGCACGAACTAAAACCAGCAGAAATCAGTAGGTTCCAATAGCTCTGTCTTGGTGGCTAAGGACACACACACACACACAGTGAGGACTCATGGACGCTCAAACGGGAAAGCTGCTGGATGCAAACTATATACAAGACTTCTGTAGCAAACCACATTTAGGATGGAGGGGTGGAATGTGGGCAGCACGAGGCTTAGACATTCTAGTCCAGTGAGATGCCATCTTCACTCAGGAGATAGGGCACTTGATACTTCATGTAGCGGCGGAATGCCCAATGAACAGATAAAGTAGTTCAAGTTCCTCTGCCCGCAAAAATCCCTATTGACAAGAATCAGTGTCACTGAATTCAGCCACAATTTTCTAGCCAAAAAAATCTAATGAGCGTTGTCAAGTGCAGGAGGAACATCAACTCTGCATCTTTTAAGTGATTTTACAGAGGCACTTCACTTTTCAATGCTTAAGGTACTAGAAGGGGTAGGTGGCCACACACTAGAGAAGGCGACATTCACATCTACTCTATACTCCTTCCTGCCTCACCTGCCTCCTTTCTGAGCCAGGACTGCACTCGTTGAACTACTCGTGGTTTAGATAGCAGGAAGAGCCATCATCAAAACCAGCTCTCCAGTCTTCCGCCAGGAGCAGCAGTTCACTGATCAGATTCGTTAGTTAACAGAACTAAGAAGAACCAACTGTCTACTTCTGAGCTCCAGCCAGCCTGTTGAAACTGCTTTCTCCCTGGCTGCCGGATACTGCATGGGCCCCCGCTCGCTCGCTCGCTCGCTGTCCTTCCTGCCAACCCAGCTGTCATCATGTCATCATGCTCTCTCCCATGCTGAACCCTCTCTTTTGTCCTTTCTGCTTTGGGGCTGTTGAAAGCACACCTGCAGTTTCAGCCGTAAGCCTCATAGAGAAGACACAAAAATCCCCTCCAACTCAGTGCTCCCAATCTCTGTTATTGTCTGACAATATAAATAAATAAATAAATAAACAAATAAATAAATAAATCCTCTTGAATGCCTCAAGTGCCGTGAACAACACAATGGCCTCTGTACCTTAAGGTTCTGTATTTACGCAGTCAACCAACCATGGATTCGAAATATTTTTTTGATTGATTGCCTCTGTACTAACACATTTCCTGGCCATTACTATCTGCACAATGTAGCAAAACAATGCTCACATTTTATTATGTGTTGTAAGGTACTAGATGATTTAAAGTATAGGAGATGTGTGGGGGCTACATGCAAACACTGCGTGACTTCACACAGAGGACTTGGGATCTAGGGATTTTGAAGCCCACAAGGTACCCTGAAGCCAGTCCTGCACAGACACTGAGGGGCAGCTGTAAGCTGAAGTGGGTCTCAGGCGCTTCTCCTTCTCCTCTGCCGCCTCCTCTTTCTATCCCTCTCCCTAGTCACCTAGGCTGACAAGCTAGGGCCACTTCTCCCCATCAGGGTCTGAGTGGCCCTTCATGCCTCTGCTCTCTCCTTGTTTACATCTCAACTATTCCTACCACGTTTTCCCAAAACTCCTGCAAGAGCCTTCTTGCAAGGTCATCCAGTCTCTTCCCTTCAGTACATCTCCACATCCTTTTCCAAATACATCTGCCTCGGACAAAGTGGTCGAAAAGGTGCTCACCGATTTGCTAGGAGACCTACTGTGTGCCACCCTGCAGCCCACTGAGAAGCTTTGCACATCTTGTCAGCTGGGTCCTTTCCCACCACACCCTCCAGTAATGTGCTTGTAACTCTCTTACTGCCACCCACTGCTTGCACCGGTCCCTCTAATCTGAACGTCACCTCAATACCTTGACCTGGTCTTCTGTCAAAATGCTGCCCATCTTTTAACTCTTTTTCCAACATAGGGATAAAGTTTTTTCTTGAGACCCTTTTTCTCTCCCTCTCCCTCTTAGAAGCCAGTGGGATGCGTTCTGCTCAGCTGTGTAGCCTCCAGAATTACTGTCACTTGTTCTCCTAACAAGTTCCCTCTCTCCCCTCTGAGCATACACAGCAGTCCTCCTCCAGGGGTTCTCTGATCACAACCTACTTCAGACAGCAGGCATCTGGAAGCACCATGTTGTGGAAAGAAAGCAGGATCCAGGATTAGAGCATAGGGTAAGACAGGGCTGACAGTTCATGCTAGTCCCTCTGCTGTGTGCATTTCCAAGTAACCACACTTTCATGTAATTGCTACTCTGCATTTTACAAGGAACAGGGTTAGATTCAGAAAGGCCCCTGGCTGGCACAGGGTCACAAACCTGCATCATTTGCTTCATATGTTGGTACTGAGAACTTGTAAACAAGGGACAGTCTAAAGAACCTTCTAGTTTCATTCGCTTTTAATTAGCTTTTAAGACCACTAATTCTGGAGGTCACATGGCTGAGCGATGTATTGCTGTCTCCCACTAGCTTTGCTCCAGCCAACACTTTGGATGTGTGGGCTGTGATGACAGCCGTTGCCTGGTTACTTTTCAGGAACTCAAAGGCCACTTTTTTTGAAATCACTGACTCTTCATTTAGGCCTGCACAGGTATCCAGTGGACAAATAAACCAGAACAGATGACACCAAGATGAAGAAAATGGAGATACAGCCAAGATTTATAGGGGCATCATGACCTGATAATTATGAGCAGACCAAGCGCCCCGTTTCCCAGTGTCCCATTCCAGACCACCACAACAGCACACAGAGGCTCAGTCACCTGTCCTTTCCTAGACTAAGGCCCTACCTGCCCTCTGCCTGAATTTCAAAGGCGCCCGAAGCATGTATTGAGTTAAGATGGCTCTTTCCAGATGTTACTCCATCACCTTACTTTACTGGCATTCCAAGAAAATCCTTTTTGCCTTGTCCCAACAACTTGTTCAAAATTCATCAGGCCCCTAGCATACCAGTGAAGAAATCAATCTGAGTTTAAAGAAAGAAAAGAAAAGGCATAAAAGAAAAATCACTGAAGAAATTGTAAAGCATGTTACTAACATCATAACTTCCAGAGAGTTTTAGTTAAAGAATGTGTTTCCTATCTTACTCCTCCCTGAGTGGTTCCTTGCGGTGTCTAAATATTCATTACAGATGTTTAAATAATATAGTCATTTCATTAAATGTAATTTTTGGTATCATTTTGGAACTAATAGGATTTTGAAATGTCACTCCAAAATACTGCCAACATAAAGTCTAGGTGCCAAAAACAGATGCCCATCTTATATGACCATAGCAAAGCTGCAAGGTGAGTATTAGATATCCATCTTAAGACAGAGAAATCAGAGGTCAGAAATAACATTTAACATTGGCAAGAAGGTCTGATTTCAGAGCTGACAATTCCCCAAGTTCTAGAATCCTGACCACAAAAATCCAGTCGATGGCTTCTCAATTCAGCACTTCTGCATGAACAGTTATAACAGGGAACTTCTGCCAGGTTGTAATTTGTGGCTCCGAGGATGTGACAGCAGAGCCGGGACCTGACCTCCCGGCCTCTGGGAGATCAAGGGCAGAGTGCCCCAGGCAGAGGTGACTGGAAAGGAAGCCTGTCTTCAGAAGCACTTGATCTGCTGGAATGTGGGTCATCTCATCCAGAGAGAGCAAGGGCCGGGATGGGAGGAGATGTCGGGGAGCTCAGAGAGCAGTGCTGGGAAGCCCTGCAGTACAGTCTTCTGTGAGATCCTTCTAGGGAAAGGAAGAGCCTGTTCTGGTTTCTATTTTGCCATTCCGTGGAGGCCTGGTGCTTGGGAATATAAACTACAAAATAAAATAATCGAGAAGACTAACAAGGAAGCAACTGCAGAAATCCTGAGAGCCCAAGCAGCTGGGCAATGAAGGTGTAAGGGGCTGAGTGGGGAGGAAGGCCGCAAGGCAGACAAGAAACCATATCACAAGCTCGTGTCGGAAGCAGGAATCTAATTTATTGGTCACGATGTTGAACCAAAGGTCACATATCATTTCCAGCATCAGTGCTGACTGGGCCAAGAAAAACTGTCCATCTTAATCTCACAACACACTTTAGAGATCGCCTCTCCTCTTTCCACCTCCAAGGTCAAGTGCATCGTCCAGTGGAAACAAGGAAGAGAGAGAACACAGGGAGACCTCAAGTTGCCAGATTACATCCCCAGAGCAATTCCATGAAGCTCACGCCTTCACCTGTGACATGAGGGACGCAGGTCATCTCCCCAGCATACCCAGTGGGTAGGGAGCGGGAGGCAGCCCAACCTCTGAACTCCATGGCCATGCTCCTTCAGCCACTGTGTTCAAAATGTGAAGACCACAGCGGACAGTGACCTCCGCAGTGGCTAGAGCAGCCACAAGCTGGCCACATGCACGCCTGAAACCAGTCTGGATCCCAGGTTAATTCGGTCTCTCCCATTTTGTTTGCCAAATTTTTCTCGGTACAAGTATCTTCATTTGTTTAGCATGTAGCTATCGAATGTGTCTGGTCAGGCTGCCTGATAGATTCCAGGAAGCCAATAGTGAGAAGGAGACAGTTACCCAGTTCCAAGCGTTCAGGGTCTGATGGGGAAGGCAAAACGGCAAAAAGTAGGAAAAGCGGCTGTTTTTTTTTTTTTTTTCTCCAACGCACTTTAAAGCTCTATAAATAGGTGAAAATTCTGATAGTATTTTTAGGGACTTGGCTGCTTTTGTGCCACACTGGCCTCATTATGTAGATAACCTCACAGATTGGTTCCGTTGTATTATTCCGTAGTAGAGCTGTCTAATGGAAAAGGTGTCAGTTTAAAAACTGCGCGGTCTCACGTGGGAAAAGTCTTCTATTTTAAGGAAGCATTCAGAATGCTGGCAGTGCTGCTCAGCACCTCAAACCAGCGTCGTTCCGACGGAGGCTACGCACAGTCGTTCCGACGGAGGCTACGCACAGCGCAGGGAACGAGGTGAGCGTGGTGGAGAAGGTTAAGCAGCTCTGCAACCTAGCGAGAGTGGGGTGTAGAAAGGATCTCAGTGAATCCTCGAAGGGTTGCGCGGGATAGATCTTAGGACGCCACTTCAAAGTGGGAGAAACTGCGGCTTGGGTGGCTGCACAACTTGTAAATGGCTTTTACCTAATTATGCGGGATGGAACAGTCAGTTCTTAACTCCTATTCTGCTACGGTCAGGATGGATCTTTAAGGTGACTAAAGGATTAGAAATAACAAACAGGGTTCACAGGTTCAACTTTCTTCTGTATGGAGCAGAGCCATTTTGTAGTGGGGTTGGTGCCCATTTGGGATATTTTAAAGTTAAACTGAGCTCACTGCTCTCCATCTCCCCTAATGACAGAAGAAAAGTCTTCACTGTCCACCTTGCCAGTGAAGAGAGGATAAAGAGTGTCCAGACAGTGGGGTCTTGGGGGACCCAGAGGAGCTGTGGGGCCTGTAACTGCTTACCAACTGTAAGCACCTCCTCTGCCCTTCTCTGTCGCACAGCCCACTTGCTTCAAAGCCTTCTTTCTGGTGTTTTTTATTTTCCTGAGAAGACTCTTGTCCATGGCTGAATGGCAACTTCCTGCAGGTAGGACTTTCTACCTAGTCTATGCCCAGTTGAGTTATTGGAGAAAGAGTATGGATAATACTTTTAAAACGGCCATGGGAGCTGCCTTGAAAGGTCTCTCTCCACCCCTGGTAAACTCCTGGATGCCTGTTCTGTATCAGTTCCACATCTGTGACTGTGGACAGCACTGATAAAGCCGCTGATGCCAACAGTGGCAGCAGGGACTGAGCAGGACTGAGATGAGAAGAGTAATACAATCTCCAACAGCAAGCGCCTTCTGAGCGCCTTCCCATCTGTTCATCAAATGGAAACCAGTCCTAACTTGGGAGTGTGCAGACCCCCCCCCAACATACCTCCTGTGCTAAGCACTTGAGCAAGGTGGCAGGAGTGGGGTACACAGTACTCTCCCTCCCTTCCCTCACTGTGAGCCACATCAGTCTGAAGGGCCAAGTCCCACCAGTCAGTTCCTCAGAGGATCCGTCTCCTCCCTGCTTTTTCAATCTTCCACCAATGTCATGGGCCTTGGTTTAAGGTCAACAAGCCCCCAGGCTTGGAACCACACTCGGAAACCTCCCCACCCCAACCCACCCCAGACTCATTCCAAATGTTGTCACTCCCACACTGGAAGAAAACAGCACAGCACTGTAAACATACAGCAAACTAGACAATAAGAGACCTCATGTTCCTGGTTAATGGTGACAGCTTGGTGCTGGTCGAGCAGTGAGCTGGGTCCCTTTCCCTGTTTTAAGTTCACATGATGGTGCCTTACTGTCACTGTGTCTGAAGCCCTTGACATCACAACCTCCAAGGTGAGGAACCGATACAGCGGTGGCAGGTCGCCGGTCACCAGCCACATGGCCAAGCCAACCATCCCTGTGACACAGGTTCTGATGAGCTACAGTGAAGGAAAAGCCCTTGGCAACAGTGGCCTTGCGGGAAGATGTAGAGATGCCCGAGTGGGCTGCAAAGGTCGGCTTTCCTCAGAGCCTCTCCATTCTCTAGCAGTCCTGCTTCTGGGTGCAGAGCACTTCCTTCAAAGAGGCCCGCCAGTTCTAAAAGCTTGCCTCCCCGGGGACTCCCAAATGACCGGTGAGCCTGTCTGGATTCCATTTGCTTCCCTCCAGGCACTCATGCTCGATCTCCACCCTCACTTTCTGCTGAATTATTTAACATCAAAAATTGACTGACTTTACTTGAAGAATTGACAAAGAAAAGAAGTACCCTGCCCCTGTTCTGCCCCATCCTGCCTCTCTCCAGCCCCAGAGAAGGCTTTCTCTCCTCTGACCTCCTTGCTCTTGCGCTCTCTGTAGCCTTTCGTGAGCACACACATTTTCATCATCTCCTTCTCAGTTACTGAAAAGCATCCTCTATGCGGCAGCCCACTGGTCCTGGTCTTTTGCTAAACTGACAGCATCAAAAGCCAAAAGCGGCCCCATGAGGAATCCGGCAGCCCCTCCTCTGCCTCCCTCTATCCTCCCCTCTCCACACACCCTCAGCCGCCTCTCTCTTCTGCCATGAGCGCCCTTGTGCACACGTGCTCTCTGATTTCTGTTCTGTGTAAACACTGGCCTTCCCTGGCCTTTGTCCCTCTCCCCTGCTAAGTCGATGCCACCCAACTCAGGGCTCTGCGTTGCACCATCTTAATTTTGGCTGTAACTACATACAATCCATTCTACATTTCACTTAATATTTTCTTAAATCAAGGTATTTTTCCTTAAATGCATTGCCAATGGATGTTTTATATTACTTTCATACGTAAAAATAATTACAGGCCACGACGGAAGGCGGATGCGATACAAACAGCACAGTGTTAATGAGTCCTAGCTACGAATCCCTGCCTGACAAGGACTCCAAGCCTGTGACCTATTCTTTCTTCTTGTTAAGAGGGAAATTCCAAAGAAAGACTAAGGACTATCAGAAGGCTGAGGGCTTCTCTTTGACAGACTCACGGGGCCTGAAAGAGAAATGAGCCAGAGTCTCTTACCCCTATGTGTTGCCATGTCTGAGACCTAAGGCCCTGTCTGCACACTATTTAAAACGATCAACCACCAAGACCACTGTCCACTGTGCACTAAGGTTTCCCTCCTCTCCCCCCTGCTTTTTATCAGGAGTTTTACAGTTACAACTTCTTCAGTGGTTGGCTGTATTTCTTCGCTCCATTTCACATACCCTTAGAAAATGAGATTACAGACAACAATCCAAAACAAAGGAGATAATGAATACTCTGATGTCAAAAATAGTACAGAACAACAGCCATCCAACCAGCCTAGAGCCCACACTTACCCCAGCTGGGGCCACACGCTGGGACTGGAGCCTGGCATGTGTCCAAAGTCAGCCACCAACACGTTATCAATAATAATAAACTAAGACAAGATGGGACATGCTGCCTGCTATCCGGGCATTCAGGAGGCTGGGGCTGGGACCAGCCTGGACAACACAAGCAAAACCTGGCCTCAAAGAGAAAAGTAATAATAATAAACAATAGGCAATATCAGAGAGGTTGGCAGCCATGCACCTCACGAGCATGCTAGCCGGGCCTCACACTGTCCCCTGAGGTTCTTGCCATGTCATTCCCAATGGGAGAGTCCATCGTTTATAGAAGTTAAGAAGCCTGCCTGTGAGTGGCAGGTTCCGGATTTGCACAACATCTGTCCATCTCGAGAGCCTGTGCTCTTAACTCTTCCGCTTCCCTGACTCTGAGACCCAAAGCAATTTTAAACTTCACAAACTGCAAAATAATAGCCTGCTGCTCTTCAGCACAATTAAGACAATGGGTTGACACAACAGGAAAACTGTTCCGTGTGTAATTAAACATAATTACTGGTGTCCTCTAATTGTTTGGGAAAAATAAGTCTTTTGCTCTTGACAGGCTGTAATTCTGAGTGTGCTGAGAAGGTTCCAGTCCTCACTTGGGATCTCTGTGACTCCAGCGCACACATGTATCATTAGTCAGATCTCACAGTGGATCCTAGGGAGGCTCAAAGGTAACTCCAATGGGAAACTGAGAATCAAGTCAACTGGGGCTTAGGGGAGATCTAAGCCATAATGCTCAACCCTTCCTTTTACAGCTGGGAAAATAGGAAAAAAGATACAAATTGCCAAGGACATACAGAGTTCCATGTCATAGCCAAGCACTTGGGCATCTCAGGGATTCCATAATCTAAATCCAGACATCCTGAAGCTGAAAACCAGGCTCTGCTACCTAGCAGCTGAATGGCTTCAGGTAAAGTCACCAAACACTCTGAGCTCATCTTTCCATGCTTTTCTGGTGATGAAGGGACTTGATACATGTGAGAACCTAGGGATATGCCTGCATGGCACCTGGGCACTACACCTAGTTTGGCAACACTTGAAGGGTCTCATCAAGGCTGCTCAGACTAGTGACTAGGAAGCAGACTTTAGACCCTGTATCGCTTTAATTCTATCAAAAAGAATATGAGAGGTAGTAGCCATGTTCCCGCACAGGACTTGCTGACTCCACTAATCCAGTTTCCAAAAGAATAAACTCCAAAACAGCAACATGAGCAAGTATTTATTAAGCATATATCCAACAAGAAGTAGCAAGTACTATCCGACAGAAAAATAAACTTGGGAAAGGACTTCACCTTGTCAACTTAGCAAACAAAAAGTACCAACTATGTTGCCTTTCTTCCTGGATCCCATGGGAGACATCACCCATCAATCACAGGACATGAGGAAAACACTCCTGCCAGTTCACCTGTTGAGTTCTGGAAATGAAGGTCTAGGCAAGCAGCCAGAGAATTCGGCCTGGGATGAAACTGGGCATCCAGGTTACTTTTACTTCAGCTCCTTTGATAAAACACTTGACTTGAAATGGTTAAGTATATCATGCATGAGTTGGGAAGGAAAAACACAAAGGGTCCAAAATCACACAGCAATGTGAGACACTCTCTGCCTGGAACACACAAGCACAAAAGAAAATTCCTATCCTCCCCAGGGTCCTTAAGCAGCATCCTCATGTGGAAGACAAGAGTGAAGAAGCACAGACTCTGATAATTGTTGAAGACATTCTGGTGCACAGAAGCCAACTCAGCCTGAATCCCTGTAGGCCCACCGAAGAGAGTCAGAGAGTCAAATGACAGACCAAGAGGGAGAGCCCAGGAACATGAGCAGCACATCCTCTGGGCACTTGTCCATGAAAGGTGTTGAACAGGTGTCCAATCCTGTTGCTGCCTTGAAAGGAGACATTGAAACAGGAAAGACCTCCTGGCCTTCATGCCCTGGACATAGCCTGACTATACGATCTCAGGTCAATGTGCAAAAAGCCAGGGAACTTAACGAAGAAGTCTCTGCCCCGCTTGACCCTCCCTGAGAGATAAGGTGCAGAAATGAAGTTCCTAAGACACTAGGGCCTCTGCAGGGGCTACCAAGCTTCTAAGAAAAAGCTGTCATTATAAAAAGACCTTACAGAGACTATCGCCTAAAATACAGAGGTGGGAAATAAGGCTTCTTCAGAAACACTAAAGAATACCAGCACTTGGGAGGCTTAGACAGGGCTGCTATGCATTCTAGAGCACTCTGGGTTACAAAGTGAGGGGGGAGGAGGAGCAGGAGGAAGGAGAGGAGGAGGAAAAGGAGGAGGAAGGAGAAGAAAAGAGAAATGGAAGGAAGGAAGGGAGGGAGGGAGGGAGGGAGGGAGGGAGGAGGAGCATGAGCAACTGGCTGATGAGTTTGTTTCTGTATCTCACATGGGAGAAGCAAAGAATGGACGTCTCAAGTTACCCTCTGATTTCCACATGTATGCCATGATGTGGCAGATATGTTCCCCCAACACATACATACACAGACATGCACACCCAAAATACACATAAGAGACAGGGGGAGGGAGAAAGGGAAAGAGAGAAGCTACTGGCAAATTGTGGGGTTGTTTCTCTCTCTAGGGCCTCGCTTCCCTCCCACAGCAAGCAGCCAGGCTATCGGCCTAGCTGCCAGTACACAGGGCATGGGTCAGAAGTGTCATGGGCAGGTCTCAGGTTGGAGAACTAAGAGTCAACAGAACACACAGAATTCTGGGAGAGTGTTGTCAGTGGAACCTTCTCAAGTTTAATGCGGAGGTCATCGTATTTTATGGGGTTCAGGGGGAGGGTATTTTGGTAGTCAGGGGTAATGCCATTGGTTGGGTAAGGGATGCTGGGATAGGCGCTTAGGTAAGCAACTCTGCTCATTGTAGCCCACACCTTGAAGGGGGTGGAGTTTTGCTGTGGCTTGTGGTGTCAGCACAGAGATTGCAAAGGGGAGGGGCCAGAGATCCTGCCAGCTCCTCATTTCAGGCTGGAGTTCCAAGCGCCCTCGACCCACTGTAACCCACTGCTTCCGTGTGGCCACATCCATGAGGGTGCCATGGCAATTGATGGATTCTGGGAAAGTTAGAGGTGGCTTTCTTCAAAGATGTGGGCCCTTGGAGGTTACGCATGTGTTTTAGTTAGGGTTTTATTGCAGTGAAAAGACACTATGACCACAGCAACTCTTATAAAGAAAAGTATTTCATTGGGGCTCGCTTACAGTTCAGAGGCTTAGTTCATTGTGGTCATGGTGGGAAGCATGGCAGCATGCAGGCAGACATGGTGATAAAGAGGTAGCTGAGAGATCTACTTTCTGATCAGCAGGCAGCAGGAAGAGAGAGTGACACTGGGCCTGGCTTGAGCATTTGAAACCTCAAAACCCACAGCTCAGTGACACATTTCCTCCAACAAGGCCACATATCCACATAGTGCCACTCCCTATGAGCCAATGGTAGCCATTTTCATTCAAACTTCTGCATTCTCCTCCCTGGCCCCATAGGCTTGTAGCCATATCATAATGCAAAACTTCATTCAGTCCAACTTCAAAACTCCCCACCCATAGTCGATCACAGTCTCCACACTGTTTAAAAGTTCGGAATCTCTTCTGAGACTACGGCAATCTCTTAACTATGTAAAATCAAAATGAAAAATCAGATCACATACTTCTAACGTACAATGGCACAGGATATTTGTTACCATTCCAAAAGGGAAGAGAGAGAGCATAAATAGTGGATCAAAGCAAGACTGAAAACCAGCTGGACAAACTCTGCATCTCCATGTCTGATGTCAAAGCTCTCTTCAGATCTCCAACTCCCCTCAGCTTTGTTGACTGCAACACACTTCTCTCTCTTGGGCTGGTTCCACTCCCTGTTAGCAGCTTTCCTGGACAGGTATCCCATGACGCTGGCATCTCCAACATCTTGAGGTCTCCAAGGCAAGCCAGGTTTCACCTTCACAGTCTCACACAATGGCCTCTCTAGGCCTCTATGCAGGGACCTAGACTCTTCCACATGCCTGGCCTCGGCAGCTTTCTTTAGTCACACAGGGAGATTCCAAAACCCCTTTCTTGTATCCTTGACTCTAAAGCCAGAGCCACGTGGCTGAAGTTGCCACGTTCTGCCGCTTGCTGGAGTTGGAACACGGCCTCCTCCTTCAGTTACATCTCCACTAGTTTTCTGTTTCTGATGGTTTCCTTCACTGAGTAAGCTTAGCTGTCCTGGAACTTGCTCTGTAGACCAGGCTGGCCTTGAACTCTGACATCCTCCTGCCTCTGCCTCCCAAGTCTGGGACTGAAGGTGCGGTCCACTGCACGGGCCCCAGCTTTGCCTTAACTCCTCCTCACAGACTGGAGCTTAGCTGGGTGGGTCCTGCCCTGAGATCACCACTCCCTTTTCCCGTTTAGCATTCTTTTTTTTTTTTTCCTTTTTAACTTTTTCCTGGTGCTACTTTTCTTCACAAACAGTACATTTTGTATTTTTTTCTTGCTCAGTTTGCTCCTTTTCATTATAGATCTGCATGATACTGGCCACTAGTAACCAAGCAGCACAGTCAATGTTAGGTTGTTTTGAACCGTCCTCTGACAAAGCTGTTAATCCATAACTCTTCAATTTAGCCTCAATTTTTTTTTTCCCCCTTTGGACAAGCGTAGAAAGCAGCCACATTCTTTGCCAAAATATCACAAGATCTCAAGACAACATACTAATATTCTTTTCCTCTGAAACATCTTGAGCCAGACCCCACCCCCAACCCAGGTCAAATCACCCTCAGCACCACTGTCTTCATGAGCCTATCAGCGCGTCCCATTAGGTTCTTCTTAAGCCACCCGAAGTCCCAAAGGCTTCCATGTATTTCCAAACAAAGTCATGGTCCGGCCTATCACAGCGGTACTCTAGTCTCTGGTCCCGATTTCTGTCTTAGTTAGGGTTTTACTGCTGTGAAGAAGACACCATGACTACGGCAACTCTTATAAAGGAAAGCATTTAACGGGACTAGCTTACAGTTTAGAGGTTTAGTCCCTTGTCAGCAGGGCGGGAAGCATGGTGGCATGCAGAGAGAGACATGGAGAGGGAGCTGAGAGTTCTACGTCCAGATCAACGGGCAGCAATAAGAAAGAGAGTGACACTGGGCCAGGCTTGAGCATTTGAAACCTCAGCCCTGCCCTCCCCCCCCCAGGGACACATTTCTTCCAACAGAGCTACGCCTCCTAATAGTGCCACTCTCTATGAGATTTTGGGGGTTATTTTCATTCAAATCACACCATGCTACAATTGACGGTCCCACATCCATGGACATGCATGCAGCACTAAATGAATTCATTGAGTATTAAGAAACAGATTCAGTGTACACACAAGCACACACACAGAAAGAGAGAGAGAGGAGAGAGAGAGAGAGGAGAACGCATGAGGTTAGAGGAAGTAGTTAGGGGATGGGGAAGGATTGGAAGGGAGGGAAGCGGGGTGATTTTCTCCAAACACATGTATGTATGAATATTAAACACATTTTCTAAAGACATGAAGTATAAAAAGGAGAAGCCCCTCTTTTCTTCCTGTCCTGTATTTCTACAGCTGCCAGCTGATCACTACCTTCCAGCCCAGCATTGCCACCCAGAGTCTTCTGTGCGTACATGAGCAGCCCCCCCCGGCTGTAAAGGGCATTTCACACAGATTTGCCTCCACCCTGCCCGTTCCCTTAACCGTCTTAAAAGTTTCCCATGGATCACTAGTCCAGGAAGAGATCTACATTTGTGAATTTACCCACTTGCAGATTTAAAGGATCTTTTAAATGTCTTAAACTATAGTAGGAGCGTAAACAGTGAGAAATAACTCCAGGTACACAGAAGGGTGCACATGGGTAATGTGGAGATGTCTACCTTTTGTATAAGGAACTCATGACCATAGATATTGGTGTCTGTGGAGAGGGGATAGAGAACCCATCCCCCACAGCTGTGGCTAGAAAAATATGCTGTTACATAGGTGGAAAGATTTTTCATACTGTTTTATTTTTAATTCACAAACAAGGGTGCTCATACAAAGTATTCCACCAGATGATTCAAACTATCAAATACCCTTCTGTAACAATCACTCCAAACTAAACAGATGCTTGTATTGGGTCCCTTTCTGGTAAACTCCATGTTCAAAATTACCCACTTTTACTTTCTGTCATAGTAAAGAAACATGGAGTTGTTTTTGTTTCGTTTACATTTTATGGTGATCCAAAAACATCCTGTTCAGAACCAGCTATGAGTGCCTTGGGGCATTTCATCCCCAGCCAAGCTCCCTGCCCCAACTCATCCTGACCTGGTGCCGGCTGCTCCCTACACCCGCACTTCCCTCCACCAGGGAGCCACAGTGGCCTCTGAAATGATCGCTTTCTCCCAGAGTCTGCAAATTCAAGCTCCATTTCACCAAGCTTCTCTAGGATATATTGAGAGAGAATCAACTAAATGTTAGTTAAAGCCTTTCCCAAAGCTAGTTTATAATTAGAAAGCAGAAGTGTCATTCTCTGCTCCAGGTTGCTATGGAAATGACTAAATGCTAATGTCATTTCACAGTGACAGTCACTGTCAGAAAGGAGGCAGGATGCTTGCTAAGAGCCAAAGGTGTCCCTAAGATAGGAAAAGACACACAGGGGCCCTGCTCCAGCCATCTGCCTCTTCTAAAGGAGAGAACATTCCAAGAGATGATTTACAAAACTTAGGGGGAACAGAGGCCTTACTGGGGATTCACGAAATCATCACATGAAGGCATCCTGTTTGGGACCAGACCACTGGACTGTGAGCTCAAAGTAAGACGGTGAGGAGTCCACAGAGATCTGGGTAGTGTGAAGGGAGATAAAGAAAGCCACTGTCTTGAGGTCTGCAAAGGAGACAGAACAGGCAAAATGAGCCATCTTTGAAGAATACAAAAAGTGTGCCTCATAGAAAGCAAAAGCTGGCGTCACAAAATCAGTGGGACAGCTTTCCCAGGAACAAACAAGGTAGAGTAGAAACGATTCAATACAGCGGCCAGAGCAACCTGGTTCCAGAACGGCAGTACGTCTTATTGCCGCTGCGCTCAGAGGTGCGGATTGTAAATGAAGCACGATGACGGAAGCGGGCTGTCGCGCGTTGCTTTCTTTAAGGCCTGAGATCACCCTGCTGCCCCAGGGGACCAGAAGACCCTACATCCAGCCACGAGATAGGGAACCGTGTGTGCACAAGGTATAGAGAGGGCGGAACTGACTCTAGAAGAAGACACCCCCCTGGCTTGGGTGGGTTCTGCTGGCCCCATTTTTGTCTTGTTTCGAGACAGCGTTTCTCTGTTGTAACTCTGGCTGTCCTGGGACGCACTCTGTAGACCCGGCTGACTTAGAACTCTCAGAGATCCACCTGCCTCTGCCTCCCGAGTGCTGGGATTAAAGGAGCGTGCCACCACCACCGCCAGGCTTGATTTTGTGTTTTGTTGGTTGTTGGCGGCCCTGTTTTTATGGAGCCTATGGGCAGGCAAGTGAGGAGTATGAATTATCCGGTTTGTTTCTTACAACAAGCAATGCAGGTCCAGGATCGTCTCCTTCAATAGAGTAAGATAAATCCCATCATGCGCTTGCGTTTCATCTGTGTCTGCCCAAGAGCTCAGACCGCCAGGAAACTTAGCCGGAAGTAGCAGGCAGTCTTGAAAAAGAAATAAAATTAAAAGGGGACAGTAAGATACAAGCTTTATGTGCTTTGTCACGTGATTCCATTTTAAGTTTAAAAAGTCTTCTGTGTCAAAAAAAAAAAAAAACATAGATCAGTAATTTTGAATTCTAAAACAACTCCTCTTACTCCTTCACACAGCGAGCACCAGCGTTCTCTGTTGCACGGCGAGGCCTGCGCGCCGATGCTGCTGTAATGGAGACCCGTAGCAGGGGCTTAGAACAGTGCCTACTGGCTGGTAAGGTGAAAACGAGCTCTTCAAAATAGTAGTGTTTTCTCATTTCATTTCCATGTCTAATAAATAAAAATGTGTTCTCTTTATAAAAGATACAATACAAAGTAGTGTCATACTGTACTAGTTAGCCATTGCTAGCGTAACAAATTACCACAAAGCCAGAGTTTCAAAGCAATAGCAATCGGAGCTGAGGCAGGCATGAGGACCCAAGCTGGTTGGATGGCATGTGGTCGTCACCCCATCACTGAGGAGATGACAGGCAGATCCCTGGGGCTTCCTGGACAGCCAGCCTAGCATAAATGGCAAGTTCCAACAGATCCTGTCACAGAAAACAAGGTGGCTGGCTCCTGAGGAACGACCTGAGGTTGCCGTCTAGCCTACACAGACACACACAAGCACCAGAAATCTGTGAGTTTACAGTTTGGGTCTCATTTACAGGCCCAAAGTCTGGCCTGGGTCCCACTGAGCTCATATCAAGGTATCATCAGAACAGCTTTCCCGCCTGGAGGCTCCGGAGCACAGCTTCCTCCTTCTCTTTGACAGTTTCTAGGGCTCCACCGTCCTTGGCTGATGCCCTCCTATCTTCACAGCAACAGTGGGCCTCATTTCTTCTTCACAATGGTTCTGGCTCTGCTCCCTCTTCTCAGTGAAGGATCCCTGAGATCACAGTGGGCCCACCCTGAGAATCCACAATAATCTACTTCAAAGTCATCTTGATTAGCAGCTTAATTCCATCTGCAGTCTTAATTCCTTCTCATTCTGTCACATAACATATTCAGATTCTGAATTAGGAAGTAAGTATGTATGGAGACCATTATTCTGCCTACCAGAGAGAGGTATGGCAAGAGATACCCAGTCAGAGTCCTGTGTCCATGTCCATGGTTTGGTAGTGACATTAAACATAATCCTGCCCGTTCTGTTTCAAGGAAACCGACAAGCTGGCTTTTTCAGAGTGGATAGAAATGCTTGATATAGGGCCTTTCACTCCAGATGCCGGAAAGCCTCTATACCTCCATGAACTGGAGGAAGTCCAACTGCTGATGGCAAGAAGAGGGAAGGAGATAATCTGTGCATACTGTGTCCATATGCAGAAAGTTCCTGGACCACTGCTCACCTACAGCCACACTATGCAAATTAGGCCCTATTCATTTTTACCTACTCAAACCCAGGTTTTCCCCCCACCTTTTGCACATCCTCTCTCCCTAAACGGTGACTGAGAGGTCACTATCATCAGTAGGATGCAGAGATGCAAAGCCTTGGAATAGGAAAGTGCTGAGATCCACAGCAACCATGCAAATGGATGTGCCACACCCAGTGGACACAGCAGTCCACCTGCAACTCCAGCACTTGTAGGGATGGGATCCACAAGCAAGCTCGCTACTAAGAAAAGCCATAACACTGAAATCTGGGCTCAACGGAAAGAAACTCTGCCTGAACCAATAAGGAAGAGAACAACAGATGTCAGCTTTCGATCTCCACACATATGTGCACACGTGTGCACATGCACCTACACACACAGGACCTCACACATGTAAACATCTATGCACACACACAAACCAAACAACCTGCAAAAAACAGGCATTTTAAACTGCATTCAGGCAGTGGTGGCGCATACCTTTAATCACAGCAAAGGCAAGTGGATCTCTGTGAGGTCGAGGCCAGCCTGGTCTACAGAGTAAGTTCCAGGACAGCCAGAGTTACAGCAGAGAAACCATCTCCAAAAAAAAAAAAAAAAAAAAACTGCATCCTAACCAACATGTTACCAATCTGTCAAGCTGATTTTACTAGTCCCAGACACTGTGTCTTGACCAGAGCTAGAATCATCTATTGAATAAGTAACTATCATATTTTATAGTCTTTCAAGTGGATTGTAGAGCTGAGCAGGACATAAAGATGGTGAAGAGTGGGGTTTTGAATTCCTCTGGCCCTTCAAAGGCACCTTGGGAAATCTGATGTTTGACAGAGATTGACAGTAAACCCCAACAGTCCAAGAAATGTACCTGCCAAGTGTTAGTTTGTAAATCAAACTCATTAAGTCATAACCAGTGTGCTAGATAATTTTATGTCAACTTGAGACAAGCTACAGTCATCTGGGGGAAGGGAACCTCAATTGAGGAAATGCCTCCAGAAAACCAAGCTGTCAGTAGACAAGCCTGTAGGCCATTTTCTTAATTAGTGATCAATGGGCCCAGCCCATTGTGGGAGGGAACGCTCCTGGGCCAGTGGTTCTGGGTTCTATAAAAAAGCAGGCTGAGCCACCATGGGGAGCAAGCCAGAAAGCAGCACCTCCTCTGTAGCCTCTGTCTTAGCCACTGTTCTATTGCTGGGAAGAGACACCATGACCACAGTAAGTCTTATAAAGCAAAGCATTTAACTTGCTTACAGCTTCAGAGGCTTAATCCATTATCATCATGGCAAGGAACATGCTGGCAGGCATGGCTGCACGGTGCTGAAGAAATAGATGAGAGCTACCCCCTGATCTGTAAGCAATGTGAGAGGAAGAGAGACTGAGCCTGGCATACGCTTTTGAAACCTCAAAGCCCACCCCCCAGTAACGTACTTCCTCCAACAAGACAACACCTCCTAATCCTTCTCAAATAGTGCCACTCTCTGATGATGAAGCGTGCATATAGAGGAGCTTATGGCCACAGCCTCTGCATCAGCTCCTGCCTCCAGGTTCCTGCCGTGTTTGAGTTCCTGCCCTGACTTTCTTCAAGGATGGACTGTGATGTAGAAGTATAAACCAAATAAACCCTTCCCTCCTCAACTTGCTTTAGGTCATGGTGTTTCATCTTATCAATAGTAACCCTAACTAAGAAAATCAGCATTCCTCACAAAGTGTCAATGAGACAGAAAACAGGAAATATCAGACATGTTAACAGAGTCATTTTCATGAAACAAGTATTTCAGGTGTGTGTCTCTGTGCCTCCATGCTAAGCTGTGACCTGAAGTATTTCTTGGGTTTCCCAGTAAAATACATAATGGCACTCAAGAACAGAAAGGAAAATGAAAACTGCTGCTCTAGAAGAACTGTTCTCAGCACAGAATCCTGGTTTAGGGGAGGCTTTCAGAAGACCATGGTACTACAGTAACTTAGTCCCAAATGGCTGTTAATTCTCAGCTTCTTAATTTTTGTTATCTTTCGACCCAGACAGTTCCAGTAAGGCAAGAGAAGATGATGTGCCAGGGCGCTCTCAACTCCTTAGCAAAGCATTTGTCTGGAATTCTCTTTTCTCCTTAAACAAAACAGGCAAGACGTCAGTGTTATGATGCTCCACGGAGGAACGCTCTAAGTGCTATAGACTTATGTCTACTCAGGCATATACTACACTAAAACAGAAGCACATGGAATTCACGATGTGCCTTCAGGTACACAGGCCTTGAGGTGCAATAACATTCACCCTATGGAGAAATAAGGGAAAATTCATAAAATAAAATAAAATAAAATAAAATAAAATAAAATAAAATAAAATAAAATAAAATAAAATAAAATAGACATCAGATATCATACACACACACACACACACACACACACACAGTGGGGGGGTAGGGATGAGGACATATGAGAAAGTCTACAAACCAGGAAGACAGCCTTCGCCAAAAATCAACTTGGGTACCCTGATCTTGGACTTCTAGCTTCCAGAACAGTGAGAATATAGCTTTCTGCTGTCTAAGCCACTCTGACTGCAGTATCAATTGTTGGTAGTGAAACAGACTACACTGTCAGATTCAAAGGGTACCCCATTCCCCACTGAAAGGGCAGGCCCACTGACTCGATCCATAACTGAGTCTAGTTCAACCTGGGTGATAGGATTTCCAGCAGTTAGATAAAAGCCAGCATTCCTTAGGCACTGACGAAACCAGTTCCCATCTGCCAAAAGGAGTCATTTTCCTTACCTGTGGCAGAAGGGACATATACCTATAGTTGCATATCAAAGCCCATGCAGGCCTCCAGGCTCCCTCGATCCCTACCCACAAGTACTTGCTATACATTTCAAAGCCCCTCCCCGGGCCTCTCTCACCAAAATGGCTGCTGTCTGTATACTCCCTGTCCCTACTCCTCCCACTATTCTCTCTATAGGTACGCACTCTTCCCTCTTTTCTCTCACAGACAGCCCTGGCCATGCCTGTCTAGTCTGCTTCTCTTTTTCTCTCTGCTCTTGAGTCTTCCAGATCTCTCTCTCATATCTATAATAAAAACCTCCCTATACCATGGAGTGCTCATGTCGGCAGTTGCTTTACCGTGCCTACTCGCCTACATACACTACCTAAATCAAACTGGCTTTCAGTGTTCTGGGATTGTCTACCGTCAGAGTTCTCAGCAACTCCAAGAAGCTATTTTGAAATATAAATACTAAAATAAGATACAGAAAGCACAGTATCTGTAAAAATATTTCACAGATTCAAGACCAAGCAAAACCTCTCATTCTCCCTCTCCCTCTCCCTCTCCGTCTCCCTCTCCCCCTCTCTCTTTCTCTCTCTCTCTCTCTCTCTCTCTCTGTCTCTCTCTCTCTCACACACACACACACACACACATCCTAGGTCTTTTTAAAGTCAGTCCTGGATTGACTCATACCTAGCACGAAGGGTAGCAGCTGGGGCCAAGTACAAGACTCACAAGACTCACGATGGCAAAATGCTGAGCCGATGGGGCTTCCTGGTGCCGGCTTCATTAGGATAACTCACACCGTTTTTTGTTACGCTTTTTTAAATTGATGACTGCTTTAGGATACGTGCTTCTGCATTTTTCCCCGCCTACTTGTGTGTGCATGTGTGCACATGTGATGTGCTGCCGAGCAACGGTGCGGACCGGAGGGCACCTCGCAAGAGTCAAGTTGTCCGCCCTGTGGTCTTGAGCATCAAACTCAAGACTCATCCACTAAGCCATCCTGCCTGCCCTTTGTTCCGTATTTCTAGATAGATCATATTTTAGAGCTGACGTGATAAACATGAACAATCCAACCCACATCAGATAGCTATTCAGGGACAATACGAGGGCCTTTCCGCTTTCCAAATTTTACTCTCATTAAGCTGTTTAACGACCTTAAGACTACTTTATATGTGAGATTTTTTTAAAAAGTAAAACAGAGTTAGAGAGAAGGCTCAGTGGTTAAGAGCGCTTGCAGGAACCCCAGTTCTATTCCAAGAACCCACATCAGGTGGCTCGTTGCCACCTGCAGCTTCCACTGCAGGATAACCAGCTCCCTCTTCTATCTTCCCTGGGCACCTGCAGACACATGTGCACACCCAGAGAGAGAGAAACACATACATAAACATTTCCTAAAATGTAAAGAAAAAGAAAGGCAAGTAAAATAGAGAATCCGTGATCACCGATACTTTCTTCAACCCTCTCCTCTCCCACCTCTGTTTCCTGGAAGAAGCAAGCTAGGACGAACCACCAACTATCCTTAAAAAACATATTAGTTGATCTAGAAATAGCTTTAAACACCAGCTTCTGTGGCTCAGAGTGATTTACAACATATATTGCATATATGCCTATTTGAAATGTAAGCGTTGGCTGAAATCGGCTCACACTCCCTAGGAATGAGAACAATGGCTGTGGAGTTACGATAGTTATTCAATGGCTCTGCTGCCTGGTTATTAGGGAAACACAGGGGACAGACATTCAAAGAAGGAAGTTTCTTATTTCTTTTCTTTTCAAGGCAATTTAGGTAAATTATAGACATTTTCCTTCCAGAGCAGAGGACTATCAATAGAATTTTAAGTGTAGCTCATTTATATTAATGTCTTCAATTTAGAACTTCTTGGTCTCGTCTTCCTTTATAATATCAGCCTTCAGAAGAAATTAAAATAATTTTTTAAGATTAGTAAATTGCAAATCAAGAACGGGGTGTTTTATGTGTGGATTCCAGGTTTTAGTAGAAAAGGAAATAATTCCGTAGCAATCATCTTCTATGTTTAATGAATCTGAATGCATTCCATTCAAAACAATATGAATACATTCAGTACAAAAGAATTTTTATTTCCCTGCGAAATGAAACCACTTTGCCAAATCTGCCATATCTTTAAGGGTGTTTAATCTTCAATAAACTACTCTGTGTCAGTGGTATTGTTATCGTGTGTGTGTGTGTGTGTGTGTGTGTGTGTGTGTGTGTGTCCCAATGTGTCTGTGTTTGTCCAGCTCTCTAACTAAACAGAGGGCTATTTTGGATCATGGTTTTAAAGATGTGAGTTCATCACCTGGTCCCATTGTCTTTGGGCTTTTGCTGGTGGCAGTACATGGCAAAGGGAAAGGAGGAGGCAAGGTAGTACAGACCTCTCTGAGGGCACACTCCAGTGACCTATGACCTTCCAGTAAGTCCTACCTCTTAACGTTTCTACCATCCCCCAAAGTGCCTGGGAAGCAATCCTTAACACACAAGCTTGGCAAACTGTAGCACTGGGGGAAATGGACTATACTCCTTAAGGAATATCTGTTTTTGCAGGTACGGTAACAGGGAAACAGACATGAATCTGTGTGTGCTCACATCCGTGCACACACACACACACACACACACACACACACACACACACACACACACGCACGCACCAAAAAGAAAAGGAAGAAACTCTGCCTTCCCTCAAATTGTGGGGAAGGGCTCAGTGGAAAAGCATTTATCTAAAATAAACAAGGCCCTGGGTTCAATCCCCACCAACAGGAAAAGAAATAATTATCAAAAATAATAGAAAAGGCCAATTGTATCGTACACCGAGGAGCCACAGCATAAATGCCGTATATCAAACTGGATAAGTCTCAGCCACAACACTGGAACCTCACAGGGACATTTATATCACGAACAAAGCGTCATGTGGAGTGTGACTAAGTCACACATGCTCTGCTGTGTGTGACTCCTTGAAATGTGGTGATCTATATACCAGCATCTAGTAAAAAGAACAAGCTGATCCCTCGGGAATTCGATGAGGCTTGTTCAGCCTTTTGACATTAAGCCAGGGGCCTCTAACAGCTGTAAGTCACTTGAGACTGATGAGAAATGGATGCTCGATATTGTACCATCAACCATAAAATTTTGGACGGCAAATAGCAATTGCATCCTCCTTCCTGGGAACCTAAAGGGGCCGAGGGAGGCAGCACTGAGAGAATGGCCTGTGGAAGTATTTCTAATCCAGTTACAGGCCGCAGCAGTGGAGCAAGTTGACTGAGTCTTCATTTCCTCGAGCCCACTTTGAAGACTTCCCTGTCTGTCTTACTGCTCCCTGCACACTGGCCTCCTGTGCATGGCCACGCAGTGTTCTGCTGTCCTTTGGACACGGAGTGGTCAGCTGCCCTTCTTTCCTCCCCTATAAAATGCTCACTGCACCCTTCTCTTCTGGCACCATTTAGGTTGTATATAACACATGTGTCTCCATTCACCAAATTTTAAAGTAATGATTTTTCCCAAAGTCGTAGGTAACCTTCTCACAAACCAATTACTTTAAGTGAATTTACTGGCCTGGACCTCCTCTTCACAGGCCTTCCTTTCTGTTTATCTAACTCAACTCAGTGGTTCTGGCTGCTCAGTGGTTCTTTGTAGATCAGGCTTGCCAGTGGCACCCACCACTGGCAAGATGGGCCTAGTGTATGGTCTCTTCCAGGACTAGAGTCCTGGCCCCTGGACAGCACATGACCTTGAAAACATGAAGTAATTTCTTTTGTGTAGGGTGACTGCAACTCCCAGAAAGATGGAGTTCCAGCACAGTCAATCCAGCACACAGCAGGACATGTAGTGAAGCGCACGCCATGGATGCTGCTGGTATCATACAGACTAATGTATCCCAGTGCAATGAGAGAAATAATCAGAGCTGAGGATCTGTAAGAGTCGTGAGGTCATCCAAGTATAAATCGCTACCTCTACTCAATTCTTCTGTCAGCCGTTGGATGTTGGGGATATGGTATAGTGATGCTCCCAGATCTGTCCTTTCATATTGCCAGAATGGAGACACACACACACACACACACACACACACACACACACACACACCAGCCTGACTCTGATGTTCACAGGCCATAATATTCCTATTTAAGACAGTCTACTGGACAGTTACACCTTTACAGTTCACCTTTATCAGAGCAAAGATGAGGGGAGGGGAATCCCTAAGGATTTTCTTTAGACCACTGCTGTACCAACCACCCTTTCAACTGGTTCAGTTCCTTTACTTCAGAAATTTGGATTTGCTGCCAGATGGGCCAGTCACAGCCGCACATCCTCGAAGGCTGTAGGAATTAGCAGAGCCTTTGTGAAAAACAATAGGCGAATATTTCAGAGGATCAGATTTAAGAGTTCACAGCAATGAGCCTGGGAAATCTGCTTCTGAGGAGTAAATTCTCTGGAAGTAACTGAACTAATGACAATGGCTCTCCATGCCTGGAGAAGCTCGCCAACTATGATCTAAAGATGGAGATTTCCGTTTCAACAGTAGACAGAGGCTTAGCAAATTGCTATGTCAGCCCGACACTGAAAGGTAGCACTGTGAAGATTTTGCAGCCCAAGGAAACCCCTCAGAGAGCACACGAGATAAACAAGAAGAAGCGCGCAGGGCTACACGTATATCTATGGATGGACGCACATTTTTAAGAACAATTGCCAGCAAAAAAGAAAAGGGAGGGTAGGAGTATTCCGTGATGGCAGACTGGATTTGGCTGGCTTCTTTGTTGTAGCGCCTGCCTCGCCTCCACTGTGGGTTTCCACAGTTAACAAAGAGGATCAGTCAATCCTGCATTGATCCAGATACCAGAGGCCTGGGGGCAGGGAGGCTGATTTTCAGCAATGGATCGAATTCCTGCAGAGAGCTGCGTGGCCTTCTTCACCTACACGGCAGCCTCTTCCACAGGTGCACAAAGCACAGAGGCACCGGAAAGTGACAACGGCAGTTTCCTTGGCTTCCCACCATAGCTCCGTCTCAGCGTCCTCCACACCCTAATGGGTTCTTTCGTCCCACAGGGCAGAGGGATCTCATTAGATGTCACCATGCTAATGGAAAATGAATTTCCAGGACAAAAGATTTCGTCATTCCTAGCAGTAGACAGGATGCTGACAGAAGGCAAGTAGCAGATTTGCAGTCACTGCGGTGCTTCTTGCCTGGAAATTGAAAGCAAATTTCCAGGGGAGGTGTGAACACCAGGCGCTCCAAGCTCAGGAACTGCAGGGGCATGGGTGAGGCCCTAGGCAAAAGCTGGCCGCAAGGCTGGCTGCAGAGCTGACCGCAGAGCCAGGAAGCAAGGTAGTAAACTGGCATTTCCCAGAATCCATGGGATCCCAGTCACCTCTTGGTGCTCTCAGTATCATTCACTAGCCACCAGTCCTCAAAACTCCTGCCATCAGTAAGTTGTTACGCAGTTTCCCAGGAGTCCTGGGAGGTGACCCTCAGGATCCCAGCATGTGCATGGGGAAGGGAAGGACCTGGCTAGCACACATCCCGGCTCACACCTCTTCTCTGCAGTACTACAAACTAAAATGGAGAAAATGGAGAGCCTCGGAGAAACTGGAGCCAAGTTTATTTTGCAAAGTGGATTCCTTAAACATAAGGGGTGAAAGGTCCCCTCAGCCTGCTGTCCCCAACACAACCAGGTGTATTCTCTATCTCAACAAGGCTTTGCTTCCACTTCTCCATGGACAGTTATTTGCAGGGCTCATTTTTCCTTCCAGGTGATGGCAGGGCTCAGGATACTTAACAGAACTGAGCACTCCGTAGTCCTCAATACATTGAAGCAGAACTACATCCAATGACTGTAAAGTCTGAACACTGTACCTAAATGCTAGGGCAGTGTTGTCCTAGAGATCTAATGCTAGCCCCAGGTGCAATTTAAAATTTTATAGTAGTCACATCTTTATACAGTAAAAATGAAGTCAAACACATTCCATCCAAAATACCCCTGCCGTGTGTAATGGATCTTATCCATGTTAATGATGTCTTCTACTGCAGTCTTTTGTTTGTTGGTTTGGTTGGGGGAAGTGCTGTTTTATTATGTTTTTGATACTAAGTCTTCAATGTCTGATGCATATTTTTCAACTACTGAACATCCCAACATAGATGAGCCATATCTCAAGTTGCTCAATAGACAAATGTGAGGTGACCCACGGTCACCAGACTGGGCAGCTCAGAAAGGAACGCCAAAAAAATGTTACAATACACACAAAATGCCTCTGTAAAGGGGGGACATTTTTGGATTGATAAGGAATATATTTAACAGCAAATTTTCCAGAATCTACTCGGCACTCGAAAGAGTTTTTGTGGCGGAAGGGCATCTCAGCAATAGGGGGCCAAGGAATACCACAAAGTCACACCATAAAACAGAATCCCAGCCGAGAGATATATTGGAGCTGGGGGGTAGGGAGAAACATGAAGCAGCTGCCTCAGAGAGGGAATAGGTGGAGAACTGCACCAGACTGGCCATGATGATGTGTTTTTAAAGGCAGGAGAGGAGGGATATAAAACATGAGCAAGGAGCATGTCGCCTTAGCCACTAGTGATGACACTGCCTTGGTGCACAGTGATTGCAGGTGTAAAGTGTATGGGTGGAAGGGCTCTTTTAGTGGTTCTCGGTATGCACAACTGATAAACCAGACTGCCTCCATCTTGGTCTTAAAAGCCCAAAATGAACTAGTTAATTCCTGTTTATAATTAAACCTCTGTTGCTCAAAGATTGGGCTATACCCAACTGCAACCTTAACTACGGAACGGTACTATACTGCCTGTTACAGGAATTGGCAACCATGTTTTTGTTTCAAAAAGTTGCAATGACCACCTAGCAACCATATCTTTGTTTCAAGAGGCTACTATGACTACCTTGTTAAGACTGCCCGGGGTTATGGCTACCTTTCTATGCCCACCTTGCAATGATGTCTTTGTTTCAGAAAGTCATTATGGCTAACTTGCTATGCTTATGTTCTGCTCCTGTAAGGCCTCCTATTTTGCCCATCAAATCCATTTGGAACCTTCCTACCCCTGCACTATAAAAATCTTGTCTTCCTCACATCCAAAGCTGATCTCTTGAATCACACTTTTGGGGAAAGACAGCCTGGGTACACAAATAAAAAAGCTTGTTTTAATTAACTTGGCCATGATGATTTGGGTTGGTGGTCTTTCTCATGGAATCCTTGGGATTAACAGTACTGCTTTTAGACTCATTTGGGTGTTTGTTTTGTTTTGTTTGTTTTTTGGTGGAGGAGAGGAAGGCTAGTACATGAACTCACTTGCATGTGTAGAAGCCAGAGATCATTTCAGGGTATCTTCCTCTCCACCTTACCTTCTGAGACAGCCTTTTAACTGAGCCTGAAGTCACAGGAGTCAGCTAGACTCGGTGCCCCTGAGTCCAGAGCCCACCTGCTTCTTCCCTTCCAGGACTAGGAGGTGGCAAACAGGTATCTATTTTCCCCTTTGCAAATGTTTTTTTGACAAATATCTAGATCAGAAAAAAATGTTTAAAATAAGTCTTGAAGCAAGTCTTTGCCAAGAGCCATATTTACCGTGGAAATTTAGTAAGCACACATATAAGTATTGTTTGTCTAGGATAGAATACTTTGAATGTTGTTTCCTGCTAGTTTGAACAGATAAATGGTTGTGCTGTTTTGTTCAGTACTTTCCAAAGAGCTACACATCTTTCTTCTAAAGCTAATGTTTCTCTCACATGTATTATAAACATGAACTTATTTAATGGTATCACCATTAAATCACCATTAAACCAGAGACCCAAGAATTCCACTGCTTCTCTATTCCTTTGCCCTTCTGTTGGGTTTGTCCCACACAGGAATCACGTGACACACACAGTATTGAAGCATGGCTTAAGTAGGGCACCTGCACAATTCCAACACAGAGCCTAGCCCAAGGTCAAGTGAAGAGGATTATACCCTCTCCTATTTTCTTTAACCCCTGCTGCCCAAGCCTGCAAGAACTTGAGACTAGTTTACCCGAGCCTGGAAACTGTAAGCTACCAGGAGAGAGAGACAGCACAAGAAGCTAGATCCTGCAGAGGTCAGTTTACCTCAGTTTACCATAGAAGTCAAATACAGAAAAGTCTTGATGCAGGACCCTGCCCCATTAGGAACCAAGTCTAACAGAGGTCTAGGCACCAGCCAATAAGACTGGCATCTATTCCTCTCTTTAGAATAGGTGGCAGCTATAGGAGAAATTAAGTCCCTTCCCCAGAGACTTTCCAAAGTGTCTGATGTCAGAGGGAGCAGTTCTTTACCCCAGTTCCCAAGTGGAAATCAGTAACCTCTGGGGAGCAAGGTTCCAGACAGGTTTTGAGGAAAACTATACTACAACCTCCCCAGAGAATCAAGCACAGTGCTTTGGGCTCCTTAGGAGGTGAAGAGTAAAGAAAGAAACTGGAGCAAAGCCCTGGGAAAGGAAAATTCCCTGGGGCTTGTCGATTCAGAGCTGTATAATCAAGATCTATAGAGAAACATTTAATCTTTTGATCCAGCAGCATGGCTGCTCTAGGGTAGAAAGAATGTTAGTATACACCTTTAATTCCATTATTCAGGAGGCAATGGTGGCACACACCTTTAATGCCAGCTCTCAGGGTGTAAAAGGAGCTCAGAAGGAGTCAATGTCAGACAGGAAGTGACGTCTGAGAGAAATAAGAGTGAAGAGCAGGCAAAGTGACAAATCAGAGGAAGAGGTAGCAGAGTGAGTCAGAGTGAGGACACTCTCAATTCTCAACATATAAAAGCAGGCTCTCAGCTCAGAGAGGAGGCAGTCAGATGAGACAGAGAGGCAGTCTGAGGCAGTCTGAGGAAGGGACACAAAAGGCAGTTCAGTAGATGAGTGAGTTTTGGGAAAAAGAGTCAGCTAACAGAAAGAATCAGTTTGAAGTCAAACAGGGCAGTTCAATCAGAGAAGTTGCAGGAGTCAGCCAGAGTCAGAAGAGTTCAGTCAGAAACAGTCAGCCAGCTCAGAAGGTCAGTTTGAACCAGGAGCTTAGAGAAGAGTTTGAGCCAGAACAGTGAGTTAAATCAGGGAACCGTAAGAGTCAATTGAGTTCAGTACAGCTCTAAATTCAAAAAGAGCCAGCCACAGTTAGCTACAAAGAACATCATAAAAAAAAAAAAAAAAAAATCTTTTCAAATAACATTATTGGTCTGTAGCTCCTAAGAATATATCCTGAAAAGTATTAAAATATAAATTATTTTGGATTTATTTTACTTTTATATTTTTCTCCTTTTATCTTTCCTTTTAGTGATAAAACTGAAACTAGTGAACTATTTTCCTTACGTGCTGCACCAAATTTTCTTCTCACATACTCCCTTTATTCCCCGAAGATGTGTTTCCCAATATTCGATTCACATCAAGGATGAAGAGATAAGATGAAAATCTCCCAGACACACCTAAAAGAACCTCTCCACATCGCTGATCAAATAAGGCCGAGTACTGGGGTTGGAAGACAAATGGCATACATTTGCCCGTTCGCTGGCAGTTCCACAAGCTGACTCCAGCCGAGGAATGTGGCAGCAAGGCAAAGTCGCAGAGTATGAAGCTTTTCCAACTGCCTCCAGGGTGACACTGCAGTCATCAGTCTTGCTTCATTAAAAAGGACAGTGAGAACATGAGCTCTGTTGGCAGAGCTGGGTCTGGAGCCCTGATTGACCCTTATCACCGTGTGCATGCCCCTGCCTCCACCAAAGGCTCTGTCATTGTACAGCCCCTCTTGTTGTCTCAAGGTGAGCATGCAAGAACATTTCTCTCTCCCCAGTGGAATCAACAGGACTTGCCATTCCAATTCAAACACACTTGTGAGAAGAAATTTACCAGGCAGTGGGTACTTGTCAGGGAGGGATTATTGATAGATTTTAGATACCGCGTGCAGTGTTACACAGTTACCTTAAAGGGTCCTGACGTTTTACAGATATATACTCAACTTTGGGGATCAGTGACATGAAATGTTAGATTTTTACCACGAAGGAACTTAGTGAGTACAGGAAAGGTTAGGAAAACATGGCGGGGGGGGGGGGGGGGGGGTGTGACTATTTGGTGATGATGGTTAAGAATGGTCGAGGGGAGAGCCCAGAGGTGGTGGCACCCATCATTAATCCCAGCACTCAGGAGGCAGAGGCAGAAGGATCTCTGTAAGTTCAAGGCCAATCTGGCCTACAGAGTGAGTTCCTGAGACAGCCAGAGTTACAAAAGAGAAGCCCTGTTGCAAAAAAAAAAAAAAAAACGGTCAAGGAGCACATGGGAGGATGTCTTTTTATAAGAGTAAGTAGTAACCAAGGAAAAAGAAAGTAAGGTCCTCTTCCTGGGCCTTTCTGAGACGGCTATTTGGTCCCTACTCAGAGCCCACTTCCCAGGGCTATCACAGGTCATTCAATGTCAACACAAGATGGTAGAACATATCCATCCTGTTTCTCTTTAAGACTACAGTCTTGGTCTCTGTCTCTGTCTGCCTCAAGAGAAAGATTTAGCTTTTGGTCACCTGGAAGAATCAGCATCCTCTGGGATATTGAAAATGACAGGAGACCGCCTACAGAGCCCCGTGGCTTACACTGAGAGTCCGAAGGCATCGCCACGCTCTGGATCTAGCGGTTAACAGTGCGTGACGAAGACACGCGCTTGCTAAGACTTCCATTTAGCGCAGACGGAACTACCTGATGAGACTGGCAGCAGGTCCACAGGGTAAGCCAGCGGAGAAGCGAGATTATAAAACACAGGACAATTCCTCATCTCTAAATTGCTTCCTTTCCAAACTGTGGATGCCCTAGAATCATGGCTAACCTTTACCCCACAATATCAATTCTAGAAACATACTTAACCAAAATAATTGGGCAAATTCACAAAGAAGTGTGGTAGGCTGAGGTGAATAACGTGTGTTTACAAAGGGTGAAAACCAAAGAAAACCCCCAAATGCTCCTCAGTATAAAGCAGGTAATTCATTGATTAGAAAATAGTGAAATTATAAGCAATCTTCAAATGCAAATGTCTTAGTAAGCTGGGTTTTAGAATATATTCTATAAAACAGAATCTGTTTTAAAACAAAGTATACACGGCAGAAACAGAATGAAGCCATATATGCAGGCAAATGTTGGCTGGTATTTCCTGGTCAGTAACACTGGGCTATTTTTGCTTCCTTCATGATTTTCATCATCTGGCTTTTTTCAATGAGCATATATTTTAAAAACACTCTCAGAAACTTTCCCCCCTTTCTACAATAGACTCTCACTATGTAGCCCAGGCTGGAGATGTTCCTGCCTCAGGCTCACAGGTTCTGTGATTATCAGTGGGCACTACCACACCCAGGTCAGAGAAAAGATATCTCATTTGCAATGATAACAAAACCATGAAGGTAGTCAAGTCGGGAAAGACATGTTTCTAAAGTTGTGCCCCAAGCAAATAAACTCTGATGGGCAATAGGGCCTGACTCTCTACAAACATCTTCCATTAAACAATACTCTCTTCCAGAAACCGGACCAGGCCATGAAGACAGAATGAAAGGGCACGTCTTCCCTGAGGTCAAAGGGTTTTCAGCCTAATGAGGGGGTGGGGGGTTTGCATTGTGCCTGACTGGGAGAATATAGAGCTAACTCTACCTCACTGGCAGGAATAGGAAAAGAGGGCTGGTCAGAGTTCCTGAGGAAGTGCTGACCGCGCAGAAGCAGAAAGCAAGTGGATGCTTGTCTTGCAGAGAAGCAATGGGGGCTGTCTCCCAGCATGAGGGTGTGAGGAGCTGGGAGTAGAAGAGGGGCACTGAGCCATGAATGACATGGAGTAAGGGGTGAAGCTAGGGAGTTGAGCAGACTCAGATACAGAGAGCCTCCGATGCCTCACAGAAGTATCTGGGTCCATCCTGAAGACGCCAGGAACCTCTGAAAGCCCTGGGCTTTCCCAAGGTGAGTCAGTCCCACAGGAGGACAGAGAGACAGCCACTAGTGGGCCCGCATAGGGAATGGTTTCTGAACGCCTGTTGCATACCGGCAGCTGGGTCTGTGAATTAGGTGTTTCACACCAGCTACCTCAGGAGGGAATCGCTACCATCACTGTCTTCCAAATGAGGAATCTGGATCTCAATTCAGGCCAGCCAACTTTCAAGCTAAGAAGCGGCAGATCTGGGCATCTGTCCCAGGCAGACCACACATGTTCAGGGCTGGGAGATGTTAGAAGAGATTTCTGCTGTTCTCTCCCAGTCTCTCCATGTTTACAAATAATCACAAATGTGTGCTTAGCTGATAAGCAATAGCTGGGTAAGGGGGGGAGCCTTCTCACCCATGGGGGGGGGGAAACTAAGGAAAGAAAGAATATAGGAAGAAATAATATAGAATTGGATCTGTCAGGGAGCTTTTTTTTTCCTCAAGAGAAACCATCTGGGAGCAGGTCTTTGTTTTTGCTTTTTTTTTTTTAAATAAGTAGAAACAGGTGAAAAATATGGTACAAGGACCACAGAGAAGGCAAAGGCAGGTGCAGGTTCAAACTTTAAGCAGGAGGGACCGAGAGTGGAAAACTTTATTATTGATGTACAGAGTTGGGCCATACGTGTGAAGGTAGAGGCAAGAGGAGTATCTCCAGTGAATCCCAAGTTATTTAAAGAAATACAGAAAGCATCATTTGTGCAGGCTTGCTGCCAAGGAGGGAAAAAGAACAACCTTCAGTCAGAAATCATTTATCAAGCGACTATACTAACTATAGTAAAGCAAAGAAAATTTTTAAGATAAATAAATAAACAAAGAAACAAACATCTGCCCAAGGAACTTACAATACAGTGGAGAGAAGACACACGCACATACAGCCTTGGCTTTGGTTGCTTCAGATAAAGAACCAGCCATATCTGCATGGAACATGAGATTTGGCCACAAATCAGAGAAGAGTGGCTACTCAAGCTGAAGAAGGGGTGAACAGATGCCTGTTCAGAGGACAGATAAAATATGGCAGAAATCTGCGTGAACAAGTCTAACTCTGGAAAGGAGGGAACTTATAAGGAGGGACGGAAAACCCGAGAAATAATTGACACTGGGCATTTTCTTTGTACCAGTTCATTTTAGCCTAATGACCCTGTTATGTAATCCTCCCCACTTCAAATATGAGAAAACTGAGGCCCAGAAAAGCTAAGCCACTTGGGAAAAGTGTCGCCATTTGCTAGGGAATCCACATTCGGTTTTGCCTGACTCTCCAGCTCCCTCTACATACCTCTTCATTTATGAAGCACCAACTGTATGCCTCCCTGGGAATAGCAAGTATGTGCCAGCGTATAGCTACTCCCTCGAGTTCACACACCCCAATATTTGAAGGCATTTTTATAGAAAATTACTAATCTATTTTCAGGAGCTAGAAACATCTCTGAATTTAGAGCACAGAGGATGAAGGGCTGATATACTGAGACACTACTAGTTTAGCATGCACTTAAACAAAGTGACTGACTAAGCTATTTAAAACTTTGGCTTAAAATGTTACTGCTTTAGATAGGAATGAAAAAATGGCCCAACCGCTTTGAAAAAGACTTTGGCAGTTTCATATAGAGTTAAACATATAGTTACCAAATGATACAGCAATCCCATTTCTGGGCATTTAACCAAGAGAAACAAAAATGTATGCTCACACAAAATCTATATGCAACAGCTTATAGCAGCTTTCTTCATAATCACACTAATTGGAAACAATCCAATGTCCTTCGAAAGATGAATGGATACGTACTGTGGTATGTCCATACATACAATGGAAAAGTATTAGGCAAAACAGCTACAAGCTTATTTATATATGGATATACACATCATAAGTAAATCACAAAGAATACTAAGTGAAAAGAACGCAGGCTCAGAAAGATACTTAACATTTTATGACAACCTAGGAAATGCAAATTTACAGACAGAAAAAACAATGTGGCAGTAGAAGGGTGAATAGAGAGTCACTGTCTGGTTTTGTTGTTGTTGTTTGTTTAGTGTGTGTGTGTGTGTGTACGCGTGGGCACACGCATATATTGCATTGTTTTTCTGGGAGATAAAAATGTTTTATGTCCTAGCATGGTGTTGTATGTTAGCAGACTAACTAATGTTCCTCAAACATGTCGGTACCCCGTAGCCCCATTATATGTTAATGTTATATGATTAATGGGTCTCTGCACACAGAATTAAGCTTGCTAATCATATAAGAAGATAAGATCTCAGATGACCAGGGACTGGGCCTACGAGCCACTGACTTCTGCCACCAACTTGAGTGAGCAAAGTTATGGCTTTTCCCCCCGGACCCTCCAGAGAGAGCACAGTGCCACCAGCACCTGGGTTTGCACCTTAGAGACTCAAAGCAGAGAAACAGCCAACCTACAGGTTTCTGACTTGTGTAAACTGACAAAACTAATCCAGGTTGTGCTGAGCCTATTAATTTGTGGTAATTCGTTACTGAAGCAATAGAAACCTAATGTAAGAGTCATCAAACATTATTTTCAAAGCCATTAGAACTAGACTCTTAACAAAGTTCCAGTGCTGAATCATTTTTTAATTCTTACTTTGAAAGATCAGTAAATAGAGTGGACCAAAAGAAAAATCCTCAAGTACAATCCCATTTCTTCACTCCTTACTCTCCGCTCTCTGCCAGGTGCCTTCCTTTTCTGTCCATCCACTGTGGAAAACCAATACAGGCTTCCCAAGTCCCAAGGTCACTTTCTACACCAATGGCCAGTTCAGTGTTTGTGACTGACTGTGACTCTCAGAGCTTACACTGTCTCGGAGAAAGGAGCCATCTGCAGCAAGGCCTGCATTCAGGACTGCAACAAGAAGGAACTGAGGTGGGAAAGGCCATATTAAGGACCAGTAGGAACTGGCCACATCAGAGATCTTCCATCAATACAGAGGCTTCACAACCAAGAGGCAGAGCCCTCAGTAATGGACGACTCACCAGGATTTTAGCAGCTAATGAAGGTGTCCTCTGAGAAATCCTATAAATCTGGGAATTTTCTCGGAAGAATTCATGTGGTACGGGAAAAGGGCCCTTTTGAATCATGAGCCCTCCCCTCCATGCTGGCTCACCACCAGTGTCAACAGCTCTCTTCACTTGCAACAAGCTGGACACAGCAATTTTTTCTCCAATTTTTTATAGCCCTTTTAGTGTAATTAATGTTCTCTTACACAGCCCCGCTCAGAGAAACTGCACTTGAGATTGTTTGTTTTAACTATTTCCCACATCCTGTTGTCTATAAAATCAAGTCATCAAGGTAAGTTACTATATCAAAGTACACTGGAGTGATACTTTAGTCAGGAAAGTGCCTGCTACGCATGAAGACCCAAGTTCAATCCCTAGTCCCCACAGAAGAAGCCAGTGAAATGGCTTGTAATGTATTGTAGTCCAGGACCGGGGCTTCAGACACAAGTGGATTTCAGTGGCCAGTCTGTCTTGCCAGATTGGCAAACTCCAGGTTCAGTGAGAGACCCTGTCTCAAAAATTAAGATGAAGAGCAATTGAGGAAAGCACCTCAACGTCAACCTCTGTCTTCCACATACATGTACACATACATGCACATACATGTACACAGACATGTGTACACACAAACAGGAGAAAAAGATATATTAAAGTAAAGATTTCCAGGGTAACAAAGAAATCAATAAATACTCCAAAACCATCTGTGGATAAGCCCTAGAAAGTACAAAGCGCCAAAACCTGGATGGTCCTTATCTCTACAGTGGCTGGCAATATCACTAGGTATGTAATCAAACTAACAATAATATACGGGGAAATACGTGAGATCATATACAAACAAACATGGCTGTGATTGTTTGAGTAAGAAATGTCCAGGCTGGAAAGATGGCTTAGCGGTTAAGAGCATGGCTGCTCTTCCAGAGGACCCAGAGGACCTGGGTTCAAATCCCAGCACCCACATGGCAGCTCCTAATTGTCTGTAACTCCTGTTTCAGGGGATCTGACACACTCACACAGACATACAAACAACGATGTACTTTAAATAAAACATTTTTTTAAAGGAAGAAAGAGAGAGAGGGAGGGAGGAAGGAAGGGAGACAGAAAGAGAGAAAGAGAGAGAGAGAAAGAGAGAAAGAGAGAAAGAGAGAAAGAGAGAAAGAGAAAGAAAGAAAGAAAGAAAGAAAGAAAGAAAGAAAGAAAGAAAGAAAGAAAGAAAGAAAGAAAGAAAGAAAAGGAATTTCCCTACAGTCTCATGTATTTGAACATGTGGTGTCTAGTTGGCAGCGATGGTTTTGTTTGGAGAGGTGCGGCCTTGCTGGACAAAGTGGTCCCTGGGGACTGGCTTTGAGAGTTAGAGCCTCATGTCCATTTCCAGTTCGCTCTCTCTGCCTGAGTTTACAGTTGAGGCTGCCTGCTGCCACAGCTCCCCTGCCATTATGGACTCTCCTTCTGGAACCATAGGCCCAAATAAACTCTTGCAGAAGGTTTTTGGTCTTGATATTCTATCACGGCAACAGAGAAGAAATGAATACAGTAGCATTCATTCAAAGAGAGGTTGTCTGTGGCATGAAGAGTTGAGTTGGAATAGAAGGGAGGCGTGCATGGGTACTCCAGACAGAGCAGGGATGGTGATGCTACTCTTTCCAGATTGCTCATTTCCTTAACAGAGAAGCCTAGAAATTCCACCTGCAGAATCTTTCTTGATTTCAAATCAATTCCACAAGAACTGAACGGGACTTTAAAGAAAAAAAAAAAAAAAAAAAGGAAAAAGGAAAAAAAAAAGATCCTTATTTCAAAACTAAGTAAGAACTTGCAGGTTTCTGACCTTGGACCAACAGCTAATTCTACCAAATGTCCTGCTTTATTTGCATCTGCGAGAGTGAACATGACATTTCTGGGTGGTTCTACGTTCTGGGTTCTTCGGACACCCTCACCATGCACCCACTGAGACGGTTTCTGTGTAAGATTGAGTCATGTACACTGCTGTCAACTTGGAGATGTCCCACCTGGTGTTTAAGAATCATACACGCTGCCAGACCATATTTAGATCTACACTAATAAAGAGGAATGGGAAGGGTCCTAAGGCCAAGCCAGCACAAATCTTAATGCTTCCCATCTGAGAGTGGTCTGTTCTAATACACTCATGAACCAAAAGATGCACAAAGCAATGCTCATAGCAGCAGCCTCCAGGCTAGTCCCAAATGGAAGCAAGCCAACTATCTCTCAACAGCTACTGGACTTGGTGACACACACCTGTCCCAGTACTGTGACGGTTAAAACAGGAGGATTGTGATGGCAAAGCCAGCCTGGGTTACAAAGCTAGATCCTCTTTCAAAAAAATAAAAAAAATCTAAGGGATAAATAAATTTAGGCATATTCATATGGTAGAATAATACCACTGCAATCAAGACCAGTCTGACAAGCGTAATGCTGCAATGTCAGTTGCCAGAAATACAACAGAGAACCTACCGTAGGGTTCTACATTAAGGAAAACAAGCAAAACTAATGTGTGGTGTCAGAGATCAGAACATCGGTTACCCTGCGGTGTTGAGGACTGAAGGCGACACTAGAGACATGTCTGTGATTCTGAAGAGGTCTGTTTCTTAATCTGAAAGGTGGTTCCAGGGAGCCTTTACTTTGAAAAGTGATCAGGCTAATTGATAGCACTTTTCTATAGGATGCTTTAAGTAAATTATATGTTTCCAAAAAAAAAAATGCATTGTATTAAAGAAGTAGAGTAGGACGAGCAAAAACCACCTTACAACAGAAGTGCAGCACATATATTCACATCCTGAACTTTGTTAATATTTTTCTGTGTTTGTTTTAACTTAGTATTGGCACGTGTAGGTTAGGCGGGAATAAGCATATGCTCATAGTATAATAGTACTACTACGAATCTCTGCTTTGCACAACAAAGAGGATTTATTATTCTACTTCATAGGTCCCTGTAGAGAGGAGAAAGGTGGGAAAGGAGAAGGAGTGGAGGATGGCGCGTTGAGGCAGCAGAAGGTATGGGAAGAACTTCAGGCCCTTTAAGGTATCAGAAAAGGAAAAAAACAAAACAAAACAAAACACAAGGTCACCAGAACATGTTCAGGCCCTAAACAATTGTTACTTTAAAAATTGTTACAAGCCAAGAGGGAGGGACTAGAAGTCCCTAGCAACTGACCACTCTAATTGAACCACTCCTCCCCTCTTACTCAGGAAACAGCAGATCAGACTGCGGTGGGATCCCTGGCTAGGAGCTTAGCTCCAGGCTGCAATGGATATATCACTAGCCCATATATTCCACTGACTACAGAATTTCCCCATCAAGAACTGTAGCACATGTCTTTTTCTGTAAATCAACACTAAGCAAAGAGAATAATACCTTTCCTGCCCTCATAGGTCAGGTATCAGAATGAGTGGCTGCCCATCCACACAGCAGTCAGAGATCGACGTTTTCCGATGACTAAAAACCTGGAAGGAAGGGGTCATGCTCTGCAGGGGGAGGGGGTGATGGAGGCGCCTTCTCATGCAAGATACAAGATGAAGTCCCCGGGCCAGGATTTGGCCTCTAATCCCCTACGGTGGAAAAATACCCGCCTACCAGCACAACTAGCACCTGCAATCCAAGGACCCTTTGCGGTGACTGCAGCAGACAACCTTGCCAAAGAGGCTGGGGACAGCACGGGCAGGGAAACACAGGCCTCGTGCTTGAAAAAGGCTAGGTGTTCTCTAGCTATACTCTCAGAAAACTGTCACCTGTCAATCACTTGACCTAAATACAACAGTCACTGGGGGAATGGCGGTGGAGGATAGTCCGAGCATGCTCAGTGATGGAGATGACATCACTTAATCAATGCTGGAGACTGGAAGGCTGCATCAGCAGCCCAGAGCCGGCTGCCAGGAACGTGTCAGTGGGGACCTAGAGGCTCGCGTTTACTCAGTCCCTCCCCACGCGGCTCGAATACAAAGAGGGCACGGTGGACCACACACTCTGGAGGAAGCAGACTAAGAAAGGGCGTGGGGACAAGACTAGTTTATTTCATCTGGTATATTTCCCTTAAGAACTATAAGCCATTAGTATCCTCCTCCTTCCTCTTTCCAGCAGCCAGACTGAAGAAAAGGAGCTAAGTGTGTGTGTTGGGAGGGACCATTTTAGAGGGGGCAGTGATCAAAAGGGAGACCCTTGATACGCTTAAGTAACTTCTGCTCTTGACACAGAGAGGCTATTTAAAGACTCCCTCTCAGCAGACTGGATAGCCTCCTCTCCACCCAAAGCAAAGCATATCCGACTGCCTGGAGGAGGGGAAGGGGAGCGCCCAGCAGAGAAAGCACAAATCCAGGACAACTTGGGGTGATAGGAAGCCGGAGACGAGAGACCTCCCAGGGCACCCCTCACCTTCCACACCGGGAGCAAGGTGAAACCGCGTATGCAAGGCCCGGGCGAGGATTTTTTTCTCTTGCACCTTTTCTCACTACCTTTAGACAATTTGAACCCTTGGAATGCCTGGATGCATCTGGAGGTTGTAGAGCCTATACTTTTGACCGAGGCTCGGGTATTCCGACTTGCTGGCGACCCGAAACACTGCCCACGCGGCGGCAAGCGTGGGAACAATAGGCCCACCCGAGCCCCCACCCGCGAACAATGGCGGACCTCGCACGCCCCCGCCGCCCCGCGCCACCACCGCCTGGAGGAAGTCACCGGCCAAGGGCTCTCGTCCGGTCCACCGGCGAGCAAAGCCCGCGGGGATGTCCGAGGGGGCGTCCGGAAGATCTCTGCTCAGGCTGCGGTGCAATGTCGGAGGAGGGGCGAGACACCAAGGCCACTTACCCCAATGACCACCGTCTCGTCGCCTTTGAATTTGGGGATGAATTTGTCCCCGCGGACGATCTCCGCTTCGTTGAGGGGCCGGAACCGGCACATCACTTTGATGCTGCATTCGGCTGGATCCGCCATCTCGGGCCGCCGCAGGAGGGGACGCGGGGATGGGTGGGGGGCCGGGCTGGGCAGCACCACCAAGGAGGCCGCGAACCAACCGCTGCCCGCAGCTAGGCCGCCTCCCGCAGCCTCCCTCAGCTTCTCAGCAGGTCATCGCGAGCCCGCGCTGGGCAGCCCGACAGCTCCGCCGCCGAGAAGGATAGCAGCCTATCCGCTGGGCCCCCTGCTGCTGACCTCCAGCCCGGTCCTGCGGCCCAGGCTCACCTGCCCGGGACCACGCGGCGGGCGGGCGAGGCGATGCACAGGGAGAGATCCCCGCCCGGCTCAGACCTCCCGGGCTCCAGCCGGCTCAGCCATCCTGCATCAGCACCAGCGCGCTCCGGTACCTCCAGGCCCGCCCCTGTGCCCCGCCTCGGTCTGGTGACGTCACTGCAGAGATCCGCCCCACCCTGGGTGTGAGCGCGGCGCATCCCGGGACTTGTAGTCAGTCACTCTACCTATAGGTGGGAGGGCAAGAATGCTTGGGTTTGTTTGTGGGGACCACCAGGAGCTGATGTGACCACACAAGTCAAGAACAGAATGAAAATCAAAGTTAATATCCCCGGTTAAACTCTCTATAAAAAAAGGTCACATATTTTCCTTATCCCAAAGAAAAATACTTAT
The DNA here is from genome assembly GCA_026225945.1 of Cricetomys ansorgei. Lineage (NCBI taxonomy): Eukaryota > Metazoa > Chordata > Mammalia > Rodentia > Nesomyidae > Cricetomys > Cricetomys ansorgei. The sequence continues at coordinate 5,049,505 of JAMJFZ010000716.1, read as the reverse complement.
TAACATAGGAAAAAAGTGAGATTTGCATAGGAGTCAGTTACACCTGGAAATGCCTGAACATAGGTAGTTCGTAACAGTTCATATCCTATGAAAGTCAGGGACTGTTTCACTGCAAAACTAAATCAGAAGACAAATTCACACACCCACATATTTAGCATGCTTAGAGATTGAAGCTGGCTTGTGAGTCCCAAGTCAGGAACCTTTCAACTTTGTGTCGAGGTGCGTACATATAGTGGTGCGTGCTTGGAATACTAGCAGTCAGAAGGCAGCTTGGGACAAGAAAGGAAGAGAAAGAAAGATAGAAAGAAAGAAAGAAAGAAAGAAAGAAAGAGAGAGAGAGAGAGAGAAAGAAGAAGGAAGGAAGGAAGGAAGGAAGGAAGGAAGGAAGGAAGGAAGGAAGGAAGGAAGGGAGGAAGACTGCTCAGTTACAATTAATCATAGATCAATTTCTGATTCTGTTTAGAATCCTGAAGAATGAACAGAAGTTATAGAAGATCAAATCCAAAGTTCTTGACAGGCCCATGCCACCATAATCACATTTCTTCCTACTTATTTAGGCTCCCTCCTCTCCTATAACTTCCTGTCTTGATGCTTACAATCTAACATAATTCTTGTGACTTCTTCCATTCAACTTGTCCAGTTTTTTCCCGATATTTTTGTAGACCATTTTGCTCTGCCGGACTGACCCATTCCCACCCGTGAGTAAGTAAGTATCTTGGGGATCTTTTGAAAGTTGATAGCAACATGAACAGAACCACTGAAGCAAATGGAGAACTTATTAGAATACAACCGGTCTTACTTATTTACTCAAGAAGCTACCAAACAGCTAATCCAGAGAAAGGGCAGGCTACTAGGACTCTGCCTTGGGGACTATTGCCTCTGTTCTGACCTTGTTCTTACTCAAGATCCATTCCCACCTATTAGGAAACTGAGTATCAACACCTTGTGGCTGTAATTCTCCAACTTAGATAAGGATAGGTGGTTTTTCAAAGTCTGGGTTTGGAGCCTCCTGGGAAGGTCTATGATGGCCTGGGATTAGCGCAGTAGAGTCAGAAACTTTGTAAGGTCATGAAGGAACCTCATGGTATGAGGGTTCCTGAAAGAAAGCTGCTGCTATTCCCACTTCCCATGAAGAACATGGGACTGCAGTGGCCGAGAACCGGGCATCCACTGGACTTCGCCAACACTAACTTTTCAAGCCTGAGACTTCTACAGAAGGGCTTCCCTGAGGGCCTGCAGCTGGTTGTCCTTACTCACTGCTCCAGTCTCCTGTGTCCAATCACTGCATCTAGACAGTGATTACCAGACCACGATGCCTTTATGCCATCTGCAGCGTGGAGTGAAGAGCAGGGAGCATGCCGAGTGAAGACCTCACCTGAGCAGGGATTCTTCCTCTGTCACCCAGGACAAGGTATTTAGCTTCCTTCGGACTCAGTTTCCTTTTCTTTGTCGTTAGAGTAGCAATATTGCTTCAGAACTTTTTTAACAAATTAAGAGCAAATATTACTTAAAAAGCATTTAGCATGGTGCTTGATATATATACATATATATATGAATATACATATGTGTGTATATATACATATAAATTTACAATATTTATACAGCACACAGTTAGAATAACACTGTCTAAAATTTAGCTTATCAAATTTTATTCTTTAGTGTCCTTCATATTTTTTTCTTGAATCTTACTTAGCCTACTGTCTCAGACACACGTGTACATGGCACAGACAAAATAAAGTAAAATGTAACTTAAATTTTTCATGCATTAAAGAATGGGAGCAGCAACAATAAAAGCAATATACAGAACAAAAGTATTTGTAAATTATATATATGATATAGGTTATCATATATACAGAATATATAAAAGAACTCTGCAACTCACAACCAAAACCAAACAACTTAAGCTTAAAAAAAAAAAATGCTGCTGGACAGTGGTGGCGCATGCTTTTAATCCCAGAGGCAGGTGGATCTCTGTGACTTCAAGGCCAGCCTGGTCTACAGAGTGAGTTCCAGGACAGCCAGAGTTACAACAGAGAAACCCTGTCTTGAAAAACAACAGAAAGACAGGAAGGAAGGAAGGAAGGAAGGAAGGAAGGAAGGAAGGAAGGAAGGAAGGAAGGAAACTGCCAAAGGTATTGAATAGACTTGCTCTGAAGAAGATGTACAAATGATCAATAAGCACATGAAAAGACCATCAAAATCACTCATCATTAGAGAGGGAACAGCAAATTAAACCTCTAAGCGGCATCACTTAAAAACTCATTAGGATGTCTGCAACGAAGGAGAAAGAAAGAGGAGAGAGAGGGAGACAGGGAACGGAAAGGAGAAAGAAAATATTCACAATGTGAAGAAATCGAAACTCTTGTGCACTATTTTTGGTAAAAATGGTAGAACTATTGTGAAGAACAGTATCAGTCCCTCAAAAACTTAAGCATAGAATTAACCTACAACCCAGGAATTCTACTTCTAGGTACGTGTTCCTCAATCAATTGATATTGGGGATTTGTACACCTGTGCCCATAGCAACATTATTCCCCAAAAGATTAAAGCGATCCAGTATCCAACACTGATAAATGTATAAACATATAATGAAATATCATTCCGTCTTTAAAAGCAAGGAAATCCTGACACAGGCTGCAACATGAATGAACCTTGAAGATTCTCCGTTAAGTAAAATAAGTCAATCACAGAAGAAAACAGGCAGATGCCCTCTGTATCAGAGGATGTTGGTTCCTTGATCTCCCCTATGAAGATACAAAAAGGAAGCTGAAATTTCTCATAGAAAGTAGCATAGCATTCACATACCACCTACACACAAAGATCTGTAGACTGTAAGTCATCTCTAGATTACCTCTAATATCCAGTACAATGAAAACATTATGTAAATAGTTGGTGGACTGTATAATTCAGCAAATAACAGGAAGGAAAACTTGTCACAGAGTGGACAGTTTCTGAATGTTTTCCCACTGTAGTAGGCACACACAGAGATAGAGATGTGATGGATGCAGAACCACGGACCAGGAGAACCAACAGTGCTGTGTGACTTCTGTGGAATACTGGAATAGCCAGGTTCATAGAGACAGGGAGTGGTGCTGCTTGCCAGCAGCTGCAGGAGGAGGGACAGGAAGTCCTTAACAAAGTAAGTGTGATGTGATGCTGTGTACAGTTCGATTTCTGTTCACATTTTCATTTTTTTTTTTTGGTTTCTGTCTTTTTTCCTTTTGTCTTTTATTCCTGATACAGCTTTAGATCAATAAAGTCTTTTTTTTTTTTTAATGTCCTTTTTATGTAATGTTATAGCTCCGTAGGCCTCAGAGTGCAAGATGTCCTCAGGCCTTCTCCTGACCCCCTTTCAATGTTTCTCCCCACCCCAGGGTAATTCATAGAAAAAGTAATTTCTCTTCCCCAGGGTGGGCCTGATGGTTAACTTGGATTGTCAACTGACAGGATCTAGAATCTCCTAGGTGACAATCTGCTGGGCATGTCTGTGAGTGGGCTTCAGATTAATCGAGGTGAGAAGGTCCACCCTGAATGTGGACAGTACCATCCCATGGGCTGGGGTTCTGGACTGAATAAAAGAGAGAAAGTGAACTGAATATCCCCTCCCTCACTCTGACACTTGACCGTAGATGCAATGTGACCAGCTGCTTCCTGTTCCTGCATCACGCCTTTCACCTAAGTTGCTTTTGTCAGATCCTTTGTCACAGCAGCAAAAAACAAAATATAATAACCAATGCAGAAAACTGATTACCAGAAGTGGAGTTGTTGCTATGATAACCGGGAACATATAGTTCATAAGCAGAAGAAACATGGAAGGGTTTGGAACTTTGGGCTTGGAAAGCTATACAACGCTGTAAGCAGAGCTAGATTGGGCATTCTGGTGGGGGTTTGAAAGACCAAAATGGTGAGAGAAATGTGCACAGTGAAGACGTGGCTCAGGAGTTTTGAGAGAGGGTGTAAGGACTCTGTTGGAAAGGGCACTAGAGGACACTCTGTCACATCCTAGCAAAGAATCTGGCTATATTCTGCCCACAGCCTGAGAACTTGAGCGAGATTGAATTCAAAAGTAATAGGCTAATTTCTTTGGCAGAAGAAATGTTAAAACCACATAGCAATCGGGCTATGGCATGGCTACTGTTCACTGCTCTTCTTCAGATCTGCAGTGAGAGAGAAAAAGATAAGAAAAATGTGGTTTAGTGGGGAAAGGTGTGTGAGCAGGTGCAGACAAGGAGTCTAAGGGTGAAGCGTCTGTTAAACTGTTAAAGAGATAAGCTCTGCTAGAGAGAAACCTCACTCTCTTCACTGAGAAACTAGGAAAGAAACCCTAGCGACAATATCCTCCTCACTGAAGGCCCCAACATATGGAAACACAAATTCATTTGATAGGTGAAAGAGAGAGCTGATAATGTCATTGGAGGGTTTCTCTGTTTAAAACACACACACACACACACACACACACACACACAAAACACACACACAAAACTAACCAAAACATCTACCTTTAACCCAGAAGCTACTGCAATTGTGGTCCAAGGGGCCAGGCTACATCTGGAGATGTAGTGTTGTCTATATAGTTCTGGTTCTACAGGCATAATAAACCCAGGAATAAGGGGTTCATGAAGTTTGACAGCAAGCTACTGAGATCAGTAGGTGGCAATACTGAAGTCTTCGAAAGCAGACCTTGAGAAGCCACTCTGTGAAGCCTAAATTGCAATGGAGACTTCAGGATTTTGGAGATGCCAGTACCATGGGGTATATGCTGAGAAAAGCTGCATGCATGGAGTGGAGCTGACAAAAGGGAGAGTGTGTGTTTCAGACAGCAGAACTGGAGGAGTGGGAACTAATCCCTTTGTAGCACAGATGATTTCAAACAAGATCCAGATGCCTGACATGGAGCTGTTGGGTTCAGTGGTTGCCCTTCTGGGGTCTGGTCTTGCTTTAGTCCAGTCTTCCCTTCCCTATGCTCCCATTCACCTTTAGAATGAATATTTACTCTAGGCCATTATCATAGTTGGTTGGTTGTTTGGTTTTTGTTTTTATCATCTCTATAGGAGCTAAATTTATCTCAGAAGAGATAACCAGTTGAAAAAAAAATGCCTCGGTAAGATTAGCCTGTAGGTAAGCATTTAGGTCATTTTCTTAATTAGTGATTGACGTGGAAGAGTCCATTCAACTGGGTGTGGTGCCATCCCTGGGCAAATGGTCCTGGGGTATATAAGAAAGCAGACTGAGCAAGCATAAAGAAGCAAGCCAGTAAAGTAGCATTTATCAATAGCTTCTGCTTTAGTTCCTGACTCCAGGTTGCTGCTGCCCTGAGTCCCTGCCACTTTGATAAGAAAGTGTAAGATGAACTAAACTCTTTCCTCCACTAGTTGATTTTTGTCATGGTATTTTATCACGGCAATAGAAACCCTAAGATAGCCATTGTATGTTAGAAGTATATAATCTATTTTTTGATTGCACAGGGACCCATAGTTAAAGGATTGCCTGAGTCTTAGGAGATCCGCTCTTTCACTGGGAGGACTTTTGAAGTCAGACTGAATGCATTTGCTGTGAGATAGCCATCGGCCCAAAGAACAAGGAGTGGAAGATTATAGCTTAAATGTGTATTTCTGCATGCAAGTTAATTAAATGCCTTTCTTTGTAAGTTGCCTTGGTCATGGTGCCATGGTGCCATGGTGTCTCTTCACAGCAATGGAACATTAACTAAGACAACCCAAAACAAAAAACAAGCGAACAAGGAAATAAACAAAACAAAAAAACACAAAACCATAGCAGCAACGACAACAAATCAATTAAGCACACACAAAAGAACACGGAGTCTGTTTTGTGTTGGCCAACCACTGAGCACGGGGCCTGCCCTGGAGTGAGGTTGGCATACTCGGTGACACTCTGTTGCAGAAAACAATTTTTCCCTTTCCTAGCAGACATCAATTGCAAATAGTTTCTTGGCTACGGGTGGAGCCTTGTACCCACTTCCTCTTTTCTGCGCTGAGATCTTGTCTGGCTTGAATGTGTGCAGGTCGTGTGTGTGTGTGTGTGTGTGTGTGTGTGTGTGTGTGTGTGTGTGTGTGTGTGTTGTCACGGGGCTGTGAGTTCATATGTGCATCAGCCCTGTTGTGTCTGGAAGATGCTGTTTCCCTGGAGCCCCTCACCACCTCTGTCTCTTACACTGTTTCTGCCTCCTTGTCCAGGTAGATTTCTGCGCCTTGAGGGGAGGGGTTTGATAGAAACATCCCATTATTGAACATTACAAACTCTCTCGCTCTGTGTGTACTCCAGTTGTGTGTCTTTGTGTAAATTATCATCTTCTGCAAGAAGACGCTTCTCTGGTGAGTGTTGATTGATGCAATAATACAGGTCCCAGCTGAGTGTGGGGGCTGTGGAGTCCCTAGGGGAGAACAGTTCTGCAGATCAGTAAAGAGTCACAAAGGAATATTTTTTCTTTTTTTTTAATCGGCTTCTAAGAAAGTTTTGTTTGTTTGTTTTTAAAGCACAAATGGCTTGTGTGGTGTTTTAATTGAAAAGCACTGGTCCAGCTGCTACTTCCGATTCAATATGGCCAATAAATAAGCAGGGGAGAACGTATCGGCAAGGAGTATTGTGTTTTGTCGATGATCTTAGTTATTTGGACTCTGGGAACGTTTTTCCCCATGCCCTAGGATGTTGCATTACTATAACAAAATACCTGGGGCAGGCTTACTTTGGCTCAGATTCTGGAGGTATAAAGTCAAGGGGCCATGTATCTGTGGATGGCCTTTTTGCTATCAGGATCTTGATGACCCAGCAGGGGTGTGTGTGTGTGTGTGTGTGTGTGTGTATGTGTGTGTGTGTATGTGTATGTGTCTGGTTCCTCTTCCTTTTCTTCTAAAGTCACTGGGGCAATCCTGATGCCTCCACCCTTGCCTTCTGAATTGGGTTACTTAAGGTGCGTGCTGTATTCCAGCTGGATCAAAGAGGCCTCTGAATGTGATCCTTTCTCAGAGTTGCTGGATTAAAAGATTAAATATTCCTCTACAGAAGATAATGGTGCTAAGTTAAAGATGGAGCCTTAGGCATAGGGTCCCTTGCTTTTCATTACAGATCTGCTGCTAGCAAAGTCTGTGGGAGATATAGTCTATTTTTCCAATTTTTTCATCTATTTTTTTTTATCCCATCTGCTGAAATGGTGCTAAAAATATCTACTCTGGATATAAAAGAATTGCAAAAGAACTATTCAGGGGGAAAAAACACTTTGGAAATAAAATCTAAGAAAGGTTATGGAAAGATTCAAGAAACTGTTCCTCCCAAGAACCTATGAGACAAGGAAAGTCGGAATTATAAATATATGTATACATATAACACGTACGGTTTTCTGTTTTCTGTTATTATTGTGCAGGAGATGAGAAGACAGAGGACAGTTTTGTGGAGTCAGTTCTCCCACCTGTACGAGAGTTCTAGGGATGGAACTCAGGTTGTCAGGCATGTGCCAGGAGCACTGTTATCTACTGAGCCACTTCATTGATTTTTAAAGTCAGGTGCTCGTGTAGTCCAAATTAGCCTCAAACTCTTTATGTAGCCAACAGTGACCTTGAACTCTTGCCTCCACCTCTCCAGTGCTGGAATTACAGGCATGAGCCCCCACCATCACCCCCCCTCTACCCCCTGGCTCAAAACAGGTTTATGCTAATATAACATTGTTTTATAGCTCCAAGACTATACATTGAGCTCCATCATGCAGCTCAATAAATGTTACTTCATGAATTCATTCACCATTTCAGTCTTTCTACAAATCTACAGTAGCAGAAGATGGATCCTGAGGATTCTCATCAATGAACATTTGTCTCATAGAACAATGATCCCGCTGCCTTGAGTTTTGCCAGTGGCTAAACTCACAGTATGCTTTATAGGAGACAGCTTGCCCACTCTTCAGCACAGCGAGCATGTGCACATGCTGTCCAAGGGTTAACAAACCCAGGAGCCCATGGCTAGCGAGGAAAGGGCGTCAAACAGGGCCCCGGTTAGTCTCTCCTGCCACCTTTATCAGCAAGGCTTGCATGGCCTGACGCTCTGCAGTAGAGATGAGATGGAAAATGGAAAACTCTCGGATCACTCAGACAATGAGCAGTCTCACTTTGGGTGACTTGCACCTGATAGAAATCAAGGCCAAAGCCTGTGAATTTTTTCCGCCCTTCTGATAACCCTGCGTTATCAGAATCATTTTCCAGCGCCAGATCTGCCTCCCTTTATTCAGCCCACTCCTAGAGAATAGTTTCTGTCCCCATCTCCACTGCCAGTAAGAAGTGTAAATTGAAGCAATTATCTGGATTGTTCAAGGAAAAAAAAGCCTCAGAAATTCTTCTGCCTGAGTGATCCAGGTAATTGCTTCAATTTTCACGTCAGCTTCTGTCTTGGCAGTCCCCAGGATGGCCATTTAACTGAAACCCTGGGGTCTGCAGGTTACCATGTGGGTCTAATCATTTCTGATTGCCCAGGCCCAGCCCCATTCTTCTAACAGTGAAAAGGAAAGATCGGACCCTAGTGAAGATTAAAAACCAAAGGAGCAGACGAACTAGTTTTAAAGATGCTGAAAAAAAAATCCCTTTTAAACTTGCGATAATAATGTGCTCTCGTAGAATAGAAAAATCTGGATGTCTTTTATAATTTTTCACCTCAGCTCAAGCTGTATAGATAACCCAGATCAGTGAGGAAGAAGGAACAGCTGGCCCATCCTGCTAGCGTGACATCAGCTGATGTGGGAGACAGCCCTTTCCATCCCTTGAGGGCCGACATGTTGGCTAGGGTTTTACTGGAGTAAACCCTTAGGGTTCTTACAGAAACAGAATGAAGAGTATGGAAGAATTACACGGGGGAACCATCCCTTCTAAGAAAGAAAAGGAAAAGAAATGTCGAATTTCCAACGTGAGAGTAAGAGCATTGGCCATCAAAGGTAGCCGCGATTCAGGAGGTGAGGTGCACTGAAGCACCCAGCCCTCCGGGGATAACTAAACACAGTCCAAGTGCTATAAATTATCCAAGACCCTCTTGGACACAAAAAATTCAACATGGGTAGTTCCTCTAAAATCCACTCACAGGAAATCACTAAAGAAGATAAACATCCCTAAAATGAACCAGAAGCAGGATATCTGTTATAAACCCTGCATCAAGCTTCTTAAAAAAAAAGTCACTCACTGGGGATTTCATGTTGCTGAGGTTCTCACTGTGTCCTCCAACCACAAGGAGTCCTTTCTCTTAAGCTACGCTACGTAGCTCTTTTCTTCTGAGAAGAATCTTTCCTAACGGAGTCAGTGCATGGTGGCCCAGCTCTGTCCCAGGTTTGCTGCCCCAACTATAATACCATGTTTCAAAACGAAAGCATGCTCTTGTGATCAACACTGTCTCCTAGACTATGGGAAGAAGAAAGAACCTTTGACTTTTTATTGCCCATAATGGAGACAGTGCAGTATCTGCAGCAAGCCCGCTCCTTGTACATAGTCATGGACACTTGGTGATGGGGCTCCCCATAGTCTCTTTTCCTTTTTGAAGCAGTAAATGAGATGAGGTTTTCCTCAACAGAAGTCAAGGGGAAGCATCAGACACCGGGAGCTGTTTTCAGCTGTGTGTGTGTGTGTGTGTGCGCGCACGTGCTATTTGTCGGATAACAAATCACACCAAATCTCCAAGCAGCAGTTGCTGTTTTTAGGTCAGCAATCTTGGAGCCATGTAGCTTGGTCTTGTGGCTCAGGTCTCTGTCATACAGCCAGGGTGTAGTCATTTTAAGGCCCAACTGGGGAAGGATCCACTTCCAAGGTGCTGATGGTCGTTAGCCAGAAGCTGCTCTCAGCTCCTTCTTACGTGGGTTTCCCACAGCCCTAGGCGTCATTACAATGAATGAGAGAATGGGAAAAAGACAGGAACCACATCCCATTGAGTAGAAACATGCCACTGGTTTAGTGGACATTTACTGGAAAGGGTTGCTTAGAGAGACTACTCAGGGGACTGGCCCACTGGAAACCATTTAAACAGGGTGCCTGCTACAGCAACCATGACTCCTGAGTCTCTTACATAAAAATGGGGCATAGAGTGGAAAAATGAACACAACCTTGAACCAAAATACACCCCTTTCTCAGACAGCCTCAGTCTGAAGTATAAGCTGTAGAGAAATACAGCCATTTAAGCAATATCCCAAGACAGCAATCCTAAAAAATAGCAATATATTACATCTCATTAAAAGATGGAGTCCTATATGTCAAAATCCATACCAGAGAATAAATTTTAAAACTCAGCCAAAGACGATGTTTGTAACATACATGACAAAAAGTTGCTACCTTTAACAAAGAATTCTTACAAATCAGTATGACAGTTGTAAATGCACAGGAGAAAAGTTAGCCATGTGCACTAAAACACAACACACGGAAGAATTATAAATTACCCGGAAATGCATGGAAAGCTGTTATTTGGCCTCAGCAGTAACTAGGGAAATGCCTTTAAATTGGCAAAGATAGCAAAGAATAATAGGATTTCATGCTTCAAAGTGCACCAGGAAGGCAGCCTTCTCTCATCCTACAGGTAAGGAGGTAGATTTGTGTATTTCTTTTTTCTAGGAAGACAAAATAAATCTAACAAATGTACAGATATGGACTTCCCGCCATCAGAGACAGAAGCATCAGGATACAAGCATGTGAACCTCCCCCTACACACACACCAGAAAAAAAAAAAATTGCAATGTTGTGTGGAGACATCTGGGAACGAAAGTTAGAAACTAAAATTGGAGCCTTGAAAAGCAGGTGGGTTTGCTGGTAGCCTTGATAGGCAGTGGAAAACCCCTGGGGTCTGTAAAGAGAGTACCAGGTTAAAAACAAAGCAAAACAAGCCCTAGATACAATTAGAGCCGTCTAGGAAATACTGGGATCCAGAAGTAGAATTTGGAAGCTGTGTTCCTCTTCCCAATAGAACGCTGGCCTGCTACTCTTTGGTCTCACAGTCTCCTGCTTTGGGCTCCTTCTGATGTTGATGGGTGAGGCCTACGTCCTGTCAGCCTCATAGCATCATCCCAGGCCCAGAACTGGAGTTACCAAGACTGCAAGGATGGAGATTCCTAAGCCACGATGGAGAGTCAGGATTCTCCAAGTTCCAGGCAGTAGAAATATATGTAAGTTATCTAAAACAAAAAGCAGAGACGGAGCAAATTACATTCTAGAAGAATTAAAAGGCTAAACTGCAGCCGAACTCAGAAGCAAACTGGATCAGTGACCTGAACACTGCAACATCTGTCTTTGGTCTGCGCTGCTGTCTGAGTGTGTCTGTCTCCCTTTCCCTTTGTGGGTGAAGTCCTTGCCTTCTCCGAGCAGGGACACAGAGTGTGCAGCTGCCATGCCTGACACCTGAGGACGACAGCAGCTCGTTCCCTCTGTCTCAGTGCCTCCGGTCAGGTCAGGCTTGCCTCTGATAGACAACAACGTCGTGTTCAACAATCCTGGTTGTCATAGGGACCCTGTAATCTGTGGGATAGACAGAGAGCGATACGGGCATGTGCCAGGAAAGCAAGACTTGGGAAACAACCACAGAGTCGATAACATGTCCCCTGTCCCCATGTCACCATATCCCTTGGAATCCTCCCTCAGACAGACTCTGTGCAGCCAGTAACGTGCGTCTTCCACAATGCTTCTTATTTCACCAGTTCTACCACAGGAGAATGCTCCAACTTCTGTCCCTCCTGGAAGTCAGTGAACCCTGGATCTAAAGGAATCCTGAACGGGCAGAGCTCAGCCTGTGCTAGCAGGTTCTGCTTCCACCAGCCGACTCCCTTGTCCCTGGATGGCCAGCACTTGAGCTTGGCTTTGTTGTCTCCTTACAGGACCTGTTCATTCTGAGAGAAAAGAGAGAGATTAGATCACCAAGGAATTAACTGAATCAGACACTCTAAACTAACCCAGAAAACAGATGAGTTTGGATAGTACTTTAAAAACCCAACCCTGTCACCGCTGGTGAGGATTCCAGACTCTGCTAGTGTAAGCACATAGTTGTGGGCAGAGCAGCAGCTTGCAGCCATTTGGCAAATATCCCCAACCTACGTGAAGGGCTCCCTACTGCTACAGTACCCACATTGGCAAGTCAGCCTCATAGCTCTGATTAATGAAGACTGACAGTTTGTCTTGTTTATTTGTCCATTTTTTTTAAAACTGGTATTCACTTGGCACCTTAGCAAAATGTTAGCACCGCAGTGGACTCTGCTGTATCACAGTATTTACTCCATGCTAAAGCACTCGGCTTAGATGCTGAGATCTGTAAGTATGGGTATATATACATAGCACGTTTATGTATAGGCTAGAGATCTTGTTCTAGTGTTTTCTCTTGCTTCACGGTTGATAACACTGATCAAATCAGGCCACATGGCTGGAAGCAGACACACCCAAAGGGAACTAAAATATTATATAGCAAAAAAAAAAAAAAGTTACTATATAGTATAGGCTAAATTGTGCCTCTCCCTCGAGTTCATAAACCCTGAGCCTCATGTGACTTTCATCTGGGGATTGCGTCTATAGGACGGAATGAAATTTGAACAGGGTTCCCGTCGCCACCCCTGCCCTCAGCTCCTAACATGCGAATGGACTGGGAGAAGCTATTCTGGTGCCAGGTCCGGCAGGGAAAACTAAGAATTAAAGGAGGCTGGAGAGACACGGCAGAGGCAGATCTGGAAAATGGATGAGAGAGAGAGGAAAGAGAGATGGAGGAATGAGACCCTGAGCTGGAGACAAAGCCGCAACTAGTATTCCTCTGGCTGCTGGGAAGCTGGGGCCACAGTTGGGCCCACCTTGCCTCATCGCTGCCCCTGGGTCAGTACTGGGGTGATTCTCGAGCTGCCAGGAGGACAAGCTGGTGATGCTGCTCAGCTGGAGGTCGGCATGGAGCCACCATTGCGGCTGCTCACCCTGCTGAGGAGAGAAGAGCACGGGGCCACAGCAGTAGGCCTGGGGTGCTGGTCTAGATGTGCTGAGGGCAGGGTGGTATGCATCTGTCTGGAGCTCATACAGGTCTTGCCCCCAACATGCTGCCTAAACACGGGATCACCCTGATTCCAAGCAATGGCAGGATATAGGAGCGGAAGAATTTCATTTTCTGGGTTGGGTCTCTCGAAAGACTTCCGTGATCCTGCTACCACTGGAGGCCAGGTTGATGTCTGTGACGCAGGCTCCCGCAGGAAACCATGCTGATGTCTAAGAGCTGTGTTACCCACAGGAGACCACGTTGGTGTCTGTGACCTGTGTTGTCACTAGAGACCATGATGATGTCCTTGGTCCGTGTTGCTGCTGGAGGCCATGTTGATATGCATGATTCAGGCTGCAAGTGGAAATCATGTTGGTGTTCCTGACCCATGCCACCAAAAACCGTGTAGATGTCATGATCCATGTTCCAGCCACACAGATCAGAATTTTTTTGAAGGCACAGGGATGGGAGGGGGGGACCTGGGAGGAATAGGAAGTGGGTGTGATTGGAATATATTATATGAAATTCTCAAATAATTAATAATAAATATTATGTTGGTTTAAAAAAAAAAAGAAATTACAGTGAGTTCACAAGTTTGGAGTTCTCTCTGTGGATCTTTAGTCCAGACTCTCCTGGAATTTGCAATCCCTCTGACACAGCCTCCTTAGCTGCTGTGGTTATAGGCCTGTGCCACCAAGTTCAGAAAAGTTGGAATCTTAATCCAATAGATATATTGCTATAGAAATGAAGAGAGAAAGACTCCGTCTCTATGTGTGTGAACACAATAAGAGCATGCTGTTACAGGAGAGGAAGATGGCCCTCACCAAACTAAACAACCTTGACCTTACACTTCCAGCTTCCAGAACTCTGAGAAAATCACATTCTATTGTTTGAACCCCATATTAGTTTGTTTCTTTGTTGAGATTATTAAGCTCTCTGACTTAAAGGAGGAAGGGATTCATTTGCCTTATAGATTATAGTCAATGGACTGAGGGAAGCCAAGGCAGGAAGTTGAGGTAGGAACTTGGAGGCAGGAACTGAAGCACAGATCAGTAATGCTACTTACTGGCTTGCTTCTTCTGCCTTGCTCAGCTACCTTTCTCATAGCCCAGGCCCATCTGCCTAGGAATGGCACTGCCCACAGTGGGCTGGGCCCATCTACATCAATCAGCAATCCAGAAAATGCCCCCACAACATACTCACAGGCCAACCTGATGCAATTCCTCAACTGAGCTTCTCTACTTAGGTGATTCTAATCTGTGGCAAGATGACATTAAAATCAACCAACACAGATCCCTCAACATCTTGTCCTGGCAGGATGAGCTCACCTAGACAGGTGTGGGCACAAGTGGTGGTTCACTCAGGTCAACTCATAGTCACCTCCAAAAAGAATGAGAGAAAGAAGAGGGTGTGAAAGGAAGAAAAGAAGAAAGGGAAGGAAGGAAGGAAAAAAGGAAGGGAGAAAGAAAGGAGTTACAGAAAGGGGAGATGACTTCTTTTAAGTGTGAATAACTGAAAATGTAAGCAAAGCCCTCCTTCTCTTACCTGGTAATCATGTGCTTTGTGACTCATTTGCAGTCTCCATCTGTGACCAGACACAACCAGAAGGAAAGAGCATTGGAACCAGGACAGAGAAGGAGCCTTGGTCTGGCTCATTCTATTCCAAAACTAAACGGAGACGATTTGGAGATGTTCCATGCATGAAACAAAGATTGTGTGAAAAGCTTTGATTCTGTCTGGAGAATTCTCGTCAGCGCCTATTCACTTCCTGTCTCAAAATGACAGGCAAGCTTTAGGAACAGATTCACTTAAGAATATCTTTCTGTTTAATAAAGGATACCTGTAAATTTCCCTACCTTACGATATAAATAGAAAATGGCTCTAGCGAGAAAAGCTTCTTTAAGATACTTTAGTTTGAGCTATTACAAGATCTTATGAAAGAAAAATATTCATTCACTTATTTGTTTTAGGAAATTGTACCACATATCATTGAATACTTTGTGTGTGTGTGTGTGTGTGTGTGTGTGTGTGTGTGTGTCTGTGTGTGTGTGTCTGTGTGTGTGTGTCTGTGTGTGTGTATGTGTGTGTCTGTGTGTGTGTGTGTCTGTGTGCGTGTGTGTGTGTATGTGTGTGTGTGTGTGTCTGTGTCTGTGTGTGTGTGTGTGTTTCTGTGTGTATGTGTGTGTGTGTGTGTCTGTGTATGTGTGTGTGTGTGTGTCTGTGTATGTGTGTGTGTGTGTGTTGGGGAGATGGTTTTACTGGGAATTGAACCCAGTGCCTTACACATACTAAGCAAAAACTTAACCATTTAGCTATGTCCCCAGCCCCAGCACTGCTTTTTAACTAAAACACAAAATAAAATAAACACACATTCAAAACCAGTGCTACATCGTCTCTATCACAGGAGCTGTTAAGACAAGCAAGACATCATTTACCCCCATTGTTTGCCATCTAG
Source organism: Cricetomys ansorgei (assembly GCA_026225945.1). Taxonomy (NCBI): domain Eukaryota; kingdom Metazoa; phylum Chordata; class Mammalia; order Rodentia; family Nesomyidae; genus Cricetomys; species Cricetomys ansorgei. The sequence goes on along the minus strand of JAMJFZ010000716.1, from coordinate 5,034,084 downwards.
TAAATAGACAATGGTAGAGAGACAATAGCAGAGCAGAGAATTGATGCACACACCTCTCAGGTGAATGTGAGGCTTTCTTCTGTGTGTTCAAGGCATGAGCCTGCGGCAGTCACAAAAGAAAGCCAGATCCTAACAGGTGATGGGTAGGGTCTATGGGAATAAAAGGGAAGACTGGCCCACAATCAGCCTCCTGGAAGAGGGGAGGAAGGCAAGTCTTGGGCAGATAGGAGAGAGGTCCAGTTCTCCTTGGAATTTTCTGGAAGCTTTGTACCAAGGGGTTAGGGGATAGGGGAGTCCAGTGGAACTCCAAGCCTTTCCTCCTGCCTGCTCAGGCATTCAGATTAGGAGGATGAATCCAAAGGACTGACTATTGCTTACCAAGGCATGAGTGCTCTGTGCCCAAGGACTGTCATTCGCAGGTGTCCTCAGCCCTCAGAGTTGTTAGAGTAGCTCTCATAAACGCCCTCCTCCACAGCTGCTGGTCCTGCCTGGCCTGGGACTTTCTCTTTGGATGGTACAGTCTGCACTCAGGAGTTTCTGCAGCTCCAGGAAGAAGGCTTTCCTCTAGTAGGAAAACACCGTGGGAAGTCAGAGGTACACAAGATGCATCGGGCAGAGAGAGAAAGAGTCTGTGGTGTAAAGCAGCAATTCCTGTGAGCATGATTCCTGAGAGAGTGGGAAAGGACAAGCATAAGGAACAGGGCCGGGAAATAGGTGAGCAATGTTTGGCTCTGCAGGATCCTACCCTCAGCCTGGCCCATGAGGAAATCCTAGTACACAAATGCATCACTGTCTGGTGTGGCCCTCTATCCCTCAGGGCTAGTCACTGGGCGCTATGTGTAGCTTCCTCCCAAAGGAGCAAGATTTATTCTTAGATCTTTGGAGGAAGACAGTTCACAAGAGAAAAAAGAGCAGCTAGGAGCTGTTCACATAAGGCAGGGGAGGAATCTGAATGAGCACATGGCATCCCTAACAGGGGACATGTTCTGTTGAGAGAAGGATCTGCCTGTGTAAAGAACATGAAATGTCCAGAGTCTCACACCCTGGTGCCAGTGAAAACATGGAAAGCCTTGAGGTACCAGCGAAAACTTACAGATCTGTAATCCTCACAGAGTTAATGTCAAGCCCAGATGAGGTAGAATAAATATAAAGTGTTCTCTGTAAACTGGAAGGCATCATAAAAGTGCTCATTTTTAAGATATGTCTTGAGCTTGGCAAGATGCAGGTGCAGTAGTGGCACAAATTATGGAATTACCAACTGCTTTCTGATAGGATTTAAGGCTCACTCGACAGGAAGAAGCTCATGTCAGGTACTGTACTTCTGGCCAGGAATCAGGATTTGGGAGCTCATATGCCTCAGAAGTGAACCTACTATTATTTTGCTAAATGGATATAATCTCACACTGGTCTCCAAATTCATGTCTTTTTACCCATAAATTAGTGCAACTCTCAGACCTTATTATAGCAGTTTCTTTGTGCAGAGGACAGTTGTTAATGCAGGATGTTACAACTGGTGAAAATATGGAGAGTAAGTGTGGAGTGCTCAGCCACAAAGGGACTTATGTATCATAGCCTTCCCCAAGGCTCAGGGACAACTGAGGAAGAAGAGTAAAAAGATTATAAGATCTAGAAGTTGGGATGGACAAAATCTAAACAGTGTCTTCCAGACATGACAGGGCTATTGCACATATGAACTTACAGAAGCTATGGCTACCTGCACAAGATCTGCATAAAATCAAGCCAGTCAATACTCATCATGGGGTGGGGGAGGGGCTCTCCATCTGCACCCCTAGCTGAGGAGCTATTGAGAAAGTCAGTTTTCTTTAAAGATGTGGTCCCTGGTAGGTGAACCATTCTCCAGTGAATGGCTCCACACCCATGAAGATATAGGCAGCACAAATTGGACTCAGTGGGTTATTAAAAAAAAAAAAAGATACAAAATTGAGAGGGAGTAGGGGGAAGGAGGAGGTAGGGAGTGGATCTGGGATGAATGGGGGAGGAACAGTAAATATGATCAAATACATTGAACACATATGTGAAATTATCAAAGAATTAATAAAAACACGATTTTTTTTAAAAGCTGTTTTGGTAGTCCAGAGTACGTTGTATCTACCATGGATAAACATGATCCTCATTTTGGAGCTTAGGTCCACCTACCAGCTTAGGTCAGAGAAATAGACCACACAGTCACACAAACACCAATCTGCAACCAATAGAGAGCATCAGAAAGGGGGAGGCAGGATGCTAAGAGACAGCGTAGTGAGCTGGGGTCATAATGAAGTATATCTTGGGCAGGGGCCATTAAGCCAAGACGGTGGAAGAATAAATACCAGAACTGGAGAAAACACTTAGGAGGAAACGATAGTGGGTACAGAGAAAAAGAGCAGCTTGCGGGAGAAGCCAGCAAATGAAATGAGGGCGCGTAGCTCAAGGAAAGAAAACTGAACCATGGCATTTTAATTTTAAAACTGTGGTTCGCATCTTTTATCACCTGTAAAATCTCAGAGCATGGGAGTCTGAGGCCAGCTTGTACAACACCGTGAGATCCTGTCAAAATGAAAGAAAAGACATATGCTAATGCTAGCACTGATGGAGACCAGGCATTTGTCTACTGACTCTTACTTCCTTGCGGACAGCCTCAATAGATTCTGACATCAGTTAGATGTCACCGTCCCGTAGACCTCTTACTTTCAGGTAGCATGTATTTATTTTATTGCTCACCCACATCACAAGGCAAGCTAGTTCTTCACCAAACTATCTTACAAATATGTGTCCTTAGCAGGCATCCTGTATAAACCATTTTGACATTACACCTACATTACTGCAATGGCCTCTGTGTTCTCTTATCTCACATGGATGCTTCTAACAATCGCCAGGAAACTCAATTTCATTTTTACTATTCCACAAGTTAGAGCTCATGTGGTAAGACAGAAAATAGAAGTGGAAATCATAGCTACAGAAAACACGGAAACTGAATTCTACAGAGTTGCAGGAAAGACTATTACCAGCACTACACATCACAAGAGACTTAGCTGAATAGCTAACAGGACTCAGTTATCTGAGAGTTCAGTAAGGTGACTGGGTGAAAAAATAAGTTGATGAAAATAATACTTGCTTCTCTGTTCCATAGGAATTATTATCTTCCTAAGGGCTATAGTCTGAATGCTCGTGGCCACTTGAAATTTATTTTGAAACCTAATCACCAAAGTGTGGCATCAGCTGATGGGCTATTGAGAGGTGATTAGAATTTTGGGGTAGATACCTCATCACCGAGACAACAAAACTTACAAAATAAGTCCCAGATAGTATGTCTGTCTCTTCTGTCAAGTGAGGGCACCAGGGAGCTGAGATGAGGAAGGAACCTTGTCAGACACCAAACACCAGAGGCCTGACCTTGAACTTTCCAGACTCTGAAGTATGATATTCTGTTGTCATAAACTACCCAGTTGATGGTGTGTTTTATAGCAACTCATAACTACGGTAACAGCGATGGGAAGAAATAGACACTTTCCCAATGTGGTCTCAATGGGGCATAAAGGCACGGTCTCTGGAGTCCCTCCTGTTCTTAGCCGAGTGACTTTGGAGAAGTTACCTAGTCTCCCTCTACTTAAAGTTCCTCATCTGTAAAAGAAGACACTAACTGTACTGTAACTGCTCTGTGAGGCTTAATAACTTGGTGGAAATCAGGTCACAGCTACTCTGACAAAGAATAAGAGCTAGAGCGTTTGTTGTCAGCATTACCAAGAACTGTTACTAGTGTTCAGTCGCATTCTGTCACCTCCCCTGAAAATTTGCTTTAGACTCTCTGTGTCATAAACTCTCCCATGAATACCATCCCCTTATCTCCTAAGCCTGATCCAGGTTTTGATACAAGTTCAGTCAGAGTCCAAGGTCAAGGCCCCGGTGCTATTCAGTTTTCCCATCATTATTGTTCCCTCCAAAGCAAACAAGGTCTGAAGAAACACAATGCCACCTCCAGCAAAGAGAATTCACAATCTCAGCTCTCAGTTCAGGGCCAAAAGAATTACTCTTATAAATCCCAGCTGTCGAGAATAAGAACACCACAGCTAAGCCAAATTTGAAGTGAGCTTTAATTAAATTAATTAAATGCTGGCCAGGAAGGTGGACACTGACCAGAACCATTCTGAGGTTCTCACCGAGCAGTCCTGCCATCTCCAGAGCTCCCACAGAACAGCCCTGAGTCAGTGTGACAGATTCTTAAAAAGGCAGAACCCATAAGGCTACATACTTCCCATTAGGTCCAACCAGTGGCAAGCATCTATTCTGACATACTTCCTGTCTGGGTTATCTCCCACCCACAAGTGACTAAGCATATCCGATGCATTTGGAGCACATCCGGTGCTGTAGGGTCAACCAAATGGGATCTAGACACCCAACATTCCAGGAGGTTTTCTGTCCCTGGGCAAGGGAGATTCAGGATTCTGTCTTTCTGAGTCTCGCCTGAACAGCTCCACCCAGCACTCCAGAGAGTTATGTCCTTGTTCTATAGATTTTTTAGACCCAGTAACTAAAACTTAAAACATAACTTTTGTGCTTCCACTCTACACACAGATTTTTAAGCGGCGGCAACTGTTTTAGGTTCTGTGATTGCTAGTCTTCGTTGTCAACTGAAGTGGACTAGAATCACCAAGGAAGCACAACTCTGGACACATCTGTGACAGTGTTTCCAGAAAGGTTTCCCGAGGGAAGATTCACCCTGAATGTTGGTGGCACCATGCTGTGGGCTGGAGTTCTGGACTGAATAAAAAGTAGACAGTGAGCTAAACGCAGGCATTCATGTCTCTCAGATTCCCAACAGCAGTCTTAAGGTGACCATCCATCTTACACCCGCATCATATGCTCAAGCATTTCCCACCATGAGGGGCTGTGCCCTCAGTGAGCCAAACTGGATCCTTCCTTCTGTAAGTTTTTTTTAATCAGGAATTTTGTCATATTGAGAAAGGTAACACAGTTTTAGTTGTTGGTTGTTAGTTGTTGTTTTTGGTTTTTTTTATCTTCTTAGTTATCAGACTTTCAAAGACGTTAGGATCTGGGCTGGAGAGATGGCTCACTTGGCAGCACTGCTGCTCTTGCAGAGGACCCAGGTTCATTTCCCAGTACCCATGTGGTGGCTCATGATATACCCAAAATTCAAGGTCTAGGGAATTCATGGGCACTGGGCATACATGTGGTCCACATGCATACACATGTAAGCAAAACACTCATACACGTAAAATAAAAACAAATCCTTTTTTTTTTTTTAAGGTTGAAAATAGATGGTAGGTAGAACTCAACAAGGCCATGCCAGACACATGTGTCCACTCCCTTCCTGTTCCAAAGGCTTTCAGATACGGGACTGATGGTATCTGTGACCTGGAGGCAGCAAAGAATCCTTTAGCTCAAAGATGACCAAAGGAAAGTTTATCTCAAGAAGGAGCTGAGCTTTGAGGTCCAGCCAGCACTCTATACTCAATGGCCCTTCCCCAGCAGTAAGCCTTAGAGGACCTGAGCTAGATTTTATTAAGCAGGCCAGCTGGTTTCCTTATGGCATAAAACCTAAGAGCACTAATGCAAAAGAAAATGCAGTGCTGAGAATCAGTAACACAGAGAAGTCAGGAGTGCTATGAAAATTCAAAAGAAGCAGAAGATATTTCTCTCTGTCCAGAGATGCACTAAATTGCACAAGGACGGTGACATCCGAGGCAGGGAATAGTCATTCACACACACAGACTTCATACTCAGCATGGACACAGTAGCACATGTAACCTTTACGAGGTTAAAAAGGACCACAGTGGGGCGAAAGGTTTTCTGATTCTGCTCTGCAGTCCAGAGAAGGTTGCTTCTCTGTTCAAGGCAATTGCCAGTGCACCGGCCTTCAAGGCCGGATTCTGAATAGCAAGAAAGGCCAAGGTTCACATTCCTGACTGAGTAACTCCAGCAGCTTTCTTAATGACACAGGCAACATTTTCACTTCAAACTTCCCGACCAAAATATATTCTTACAACCTCGTGAAGCAACTATGATCTTTAGGAGGTTCCTAAAATATGCATGCCTCCAATAACGCGGAGAAACTGTGCATGGGTGGTGGGCAGAGATGAGCATAAAATCTTGATCCGTGTTCCCTGGCGTTGAAATTTTGAATATTTTTTTAAAAAGTACTATCAATGAAAATATCCCAAAGAACACCTCACGAACAAGGGATTAAGATGAAGGTTTATGTGGGAATTCTATTTCCAGTTTGCTGGTGCCAGCGCTCTGGAGACCCATTCTCCAGCAAAGCAGGTAAAGTGAGAAATACTTATGAAAAATAACCTTTTAAATTCTACGGAAAGTGCCCTAAAGACACTCAACAAATAAACACTTACCCAAGTCCATTAGACTCCATAAGCTCAGATAGTACCCATGTAGCCTAGGAGCCATGAACATCCCTCTCCCTACCCTGGTTTAGCTGGATGGAAGTGCCACTCCCAACAGGAGTGGTCCAGAAGATAAGGGCTCTAGCTCCCAGCTGAGGCACCGTGTCTCTAAGATGCACCAAGCCACCTTCACTCCCAGTTCTCATTTCCTCGGCTCTAAGCAGAAAGGGCTGGTAGGCTTCCTTCCACCAAGCCTTAGCTCATTGGCTAGAAAGTTTCTTCCTGTCATTTCAAACAGAGAATACCAGAAGCTCGATTGATTTTTATCCTAGTTTGCTCATTTGTAAAGACCAAGGCAAACTGAGAAGGCAGAAGCTGCCACATTACCCACTCGGCTGTCAGAAAAGAGACTTAGAGAGTCTGTTCAAGGGGAAAAGCAATCTATGAGACAAGAGAACTCTGGCCAAAGAAACTGACTTCATTTCAAATAGTGACAGGTAGATCAAGCCTAAAAATGTCCATTTTTATTTAGGACCAATAAGCAAAACCACAGGCTCTCCAGTTTACCACAAAAAATTAGGGAAGAAGAACCCTTCTAGATCAGAAGGTGCAAAATCTATTCCTGGAGGATTCTGGGAAATGGTGGAAGAAGAAGAAGAAGAAGAAGAAGCAGAAAGCTGCTCTGCCCAGAGACAACTCCAGATTCTGACTAGGGGACTATTTCAGAAACCAGAGGTCCACTGTTGGTTTTAACTTCTAGAGGAAGGCTTGAGAGATACAGTGAAGCAAATTATGAAACTGAATTTAGTCAGTTTCTACGGTTAGCACAGTAGAAATCAAAGCCCAGACTCCTAGGAAATCCAGGAGAGAGGCACAACTTGACTTCCAGAATTACTACACTATAAAATCTAAGGGACAGAGTTCAACAAAACATAAGAAATAGACAAAAGGATGGGCTATTCAAAGGGAAAAAATTTCTGAAAAATAGTTGAAGGCAGACACAATTGACAAAGACTATAAAGCAGCATTCTTAAAGGTGCTCAGAAAACTAAAGAAGACATGCAGAAACCTGAGAAAATGGTTATTAAGAAACTGGAAGTGTCAATAAATACAGCCTTCTAAAACCCAAAAGGAAACCAAAGAGAGACTTTGGAACCAAAGCTGTCATTCATTGTAGGAACTTAAGGGCAAACTGAATAGACAGAGGGAAGAACTGATGAATTTAAAAAAAAAAAAAAAAAGAATCTGAAAAACAGCTACAAAAAAGCTGAAGAAAGCTGAACATGGCTTAAGGAAGCCATGGGGCACAGCAGCGGGGTGAGCTGACAGCTGGACTGTGGACGCCCCGTGGGGACAAGGCAAAGCAAACACTAAGAAGACAGCTGCAGAACTCATGGCTGACGGACATAAACAGAGGCTTCCAAGACGCTCACTAAACTTCAGGCAGGGTGAACTCATAGAACCCAGTCTGAAACACGTGATACCCAAGCTGCCAGAAGTAAAGAGAATTTAGAAGGAATTTGGAAAGCACCAAGACAAAACCAACTCATCATTGACAAGGAGCTCTTAACGAGATTGCCATCACTCGGGTCATCAGAAACAATGGAGGAGAGAGGCTGAGATGTTCTAAGAGCTAAGCAAGAACAAAACACATCCAGAGAAAACCTTGCCAAACACCCAAATAACAGAAAGGAAATATGATGAATAAAAAGGGACTGAGCTTCACAAAAAGCACTTTTAAGCATATTGATGTGTTAGAAGGGAAGAAAGAGAAAGAAGAAGAAAAAAATAAAGAAATAATGGATGAAGATGTCCACAATTTGCTGTAAAACACCAATCTGCACGTCAAAGAAGACCATCAGACTCCAAGTAGGATAAACGCAAACGTCCACATACAGTCATTTCGTGATAAAAATTCTGAAAGTAAAAAGCCAGGAAATAAGCTCGAAATCAATGAAAAGAAAGGAATACAACTCTTTACATGCAAAGGAAACCCAGTTGCTAACAGCTGACCTCCAGGCAGGACTGGCGAGGGCCCGGAGCACAGGAATGATGGTTCAGCATGATAAAGGAAACAGCTATCAGCCAAGAATATGTGTCAGCGAAATTGCCTTTCAAAAATGGAGATGAAATAAAGGCATTTTAAATAAACAAATAGTCTCTTTGGCAGATCTATGGCAGATCTGCCGTAGAAGAAGTATTAAGTGAGGTTCCTTAACCAGAAACTAAACAAACCAAAATGGAAATTTCAATCCATATGAAAAACAAAGAGTACTCATAAATGTAGCAATATAACTATTAACAAATAGTATAAATTCTTATTTTCCACCCAGATGTATTTTAAAAGCAATTTTATTAGATAATACGTAAATAACTATGTGATTTAACCTATAAATATAGACAGATAATAACAGCATAAAGGAATTAGGTGACAGCAGAGTTGGATTGCAGTATGGAAAGTATACTAGGTGGTAATTCAAACCACAGACACAGAGAAGGCCAGAAATGTCAAATTAGAAAGTGGGCTTATTAAACTGCAAAAAAGATATATGTATTATCTTTTTAGACTCTAATAAATATAAAATTAAGTAATGATTTTAACAATTAATTACCGGGTTTGTGACATTGATATAATACATACAAAATGGTAGCATAGAAATGGGGGAAAAGAAATATAGAAACATAAATATGAGTAATATTTCTACATTAGGTAAGTTTTGATAAGTCTGTTTAAGCACCTATGTAGAAAGCGCTACAGATCGAAGCAGAGACAAGTGGGTTAGAGTTAGGGTAAAGACTCAGTAGCTCAAGACCTAGCTAGGCCTCTCCTGGGCACATACCCAAAGGACCCACTTCTTCCTACCACAAGGACACTTGCTCAACTATGTTCGTAGCAACTTTGTTCATTATAACCAGAAACTGGAAACAACCTAGATGCCCCTCACCTTAAGAGTGGATAAAGAAATTGTGGTACATATGCACAATAGAACATTACTCGGGTATTTAAAAAATGACATCATGAATTTTGCAAGCAAATGGATGGAACTAGAAAAAAATCATCCTGAGTAAGGTAACACAGTCCCAGAAAGATAAACATGGTATGTACTCACTTATATGTGGATATTAGCTGTTAAGCAAAAGACGAAGGTACTACAGTCCACAAACCAGAGAGACTATGCAACAAGGAAGGCCCTAGTTGGAAGACACATGGATCTTCCTGGTAAAGGGGAAATAGAACAGAAGGTGCAGGTGGACTTGGGGAGAATGGGAATGGGAACAGAAGGAATCAGGTAGAGGGGAGAGGGCTGGAGAGAGAGAATGTAGGAAGAGATGCCCAGAATTGGAGGACATATAGGAGGTGATCTGGAGACCTAGGGCAGTGGAAACTCACTGGAATCTATGAGGGAGACCCTAATGAAACTCCTAGCAATGGGAGATAGGGAGCCTGAACAGGCCATCTCCTGTGACCAGGCAGGGCTTCCAGTGGTGGGACTGGGACACCATCCCAGCTACAAAACCTTCAACCTATAACCTATCCTGCCTGCAGGATATTCTGGGAAAATGGAAGGGCTGAACCCCATGCCAGAGGAGAGAACACACGCCTGATACTGCAGGGTAGACCAGGAACTAGAGACTTGATAACCCAGAGACGATTTCTAATGATGTCCTGCTCTGTGCATTGATCAGTGCCTAGCTCAATCATAATCAGAGAGACTTCCTCAGGCAGCTGATGGGAGTACATGCAGAGGTCCAGGGCCAAACATCCTGCAGAGATCAGGAACCCCTTGAAAGAAAGGGAGGAGGGATGGGGGCGCAAAGGAGTTGAGGCACCAGGAGAACAAGCCTTACAGAGTCAGCTGACCAGCACTCTTAGGGCCTCACAGAGACTGAAGTAGCAGACACTGGAAGCCTACATAGTCACCTAAATGTATGCTATAGTTGTCTGGCTTTGGTGTTCTTGGAGAACTCCTACAGGTCGGAGTGAGGGTGGAGGGTCTCTGACCATTTTACCTTCTTGGGGGGCCCTTTTCCTACTGCTGGGTTGCCTAGTCCATCCTTGACATAGGGTTAGTACCTGGCCTTGTTCCATCTTGTTACGCTCTATTCGTGTGGTGACTCTGGGAGGACTGCTCTTTTCTGTGGGGAAGCAGGGTGAGGGGATAGGTCTGGGGAGAGGAAAGATGGGGGAAGCTGGGAGGAGTAGAGAGAAGGGGAGGAGAAGGGTCCGGATGGATTATACACAAGAAGAGAAATGAAAATGAAAAATAAAAAAAGACTCAGCGGCATCCGAAGTTGATTCTGCAAAAGGGTTAACAAAACCGACAAGCCTTTAGTTAAGCTGACAAAGAAGGAAAGAGGAAAGGTCCAAGTTTTCCAGAGATGAGAAGAACATTACTATTCAATAAAAAAGATGTAAAGGAATGTTTATGCATTCTAATTGAGTCACTTGGATGAAGTGAACAAATTCTTAAAGAAATACAAGCTTCATGCACTGAGCCAAGAACACGTTTTTAAATCTGTGGAATAGCCACGCGATGGAATATTGTTTATCGGTCATGAAAAACTGCTAAGTGCTACATCATGGGATAGCGAGGGAAACACTGATAAGCAAAAAGAGGCAATCACAAAGGCCCCAGACCATACAATTTTATTTGTATAAATGCCCAGAATAGGCAACTCTGTAGAGAAAGGAGTGGTGGTTGCCAAGACTGGGAGGCATGGTGGACCTGACCTGTAGGAGAGTGAAATCCAAGAGGTATAAGGCTTGTTTGGGGCTGGTGAAAATATTCCAAAATTGATTTCATTATGGTTATCCAACTTTGTGACTGAACTAAGCACCATTAAATTGTATACTTAATTGTTGAAGTGTGTGGTGTGTGAGAATGTCAATAAAGCTGTTTTATTGTCTAACAGGCTAGATGTAGATGGTCCTACGATACAGAATTGCTTGCTGTGGCCCAGGCAAGAAAGCAGGTACCTGAGCTGGAGAGAAGTCTGAGAACAGAAATCAAGAGGAAAGGATGGCCCTGGCCTCTGGGGGGAATAGAAAATAAGCCACTGGAAATGGTCACAGAGCCAAAATCCTAACTCTCAAAAACTGGTTCAGATCTGTAAAATACAAGAACAATGTGCATCATGGGTAACTATAGCTGATAACAGGGTATCATGCACTGAGAAATCTTGTCTTGAAAAACCAAAAAAATAAAGGACTGAGCTCTGATCCTGATACATATTGAAAGTAGAGCTTAGAGGTAATCTCTGATGCATCAGGTTGGGAAGGCAGATACAAAATTAGTTGGCCAGGAATGTGCTTGAAGAACACTTGCAAAACACTCCAGGACAAATAAAGAAGCCTTTGAGCATGGAGTGTGCAAGAGAATAGATGAATGGATGATGCTCTTGATGTTGCGGGGGCATGCGGAACATGCTGGAAGTGAAGGAGCAGCGCTTGCTGGGGTTGCAAGTGCCGTGCCTCTGTTTCTGTGGGGAGCGTGAAGAAGGCCAGGTTAGAATACACCTTAGGGACGAGGTGAGCACAGCTACCTTCATAGGTGAGGCTTATCATAGGTCGTGAACATCAAGAGCTACACCAGGAAATAAACAATCAGAGTGGAACTGGAAGTATGTCTATTGTCCAGCTAACTGCCAACCCTATGATTGATGGGTATTCTTATTTATAAGGTTTCCTGGCCAGGCAGGGTGGCACATGCCTTTAATCTCAATACTTAGAAAGCCAAAACAGGTGGATCTCTGTGAGTTCCAGGCCAGCCTGGTCTACAGAGTGAGTTCCAGGCCAGAGTTACAAAAGAGAGACCCTGTCTTTAAGAAGGAGAAGAAGGAGAAGGAGGAGTAGGAAAAGGAGGAGGAGGGGGAGAAAGAAGAGGAGGAGGAGGGGCAGGAGGAGGAGAAAGTTTCCTTGGCCACACGGAGACACTGGATCCAAAGGGCTTGGGCAAACCTTTGTTTTCTGTGGTGCTCAATGAGCTGAAGCCAATACTCAGGTACCCAGAACCACCAATGCCCCCCTGGAGGCCTGAGAAGTCTATTGAACTTGCTGTTTCATGGTGGTGGTATAAAAGCAAAAGTTATGTTTTAAATTTTAATTACTGTACCTAAGGGATCTATAGAACAAGGATAGATAACATCCTGGCGTGCTGGGTAGAGCTGTTCATGTGAGATACAGAAAGACATGATCCTGTAATCTCACTTGCTCAAGGACAGATAACCTTCTGGAATGTTGGGTGGGGACTGCATAGATTCCATTTGGTTAATCCAACTGGACTCCAACTGTGCTCCCAGTGCACCAGATATACTTAGTCAATTGTAGGCAGGAGATCACCCAGACAGGAAGTACATCAAGATAGATGCTTGCTGCTGATTGGACCTAGTGGGAAGTATGTAGCCTTATTGGGTTCTGCCTCTTTAAGCATCTGTTCCACGTAACTAGGCACCATTTCTTGGGAACCCGAAATGTGGGGTTCCTTCGAGTGGGGAACCTCGAAATGGTCCTTGTCAGAGTCCATCTTCCTGGCCAGTATTTAGTTAACGTAATTAAAATTTGCTTCAAATTTGGCTCAAGTGTGATGGTCTTATTCTCAACCGATGGGATTTACAATGGTTGGAGGTGTGGAGAGTTCTGAAGAGTCGGAGAAGGCAGAGCCTGTCAACTATTGCTGGCTTGCTGTGTGCTAAGATTACGGTACCAATTTTACGTTTGGTTAGCGTCCCCTGATAATCACAAATGCCTCATTTTACAGGTAAGGAGGGGCCAGAAATGTCTAGTAGTTGCCCAGTGTCCCTGCCTCAGTATACCTAACGGCATAGCTAACCATCCATGAGGAGCTGCTGTAGGGGAAACAAAAAAAATCCGTCATAAGATGAGAGCTGCCAAGAGGTGTGGACTGAGACTAAAGGAGCGCTGTCTGCCTGTCACAGGCCAGAAGAGACAGCAGCCACACTCACCCAGCCCTGGCCCAGGCTCTTTTGTAAAAGGGGTGAGGGTGCCCTCTCTCAGAGGTACGCGTTTTCACTTCTTCCTTTGTACCGCCACTGGCTGCAGATATTCTGGAACACAGTAGGCGCTCAGTTCCCCTCGGCCATGAACTGCGCTTGGCCAAGGCAGCCCCACGGGTCTGCACTCCCATCCATCGTCCCTTAGAACAAAGGATGCGATGCCCTCAGCAACTTGTACTTTTCCAAATTCGTTCTGAGGAGTGCCAGCAAGTGTGCCAGCACTCCACTTTCGCGCATTAAACCTGTCTCTTCAATTTGTGATGACCGCCCAGGCCTCCAAGGCGACTTGCTCTAATGGACATTGAGCAGCTGAGCTCAAAGGACCAGCAAAAAATGCTCTGAAGCACAGCTGTGCATGGGTCCCAGCGCTCTCCACCCTAGACCCCGAGTTTGACTTCCCCCTCCACTGCATGTACCTGCCAGCTCCCCTCTTGTGACTTCTGCCTGCCTCTTAACGCAAGCATGGCTGGCGGACCATGTGTTGTCCAGAAGAGCGGTCACTTGGGGAGGTCTCTGAGAAATAAAGGGCACATAAGGATGACCGAGAAGACCTAAGAGCTGCAGAGCCTCACACTCAACTCAGTCTGTCCCTGCTAGAGGCAAACTGTCCTCAGAGACCTGCCTCTGGATGCCCAGACATCCCTGACTGCCCATCCTCACAGCCTGCCCATGCCCCGAGGACACAGATGAAGAAGAGACCATGTACAGCCTGTTCTCCTTTTTCCACCCACGCAGGACTATGTGTTCCTGGACTCTGAATCCAGCCCTGCCTGGAGTCCTTGAGATTTTTCTGTTGCTTTCTTGCTCAGCTTATCAATGCGTACAGGTTTGTAAGCTGGCCCTCCTGTGTATGGTTTCTGCATCCAAGAATTCAGTCAACTGTAAATCTAAATAATTTTAAAAGCTGCTTCCATAGGGAACATGTTCAGACTTTCTCTTGTCATTTTTCTCCAGACAATACAATGACTATCACATTACAGTAACTAGTATAAGCAACGTGGAGATGATTTAAAGTATACAGAGAATGTGCAAGGTTATGTACAAATACTATGCCAGTTCATAAGACAGACCCGAGCATCTGTGGATTTTGGTGTCCACAGGGTCCCGGAACCAGTGCCCTGTGGTACTAAGGTTCAGCTCTGCACCATTCTCTGCGTCTCCAGGCATACACACAGTAACTTATTGTTCCAGCTATCAGTCTTCTCCCTGTCAGCTGAATGTTCAAGTCCAAGCCCGTTGGCTGCTGCAATCCATCTGTGTTCAACTTCTTGGCAAGAGGCAATGACAAGGAGGCTGTCCTCCCTCTCCTCACCTGTGCTGTATTTCAGCCTGCTAGTTAGACAAGCACACCCATAAGTCACATGTAAGAGCTGGTGCCTAGTCACCTCTATTGCATGGCTATATCTGTCCTGTATGGTCTCTTGTCTGTTCCCTTTTGATCCAACCCAGGAAAGCTGACCTAAGTGTAGAGTCAGTCTATATGACTCTTTCAACACGCGTGACAGATGCCAACACGGACCATGATACTTGTAAGTTTGGGACCTAAAACGAAAATGTAGATGAAGGAAAATTAAATAAAAACCTTTATTCCAAGGTCAGCTAATTTTGATGTTCAATGTCACAGACGGTCACCCATAAAGGTGGTGAGGGAGCAGGATGTGAGCCAGGCTATTGAGAAGCGAGATCGTGAGCACTCGGGACACTGCCTGACCTGCATGAGGGAAAGCTGTGCTCTCCTCTTCAACAACCCACAACCTGTGTTCACAGCTCTCCATCACTGTGACAAATGCCTGATAACAGTCAATTTAAAAGGAACAGGGATTGTTCTGGTTCACAGGTTCAGAGCTTACAGCCCATATTGGGCTCCATTGTTTTGGGCTTTGGTAAGGCAGTACATCACCATGGAAGCCAGGAGGAAAGGAGACAGGAAAGGCTGGAGTCCTAATATCCCTTCAAGGGCACACCACCAATGACCAAACTTCTTTTATTGGCCCTAAAGGTCCTACCACTTTCAATCATTGCCACAGGCTGGGGTGTAACAGGAAATTTAGTAGAGCCATTGTACCTGGCATATGCACCAGAGTGATGGAATTGTTTTTTAGGTGCACCTGGGCCTTGAGGAAATCTTTGTAAAAAACTAGTGATTGTTTTCTGAGACTTAGTGAATTGTTTTCCTAGAGGAACTCTATAACCTCTGCATGACTTCAGTCACAAGATGTTCTTGGCAAACCAGGAAGTCTTGCATTATCATGTACTGCAAATGGTGCAGAATAATAGCTGAAGAATTTGTGGGTGGGGCGTTCCTTCGGGCAGCACATAGTTCAGCTTAAGAGTTCTGGTATAGCTTTTGTGCGGCAATCAGCTTCTGAAATGCTGCTGGGGTGTCAGTCCTCTGAAGCTGTTCCCACTATTCTTTCTAAGCTTCATTGCACCTCTTTCTTCAGTAGTCCCACATGACTCAGTTTACCAGCACTGGGGACTATCCCTTTAGAAAATATAGCACTTAAGGAGACATTCAAGACCCAAACTACAGCATATTCTAACTCAGGCAAACTTCAAACAATAGAAGTGACATAAGAAATTGTTTCTTTGGTAATAGAACTGGGTGAGGTGGAGGGGAAGGAATACTTCCAGCCTTGGGTACCAGCTTGAAAACTCAAAGAGAAGAGACAAGGGGAATAAAAGATAAATAAATCAGGAAGGCCTGTGCTAAGTTAGAAATGATGGGCACAGAGCCAGGAGAAAGTGCATCAAGAGGAGGATATTGAGTGGAGTCCAGAAAGACGTGGGGTTAGTTTAAGTGCAATCAAAGCAATGGATAAAGGAGAATTATGGTTAAAGTAGGTAGGATGAACCCACTGCCCAGGATGAAATAATCCAGGCTGGACACCTTCCTAAGCTGTGTGACCTTAATATGTTAATTCATCTCTCTGCACCACACCTCAGCTTTCCTCACACGAATGCTGCTTGCAGTATGCTGTAGAGGTTTTTGGTGGCTGCCCACACCCAATAGCTGCCTTTGGTTTTGGCAGAGCTGCTGTGGGCACTTCCATTCCATTAGTAAGTATCTAAGCAGCTTGTGCAGTCCTATAACTCCAGGGGAGGAAGGCTTTTCTTGCTTGTGGCAGCTACTTCTATAAC
The DNA here is from genome assembly GCA_026225945.1 of Cricetomys ansorgei. Lineage (NCBI taxonomy): Eukaryota > Metazoa > Chordata > Mammalia > Rodentia > Nesomyidae > Cricetomys > Cricetomys ansorgei. Next base: position 5,017,573 of record JAMJFZ010000716.1, on the reverse strand, counting down.
AGCCTCTGAATTGACACCCCTATCTTAACCCCATTATTATATCCTAACCCCATCATTATATCTCTCTGCCACCTTTGGCTTCAACACTTAATTTCCAATAAGTAAGTTCTACCCGGGACCTCATCCCTAGATCTGTGTTCTAAAACTAAGATAAAATACTTTCCTTTTGAGGTGTTATAGGATTAGAGAAGCTAATCCGTGGAAAGGCTTTGGAAGAAAAGAGCAGCCCAGTGACAGAAAAAGAGAAGATCCCCAAAGCCCACGGTCCAGTCTCATAGCTGGCCTCAGTGCTGTGGGACACTCCCCTGGTGTTCTACATTTTCTCTGTCATTTCATGAAGTCTTGGAAGCCCATGTTTTATTCTTTTGATGGCCACATTCTTAATAAGGAGTCTTAGGTCCTTGAGAGATGCACCCCAGCTGCAAGAGAAACACATTTACTATTGTAAACCCTTTTTTTGGTAAATGCAAACATACAGTGTGGCCTGAGGACAAGGGTTCACTCAGTTTTACCTCTGTGTGCAAAGCATTGCTTTACAACATAAGGAGGAACATCTAGGAAGAATCCATAACTCAAAACGGGGCCTCCTTCATTCATTATTTAACCACCTGAAGGCTATTTCTCAAGTAGATATTGACCACCTACTGTGTGTAGAGTGCTGATCAGCTTAGGTTGGTGCTGAGCTCAAATCAAAGGCACACATTTCAGTGTAAAGGAATAGGCCTGTATGAAAGCTAGGAAGGGTCCATATTCCAGGGTTTATATGAAAGAGTCACATTCATAGGCCTGTGTGGTCCAGAAGGAATGTAGAAAGAATATTATGGATGTACACACTTTTAATCTCGTTATTCAGAAGGCAGTGGTGGTCCATGCCTTTAATCCCTAAGACAAAAACAGAGTATGGAAGCAGACACAGGAAGCAGAACTCAGAAAGAGTCAGTGTCACACAAGAAGATGTCGGAGATGGGTCAGTGAAGGGCAAGCAAAGTGACTAATCAGAGGAAGAGTTAGCAGAGTGAGAGTAAGGACATGCCCAACTCTCACTATAGAAAGGCAGGCTCTCAGCTCAGAGCAAAATCAGTTACAGAGGCAGTATGAGGTAAGCAGTCTGAAGCAGGCAGACAGGGGATAACACACAGAGATAATGAAGCAGACCGACTGGGGATAAGGTAGAGAAGCAGAAAGACACAGAGGCAACTTGGCAGAAGAAGTCAGTATCAGATGGGAAGAATGAATCAGTTTGAAACCTAGTATAGCAATTCAGTCTGAGGCAGTTTGAGAGTCAGCCAGAGTCTGCAGAGTCAGAAAAGTTCAGTCAGAAGCAGTTAGCTGGCTCAGAAGGTCAGTTTGAGCCAGCAGCTTGGAGGCGAGTTTGGGCCAGAACATCAAGTGAGTTGAGTTGAACCAGAAGAGTCAGAGTTGAGAAGGAGCTAGTCAGAGTGATTCAATCAGTAGTGAGTCTCAGAGGCTTAGACATTTTAGATCGTACAGAGGTTTAAATTTCTAGAATGTACAAAGGCTGAAGCCTTCCAGGTTTAGACTGAAGACTAGACTATACTGAGGCAGAAACGCTGCTCCAGGGCTCCAGGCTAGAACTGGTGATTGAATCGGGCAAAAGAATAAAACCCCCTTTGAACCTAATCAACATCTTCATCTGGTGAGTCAGCACCTAGACCTCAGCCTGGACAGTTACGTAACCTTATGGAGTAGATCACACATGCTTACAGGAAATAGCTTGGATCCTGTGTATGTGGTAAAGAATAAAGTTCCGCATGCTCAGTCCTTCACTGTTTCAGTTGTCTTTTTACAAGATTGTATGAAGTCACAAAACTACATCAGAACTAATGTAATTAATGTAATGTATTTATTTCCTTTTATCTCATTAAAAAGAGAAAGACATTGTATGCTACTAATACTTATATTCAAGAATGTCTCCTAGGTATTATGACAACTTTATATGGCATAAACATGTCTGATGATCAAGTTCAATCATCAGTAAAGCCATGCTGATGAGTGATACCCTTGACTGAGCTCTGTGATCATCCTCTCAAAACCCCGTGGTCGCATGTAGTTGTACACTACTGTGACAGCTCAGCACGGAGACAAGGAGGCATATTCATACTTGCAAATTCTGCCAGACCTCAGTGGAAGGAACCACCATCATGGCCAACACCATATTTGACAGTAGAACCCCATGCATCTGAGCTCAGATGTTTTTATTGATTTAGAACGCCTCAGGTGTTCTATTAGTAGCACCTGCAGATCATCAGCAATAACGTCCTCCACATGAACCCAACATCTGGAAATAATAAAAAACACCAAGCCCTAGGGAGACCCTCACCCAACAGTGTATAAAACAATTTCATACATAACTAAAACTTGCACAACAATCACGTCAAACATCAAACCGCAAGAAAAGCGTTGGACAAAATTGGAGGACATTTTACAAAATGTTTTATCAATACTTTGAAGTCAACCAAAAGAAGTACAGTTCAAAACTATCACAACTGAGAAGAGTCTGAGGAGACCTGGTGCCCTGCTCTGTTGCTGTGAGGAGACACACGGACAGAGCAACAGAGCAACTTTTTTTTTTCTTTCTTTTTCTTTTTTTGTTTTTTTAAGACAAGGTTTCTCTGTTGTAACTCTGGCTGTCCTGGAACGCACCCTGTTTTCTAGGCTGGCCTCGAACTCACAGAGATCTGCCTGCCTCTGGCTCCCTAGTGCTGGGATCAAAGGCGTGCGCCACCACTGCCCAGCAAAAGCAACTCTTATAAAAGAAAACATTTAATTGGGAGCTTGCTTACAGTTTCACGCTTAGTCCATTATCATCATGGCAGAAAGCAGACAGGCATGGTGCTGGAACGTAGCTGAGAGGTTTACACCCTGATCTACAGGTAGCAGGCAGAAAGAGACACTGTTCTTGGAGTGGGCTTTTGAAACCACCAAGCTCATCCCTAGTGATGCACCCTCCTCCCACAAGGCCTTACCCCCTAATCCTTCCAAGCAGTTTATCAATTGCGGACTAAGCCTCCAAATATACGAGGGCCATTCTCATTCAAACCACCACACCTAGTGACTAAACACCTTGGAGCATACCAAGTAGAGTCCTGGGACAGAAAGAGAACACTTGGTAAGAAGTGAAGAAAATAGGGGCTCTAATTATGAACAATACATTCCTACTGGCTCATCAGCTGTGATAAACAAACCGTAGTAACATGAGATACAAACAGTAGAGGAGCCTGAGTGTGTGGGAGGTAGTACTCTGCGAATCTTCGCGTGGGAATAAAAGGGCAGCAGGTGGGCCCTTCTCCAGGCCAAGCAGTTCCTGCCAATAGGTAAAATTGGTCACCTGTTTTTGAAATATTTTAATGACATTCCCTAAACTAATAGCGCTACATTCAAAACTTGACATAATGTTAAGTTGTATTAGGGTTCTCCAGAGAGATAGCACCAATAGAAGACGGATAGATTAGATAGATAGACAGATAGATAGATAGATAGACAGACAGACAGACAGACAGAGATGATCAATGTTATTAGATTTATTAGGGCAATTCTCTCACAAGGTTGTAGTGGCTGAGAGTCCCCTCCGTATGTTACCTGTAAAATGAAGGCACTGAGATGTTTGTAGCATGGCTCAATTTAAGTTCCAAAGCCTCACAGTCAGAGACAATGATGTTGCAACTCTGACTCTGAGGCCAAAGGCACACGAGTCTACTGGTGGCTGGTCCAAGTTCTGTGATTCAAAGACCAGATAACATGGAGCTCTGGTATCTAAGGATAGGAGAAGGGTGTTCTGGCTCCAGAATGGAGGGAGCAAGTTAGACTTCCCACTGCCCATTTGTTCCATCCAGGGAGCCTACTGTTTGCACGGTACCCAACCGTGGTGAAGTAGATCTTCCTACTGGGTCCACTTATCTGGAAACACTCTCATAGACATATTAGAAGTAGTGTTCTCTCATCTGTCTAAGTGGCTTTTAATCAAAACAAGTTAACACCTAAAATTAGCCATCACACAGGTGTATAAAAGAAGATGTGTGACTACCTTTATCCTCATTGAAATCCGACTTTTCTCCTCAGAATCAAGGATCTGGGCTTCCCTTTTTCTTCTTAGCATTTTTAAACAAAGAGTCTTCTTTACATACACAACCACTTGAGAGCACATTGTTCCTCTCTTCTCTTGCATATAGATATTTTTGTTTGTTTGTTTGAGGTTCCTACCTCAAACAGAGGTAGGAACTGTGATGGACAGTAACCTGGAATTAAGAGCTAAAATAAACCCTTTCTCTCCAGTATTGCTTTCTGACAAGATATTTTTGTTTTGGTTTGTTTTGTTTTTTTCGAGACAGGGTTTCTCTGTTGTAACTCTGGCTGTCCTGGAACTCACTCTGTAGACCAGACAGGCAGTGAACTTAGAGATCCATCTGCCTCTGCTTCCTGAGTGCTGAAATTAAAGACATATGCCACCACTGTCTGACAACAAACAGATATATTTTAAACGGTTTAAATGGAGGTACCCTGTAACAAGGGATGGCGCCTCTCCCAGACACAACTTATAAAGCCCAGTGCTAACAACAAGTCACCTCTTTAGGAACTTTTGGCTGGTGGGATTCTGTAGAACCTCAAAAATTATAGGTTATTGCCATTGCTCCTTTTTAACTTCCGTAACTTGATGGTAAGACCCTATTGCTGAAGACACTACATACTTAAGTCATTGCACATGGAGAAATCAAGCTGGTGCTCACCCGGAAGTTTCATAGTGTGGGAAGATGTTACATGTGCTACCAAGGGAGGAAATTTATCATCAGTCTTACCAAGATATTAGTCCTGCAGCCTACAATAATGGGCCAACCTGACAAGATATGCCCAGTGGAGGCTGGAGACATTGCTTGGTGGCTAAGACCATGACCAAGGTTCAGTTACTAGCACCTATATGTCAGCTCACAACCATCCACAATTTTGGCCTTCTTGGGCACAGACAGGCAATATGGTGTACAAACATGCCTGCCGGCAAAACACTCATACACATACATTTTTAAAAAATTAAAAGATACGCCCAATGGTGCTATTGTAGCACAAATGTTATGAAAGTAACCAAACCGTTTCTGGTGGGATATAAGGCACCCTTCACAAGATAGAATGTGTGTCTAGCACTATAAATGAGGCCAAGAACCTGAAGCAAGGTAGGAACTAGGCCCCAAGGGAGAGCCTACTATTATTTTTCAGCTAATGGACATAATAATAAACTGACTCCTAAAACTTATCAATGTACCCACATATATAAGTGGATCTCTTAATCCTCATCGGAGGGTTCTTTCTGCAGTAGACGGCAATTTACAGAGACCCACAATTGATCGATGTGCAGAGGATAAGAGATTGTAGGGGTGCTCAGCTCTAAGTGAGACATCTATATCATGCTCATCCTCCCAGGACTCAGGGATCCTTACAAACTAAAAAGGGGAGTGGGGATTGTAAGAGCAAGAAGTAGTGGATGAATACAGGGAAGCAGTGCTTGCCAGACATGACAGCACAGTTGCTCGCAAGATTCACACCAGCTGTGACTGCAGGTACAAGACCGGCACAAGATCAAGCCAGACCAATCCCAGTATGAAGTGAGGAAGTGGTCAGGAAACCCTATCCACGCCAGTCAAGGAGCTATTGGCAATCCGTGGCTGCTTAGGAGAAGCAGAGTCAATTTTCTTCGAGGATGTAACCCCTGAGTGTGTCAACCAGTCCTCCAGTAAATGGCTCTTAACCCATGCACATGCACTAAGAGGACTCTGTGGGTTTAAAAAAGAGAAGACATGAAATTGGGAAGAAACTGTTTTGAGTAAGGGTAGACTTGTAAAAAACATATCATAAGAGTATAAAATTATTTTTGTCTTCTTGAGACAGGGTCTCACAGTGTAGCCCTGGCTGTTCTAGAACTCTAGCCTGGGTCTGTATAAAATTCTTTGTTTTGTTTTGTTTGTTTTGTTTTTTTGAGACAGGGTTTCTCTGGCTAGCCTGGAACTCACTCTGTAGACCAGGCTGGTCTTGAACTCAAAGAGATCTACCTGTGTCTGCATCCCAAGTGCTGGGATCAAAGGTGTGTGCCACCAACCCAGGGCTTTAAAATTCTTAATCATTAAAAAAAAGGAGACGATAATTTTATAAAAATAAGTGTCATGGGGCTGAAGATATAGCTAAGTTAGTAAAGATTGAGTTTAAGTCCAGACACACACACACACACACACACACACACACATGTACACACAGGCATACCCACAGTTGTTTATCATGAAAGCTTTCAAATATCGACAAGTATTTCTCATGCACCATAATGCATTCTCAGCAGCTTACATATGAGGAATATGTCCTAATGCATGCCCGATCAGTTATTTTTCCCTTGCTATTTTGAGGAACATTCCAAATATCATACTACTTCATCTGTGAAAATTTCTCCATTTGAAGAAGGTTCATGTTTGTTCATATTCAGGGGTCGTAAAGCTTATTTGTTTGTTTACTTGTTTATTTATTTGATGTGTATGGGTGTTTGGCCTGCATGTAATCTGGGTACCACATGTGTGTCTGGTGCCTGCAGAAGCCAGAAAAGGGTATTGGATCCCCTGGATCTGGAGTTCCAGGGTTCTGAGCCTCCATGTGTATGCTGGGAATCAAACTCAGGTCCTCTGGAAGAGCAGCCAGTGCTCTTAATTACTGAGCCATCTCTCCAGCCCCTATGAATTTTTATATATTTAAATATATACCAAGATTATATCTATGAATCAATGACATCAAATATCTGGAATTCCAAGTGTCTGATGAAGGTCATTGTGTCCTTTTTCTTGCAAGACAGCTTGCTTGAGTTGGAAAACAGAGTTCACACGTTGAGCTTGGTTAAGGCAATTGATATTTTGTTCCATTTTTAGGTTGTGTTCCATGCTCCCCTAACATTCCCCCACTCAATTTATTTGTTGAAAAGTCTGGGTTATTTGGATCATGGTTTCTCAAGTATGGACTTCTTTTAAGGTTTATTTATTTTATTTTTTAATCTTTGAGTGTTTTGCTTGCAAGTCTATGTACCACATGTGTGTCTGGTATCCTAGGGGGTCAATAAGGGGCATCAAAGCCTCTGGTACTGGAGCTTCTGGCAGTTTGTGAGACTCTAGGTGGATGCTGGGAGTCCAGCTCAAGTTCCCAGGTCCTCTATGAGAATTAGTGCTCTTAAACCGCTGAGCCATCTCTCCAGCCCCAGCCTGGATTTTGCTGGTTTCATTCCTTGAATGTTAGACTCCACAATTTTTTCCTTCACTGAATAGCTGGAACACTTTGATAAAGTAACCACTGTTTTCCTTGTGGCACAGTTAGCAAAGACAAGGCTGGATAACCACACAATTCTTTCTTTTACTTAACAGTTTTTGAAATAACTGTTTTGAAATTCCCTCTGCCCTCCGATGCTGGCCACTTAGATGTATTCTTGCTGTCCTGACCATTTTCCTACTATTATGCACTCATAAATTTAAACATGTGTTTTGGTCCACTGTAGTTATCAGGTGGATGTTGATGATGTTCAGATTGTCCATTGTTCTAGTGGTACCTCCTGCTTTGCCCCCAAGTACAGGCTAACTGAAGACAAGACATCAACACGCCTCTATTGTTAGTCATTGTCAATATGTAGGGTGAAAATCCACAGGGGAGGCTTTCACCTTGACCGTGAGTTCATCCGTACAAACCTTGGAGAATACAAAGGTCCTTACCTGGCAAGAGGAAAGCTGTAATGACTGGAGAGCAGGCTATGCACCCCTGCAGAGACAGCCATCTTGAGCTATTCTTCATCACATGTAAACCTACTCCACACCTCCTTCAGGATACCCCTAACCGCCTAGGTATAAAGCAAGTCGTGGCCTGGGCAGTGGAGCCATCTTCCGTCTTTCCATATCTATCCATTCTTCCCACCACTTGAGAATCTCTGTGTGAAACTTTACTGTCCTCAGATATTCGTTCTAACGGATGCATAGCTTACAGGCACAGGTTTCGTGTGTGTACAGTTTGATCGTTTGCTTTTGATAAATGCGCATTCTGTGTTTCTGTTGCCCCATCTTCATCCACAAGAAGTCTCTCACTCTCCTCTTGCCTGTCAGTCCTACCCCCTCACTCAGGGCTGTTGCTTTGCTTTTAATCACTGCAGATGACATTTGTTTGTTTTAGACTCACAAACGGGACTCTGTAGAATGGAGTCTCCAGTTTTTGAGCTTCTTTCTCAGGCTTTTGAGGCACATTCCTGTTGTTAGTGGTCTGCTTATATTGAACACGAGTTGCTACCCACCAGAATTTATTGATCTTTTCCCACCCGATGGTCATCTGAATCATTTCCAGGGTCTGCCTGTGATAAACAAAGCTCAGATCAGCATTTAAGCACCAGTTTTATGGTAGATACCATCTTCCTTTCTCCTGGATTTTCAGTATTATATGCTTAACTTTACCAGACACCTCTACTAGTTTCACAAAGTGATCGCACCACTGCGTATTTCTATCCCAGTGTGCTGACATTCTAACAGTCCCCATCCTCACCAGTGCTGGCAGGTACCAGACCACTGAATTCTGACACAGTAGTTATGGAGTGGCTTCCACTGTGATTTACATTTGCATTTCCCTAATGCCCCGCACTGCTGATCGTGTTTAGGAGCTTGTGGGCTATTCTTGGGTTCTCTGTTGCGATGTGTCTGTCCTTCCACCCTTGGCTGATATGCTATCTTTCTATATTGTAGAGACAGATCCTTTGTCAGATAGATGTATTTTGAGAATTTTCTTGTAAGCCGTAGCTTGCTGTTTTCCTTCCTGCCTGCCTGCCTTCCTGCCTTCCTTCCTTTTCTTCCTTCCTTCCCTTCTTCCCTTCCTGGTAGATATTGGTGTTGGGTCCCTAAGCACACATATACCAGGTACCTATTTTACCACTGTGATATGTCTCTAACACTGTTTTTAATTTTATTTCATAATTGTTGTGGAAGTTTATTTTTAGTTATGTACAAAATAATAATTTCATTAACTGTTGGGTGAGGGGCTGCCTAGGTCTTGGCATTATGTATTGTCTGCAGGTGTTGGATTTCTGTGGGTGATATTTGATTACTTATAATCTGCACCTGAGGAGTTCTGGATCAATAAAAACACCTGAGTTCAGATGCTTGGGGTTCCACTGTCAAGTATGGTGTTGGCCACAAGGATGGTTCCCTCTGCTGAGGTCTGGAAGAGTTTACACCTATGAAATGCCTCCTTGTCTTCTTGGTAAGCCTACACAGTAGGTGAACTGCTGAACAAATGTTATTCTTATATTCCAGTGTCTTCCCTCAACTCTAACCCAAGCTCAAATAGAATATATCATTTACTGAGCATTTATTTACCTTGGGTCCTCTACTGTGTTAGGTTCTTAATATCCTCGGCCCCCATACTACACTTCTGCGAGGCAAAGAGTGGCTGCATTAGTCAGAGACCAGGGGGTAAGCAGCCTCCAGTGTGTTCTAGTCAGGAAGTAGCAGACAGGCCTTGTGCGGTGATCCTCAACCCTGGTTGCAAGCTCGACTGCGGGGCAGCAAGGAAGGTAAAATGTCTCATGCCAAAGCGCTGACCTCAGCAGTTCAGATTTAACTGGCCCTGGGGAAGCTCTCAGATACAGATATTTTAAAAAGCTGATTCTGATGACGAGAATCTCTGATTCAAAATGTCCTCTGACTCCCCTGGTTAAGGTTTGGCTCTTAAGGCTCACTCTCCCATGGCTCAGGAAGAATGAGATGGCAGCCGGTCCTGAGCCTGTATCAGCGTCATTCCCAGACTGTGAGCTCAGAAAGCGCGCCTGGCTGACGCAGTTCCCGTTATGAGACTGGAGATGCTTTAGGTTTTAATTTAAGAGCTTTTTAAAGTCTGCTCTGTCTTCCACCCCCACCTCCCAGGAGGCAGCACACGTCAGCTCCAGAAACCAGGTCCAATTCTGGAGGCTGCAGCAGCCTGGGGAGCCATCCAAGGTGTCCTTGATGGCACAAACGGCAATCCACAGTTACAGAAGGGTCTCAGCGTTTCATGTAAACTGTTCTCTCACTGACAGTTTTCAATTTGCTGTCGTTTAATGAGGCTTCAAGGAAGACCGCTAGGGCTGGGGGAGGGGCCCCACTTTGCTCTGAAGCGTTCTACTGTCAGGGCTGTGGCTTTTAGAGGCTGAGCTGTATTCCCCAACAGCCCTCAAATAGCTTTCTCTAAAATAATACCTGTCTTGATGTTCCTCCCTGTGATGATTATAGCTCCTTGCAACGAGCCCCAGTGATCTTTATTTATTCTAGAATCAGAGCCCCGCTGATACTTGGTTGCGATAGGGAGAAGAGGAATTTCATGAATGACTCTGTGGAGCACTGAAGATTGCCATCATCAATAGAGCATCAAAAACATGGTATGCAAATGATGTTGGAGGATTGCTCAGAGCCGTCAAGCTCTGCAGACCATCTCAGAAGGAGTACTTCAGGGAAACCAAATGATCCTCACCAAAACCCATTCTCTCCAAAACTCTCAGGCCCCTGCTCACTGGAACAGAGCCAGGGACTCCTCAGGGATTGGTGGGGTTTCAAGGCTACACACTCAGAGCAATGGCTTTCAAGGGTGGTCCATGAGCCACCTGCGTGGGTGTCACTGGAACATGGCAGAGATGAAACTCACCAGTAGATCTCAGATCAACTGCAGAGTCTCGGGGGGCTGGGGTCCAGCCATTTGTGTTTTCACAATTCCTCCAGAAGATTCTGGGAGATTATGAACCACTGATCTGGACACTAGAGAACATCTCTCTTGGAAAATATGAGCCCTTCTGAATTACAAGCAAGAGACTGGCAGGAAAGAGCACCGATGCAGTTAGTATCTGCTCATTTCCTTGCTGGTGTGTAGGTGTGTGTGTGGCGGGGGGGGGGGGGGGGGGGGGGGGGGGGGGGGGCTAGCTAGGTGGTGAAAGGAAGAACCTACCAGTAGCAGAGCTGAGCAGCAAATCTTTGCTGACTGCTGGATGCTGTTCCTGGTGGCCAGTAGATTCAGATTCAGCAACAAAACAGCTGCATGAGCAGACAGTGCCCCTCCTCCAGATGCACTAGTTCTGCAGATCTACCTAGAAAGGATACTGGCTGCATGGAAGTTAGGAGAGTGGGATGAAGCAAAGGGGGATATCAGGAAGTCTTCCTAGCCCATGGAAATAGACTGAACATCAGCCTAGCTGGCTGCTCTGAGCAGTATGCACAGTGTCCTGGAGCCTTGCTCAGGAAACAGGAGCTTAAATAAACAAGAGCTTCATCCTCAAAGCAAAGACACATGGAGGAAAACAGGATGGGCCTGGGAGTGAAAATGAACCCCAAATCAGAGTATTCTTAGGGTGCTAGACTGATTTGGAAAGACACACAGACACTGGGAAGATTTCAATGAAGAAGCTTATTGGGCTTGCTGATTCTGGGAAAGGAGGGCATGGTGTCAATAGGGTCCATCAGAAGTCAAGAGCAGGAGAAAACCCAAATTTGAGCCTTCCTTGGACTCTGTCTTTCCGTACAGTGTGGTAGGTGTGTCAGGGGCTACACAAGCCTAGACCTAGATAGTGTGAATAATCCACGTGGAGCTGGGCCACAGGGGAAGGGCTTGTCCTTGATTGTCTGCTCCCTGGCCCTTGGCGGTTAGAGCAGGTGGAAGGCGTTTGGATCATGACACAATGGAAAGGGTATCAGGTGCACTGTGCCTGGCTGGTGGCACTGGATAGGCAAGCTTCTCCCATGGGGGCATTTTCAGAAACCCATAAAGAAGAGCTTCTGAGAGAACAAAATAAAGTGAGAGTCTGAAAGCTTGCCTCCTCCACACTGGCCGCTGCCATCACTACCCGTATAATCTGCATAGTCTTCATCCATCAAATGCTTGGGGAACCACCGATACGACTGAGGGACCGGAGTTTGACATTTTGATTTAGCTTGTGCACATGTAAACTTGACAAGGGAAGGCTGCTAAGGAGAATTCACAGGAGCACAAGGTGTCTGGGCCAGGGTGGGAACTCGTGGTGAGCACTGGTCAGGAGAGGTCCTTAGAGATGACTTATACATCAGGATCTGAAAGGCTTCTATGGGGTAGGCAGATGCTGAGAGGGCTGAAGAGAAAAATTCGAGTTTCCTAGGCAAGAAAGGGAAATTTGCCTCAATCTCTACAGCTAAACAACAGCTATGAGATCCGGGTACAATTCTTAGCTTTCTCAGGCTACAGCAACCCACAAGGCAACAAGCCCACACGGACCCCTCCGCTCCTCTTCCATGCCAAAGGCTGAAACTCTCTGCCAAGCCAGCAAGGAAGAATAGACCACAGTTTTCGATGAGCCCAGGCCTCGGTATCCGGAACCTACATTTGAACAGCCCTCTTCCAGGCACGCTCTTATGCGGCTGCCAGCCCTGGAGACAACATATGCTCTGCAGATGTCCTCAAGGTTAGGTGTTTTGGGCACTGTGTGTGGAAATTAGCACAAAAGGTTTCTTGGCGAGGGATCCTGGAGTCTTGGCACTATGTCAGTAGCAGGAGCACAGCTCAGCTGATGTAGGTGTGGGAGGCAGGGGCGGATGGGGCATTGGGTGCCAAAGTTTTTAGAGCAAGGACAGAGGCCACGTTGTTGCTAGGCTCACTATGGAGCTCCATGTACGGGTAAAATAAAAAGAGGTGAAAGAAAAACAGTCAGACAACCTAATCCCACCCCAGCACAAAGGACTGAGAGGCAGGCATCCAATTCCAGCCAAATGACATTCTTTGGAAAAGCTTAGCAAAACGGCTACAAAAAAGGGCAAAAGAGCCCAGGGCAGATGACACTGCCCTTAAATTGAAATTAGATATTAAATAAGAGAAGCGTAAACGCGAAGAGAGCTGAGCAAGTGTACAGAGTATATATTTGGTTTCTGATGTCACAAGACCTCTCTGCAGAGTTCCTGCATCAGTGTGTGGCTCAAGCTTGTTTCTCCATGTTCCACTCCAGTGTATGATTTGCTCTAGATTTCTACCCAGTAGGACTTCATACGGCTCTGGCTCCTAGCTTTCCCCCTTTCTCAGGCTCCCTAATGGAACTCTGAGGTTGAGCAGAGCTGGAATGGGCAACCTGTCAGAACCGCAGAGGACACGTGCCAAGGTAGGCAGCATTCTGCACCCTCCTAGCTCTGTCCAGAGGTGGGGTTTGGGGAGCCTGGACTTCTGGCTGGGAATCCTGTCTATCACAGGCAATGAAGATGTTCTTCTCACACCTTAAGTGAAACTCACCCGTAGAGATCACTGAGCCAAGAGCTGATGAGCACAAAAATCTGACTACAAGTTGTAGGGTGAGATCTTCCTGTCCTCGGCTTTGATAATGTATTCTTAGATAAGGGGAATCCCAAATGTGTGAACAACAACAACGAAAATAAGCTAAACTTCAAAATTGAAGACTTGTGTATTGACATTCTCAGGAAAGTGGAAAGGCAAGCTGTGAAACGAGAGGACATGTTCACAGACCATACCACTTGGGAGGATCTCGTATCCAGCACATAAAGGATTCTCACAGAACCCAGTGTGGCGGCAGAGGCCTGCGTCTTGGTTAGGGTTCCTATTGCTGTGATGAAACACCATGACCAAAAGCAAGTTGGGGCGGAAAGGGTTTATTTAGCTTACACTTTGATATTGCTGTTTATCATCAAGGGAAGTCAGGACAGGAACTCACATAGGGCAGGAATCTGGAGGCAGGAGCTGGTGCAGAGGCCATGGAGGAGTGCTGCTTACTGGCTTGCTCCTCATAGCTTGTTCAATCTGCTTTCTTACAGAACCCAGGACCACCAGCCCAGGGATGGCAGCCCATGGGTTAGGGCCTCCCCCATAAATCACTAATTAAGAAATGCCTTACAGGCTTGCCTGCAACCCTGTCTTATGAAGGCATTTTATCAGCTGAGGTTCCCTCCTCTCAAATAAGTTTAGTTTGTGTCAAGTTGATTTAAAACTATCTAGCATAGCCTGTAATTCCAGAGGAAACAGAGGTTGGAGGACCACAAGTTCAAGGCCAACCCAGGCTACATAGTGAACCTTGTCTCAACAAACAGACAAAATCCCTATAATTTATAAAAAGGCAAGCAACAACCTTTAAAGTTGTCAGAGGGCTTCAACAGACATTTCTCCAGAGAACACTCACTAATAGCCAGCAAGCACATTAAGTATATTGAATTGCATTACTCATCAGGGAAATGCAAATTAAACCCACAATGGCTGTATTTTGTTTTTCTTAAAGAAGGTAAATCTTGGCAAGGACACAGAGAAACTGGATATCTTGTACATCAATGATAACAATTTAATATGGCTTGCTCATGGCTGGAAAGAGATCAGTGCGTCTTTAAAAAACCCCAAAACAGAAACAAATACAAATACACCAGTGTGCATAGTAGCATTATCCTACAGATGTAAATGTTCCAAAATATCCTTCGACAAACTAGTTAAAATTATATTTACACATAATCTGTAGCCATAAAGAGGATGACACACCGAGACATGGTACAACATAAATAAATCTTAAGAACATTGTCATAAGTGAAAAGTAAAGGAAGCGAACGATTATCCTGTTGTAGGTAATTTATCTGTCAAGGATGTAATAGAAACAAGGAGACATTTTCATATGTATATAAGCCTCCCGGACTTCAGCACAGGGAACAGTTCCGCGACACGAGCCGCTTCAGCTGCCTCTTCTTGCAGAGTTTTATCCTAATCGAAGCCCCTCCGTCCTGACCCAAAGGTCTATTTGCATGATGAAAGAAACCTCATGGCTTAACTCGTCCTACAGCCCTTCAACAGCCAAACCAAGTCACCTTCTGTGGTGGGAAAGCTCAAAGCCCGGTCAATGGGATCATTCACTCCCGTTGTTGCCTGAGGTTGGGGTGGGCGCTATGAGACTTTCTCCACAACAACTTAGGGTGCAGCTTCAATTACTCTGCTCACAACCTTTGGAGAGGTGCAGGAAGCAGTCCTTTAACAGAAAGCAGCAAAGGTGTTTTTCAGCTGTAGCGATCACACATCCTGCCAGCATTTCAGGCTGCTGGCACAACGGTTATCTTTAAAGGTACAGGGGTACACACTCACAGCTGTCAGTAAATACAATGTCTGGAGATATGTTCGATTATTACCCAGCATAATCCAATAGAAAAAGAGGTAAGGGAACACGTAAGTGTCCCTCAGGTATGTAAAAAGATGCTTAATCTCTTTCATCAGAAAAGAAATTAAGCATCCAGGAGCAAACATTCCTTACTTCTCAGACTAACAAAAAATTCCAAGGTTTTAAAAAGCTCTGCTGGTGATGCTGTGTAGAGTAGACACACAAACATTACTGGTGAGAGCACACGCCGCCCCGGTTCTGCTCATTCCACCAAAACTACAACTGTACATATCTCCTAACTCACAAATTCTGTTTGGGGGCTGCCACAGATACAGCGGTATACACTAGGTGTGCATTGAGATGTAGCTGACAAACAATGGCCTGGGGTCTGTTTCCATAAGGTTTTTGGGAACCGAATTAGGAGCTCAAACATTCTATCTGGCAGAAGCAAAGCTTGAGACCAATACCAAGGCCAACTGGTTTCCATCCCATCCTCTCCAGTGGTACATAGTCAACACCTATGGGGGACCCACGCCTTTAAAACCTTTACCTTGTCAACAGTGTCTCGGGGTGTTTTAAACACGACAATAGTCGGTAGTGACTGAATAAAATGATCGACAAATAAATCAACAAAGGAAGAAGCGGAAGTCATTTTTGCCAGATTTCCATACAATCCCTTCATCTATCTGTCTTTCTTTGATTTTCTGTGCTGGGGAGGACTCTCACACTGTACCTCACACTAGCGCCTCATTTATGATGTGGTCCAACCCTGTCTTGAACTCATGCTGACCCCCTGTTTCAGTTTCCTGAGTGCCACATCTAGAATTTTATAAATATTTTGGAAGGTCAATAGCTGAATTTCACTCCTTCAGTAATTTTCCTCTTTCTAGTGATTTTGCTAATTGGAAATATTGACCTAATAAAGATAAATGCAAAAAAGGGTCTCTCATCCAATGAAATTAAGCTAAATTAGTGAATATATTAAAATTTCTAGACTTGATTTTTGGCATTTGTTTAGAAATTTCAGCTTGGACTTTGTGGTGGCAGTGTATGCCTATTGCTCCCGCACCCAGGAGGCAGAGACTGGAGGACCCAGGCCTGAGACCAACCTGAGGTACATAGGGATACCCTATATCCAAAATCAAACCCAGACAGATGAAACTGGATAATTTGATGAGCTTCAACTTAGATATAACAATCTTAAATATCACCCTAATAACAAATGAGCATTTAAAAATATTGGTTTCATCCCAGCACTTGGGAGGCAGAGATAGGTGGATCTCTGTGAGTTCAAGACCAGCCTGGTCTACAGAGTGAGTTCCAGGACAGCCAGAGTTACAACAGAGAAACCCTGTCTGGAAAAACCAATGTGTGTGTGTGTGTGTGTGTGTGTGTGTGTGTGTATATATATATATATATATATATATATATATATATATATTTCAAGGTAGGTGATATTTAAGAATACATTGTATATAATAAAGCACCTCAGTGATTATAGTGTCATCTGACACTTGCAGAGTTGATAACTAAGAGCTGAAACCCCTAAAGCAATCTATGGAACCAAGGTCCTGCAAGGAAAGCGCAGGGAACTGGCATGCATTGGGATGGGCCTGAGATTGGGCACCATGCAGCTCTGACTTCAGACAAGCTCTTTCACCTGTCGGAGACCCAGCTGAGGAATGGATTACATCGTTTGTAGAGCTCATTTTCAGTTATAAAATATTAAGCCATCGATTCCCCATGACATACGGAAAGGGGCAAAAGCTTGGGGAAAGGGGGTTTTCACTCATTTATGAACACAAAAACAAATTTTAAAAGGACCTTCCAAAGCAGGTAGAGCAGAACAGTTTATAGATGACAAATTAGCTCCATCCAAACCACCTTTGGATAGCTGATGTTGAGCATCACCTCAGGAGACAAATGAAGTCCACGTTTCACAAGCTGATGCGGCTTCAGATAGCTGCCAGCAGACTTCTTCCAAAATAGCTGAAGTGGAAGCTGACAGTTCGCAGAATGACTGATCACCGTTGACAAGTCACCTTGACAGCACCATGCAGAAAGGAACACGGAAGACTGCCTGTGTGGCTCACAGTAAACAGTGATGAAATGTTACTAGCTTACAAGCAGGGTGGCCACAGGGCTGCTGTCAGATCTGCTCCTGGATTCTCACACACATGAACACGATACTTATCCATATAAATATAGGCAGGAAAACGACTTTGGGGAAATCTTAAATCCTATTTTCTGCCACGTTCCACCCACAACCATCTGCCAGATGAAGAAGGATGAGAGCTGCATAAGATGCTCACTACCTCATACAAAGTCTTCTCGAGGAAAAAGCAAGTTCTGATGCAGGGGGTCAGCCTGTTTTGGCAGAAACTATTGCAGATTTCAAATATGTTGGGCTAAGAGTTGAAACCACGTTTGGTGGCCACTGTATTTTGGTTTAAAATGATAATAGATGGGACACAGGCAGTCTCATAAGCTTATTTACTAAAACTATAGTTATTCCTTCACTTACTTTCTCAACAAACAAACAAAAACAACAACAAACAAAAAAAATTGCAATAGCTACCATGTGACAGGTCCTGTGCCAAGTGCCTGAGATAGGGCAGAGAACAGGTTCCTACCATTAAGAGGTTCAGGAGACATATGAAAGGACCAGTAAACAAACAAGTGATATAGTTATGCCATTCATAGCATTCATAGTGAGGACTGGGACAGAAAATAACGGCCCCAGGTTCCCATGGGAGGATGGCCAGAGGGCCACTTCTTGAGATAAGACAAACAGGAGGGGTTCTCTGAAGAGGGGATCTGCAAGAACTAAGAGATCAGAAGACGAAGAGAAGGGGCGCTTCAGGCAGAAGGAAGGGGAATCAAAACAGGAGACGGTTAAAGTCGAGCATCGGCTACACCCGTGGGGCACAAGAACGAGGCAGGGAAATGTGGCACGGGTTTGGCCAGGAAGACAGGGTGAGAAGAGGGAAGACCTTAGCCACAGCGGGAACTGTAACGGGAAGTAAGGGGAGGGGAGGAGTTTTATTTGGTTTTTGCTCAATCTGGTTGTTGGAGGACCATATTTACTACCATGTGAAACAGTGGAAACTATCAGTACCAGGAGCTGGGAGAAGCACTGTGAGCTGGCAGCCATCCGGACATGGCAAAGACAGCAAGGACAAGCGAAAAATGGACAGACTTAATTATACATCGGAGCACGCATCAGTCTTGTGGCTAGAGTGCAGTCGACTGGGACCGTATCCTGAGATGGAGAAGTCGAGGACAGGAGGGGAGGGAGAGGTGGCGCCATGGCTGGAGAGAAAGTCAAAACATGTGGACATGTCTGTGAAATTCCACATGGAAGTGCCACAAGGGCCTGGGTGCAGGAGAGTGGGGTTTGGAGTAGAGTTCATTTTGAAATCTCAGGCTAAAGATGACAAAATAGATCCAACCCAAAGTCATAAGAGATTAAAAAAAAAAAAAGTCATTCATATCGACTAAGGGAACAAGCCATCACGAGGGCATTACAATTCTAATGTATATTCTAATGCACAATTCTAAATGTATACACACACTAAACCCAGATGCAGCGGACTTTAGGGAACAAATAGTAGTAGACATAGAATCACAGTTACAGAGGGTGACTTTAATGCCGCATTCCCACCAGTAGACCAGCTCTCACAGCTGTTCTCTGATCTCCACACCTCAGCATGGTATGTGCAGCTACACACACACACACACACACACACACACACACACGGAAAAAAGAGAAGTGAACACATTTCTAGATGTATATAATAGGAGAACTAAATCAAGATTAGATTAATAAGTTAAGTAGGCCTATAACAAACAATAAGATTGAAGTAGTAGCTAAATTTTTTTCCAACATTAAAAAAGAATCCAGTTCTAGACAGATTTGCAGCACCCTGGCACCGTTTCAAGAAGTAGCACTGAGTGTTCCCAGGATGCTCCATAAGATAGAAAAAGAAAGAATGCTTCCCAACTTATTTTATAAAGCCAATATTAATCACCCTAATACCCAAACCAGAAAAAGACAACAGCAAATAAGGAAATTACATACTAGCCCCAATGGTGATCATTGAAATAACAATTATCAAAAATAATACTTGCAAACTGAGTGCAAGAACACATCGAAAAGCACTCATTGCTAGGCACGGTGTTGCACACCTTTACTCCCTGCACTCAGTGGCAGATCGCTGTAACTTTGAGGCTAGCCTGGTCTACATAATGAGTTATGACCAACAATAGTTGCAGAGTGAGAACTTGGCTCTAAATAAACAAATAATAAAATATTAACATTAAAAGAACACTCATCACGGTGACGTTGGCTTCATTACAGAGATGCAGGGATGGTTCAACACATGCAAATCAAAAAATGTAATAGCACACATCACATATATGTATTCAAGGACAGAAATCATATGATCATCTCAGGGGGTTCTTTATGACTGAAACCCTAAGGAGATTAGAAATGAGGAGCAGTTAGCATCGTGCTAAATGAAGAAAAACTCAAGGCATTCCCGGTGGGTTCAGAAACAAGAACTTCAATCTAACGCTTGAAGTTTTATCTGGGTCCATCAGACAAGAGCAGAAAAAGAAAATTGATACAGATGGGAAAAAAGGTCAAAATATTCCTATTTGAAGGTGATATTATTTTATGCATAAGAACCAGGAAGAACCAACCAGAAAGCTGTTAAACTGATAAACATTTTCAGTAACGTGACAGGAGACAAAGTTAACACACGAAACCCAATAGCTTTCCTGTGTGCTACCGACAAACAGACGGACAAAGAAATAAGGGGGACAATTCCATTCACAATAGCCTAAAAAGCCCAACGCTGGAACAAACCAAAGAGGTGAAAGCTCTACGAATTAAGGAAATCGGGGAAGCCTCTAGAGTGTGGAAAGGCTTCCCATGTTTATGGACTGGGAATACACTGTGAAAATGGCCGTCCACCAAAAGTAACCTAGAGATTCAATGTCACCCTCATTGGAATTCCAACATGGTTTTTCACAGAAAAAGAAAAGAATCTTAAAATTGATATGGAAATGCACAAAAGACCTCCTGTAGTCAAACAGCCCTGAGCACAAAGAATAATGCTGGAAATATCATCATACATAATTTGAAAGTATGCACCAGAGCCATCATTAGAAAAATAGTATGACACCGGCACCAGAAAAGACACGCAGATCAAGAGAATAGAATAGAAGACTGAGGTATAGATCCACACCAAACACACAGACCAGAGAGAAGACAGCCTCTTCAACACGTGGTCTCGAGGAAAGCTGCGTGTCCATGTTAGCAGGAAACTAGCTCCTTACTCCTCACCCATGCTTCTTGTAAGTAACCCTGATGGCACTCACTGGGTCACACACACATGGAAACATACATGAAGATAGAAGGGGGAGGGTTGGCTGGGATGAGGAGGGGGGTTAGTGGGAATGGAAGGGATGTGATGATTTAAATGAGAAATGCTCCCTCATATTGGGCATTTGAATTGTTCGCTCTCAATTGATGGCACGGTTGGGGGTGGGGGAGCTTAGGAGGAACTTTTTGGAGGAAGTACGTCACTGGAGGCAGATTTTGAGAGGTCAAAGAGGAATGCGCCCTCTCTGCTTTGTATTGCGGTTCAAGATGCGAGCTGTCAACTTTCTACGTCAGCCGCCACGCTTGCTTGCTGACATGCTTCCCTGCCATGACAGACTCTTACCCTCTGCAACCGTAAGCCAAACAAACCCTTCCTTCTATACGTTGCCTTGTTCGTGGGGTTATATCACGGCAACAGAAAAATAATTAATACAAGAGGGCAACGGGAACTGGCTGTTTGCACGAGAATGGCCCCCTTCAGCTCATATATTTGAATGCTTCATCTGCAGTTGGTGGCACTGTTTGGTAAGGATTAGGAGGAGGTGTCTCAGTGGGGATGGGCTTTAAGAATTCAAAATTCTACCCCATTCCTAGTTAGTTATCTCTCTCTGCCTCATACTTGGGGGTCAATTATAAGCTCTCAGCTATTGCTCTGGCAACATGCCTGCCGATTGTTGCCATGGTCCTTGTTACGATGGTTATGAAGTCCAACACTTTGAAACTGTAAGCTCTCAAATTAAATGCTCCCTTTTGTAAGTTGCCTTGGCCATGGTGTTTTGTCATGGCAATAGAAAAGTAGCTAAGACACAGGTGTGCATGGATATGATTAGGATACCTTCTGGACATGTATGGAAACCATGGCTTCATAGTGAAACCCGTTAGTATGTAAAATGAGTGTGATCATAAGAAATTTTAAAAGGTTTTATTTTTTATGTGCATTAATGTTTTGCTTGCATGTATGTACATATCATGTGCATTCTTGGCGTTCATGGCGGTCAGAAGAGGGCATCAGATCTCCTTGGAACTGGAGTTACAGATAGATATGAACCATCATATGGGTTCTAGGGATAAAAAATGGGTTCTCTGCAAAAGTCCACGCTCTTAACCACTGAACCATCTCTCTACCTTCTCCCAAATGAAAATACATTTTTATAAAGATTATGTATAATATAGGCTATTGCCCTTGCCTTTAGTAGCCTCTCAGAGCTTGACGATACCACACACTTTGGACACAAGCCTTGGGAGTAAGTTAGCTGGAACTGACCTGGAAGGCTCCTCCCTGAGCACTAGCTCTCATAGTATCTGAAGATGCTATGAAAGCTGCCAAGGAAGAAAACCAACCAACAGTCCTACCAGCTGTAAAGCCACAACAATGACCAGCATGTCAATAAATAAATGGCACTTAAGTTTGGGGGTTAATCAATAGCTATCTAATAGAACTTAAGGCCCATTCAATAGGAGGGAACCTACCACTGTGGACCTAGTCAACTATCGTGTGATTGTAGATTATGGGCCCTAGATGAGAACTACTTTTCCACTTTTATAAACCAGTGTAATTCCTAACTGCATTCTCAATATTTTTTCTTATGGTTATGGATAAGTGTAGCTCGAATCCCTCATCAAAGAAGTGTCTTCTTCCCCTTCTTCTTCTTCTTCTTCTTCTTCTTCTTCTTCTTCTCTTCTTCTTCTTCTTCTTCTTCTCTTCTTCTTCCTCTTCCTCTTTCTTTTTTTTTTCTTTCCATCAGACAGACCATTACAGAAAGCCACAACTGGCTAAAAAGCAAAAAGTAACTAACTGACTGTGGGCTGCCATTCCCCCATTCATTCACCTACAGTACAACCCTACACATAAGGCTCAGGGAAAATTGTGGATGAGGGGGTGGCAAGACTGTAAGAGACAGAGGACCAGGACATCTACTGTGAGTTGGCGTCTTCTATATGATAGGGAGGCTGTATCCACGAGATCTAAAACATGTGGTCACTTAAATAAGACCTGCTCAGTGATCTCACTAGTTTGACAGGCAATGGAGGTGGGGGAAATCTCACAAGGTCCCACATCTAGATGATGACCTACAGGAAATAAATGGCTGCTGAGAAGAGGATATATTTTACTAGAGATTACAACTGGTTAACCAATCCCAAGAGGTCATCCCTAAACACACACACATATATGAACGACACTAAATGGACCCAGCAGGTTTTATTAAATATATATGTGTAGATATATAGTTAAAGAAGAGGTCATGAATTTGAGGGAGAAGAAAAGACACAGGAGGAGTTTGAGGTAGGGAGAAGAAGGGTAGAATTAACATAAATACAATATCCATTTATGAAATTCTCAAAAATAACAAATAATAAAAGGCTCATGTGTTAAAGGCTTAGTCCCAGTTGCCGAAGATCCAATCATTGATTGGATCCTGAGGGCTCTGGCATAATCAATGGACTAATCCATTGATGAATTCCCAATTGGATGGAATTATTGGGAGGTAATAAGTACTTTTGGAGCTAGGTACCTCTCTGGAGGAAGGAGGTCATCAGGACTGTGCCATTGGGACCATTTCCTCTTTGTCTTTCTTGTTCATTGTTCCCTAACCTCCACAAGGTGGGCAACTGTACTCTATCATGCCCTCCCGCCACGATGCTCTGGCTCACCAGGGCCTAGAACAACAGAGTTGGCTGATCGTGGACTGAAACCGAACCCAAAATAAACCATGTCTTCTTCTGAGTTGTTTCTGAGGCATCTGTCACAGTGAAGATAAACTGACCTTCATACCCTCCATACCCGGGGGGTTCAGTTCCTTGGATACAACCGAGGGTGAAAAAATGATGACAAACAGTTTCTGTTGAGAACAAATACAGATGGCTTTTGTTGTCATTACCCAGAGAGTACACTTACGTGGTATTGGCCCTTGCATAAGATACTATAAGAAATCTAGCCATGACTTAAAAGTCAGAGGACATCCTTCACCAGAGCCTCGCAAGGAAAATGGATGGAACTAAAAATATATCGAGAAGTAGCCCAGACTCAAACAAATGGCACTTGTTCTCTCTCATCTGAGGCTCCTACCTGCAAGTCTTCAGATGTGAGTACACATCCTGGAGAAACTGCAAAACCAGAAAGTAAAAGGAGCCATGGGAAGGGGCAATAGAGGGGAATAGCTACATGAGATTTGAAGGAGGAGTGAGAAAACAAAATATATGCTTTAATTAGAGTCCAGAGGGAGATAAATACAGGAGGAGGAGAGGGTAAAATAATAGCAAAGATGTCTGAAAACAACTGTCAGTAATCAGAAATTATTTTCTGTCTACGTACAATTGCAGATAATCAATATAAGTTGGTGTATTTATATACAAATTTAGTTTAAATGAAATTTTCCCATCTGGGATGACAATGCACCCCACAAGAGCCACAGACTATAACAAAAACCCCAATGCCAGGCATGAAAAGCATCCTTTTGAGTTTTTGATCAGAGCTGTCCAAGAGATTCCCGAAACATGTCTTTGGTTGCCTTCCAGAGGTAGAAGGTAAGTTCCTATTTCAGAAGACAACTTTCACTTTGGACACAAGACCCAGAGGACCTGAGCTGGGTCTGATCTGAAGGCCTCCTCCCTAAAGACTAGCCTTCATAGTACTAGAAGGTTCCATGAAAGCTTCCAAGGGAGGGAAGCAACCAATAATCCTACCCAGCTATGACACCTATGAACCACAACGAACGCGGCAGTATAACGGTAAGGGTACAATAGTGGTACACGTACACTGGTAGCAGCCTACAGCTCTCTAAATAATTTCAACAATGATGTGGTATCTCATATTGGAAACCGAGCCAACTACCTGGAGCTGGAGGAGTCATGGATCTTGGAGGAGACCCTACAACTGCCACTTTAGTAAACAAGCATAATTCCTAACTACATTCTAAATATTTATCCTTATAACCCATGGGTTTCCCCTCCCCTCATCAAAGAAAAACCTCTTTATAACAGATGGAGACCATTACAGAAAAGAACAATTGACCAGAACGTAGAACATGAAAGACTGTGTGGTGCCCAGTCCACACTTGATACATCTACAGCACAACTTCTGTACCCGAGACTCAGGGATCTTTGCACAAGAGAGGACGAAAAGCTTCTAAGAGCTGGAGGAACAGTATTCTTGCTGTTGCTATTTTGTTTTGTGAGACAGTGTGTCCTAGAAACATCAGAGAGGCTACACACATGAAGTACCATTAACATGGCTGCCTAAACAAGACCTGAACAACAATACCAATGGACATACTAATGGGGAAGAGGAGAAGCTCATGGGGCCTCAATCCTAGACAACAAAGTATGCACACCTTTTTTTTTTTTTTTTTTTTTTTTTAAATTTCAGACAAAGAATGCTGAAAGCAGAATTGATCTTCCCCAGGGAAGAGCTCCCGAATTGATTATCCAAGAAGTGGTTACACCTGAGATCATACACATACTGGTAACATTATACGGACTGAGCAGGTTGTATTTAGGGAAAGAAAAAAAAAAAATCAACAACTGAAAAGGAAGGTATAAATTTGAAAGAGGGGATGCATGGAAGGGGATGGAGTGAGGAAAGGGAAAATGATGTAATTATAACTTCAAAAAACATTATTTTAAAAGGTTGCGTATTGAGATGATACGTGCCAGCTAGTGCAATGCTGTGCCACTTTACAGTAGGGAGCTACGTATCTATGGATTTTGATACCCACCAGGGTCCTGGAATCTGTTTCTTTTGGATACTGACCAATGGGCTGAACAGAGGGTTCTGTTATACTGGGCTTCAGGCATTTACTGGAGGTCCTGGGCTATATCCCTATGGATGTACCACAGTGACATATACAAATTAGAGGTGCTGGTGGCAATGCTGGTCCTGAGAGGCTGGAGACCTCAAACACTGACAATAAATAAATGAACATTTGAGAGTGCTCATCACATTGCCATGGAGGGATAATTCTTGGGGCAGAATGTCCTGGGAGTTACTTGGAAGCTTGGATTGCTGGAGATGGGAAGGTGTGAGGTATGTCTTTAAGACTTATGTAGAGAATTTTAAGTAACCACATTTTAAATCTGCAATGGATTGCTGAAATAGAGACCCCCATCCCCCTAATCTCACAAGCTTAAAAGGGGTAGAGAAAAGCGGTCGTTATAAAATTCTTCATAATCCATATGATTTCTAGTGGCTGGGAACTTGCTGAGTCAGAGAAATGTTTGCATTTCAGGGGAGTTAATGAGGCTGGGAAAATAATTTATTTCCCTTATTGCCAGGCAAGGAAATAAATTCTGTGCTTCTAAGCAGTTACTTGCATACTATAAAGCAGAAATGTTAACCATAGCTGTAGTTATTATGTGGCAAGGGAGCTTGGGAACAACCAACCCACTCACCCAACTCCACAGGCAAAGAATTGAAATGATCTAAGCACAGAATACTAATATCCTAACTCATTTTGGCAAGCCCAGTTCAGTAAGACTGGAATGTAAGAGCACATACATTTATTTTCAGTAACTTTCCCTCGCTTGGATGTGTACTGCTGTGGCCCAGATTCAGCTTCCTAAGTAGGTGAGACTATAGGTGTGCCCTGCTGTGGCCTACACACGTAGTTCTCAAATCTTAGATGCTCTTGAAGCCCAGAAATGCTGAATGGAAGTGTCCCAGGCTCTCACATATCCCCCTTACTCTGCTTTCTCCATCCCTGATGTCCGCCCCTGGATAGCTCTTCTCCCACACACTGCTTCTGCATGGCTGTCACCTGACTGTCCCTGTCCCCCCTTGGCTCCTCTCCCACCACGCCCATGTAGATGTTCAGGCTCTGCTATTCACTTTTCTTACCAATTCCACTTTCCACAAAGGCTTTGGGGTTGTTTGTCTTTCTTCAGTCCTGACCTGACCGCCTGCCCAGCAAAGCAGCTGTGATTGTATTTGAGTGCCTTGAGTTGTTTAAAAGGTAATATCTCAAGCAACTCTGAATATTAGAACCTGTACTAGTAGTGTCTTAATCCAACGTTCAGAGTTGAGGGAATGCTGGGTAAATGGTAGCAAGATGCAGTTTATCCGACTACAAAGATGGTGAGGCAGACATTCCCTATAATGTGTTATTTATGCCTTTGTGTAATTCTCTCCCCGAAGTGTACAGGCCTGCTTCAGATCAACATAAGATGATAAATATGAAGGTTTGGAAGGTGGACTTAAAGCCCTTAACCACTCAGTGGGACTCACCAGGCAGCAGACGTGACAGTCAGTGATGGCTTCATAAACATGAATTGTTACAACCTAAGGAACTTGGGAATGGACCCTTCTCTATTTGAGCATCTAATTAGAATGCAGCCCAGGCACCAAGAGATGACAGCAATCCCTGACCTAAACAGTGACGTTATTCAGCAGTACAAACATACCAGTGCTCTACGCTGATCGTTGTTACTGACCAAAATCAACTCTCTTCAGTGAGACAAATGCATTCAACACATATTTTTAAAAACAGTTGTGTGCCTATGTGTCCCAGAACTAAGCAGAGGAAATGTTCTATGTATGAGTCGTTACAGGCTTCAAACCTATATGCCATTGCTCTGGGAATGTGGCTTACTGAAGTGGTAGGGACTTGTACACTGAAGGTGAAGTATTTGATACGGCATCAAGACTCTATTTTGGGACAATTTAAAATTCTGCACCAAATAAATGATTACTGAAGTACATGGCTGTTGCAAAGGTAACAAAGGGAAGAGAAAGCTCTTACTTATGCTAACATTCTGACAGCTAAAAAGCCCTTCAGACAGTATGAGGTAGAGGAGGGCACACATATGACTTGCTGTTAATATGGCACGACAGTTACAAGGCAATGGATATGACAAAGTCAGAGAAGACAATCCCTCTGGAACACCTTGAGAAGGAGCTGCCTAGTGATACAAATTCAGGAATAAGACCAGAGAAGGATGAAAACATCCCTCTTCAATTTCCCTGTTCTATTATTTTGTATTCTCTCTTGGTTGTAGCCATTAAGTTGGTTGCAATCATGCCACACGAGTTCATCTAAATGTCTGCTGCAATACTCTGTTCGTCAGCCTCTGTGATAACAATGACTTGAAAGAGCTCTAGACTAACTTAGATCTGACACTGTTTATTTCCTTGGCAAACAACCAGTGGAACACCACACACAAGCCTCCGACAAGTTTATCAGTGAGGCCTCTTTTATAGTTTCAGGAACTTTCTGATCTTACAGACGGGAAAACAAAGGCTCAGAAAGGGCCAACACCTCAGTCAAGTCCCACTCCCATTGGTAGATGTAGATTGAGAGCTTTGGAGCACTCACTGGCTAGGTCTGGAGGACCAGAGCCCAGCTAGAAGTCAGGCTTGCACGCAGCTCGGTGGTGGAAGAGTGGGTGAGGTGGAAGTTGTCCTCTAGGTGAAGTTTTAGAGGGCTGCAGATGCTAGGAAGCACAAGGCAACAGTGAGAGCAGCTGTCTGGAGAGGACTTTCACACTGAAAGTGGAGGCGGTGCTTATGTGTGACTACCTCAGTTTAATCCCTGACTCAGCAACTAGGCCCACTTTGGGAAAATGATAGTACTTTACAGATTGTTGCCAGAAGGGCACAAGTCACTGAGAGAACACAGGTGCTTGGTGAGTTGTTTGTATGCTGATGACGGTGGTCAGATACTAGCTTACAGGCTGTAATATTCAGAATTATTTGAGATAGTACCTTTTAAAATTGTTTGCTGAATGAGTTAAGGGACAATAAAACACACATTATGTTGAAAAGTGTAGCATCACATTCAAATTCAGCTGAACACACTAGGTCAAAGTTTCTACAATGTTGGCCCTCTTCTGTTGATTCTCAAAACTCAACAAACTGCTGGCTGAGATACCTATTTAATATATCAGAGTGAACCTGGCCCAGAATCCCTCAGTCCCTACCTGTTACAGAGTCATACCTGGCCCTCTACCCTGAACTCTCCAGTCCAGGGAAGTTGGGCTGCTCTTCCCTGTATGATCCAGTCATTTTGACCTCTTGACCTCTTTTGGCCTCTAGGTCTCCAGGTTCCCCTCTTTCTCCTCTATCCCCTCCCTTCTCCCCTCCGCCCTCTCTTTACATGGTCTGGCTCAGTATGGTCATGTCCACCCTGGACTCCCCCAGATTTCCCTGCTTCTAACTATGGTCTCCTTTTTATCTACAATAAACTTTCTCCTCTACCATAGCTGGGATCAGTTAGGTCCTTCCCTTTTATTTCTCTTTTCATTTAACTTCCATGCCCTAAGCCATATTAACAATAAAATACTTAACACAGTTGGAAACACTACACTCTATTTGTAAAAACATCTATAATGCAGTATGTATACATTTGAAAAAATGCACACTGCAAATATTTTTATTTTCTTTTGGTCTTTTGCAAAAGAAACATACACTATGTTCTCCAATATACTTAGAGCTGTATGGTAATACTGACTTTGATTTACCAAACAGGGGGATATTCTCTTCAGTAAGGCAGAATAATGCAGTTGGTAGATATTTTGCCTATACCAGTTAAAAAAGCACACATTACTCTTTTTGTAATTCAAACAAAGGCACATATACAAGAATTCGTTTCCCCACTATTCTGAAAAGTTCCAAGTACTGGCAGAATTGGCAGCACGCAAAGCAGACATGCAAGCGCCCCTTAATTTAATAGCGTCCCTCCCTTTCATCCCTGAAGAAGAGCTGGGAACCATGCACACAAGTAGCTGAAAAGCCATCCATGAAGCAGGTACAATCACCAAAGTAAGGAAGGCTTATTTTTTCTATTTTACTTCAAAAGGAAATCAATTGGCCATCTGTCAGTCTTTGATAAGTTCTGGACTTGCTACCACCTCCAGAAACTGTACAAATAGATAGTAGTTCTCTTGTTTTACTTTTAACATACACACACACACACACACACACACACACACACACACACACACACAAAATCACATAAGGCAAATTAACTTCATGCTTTACATCAGCAAAATGAGGGAAAAAGCTTTCTCTGAAATTGGCACTGAAATTGTTTCAAATTCTTAATAGCAAGAAGATACATCCACTGTAAGCAGAATGAACACAGTCATATACATATCAGTCAAAATGATTTCCTTTATATCATCAGCAGTGAACCCCAGAGGTAGTATGGCAGAAATGAGCATGGATCCTATCAGGTCACAACCAACGAAGTAATTAAATTTATTTTTTTCCCCTGTGGTTTTGACCATAAATTGTTTTACATTTAGGAGCTGAATAAAAACCACTCTCAGCAGAAATCCTGGCCCATTAATTCAACTGACAATACGTTTACAACTTTCAGGACTGCAGATATAAAAAAGGTATAAAATTATGTTCAGTTTGAAATGGTTTTAATCATATTCATTAAAAATATTTACATTTCCCAGGACTTCCAAAACCCCTTGCAATATAATTCTACACTATATTTATTTATAAAATGAGGCTCATCCATGAGATTTCAATGGCTGCTATACTACAAATTACTTACACTCTGTAAAGTATCTTAAGAACTTTTCATAGCAAAGGTAGTTTACATTGGGTCATCTGAAACCCAAGAGTGCCCACAGAGGAGCCTGAGAGGCTCTTCTCCCTAATGCCTGGGAAGCACTGTGAGACGGCAAGCGCTGCCTCATGCCAGCCTGTCCCTTTCGCTTCACTTACACTGTGTGCACATTGTGAAAAAAACACATATGCAGCATGGCCATGTTTTGATATGTATTTTTTATTTCCCTGCAGTTTTCACTTATCAAGAACAAGTAACAGGGAAAGTTGTCTGAACTAGTGCATAAACAAACATTCTGAAACACCACTACACGTATCTAATTTACAAGAACCGTATAAAAAAAGTCACTAAAACACTACACTATGAAGGTGTCCAACACTTACAGTCAGACTTTTTCCAACCCGTTACTTGCCTTGTAGCCACAGGAAAACTCTCCAAAATTGAAAAGACAATCTTGCCACAACCCTCCCCCCTCCCAAAACCTGGGATGGCTCGATATATAGACTTCCAATAATTATTGCAATGATATAATGCAATACATACCTGGTAAATATCTTTTATGTGGTGTGTTACAGTTTTAAAGCCAGTTAAAATATGCAGTCTTCAGATAAAATGTAATCCATGAAAAATTTTCATATCTGCACAGTTTAAATGTGCTAGATGCATAATTTTCCTAGTCCACTTTTTCTGTGTTAATTATTTTTTATAAACTGGTATTATAAATAGAAATATACATTCAAAATATATGGAAAAGTGAGTTACTACATTAAATTTGCATGTATCGATCCATCCCTTTCCCCTGCACAGTAATAGAAAATACTATTTTGCCTTGAAGTCGTATTTGACAGTGAAATGCCACTAAAGTATTTACCAAAAAGTCCATCTAGTCAAATTGTGAAACAAAATGAACCAAGTGAAAACTTTACAGTTCCTTTAGAAAAAAATTACAAGAATTTCATTTCCTAGCTATGAATCTTTAACTTTTTAGACACAAAGTTGGATTTATTTTTTTTACAAGATACAAAATGTAAACATGGCAAAATAAATAGTTAAAACAAGTGATGCAGGATCCCATTTCATGCTCATGATCCCATTAAAGAATTATTTTTAAAATCCATTCAGTTGCAAATTCAAGTGCAAAAGCATGATGATGAATATCTACTATTCAAGTAACAGAAATAATATTGATGATACAAATAAACTATTTTACAAGGTAGTGATTTTCCCAATTTTACAAAATATACATCATATATCGATTTAACACCCGATATACTGTAGTCCATTTAGGTCCATTGTTCTGCTCTGTGATCCACAGAGTGTCACCTTTTGTATTCCGCTGGAATATGAATGACTGCACACCATCCACACAGGTCAAAGCCACATGCTTTAGGTTATGTCACTTCCATAGCTACTGTTGTCTCTGCTATTCCATTTAAACCCAGTCTTTCTGGTTCATGGTTCTCTCTATAACAAGGCAAAGAGCAGAATAAGTATTAGGACTCTTGAGAATATACTACCATTGAGTATGTACAGGTCACATTTTTAAGTAACTATAACTAAACATGTTTCCACAAAAACCTCCATTTTTATCATTTCCAGGCAGGAATGAAGAGGTATTCTTCAGCTTAGAAATTCCACTAATTTCTAATACTCATGATAAATTAGGGAATATACAACGCGATTAATCCAAGTTTCTTTTCATAGGCTTAAGGTCATAAACTTATGAACTTATGCAAATCAATTTTCTCTGATTTACTGTTCTCCTTGCATTACTGTCATTGAAAAGAACATAAAAACTTGCCCTATGAAACATTATTTAGTTTTAGAAAAATTTTAAAATCTATACACATACACATACGATAAAAATAAAAATATTTAAAAAATATAAAGTTAAGGATCACGCAGTTTGATTTCAGCCTAAGCTCTGCTATGAACTGGTAAGAGCTCCAACCTAAACTGTTAATCTATAAAAATATTATGAGATAGGGCTGGTGAGATGGCTTAGCAGTTAAAAGCACTTGCTGCTCTTGCAGAGGACTAAAGTTAGACTCCAGAACCACACAATGGCTTAAATCTATCAGTAACTCCAGTCCCAAGGGATTCAATGCCTTCCTCTGGTATTCACGGTCACCAGACATGCATATGGTGCACACACATGTATGCAGGCCAAATACACATACACATAAAATAAAATAAAATAAATCTAAAAAATTTTTTTTACAAGACATTAAAAAAATATGATGAGAATGACTGAAGCTTCTAAGGTATCAGTTAATTTGACATTTCCTTGTTTACAATGGTTGGCATTTAAGGATGAGACTAGTATCTGTAGGCACAAAGCTTTCTTTGTGTTAAGCAAATCCTCAAGCTCTTTTGAAAACTCAAGTCAACAGATACTGCTTGGACAGTGAAAAGCAAAGGCCCTTCTCTTCCTTCAAACAGCTCGTGCAAAGCTGGAGAGCGGTATGCAGCACACACACCTGGCTATGCTGCTGATGGCACTGCTGGGAGTCACCTTTGGCACTCTGTCCATACTGGCAGCAACTGTGGCAAGTTTTAAGGCTGTTGGCGATGGTGCTGAAGTCCGTGTATTGATATGCACATTGACAGGAGAAACAACACTGACATTATTGAGGTGCACTGCATTGGTCAGGCAGGAATTGTTCATGGGAAGTGTCTGAGGACTGCTTGTGCACAACGCTGGGATCAAGTGGTTTGTTGTAGTGTGGCCAACTGTCCTTACAAGCTGTACAGCTGAAATCCCTGGGCTGGATGATAAAGCCATATTGGTGGAATATAATGTTTTAGAGGGTCCTGCAAAAGAGGGGAGGAATCATTCAATTAGTGTCTTGGGACAATAAAAAAAACTTAAAAATTAGAAATTTTGTTACAAAGGTAAATGCACTCATATTCTAATTAAATAAATACTAAGTAAACTTTCCATATCACAGTCATAGCAAGAGACTTCACAAAACATTTTGCTATCTCTTCATGTGCCAACTTTGGAGATACGTAGAAGAGGACAGATGAGAACGACAGCTGCATTTCCCTAAAGACAGGCACACAGGATCAGCAAGGGCTGACTGAAGAAAGAAAACAAAAAGGCTGATCCTGAGTACACATAAAGGAAACTAGAGAATTCTGAGCTTGAGAGCTGTGAGAGCAGCAGCATGTCTGTGAGGCCCAGGCAATAAGCGCCTAGGCTTTCACAGCCACAGAGTATCACAAGAGGAGGAGTCAGGGCAAGCACAGCTGTGAATATGTGACCTGGGAAAGTGAACTGATCTCAAACTTTTAAACATACTGTGATGTTTTGTATTTCACTTTTTAATCAATTCATAGGTGATTCAATGGGCAGCGGGGTGGGTGGGTGGTGGTGGTGGTGATGGTGGTAATAATGAGCTCAATGGATTTCCTAAAATGTGATGCAACTTTTAGTCTGTGGATGAAATCAAGATGGATGAAGGTAGGTATATAGAAGATAGAGTGAGAAGTCTGGAAAATACTTAGATATTCATCCATTTCTGTTTAAGGCAGTCTGAAAAGCACTTGTATACATTTCTCCTGTGTATATGACAAAATGAAACCCAACTCTGTAAGTGGTAACTTCGTGCAAAACCCCAATTGTACCTGAAGGCTGGACAACACCATTCATGTTGTTGTGGCCAGTGTTCTGTTCCTTGGATACCTCACCGCGACTTGGAACAGGAGCACTGACCACTGCAGATGCAGCAAAGTGGGCGCTGGCGGAGTCAAGTGTTTTAGACATACAGTCAGAGGTGCTTGAGCCCTATGAAATAGATAGGAACACAGTTCAGTCTTCCACACACACATATCCACCCATCCCATCTGTCTATCTATTCTCTCTCTTCCCTGTGTGTATATGTGTGTATGAGAGAGAGAGAGACAGAGAACGAACAGCATGTGCATATGGAGGTCAAATGAGTTGGTACTGTTCTTCTACCGTGTCAGTTCCAGGGATCCAATTTAGGTTGTTAGACTTGGCAGCAAGTACTTTTATCTGCTAGGCCATCTTACCAGCACCCTATACTCTCACTTTTGTTAGATGTGATTAATGAACACATAAAGGAATGTGTGGAAGCCAAAAGGACATTCATTGCCTTTTCTAATCGTGCACAGTGACAACACTTAGATGAGAGATATAAGACTAAACTTCTTTTTGGTAATATGAAGCATGAAAATCACTAACAACTAGCAAGCAATTATTTCCAAGAAATAACTACGAAACTAAAAATCTAAG
Source organism: Cricetomys ansorgei (assembly GCA_026225945.1). NCBI lineage: Eukaryota > Metazoa > Chordata > Mammalia > Rodentia > Nesomyidae > Cricetomys > Cricetomys ansorgei. Next base: position 4,983,287 of record JAMJFZ010000716.1, on the reverse strand, counting down.
TATTAATGAACAGTTTAAAAACTCCTTGATGAGCATACCCTATGAATGAAATAAAATCATAGACACTTCCATCACAACCTGGACTGATCCAACTTTGAAGGAGGCAGCAAACACTTCAGGTCAGTTATCTGAAGAGACCCACAAAAAGCAAACCAAGATAACTATTATGGCCACTCTTCCATGATTCTGTGTAACACTGGCTGTTACTAATGCTGACAGCATAGGCTATAAGCCAAGCCCAGATCTACTGGGAATGTTACAAGTGCAGGGACTGTTAGAGGTATGTGGATAGCAACTAGGTTCACCAAGATTTCCATGGTGTCAGCTCATGACTTGAAGGTAAACGGATAGATCCTTTGAGAATGAACTAAACCACTGCTGGCAGATCTTGGTTTAAGTATGACAAAGTGAGTTACTCTTAGCTATTACTGAGATTTATGATTTTAGAATTATGGAACAACAAAACTTCAGACCTAAAATGGGAAGCTTATTCTCTGATAATTCAACTTTGAGATTATTTATTATGATTATTTTGCTTTTAAAGCCTTAAAACAATAGCACTATATTTTTGCATAGTTCTGGAGGCCACAACCTACAATGAGTCTTACTAAGTGTCAGCTGGGTTGGTTTCCTGCATTTTTATGTAGTATTTTTAGTATTACTCGTGTCTGTATTTATGGGTATCTATGAACTTCTGGTGGCATTTCTTTTTCCTTTCAGGGAAATGTGATTCACAGAGGCAAAGTGGGCTGTGTAGCTTAGATTCACTGCACAATTCAGTAGAATTCCTTCTCCTCATGAGCTATACTGACAGAGCACTTCAGCACAAACTTGAAGAGGTTAGAAAAACCATATTCTTAGGGAGGTGAGGGTGAGGAGTGATGGTTTCAAAAATATGTAACTGTTTTATAAACTCTCAACAATCCTTCAAAAACTACTTATTTCTTCATTAGTCAAAACTACTACATGTGGCTTTCAAAATAACCGGAGATGAGTCTATAAACTAACTAAAAAAATAGTTAGCTAAAAGAAATCTGGGTTAGATTATTAATGTCAAGAACAGAGGTGTAAAGTCATCTATAGGGAATTGGAAAAGAAGGGATGTGAGGTTACCTGTGCTTTTGGATGTGTCTGCTGTGAGGAATGCTGGGATTGCTGTTTCTGTTGAAGCTGCGCAAGTTGTTGCCTCTGCATTTGAACTAGCTGCTGCTGATGTGTCTGGAACTGCTCTTCTGTGATGCCCCCTGTGACTGATAAAGGATAATCAAGTATTAAAGTATTCTAATGACATAAATAGAACACAATGCAAGCCAGTTAAGATGAAAGGCAAATATTAAGTCATAATATAAATCTGCAAAGAAGCACAATGGCAAATCTTTCAGAGTGTTTGTTCATGTCCACAATCTCCTTTGCTCTTACGCAGTTTTTAACTGTATAACATGATTCTAGCATGAGGAATTTGCCATTTACTTAGACTGAGATTGTCTTTGACATTTATGTGTTTAGTATGTGGGTGTACACAACACAATGCATGTATGGAGGTCAGAGAACCACTTGCAGGAATGGGTTCTCTCTATCCACCAAGTGAATCCTAAGGACCAAACTCAGGCCTTGAGGCTCAGTGGCAAGTGTCTTTACCCACTGAGCCATCTACACTGGCCTCAGATTTAGTGTCTTTAAGATTCTTTTAGTTCTCCACATTAGGGGTTCCTGGGGAGTAATAGTAGTAATAATGATGATAAACACTTGCGTTTACTAATGTAAATATGAATAATGACCAAGTATCAGCCTTCCTAAGAGAGGGCCACCTATAAGACAAAATGACTTCTGCCAGTTTTCATGACACTTTGAAAATACTTTGCTTTCTGATTCTAAATTGGAGTAAAAAACAAAGACATTTTGTTTCTAAAACAAAGTAGCCATAAGCTAAGTCAATACAATCAACATCTAAAATAAATTCTTTTTTAGAATGGAAATGAGACATTTTCAGAAAACTAGAGTTACAGTGGATCTTCAGATGCAACCAACAGTGCTCTGACCATTGTGTAGTAAAGTTGTGAGTTTCAAGTAAAAGCAAGATACTCATTTTCTTAAGCTGACAGAAAGTTCAGCTCAGAAAAGTTACAACAGGTATAATTTTTCTCAAAGAAATGTAAATGAAATTTCATGAACTGATGATACTGGCTGCTGATAGGTCAACCTAGTGAACGTAAGCTGTTTTCATAAAAATTAGTACACATTTAGAATACAAGGATACATGTGTTCTGTTTTGTTTGTTTGTTTTTGTTTTTCAAGACAGAGTTTCTCTGTTGTAACTCTGGCTGTCTTAGAACTCACTGTGTAGGTCTGGCTGTCCTCCAATTGCCTCCCAAGTGTGGGGACTAGAGTCTGTGCCACCACCGCCTGGCACATGTACTCTTAAAAGTAATGCTCATTCTTCTTTTCTCTTTGAAGGGCTAAGGGCCCACATCCTCAGCTAAGCAGATTCCACCATGGAGCTACCTCTCCAGCCCCACTCTACTTTTTTGTTCTTTTAAGCTCTCCTTTTAACTATTTCACTCAATCAGTAATAATTTATTACCTACTACAACACAGAATGGTGCCCTAGGGATTTCAGTGACTAAAGGGACAAGTAAATCAGAAAAAGGGTTATTAATATAACGTCCTATAGTCCAGGTGGGAAGATACAAAGTAGTGCCAGTCAATGTTTACATATGTGCTGAGTGATCTAATCAACATGACCAACAACCAAGGTTATCTTATTCCCCCAAAGTTTCTGTTTAGTAAGATTATCAAATGAGAACACTTTGGTAGTAATATAGACATATAGCCAACTTGTTCCTAGCAAAAATCTTAGCTTTTTTTTTTTTCAATATATAAAGGGAATTAGATCTAGAGAGGGACAAATCTTTAGATATATTTTCATTTCTCTTACATAATATATTAACACAATTTCTACTGAGCTATGAGGAGAAATGAATATTTTATTTCTAGAGGATTCCAAACCCTGGTGTATTTATTATACTGCTCACTTTAGAATCTTTACCTGCATTTTTGAAGTACATAATAGTTATTTTACTGAATTACCAACAAAAATCAAATGTCTTTCTTTGTACATGTTAAATTCATTGCAAGTATTCTATTTTTAAATGAAAAAATTAATTCTAAAGTAATAATCTTCAAATCAAATGAAAATATGAAGTATTCATGAATTTCCAGCTGTTTGAAAACCTTGGGGAAAGAGATGAAAAATAGCTTATTAGATATGAAGTCAGTATGAAAAACCACAAATCTAAATAATTTAGCAGTCTTACATGGCTTCTAACGCTGGGCCATTTTGAAAGGAAAAGGCATGGAATCCAGAGCTGGCTTAGTCCAATGAGCCAGTGCTCTCTGACTGGAGCTGACCTTTATGTTGTTTAAAGCAAGACTCATGCTGGTTAACTTACAGATAAAAAAAAATAAGATATCACACTTTAGAGCCAGTTAAAATTTGAGTAAGACTCTTTTTTTTTTCTCTTTCCAAAGCCTTGTGAGACAGTTGGTAAAACAGTACTAACTTAGAATAAGACACAAGTTGACTGACACTGCTAATCAGAAATGCTCCAAAATCCAGAAACTTTACATTCAAAGAGGTTTTAATCTGAGCCTTTTGGATTTCAGATATTCTGATTAGGGTGTTTAACCTTAAAAGTTCACAAAAACTTGGAACTCTACAACACTTTGGTCCCCTCTTAAATATTTTATGTACGGGATTGTAAATATATCTAAATTAGTAAACAGAATAAATTGTCATGTTTAATTAAATAAGTTATTCTTGGCATTGAGTGTGGTGGTACCTGGCTGAGATCCCACCAAGACAGAAAGATTGGTGAGGCTGCACAGAGAACAATTAATTACTACTCTTGAGTTAGTCCACAGCTAAAGTATTGCCAACTAAGTGTTCTGCACTTTAATGAGCAAGTGGTCATTTGTGTACACATTTAAAGGGTTAAACTCTTATCTCTGATGCCACTTCTGGTTAAGAATCACTGATAAAACAGCAACAGACAAAGCCAAAACTTAATTCTATAATATAGACAAGCTTTTAAAATCACATCCCTCTCCCTTAGTCTAAGCTTAGTTTGCTATTTGATTCCTGACACTCAATTCATTAACTAAAGTGTTGTTCAAACAAACTGATGTTCGTTATCCAGAATTTTCTAGAGTACTGTTTAGTATTATTTAAATTTTTAGATGAAAATAACAAATTGCAATCAAGATACAAAGCTGGATAATTACCCACTCCCCATTCAAGACAGGGTTTCACACAGCCCAGGCTGGCCCAGAACTCACTATACAGTGGAGGGTGCTCTTGAGCCTGTGATTTCCTGCTTTTATCTCTCAAGTGCTGGAATTATAGGTATGTGTGCCCACGTCCAGCACAAAATACCTTAACTCCTTTGTTATGGGGAGTGGTGGTGGTAAAGAAAAAGTGGGAAGAGATACACAGTTAGCCTGGCATGGTAGCTCATGCCTTTATTTCCCTTACTCGAGAGGCAGAGGCAGGCAGATCTCTGTGAGTTAGAGGCCAGCCTGGTCTACAAGCAAGTTCCAGGATACCCAAGGCTATTACACAGAGAAACCCCTGTCTTGAAAAACTAAAAGGGGGTGAGGGGAGGCTTTCATGCTATAGAAACAGTAGTGAGCTGATCCTTAGAACTGACTGACTTATTGGTGGGTAAAGAGTAAAATTTAGATTAAAAACACTTCCTTAATGAATTATTTTTCCTTTCATAAGTTACTGAAATATTTCCAAGAGACTTATTTTTTATTTTTTACATCCCGTCACCTAGTGGCACACATTAAAATGCATCAGAAAAGTCATGGTCATAGAGAACAAATCCATTTGGGATGAAATGCAGAGAAGGAACCCTGCACTGGTCAGGGCGGCAGTGGCACAGGCAGAAGTGAGAATAAACCAAAGAATAAGCTTTTTTCCCTTGCAGTCAAACAAAGACTTCTCACTAGTTCATTTTCAAGTTGGCAGCTTAAGAGGAAATTTAGCTTACTCTCCAAATTCTATCAGGTCACAAGTACCACAAACCTGCCTGTCCTCAAAGGGTGGACAATATTTGATTGCTTTAGATAGATGGGAAGCATTCTTTTCCATAAGTAAACAGCTTTACAGATCTTCCTGGCTAACATCTGACAGACTGGTGTATCCACTAAAGAATTCCCTCCCTTTATGTATTTAAAACTGTATGGAGTAGCACTCTAGTATCTCTAGCTGCCTGTACCTCGCTGACAGTGTTTTCCAAAAGTGCCCTTCCTGGGTATCTTCTATACACTGAACTTTCTACTTCCTCTTGTATTAGTTGGCTTTTATTCTTTACATGAATCCATATATACCCTTTACAGACACTAACAACCATTAATATTTTGCTCTGTGCTTCCTATATGGTGCTTTGTTTGGGCTAATCTCTTTGCACCTTTCTCTCTTGGTTACTGGACAGTGATTTGTGAAAAAAATACTCTGAGTACTTCATAGACTTAATAGTAACATAACTACAAAGTTCTATGACTGGAATCATGGAAGCATTCTTGAGGTTATATAAAATATATTCAAGTATTTAACTTTGTATTGCTGCCCACTGATAAATGAAAGAAAAAAATAAAACCGAAACATGTTCTAGATACTCTGGAATGATCATCCTACAACCGAATCTGGACCTTCTTTTCACTTGTGCCCACCTTTGCTTTTTAATTTTTAACTTTTAATTCTAAACTCGGCTATGATGTATTCTTGAGAAGGCATGATTTTTCAAATATTGGCCTAGACCAAGTTTTCACAATTTAATGAAGAACAACTAATGTGGTGGTGAAGATTATGTTATCTTTAATTTTTTATCTGGTAGGTCTTTGTTATGAATTATAACCAATTGTTTAAAGCATTGCTGACTGCACCAGGATTTCACTTAAAAGCACAGATCTGTGTCTGAACAGGGGGCAGGCAGATAGGGAAGATCTGTCTTCAATCTTCCATGTTACAGTGCAGAGTGAGCGGCAGTTCTCATATACCACTGGAGATGCTCTAGGAAAAGCTAGGGGAGTTGGAATTACTGTACAAACCCACAAATGTTCTATAAACATAACTTCTAGATACAGGCAAATAACTGCAAGGGTTGGAAGGTTCAGGAGACGAGGAACAAATGGATACAAGGATAATGAAAACGGATTTCCAATGCCCAAGAACAGTAGTTAACATCAAAGCGCTGCTAATTCCTTTAACGGTCACACTACAGTATTTTTAATATCTTAGGTCTCAAACTTTATTATTATTTTTTTACCTAAGGGTAATCATAACCTCTCCAAATAAATACAACCTTATGAGAATTTACATTAATTGTTAAAGCAATTTTATTTGCTAACACTTTTTATGCTTCCAAACATTTCACGGCAATTTAAGAAAGAATGAGAAAAGGAATTGAATAAATGAAAATTCAGGAATTCCTCCTGGAACACAGTACAAACAGTTAATAATTATAAGGTATCTGGAACTGCTCAAAAAAGCTGTTGGTATCTACCAAAATATGCAAGAAAAGAAAACTATATTATGTTAACCTGAACTGTGTGTATCAATGAAACCAATGTTAAATGTAAATCTGGCCCTTCAAGTTTGAATAAGTAAAGCTATTTTACATATGAAATATATTTTCTTGAACTTAATACTGAAGAAAAATCTAAAAAAAATTGATAGTACTAGTTTCAAATGACTATAAACTACTATCCTCTTCTCATATAAACAATGTAATATTGCCATGTGCTATTATAAGCTCCTTGAAGGTAGTTTCCTTCCTTAGCTTTTCAAGCATTAAATAACGTGCTTTCTATATCAAACAGACTATAAATAATTCTGTATGAAATAATTTTTCTGCTTATTCATTTGTTATTGTTCAATATCCTGTCTTTCCTTTTTCAGTCATCTAGAGTTTTTAACTTAAAGAATACCTTCATGTAGAAACTAATTTCATTTAAAATAAGTTTTCTGTTTTAGTACTTAGGGTATACATTTAAATTTTCCTTGAAGTATATCCCAAATAATAAATATAAGTTACATATGACGAGATACATATGTAATCCACTGTGGAGTGTAAGCACTCCAGAGACTGACAAAGGAAGATCATTAAATCTGAGGCCAGACTGAGCTATACAGAGATCCTGTCTCTAAATAATAAATACATTAATGAAAACATATTTTTAACAGAGATTATGACTTGAAAAACTTAATCACCGTTATTAACAACATGAAAGTTAGAAGACTCTAGATCATTTGCCCTCAAATGTGTATATGGCATAGCTTCCTTATCTGCTTTCCTTAAAGAACTAAGAATATATCATAGGAACAAACACTACTGCAAAGTAATTGAAATTACATTTTTGCTTAAACTCTTCATCCAGCTGGGAAAGAAAACTTAGCACTAATAATTTAATTCAGAAATATTCTCAAGGAGGTAATATGTGCTTCTCTTATTAGTCTTAAATATATACAGCTTTCAAGACCAAAGCTCACTAAAATGAATAAATAACAGAATTATTAAAGACACAGAGATAAACATGTTAAATCCAAATAAATGGGATTTTATTATTTGAATTATTTTGTTTATGCCTATCAGAAGTGGAAATAAAATCTCTTATGTTTTCTTATGAGGAAATTTGTATAGTATTTACTAAATTGCACCAGAATTCCCTTTTAATTATCTAGCTGTTGTTTACAAAATGACTTCTCACTAGGTATCTACATTCCCATGTCTGACTCCTTCCCACAGTGGTGCAAATAACCAAACATAGGACCTGCTAGGCAAGCTTTACCACTGAACAATATCTCCGGCCACCAAGCCTAGTATTTCAAAACAAATTTATTAAAAACAAAAACTCTCACGGCCTCAAGGACAAGAGGACCTCAGGCAGTCTAGGAGAAAATAAACAGATTATTTGCTTTACTAACAAATAAACAGAAAGATCTGATTTTAAAAGATTGCCTTCTGTGGCTGGGGAGATGGTAGAGTTTAGCAAAGTGCTTGCTGTACAACCATAGCAACCTGAGTTCAGGCTCCTAGGTACTCATGTTCAAAGAGGGTAAAGCAGAAAGCACCTGTAATCCCAGCACCAAAGAGACAGAGAAAGGCAGATCTCTGGAAATCACTGGCCAGCCAACTCGGCTAATTGGTGAACTTAGGCCCAGTAAAAGAGTCTGTCTCAAAAAATACAGTAGAGAGCATTGGACTCTGACACTGACCTCTGGCCTTCATATATACACACATGCCCATATGAGCACACATCCCAACACACACACATATATGCACATGTAAACATATGGGGATTGACCTCTAATGTTATTTGTGTATGCATGTGCAGACCAGAGGACAACTTTGGGTGTCATTCTTCAAGTGTTGCCCACGAGAGAGAGAGGAGGGGGGAGAAAGAAAGAGGGGGGGGAGAGGAAGGAGGGAAGGAAAGAAGGAAGTTAGGAAGGAAGGAAGGGAGAGAGGAGGGAGGGGGGACAGAGAGAGAGGGAGAGGGAGAGGAAGAAATGACCTGATTATATTAACGGCATGGAATTTGGCAAGTAGACTCAGCTGTCTGCCAGAGCTCCAGATATGTGCCAATCTCCATCCCCTTAGTGCTGGGATTATATGCATGTACTACCATGCTTTGGTTTTGTGTATGTGTGTGTGTGTGTGTGTGTGTGTGTGTGTGTGTGTATACAATCTAGAGATCAAACTCAGGCCCTCATGCTTACAAGGCAAGCACTTTACTGACTGAGTCATTTACCAACTTTTTCAAGGAAGGAAGAAAGATATAGCATTATGGTAAATGTATTTAAAAATACATGAAAAATGACAGACATGCATGTACACTTATGATGGTAATGTAAATGCCTTTTCATGATGATACATGTATAACGTACCTCATTATCGTAACATTATTAGAAAACTGTTTCAGTTACATTAAGTTATAGTTTTGGATCAATATATTCAGAATTGATATAGCAGCAGAGAACATACATACATGATCAAGAAAACAATTAGGTCAAATCCAGAGTTCATCTGGTACATATAGTAGAAATTTGTAAATATTCAAGCTGAGACTCCATTAAAATAATTTTTTAACATGCTATAGATTGGTAGAGTAAAAAAGTCAATGTACAGTCAAACATTGTAAACACCTACATATATGTATGGATTTTCCTTTTTGAATAATGTTTGGTGCAGAAATTTCTATTCAGATAATTTTGAACAACCTGGGCAGTTGGCTGGAAAAAGACTCAACCTAATACTGTTTAACTGTTATGATACCTGTTATGATAGATTTCAATAAACTCCATGATCTCAAATTATACTAGGTATTTTTTATCCATTTCTGATTAAAAGACTCATTAAGCTTCATGAACTCCCAAACAGTATATAAAGGGCCATCATTCTCTTAAAAGTTTACCTGGAAGAAAATGAACCAACATATTCACAGAGATACAAGCTAACTTCTACTCATTCAAACAACTCTTTTAATTTTCTACTGCAACCTTTAAATAAATGAATATCTACACCAAGTTAGAAAACAGCTCAATACATATAAGACTGAACACCAATGACACCAGATTCCAAACTGAAGGAATTTAAAATCACTTTAAAGAAATTTAACAAAACTGCAGCAGCCTACTAATGTATCATCCAGGAAATAATTTACATATGCTTGTAGCCAATAGCAGTTAATGCAGAGACTCACAGCTGGCCAAGATGCAAAGAACAACTGACTGTTGAATGCTCAGCTTTAAACCAAGCTCCCGAATTACCCCAACCATGGTTCAGGGAACACTGAGAAAAGGGGATAGAAAGAATTAAGAGATGAACAATAGGAAAGAAGGCTGTGAAATACTGTCTCATGCTTATGACGTGGGTCATTAGACGTAGGAATTTACAAAATTGTGGCTGACTGGACAGGGTATGCACAGGAATAAACCAGTGAACAACATTCACAGACAAGGGAGTGTCTCATGGTGTCTGCACTATCCAGGGGAGCCAGGGTAATCTAGGTCATCCTTAACTACATAGCTAGTTTGAGACCCTGTCTCAAAAAATACACACACACACACACACACACACACACACACACACACACACACACACACTATGGTTTGTGCGCTGTTGGAAGAGAGTAAGTCAGTTGTCTTCAGTGATGTAGCTACTGGTGACTCATTCATACTCCAGTGCATAGATTGCCCACAGTACTGGCCCTGAGTAAACCCGGTGAGTCTTCAACAAAAATACAACAAAACACAAAAGAGAAGAAAGTGGGATAGGGATTTGATGGGTAGAAGGGAGGCTTTGAAAGGGCTGGGAAGAAAATAAGAAAGAGGGGAGGATGAATGTCACCAGTGTATACTATTTATGTACATGAAACTGTTAAAGAGTAAAATATTTTAAAATTGAAGTAACAGGTTTTTATAAGAAAGGTCATCTGAAAGTATTAAGTCACATATTTTCTACCGAATACTATGCATAATTGTAGTATATACACTATAAACATATTTATAAATTACATGTTGTAATTTATGTGTTGTAAACATGAGGTTTATAAATTAAACAAAACAAATTAAAATATTTTAAAATGTCTAGATATTTAAATTATTTATAATGTATATATTCCATAAAAACACTAAATTAATTTGTGCAAAACTCATATTCTGTGTGTGTGTGTGTGTATATTTTTTTGAGACAGGGTCTCAAACTAGCTATGTAGTTAAGGATGACTTTGAACTCCTGATCTTCCTGCCTCTACCTTCCTAATGTTGAGATTACAAGCACATGCCACCACAAAGTTCCTCTTAAAATGAAAAAGATCTTTCTGATTTCAACCAGAAGGGTAAGCTATAAGACCAAAATGAGTATTCAGTGAGCTTGCTTTTAAAAAAATCATTTTTTAAAAAGGCTTTCAACAGAACTCTCGAGGAGCAATGCCTACATTCCATCCATGTTAATGAATAATATTTTTTTAACATAAGTAGCAGAATGCATTGTGTAACAATGATCGGGAGACAGCAGGTAAGCAGTAAACTCACAGGGAACGCTCTATTCAGCCCAGACATCTGCCATACCAGACACTCACATGCCAAATTCAAGTCATTTAGTAGGGTTATGAAACTAAACCAAAATTTATTTCCCAAGTAGAAGTAGAAAAATAAGTCTCCAAAATTTACTACAAGTTCATTTATCACATAACGAACATGGAGAAAAGAGCGGCCACAGAGACTTGTGGCAGATCTTTTGATGCTTACCTGATATGCCATTCTTGCTGGTGTTCAATAAAGCTACAGATGCTGCAGAAACTCTTTTACTGCTCACAGTCTGCCCTGGTTTTCTTGAGGTACATTCTTCATTATCAATGTCCTGTACATTTAGTAGCCTTGGCTGGAAACACTGTAGTCGACATGATTTGATATTGCTTAGTATTTCAGAAAGGGACAGTCTATTTTCACAAGGTTTACTGGAAGCATTGGTCCGAGAGAAATTAGAAGAAAAGTCTATAGTTTGGGAAGAGCTTGAAAAACCATTCAGCATCTCAGGATCTATCTGTTTCAGGACTGGGTCATATTCTGTAGATATTCGGTCCATTATGACCCTGTAAAGCAAAATAAGATATACATGTGACTAACATATATAAAACATATAGCTGTTCTCTATAGCTTACCTTTCAGCTAGAAATGAAACCAAGGTCAAAGCAGCTTACCTTCCACCTCTGCCGATTCGCCTCCTTGCAAATCCTATACATCTTCTTGGAACAGTAAGTGTTGTAAGGCAATGCTTATACCTTAACTTATCCAAGTCTGCCAACTCTGAATTTTCACATGTATGGTTAGCTTGGTCCAAACGAGGCTGCAAAGAGAAAGAGAGAAAAAATAACTCATAGAGTGATTATGAAAGGAAGAAAAGTTAAATCATGATAAAAATAAAATGACTGTAGGTAGCATTAGGAGAACAATTAAAATTTAGATGAAAAACTAAAATTGGGTCTTAAATGTATTAATCCAGTTAAAATTTATAATTTAAACCAAAAGTTCCTTTACCCATTCTAAACTAAATACATTTAATATGTATTTTTAAAATACCTATGAAGAATAAGTTATTTTATTTATACATAGAGAGTGGATGATACTAGCAATTATGCACAGGTCAAGTTTAAGCTTTCTCTTTACTTTTAAGGAATGTACAGCCTGTTTCTTGGCCTTTCCGTTATATTCAACATTCTGTTTTTCTGTCTCATCATCATTCTCCCCTTCTATAGTAGTTTTTCTGTCTTTTATCAGCACAGCTTGAAAACAGATCTTCATCCTTCCTACATTAAGTCTATCCTCGAAAAAGCCATTGTCTGTGCTTACCATAATGCAAGCAAATGTTTCTATAAGCCATGTTAAAAGGGCAAAAGCACCTTCACTACTCTATAGTTATACACCTGAGAGGAAATGTTAGCAATGTGAAGTCAAGACATTCTCTTAATACTGCACCAAAATGGGACATTAATAACACGGATTTTCAAATGTGTCTTAAGTTTATAGATATAAACAGACAACACTGGCATGAAGGAAGCATAATGGGTTAGGGTATATATGCTGTGTGTGTGTGTATAGCATTTACATATAGTGCATATTATATATTTATTTTATATATAAATAAAATTTCAGTGAATACCCACAAGCCACCAAAATTTGCGAAGCCAACTTATACACATGTGATTTTCACAATTGCTAAAGCTGTAAGTAAAGCTCCAAATGAAATAATTTTTAAAGTATGAGTTGTTTATTTCCAAGTAAAGGATTCTGATATCCTTTGAAAGGATTTGGCATCTTTCACCTTCTTCTGTTGGTATTCACATGCCATAGAAAGCATTAAGTAAAAAATACTGATACACTTCCCAGTTTTAGACTAACCTGTTACCTTGACATGAATTATTTGTTAATAATAATTTTGTAATATTTGTGATAAACATATTACAAAAACTGAAGTTCTTACAGCATAATACTGGCATCCTGCCCGCCTTCTGAAAGCACAAGGACCATCGGGATCATTTTCTTCTTCAGGTTCTGATGCTGGCGATGGTACCTGGATAAAACAGGTGTTCCTAAATTTAGCAGTTACCAAGTTAACAGATCAATGTACATACCGATCGGAATAAGATCAGATCACAGACACAGCTGCCTCTAATTCTCCCCAAACATTTAATGACTGGTAAATATTTTCTGTGGCTAAAAATCCTTATTTTTAAGATTCATTCTTGTATCTAAGTACACATGGTTATTTTTTTGTTTGTTTCTGAGCATAAAAGCTAGACTTAAGAATTAGTACAGTTTTTATCTCATTTATATAAAGTCATTTGTGCACTCATAAATACTTGATGATGATAGTTATACTTCACCTATAGATAGTTGTATTTTTATCTGGTAATATCTTTATAGAATGCTGCTAAGAAGAAAGGGCACTGGATTCCCTGGGACCAAAGCCACAAGCAGCTGTGAGGGGTCATGTGGCTAACAGAGGCAAACCCAAGTCCTCTATAAGAGCAGCAAGTACTTTTAGCCACTGAGCCATCCCTGTCCCCCTTCAAAGTTACTCCTTAAACCTAGCAGGTCAGAAACAAAATTAGAAGACAGAAATTTTCTAAAGTATATAAACAAATTGACTGCTGAGAGAAAATTTAAGACCACAACAGTAGAGCAAAAGTATAAAGATTTTTAAAGAGTTGCTACATTAAAAAGGATTTTGCCAGGACCAGATGCTACCAGCTAAGTATCCTAAGTATCCAGCACAGACTCAAATAGGGTGATGATATATAAAATATACTCTGATACATCAGAGAAACAATAAATATAAATGTCCACCCTAATGGTTAAACAACGTAAAAATCTTAGTACTTAGTTTTAGTTGTTTTAACAATTTCACTTTGCAGTGCATCTTTTTCTCACAAAATGCCTGATTAATCATATTTATTTGGCACAGTTTTGAACCTCACAAATCTCTCATTCCTTTTTAGAGAGGATTTTTCCCCCCTTAACATTAATTCCAAACTGTGGTAATTACCACAGAGTTGAGTCATCTCTGGAGAAGGGCATTTGTTTGAAGTTCCAATATGTATTCAATAGCCTATGTGGGAGAAAGCCACAGAGAGCTGAATCTCTTTCCTGAGGTACCAACTCCCAAACACAAAACTAGAGAAATCTCAACTTTACATTTTGGTTCCACTGCAAAAATCTACCTCTTCTAAAACAGATAAGGAAGTGACACAGAGTATCTGACAATTCTTTGCATGAAGTACTTCATTCCTTCCCAACTATCATTCCCTAGGGCTGGACTCCAGCACACACTGAAAGGTAGCAACATACAGTGATGACAGGAGAACCAAATACAACGAGAGAAGAGACAGGGCTTCTCCTCCTTCCCACCTACAATCTGTTAGTCAGCTTGGTTCTCTTAAGATTATTCATTCCCTTGTTCCTTGTTTACTGGACAACATGCTATTTCTCCCCACGTGTCCTGGAATCTGCCCCTGGGAGAATTTAGAAGAGCTACAGTCTAAATACTTACATTATTTAGTGATGCTAAGGTATAGTCAAACAGTCCTTAGTAATGTGAAAATACTATAAAAATAAATGAAAGTTGTCTAAGACTAAGTAAAAGGTCCCAGAAAACTCTAAAAGTTGTAAAATGAATCTACAAGGAATGAATAACAAATTATGCTGACTAAACCCTATCTAAGACAGTGAATGAAACAGCAATCAGGAAAACATTTCCCTTATGGTCAAAGCATCACATGACATCCTTCTTTTAGAACATGGAACACATGCAAGACTTTCTAGATCTCACTAGTAATGACAGCAAACTACTCTGCAAGTTTTACATGCATTTATTTAGCTGTGTCATTTTCTGAGTTAAGCTTTTCAATAATTTCCCATTTATCTACTACTAATACATCATTCCTTCTGTCTTTTCCCCTCTCTTCTGTTTGATTCCAGAAAGGCCAAACTGCTATATTTCCCTCACAATGCAGTATCTCTGCTTGCGGCTTCTCTACCTGTTTTCTTTACCTGGAAAAACCTGATAGGTACCATTATTTGTTACATTCCTCATTTCTTCAAAATGGTCATCTGATGACTGTCCCATGACTGCAAAGGGTTATCCCAGACTAACTGTATAATTCTGACAAATGTAGACTGGTTTCATTAAGTGGCTCTCAAAAACATATAAAGCAAAGTATACTTTTGTGCACTTATTAGCTCATATGAATGCCACAATATTATTTGGGGGAGAAAAACCAAGTCATTGACAATGTAAAAAAATAATATAGTTACAGGGGGCACATTTTTATGAACCAGATTTTAAATGACTGCAACAATAAAAGATCTTACAAGCAGTCTTGGTTCTAATGTTGTATTTTGATGTTGGCTTTTAAAAGAAATCAACTTTAAGCAAATAAAAATATTAAAATATGACACATCTAATAGTAGATTCAGCTTGCAAAATAGGTTACTGCCAGACCAGGTGCTTTTTGCAAGATAACCTGATCCTTTATATATATAAAATAAAAATCTTGTTTTAAAAATAGCACTGATAAAAATGAAATTAAAATTTAATTCTAAATACTTTCCTATATGAAACTGTTAAATAATTAACAAGATATTTTTCAGAAATTAAAACTTTAATTAGTTCTTCTAAATCTTGTTTAAAATAAAGTAGCTATTAACTGACAAAAAAGAGTTACATTAAATATAAAAACTATTATGTTAGTAGAATATAACAGAAAGTAAACTGCTGGTAAATATTTATACCCATGTCTAAGTGTCTTCAAATACTGACATCTTAGACTCAGTAATGCTATTCCTAAAAGGCCACTTTACAAATAGGAAGAAGAAAAGATGCTTGTTTCTATAAAAGGGGAAACCTGAAAACCACCTAAGTCTCACATAGAATACACCTCTATAGTTGACAGAAAATAACAGAGTAAATACTATGTTAGTGGCAACATATATGTGTGTATACATGTTTACTTATGAAATACTGTAGAAAGTGTTTTAGAACACTATGTGAGCGAAGCAGAATCAAGACTAAGATGCCAATTAAGTTGCAAAATACAGCAATATGAAAGAGTAGGAGGATATGTGTTTAAAACAGTTTCAAACAAGCACCTGTGGAAATTCATCTTCATCTGAGCTCTGAAAGTCATATTGCTTAATGTCACTCTTATTGATCACAGGCAATGTCTCAGGAGTGGGCTGCTGAGGTGTTATCACAGCCTCTGCCTTAGGCTTCTTTGGGTACTTCTTCTTTTGACGAACCACATCAGAAGCCTCTTCTTTCAAAGACAAATGATGAGGGTGCTGTTTACATGACGAATTTTCCCCCAAAAGGAAGAAATGAAAATCATTTTAGAAATCATGAAAAACTATGCTGCTCTTTGAAAACATACATTTTTCTTTAGGAGTTAATTTTAATTATTGTTTTAAGTATGAAAACTTTATTATGGTCATAAACTGAAACATGATTTAGATTTACTTTCTGTAATTTATAATGAAAAATAATTATGGTATTTAAGTTTGTTTTTTATGAATAGTTAAACTATAATTTTTAGATTGTTCTATTATCAGGCCATCCAGTGTTTAAGAGGTATTTAAATTTAATTCTTAGTTAAATCCACTGTGTTGGTGAACAAAATTCATTACTTAATTTTTAAAAAATAATTGAATTAAATCATAAACTTAGTAATTTAGTTTTACATTTATTTCCAATTTTAAAAAGTATCTACGTTTGGTAATCTTTTGAGAAAAATAAGTTTATGAGCTAGAAAAACTCTTTCATTTTTTTACGACATTTAATTATTGCCTTTACTGAACAATAATCAAATGGTCCTCAAGTACCCCAGGTTCTATGGAGTCCCTCTGGCAGAAGGACTGACTGAAGGGTTGGCCCCACTTCCTTTCCCCAAAGCAGAGACTTTTGTTTTACACACTGGTTGGTACTGCTTTTGATAAAAGGAGAACAGTTACTTCAAAAAAAGCTGAAAATTACTGTTCTGAGCAACAAAGCAAAAACAATATTAAAAGTGTAAAATAATTAAGGAAGTTATATATTGTCTCATGTAGTCCAGATATTAAAATTACCCTAGAATGAGAAACAAAGTACACAACAGAAATGCTGTTTGAGGGGCAGATCATACTTAGTGAAGTATAAGCTGCTTCATAGAGATGGATAATGGGTGTAAACTGTTAGACGAAAAGGAAAACTTCAAATTCTTAGCAACTGTCCATGTTTTAAGGTGGGATGACTGAAACATTAAATATAGTAACTATATGTATATATGTATATACATGTACATGTATACATGTACTGTATATATACAGAGTAAAACAATGTGTTACACTATCTCTAGAAGTAATAATTAGGCTATTTTTATTTACTTCGATAAGACTTAAAAATTCAATGTAATTCTGTCAGTAATTATGGGTTGAATTTTATATTCTAATGCCTAGTAATCACATTCTTTGGAAAAGTACTGACTGATATGACTTACATAAAATGGATTAAAAAAGTTTTCAAACTGACATTTATTGTGCTGATAACTTTTTTTGGCCATCAATGTAAGTGTGATTCAAAGTAAATCAGGTAGGTGGGCTAGATGCCTGTGATTAATAAGAACCTGTGGTTGAATGGACATGAGTTGAATGAGGAGGAGTCATACTGCTCCACATTCTTCCTTGGTATTTAAAAAAGAATCCATGAAAAATAATGACTGTACATTTTTAAAAGATGAATTTTCCACAAACACCCCAAGTCACTTATAAAATCTTGCTGCAGAGTAAGCCTCTACTTATTATATAGATGCTTAATGTCAATGGCTCCTTATTTAATCTAAACTTCTTAAAATTAAAGGTTTTGTGAATTTTTACAAACTCAAATAATACTTGAATACAGCAAATGAGTATTAAATAAGAACAATTCTTTAGCCTAAAAATAAAATGTTCACCAAGGCTAGCTCTTTTACTTGGAATAAACTATGATCCATAAAGTAGAGGACTTTCTAAAGTCAATCAAGGTTTGTAACTGGCAAATGCTGGTTCTGGCAATGACCTTGTTCTCTAAAGAAGCAGACAGCACATCAAAAACAATACTTCGGCAGACACGAACTCCAACTGTGAATGTGACACTTACTAGTTATGATCTAGAAGTCACAGAGGTAGAGTTCTTGTGAGGACTAATGGGTCAGTCTGTATATGAAAACACCTATCAAAGTGGTGGCATAATAAAAAACATTCATACTATTTACTTTCTTCCTTTACCAGCATAACATGTGATCAATATTACCACCCATGATTCTTTCCAAAGAATATTTACCTTAGTTTTACATTCTTGAACTTTGTGATGATTTCCATTATGAAGAGTTGCTGGAGTGGCATATAACTCTTTTTCTGATCTATTAACTTTTACTTCATTAAGGATTTCACCCCCATAGTCTCCCAAATGATATCTTGAAAAGATAATAAAATATAAGAAAATAAAGCAGAGGTTAATGATAAAGAAAAATCTATTAAAAACAATGGCATTTTAAGTAACTGAATCAGCAAAATAGAGTTATCAGTTTTGGGGGGTGGGAGTGTGGGAAGGGATGAGACAGGGCCTCAAGTGTCCAGGTGTCCTCAAACTCGCTTCAATTCCTGATCCTCCTGAGTCAACCTCTCAACTGCTGAAATTTCAGGCATGTGCCACCAAGCCTAGCTTTAGGGTATCAGATTATTTTTAAGAGAAAAATTACAGAAACAAAGCAGTTCATATTTGAGATTCAGTTAAAAACACAACAAAGATGGGCAATGGTGGCCCATGCCTTTAATCCCAGCACTCAGGAGACAGAGGCAGGGGGATCTCTGTGAGTTCAAGGCCAGTCTGGTCTACAGAGGGAGTTCCAGGACATCTGGGACCATACAGTGAGACCCTGTCTGGTGGGAGGGGGGACCTTTAAAAAATGCCTAAGGTATACAATACATGAATCTCTTACGCAATGTATTTTATCAAACACTGGGAATACTGCTTAGAATTCTTAATTCAGCAATCACACAAAATTTCCTAAAACCTAATGGAACTTTAGTTTATGTAATTATGCAGGAAAATACTTCATAGATTATAATTCTGAAGAGTAGAAACAGAAAATTTTGGCTCCAACAATTCATTTCCTTTAATTTGTTTTTAAGAAAAACTAATATAGAAAAGTAGGCAAGATAATCCTTAGGTTTTGTTAATAAAAGTCCAATAATTCTACCAATATCTAAAATAATCAATTTTCTATACCCAAATCCCCCCAAATAAAATCCAAATCTATAATGATCTAATTTTAAAATGACTAGTAATTACAAACTTTAAAAAGGTAGAAACAAAATAGCTTTGCTAGCGTGGCCTTAGTACAAAATAATGGCAATGTTACCTTTTCTCCACCACTTCCAGAGTTAAGTGCAATAATTCCCGCTTGGTCTTCTCTCTTCTCTTAATCATTTCCAAAATCGTTATGGCTCTGCTGAACTCCCGCCTCAGCTTCAGCATCTTTTCATAAGAGGCTTCATCATTCTTACGGTTCTTTTGAAATAATTAAAATTTTAGAGAATAATGAAATTATCCATGTTTCCAGTTTCATTTAACAAGCTCTTACTAAATCAATTATCCTGTAAGTTTTAAATTATTAAAGCAAACAAATATCCAAATATCAACTCCATAAGAATTCATCTGTTTAACTTTGTCTAATTTATACAGATTCACATTTAAACACAGTCCTCTAAAACTTAAACTGTCAGACAGACCTACATCTGTTTATTCTTGAGTTAACAATTAAATATACTACAAAGAATCCAGAGAATGTTGAAGGTTTCATAATAGAATATGAATGAAAATAAAAACTGAAAGAAAAAAACAACCCTGAGTTTTATTTCTCCTTTTTTTTGCGTAGTTGCTTACATTTGGAAAATGATCATCTACTGAAAATAGCATAAACCACATTCCTTTCTGGTTCTGCATTTGGCATATTTAAAAATGCTAACAGGTTATCTTATTTCACCTTTATTCTCCCCCCTTTAGTACTCTATGACAAAGAAGTAAAATATAGAGCATAGTTTTAAGCAATTTTTGGGGGTAAACAGGCAACAATAACTTATAATGGAAAAAATTAACATGATTAAGAGCAAACATTAAAGTAGCTACTATATTGCTAATACTATATGTGTCTCCTAGACACATGTATATGCATCAACATATTTAAGAGACACAAAGAATCAAAAGATGAATATTCATACAAAGCCACATCTGCCTGCCACTGGAATTGCCCCTCCTTCTTTAGATATAAATTATGCCATCTCTTTAGGCATAAATTACTCCTCTAACCTTTTCTTCCCTCTGCTGTGTCTGTTCTACTTTTCAAAACACTTATTTTGAAATAACTTCAGACATACAAAGTTTAAAAAACAGCACAATGCATGGATATTTAACCAGCTCTCTCAAAGGTTTAAGGTTTAACTAGCTTTTTATCTCTAGTTATGTGTATAAACATACAAAATATTTGCAGTATTTTCCAAATTTGAGATGAACATATGTCCCTAAATATTCTAATCTGCTTTTATAAAAACAAAGATGTTTCCATATAATCATAGCACAGTGATCAAAATCTGGAAACTAAGATCAATAGAATATTAGTGAGGTAGTATTTTTATTTTCAAAATTAATTTTTTTTGCAAGTCTGATTCAGGATTTAAAACTTTTTTTAGTTGTCATGCTTCTAATAATCCCATTATTTGGAAAAGTTCTGTCTTCTTGTCATTATCATGACTGCCCCTCCCCCCTTTGGTGTGTGGGAGGGTATTTTGAGACATTTCTCTGTTGTAACTCTGACTGTCCTGGAACTCACTCTGTAGACCAGGCTGGTCTTGAACTCACAGAGATCCACCTGCCTCTGCGTCTCAAGTCCTAGGATTAAAGGTTTGTGCCACCAATGCTCCCCCTGGCCCTCTTTTTAAATGAAGGAATATTTTGTAGTTATTTCTCAATTTGCGTTTCACTGATGTTTTTCCATGATTAAATTCAGGTTGTATGTTTTTGGCACAAACACTACAGAAATGATATTGAGTCTGTCTCACATTCTATCAGGAGGATAAGATAACACAATTTGTCCTACTACTGCTGATTACTCAATTAAGATAGTGTCTTTCAGGTTTACCTGTGAAAAGATTATTTCTCCATTTAAATTAACATAGTATGTTGTAGAATTACAGTAAGTATTTTGCTTGTCATTAAAATTTCCCTCATTAATTTAATTGTTCAATGATTCATCTGAAATAATTATTAGTACTGTGGCTGCCAAATGATAAAGTTTAAACTCTGTTTCTCTTTCTACTTTTAAGTTTTGACATCTAACTAAAAAGAAGTAATGGACAGATAAAGAAAAATGCACGTATATGGAGTGGAAATTATTTCAGATATAAAAAATTAATTTATAGTTAAAAGAAAATGGATTAGGGTTTTAGGGTTAGGGTTTTAAGGTTTAGGGTATTAGGGTTTGGAATTTTAGGGTTTAGGGTTAAAAGAAGATGAAACAGGAGATCAATATGTTAGACAAAATAAATCAAGACTCAGAAAGGCAAATACTATACTTTCTCGCATTTGTAAAATCTAGGTTTGTGTATGAATAGATGCGTGTATGTGTGATCATGCAAACAGAAAAGGGATGGCTAGATCTTGGTGGGGGGATACAAACACATGTGACACAGCCACACGAGAAGACTATCTGCAGGTGTTAGGAAGACGACTAGAAGGTGGAAAACAGTGTTAGAAATGGGCAAGGACAGCATAAAAACATACATGAAACCCATCACTTTGAGTTCTAAAACGTTTGCGTGATCTCCATCTCTGTCTTTTTGTAAGTATGGGCTCATGGGCTATTCTATGAGTTATAATTCATTACTCTCATTATTTGATGCTCAAACTTTCCCAGCTTCCTCCTGTATCCTATTATGGCTCCAAAATTCATATTTTCTTGCACAACAGAATCCTTTCAGGCTTATCTTTATTTATACTATATCAACACTAAATTTTATAAGTTCACACTAATACTGTTTAAATAGCCTTATTCTCTAGTTTCTCACTGTCTATCCCTTCTTAGAACTGTCTCTGCTCTGGACAAACTTACTTTAAAAAAATTTTTTTTCCATTATGTTTTATTTTATCTTAATTATATATGATAGAAGTTCAGGTACCCACAGAAGCCAGAAGTATTGAGTCACTCTGGAAGTGAAGTTACGGGCAGTTGTGAGCTAGGAACTAAACGTGGGTCTTCTCTAAGACAAGAAAGTGCTCTTAACTGTTCAATCCCTCTAACTTCTCAGGAATAACTTTTTTCTTATTATTGCAGATATATATTATACTTCTGTATCTATCATCATCAAATCCCTAGGGAATTGACTGCAGGTAATAGATGCACACAGGCAGAATTGAGAAACTAGGAGTTCCCTTCCCACTTAATTAGTTTTTCTAAGCCAAACAGAGGTAGACAGATGGCAAAGATAATAAATAAGAGTGTACCTATGTAATTAGCATATTAAATACACATGCTGATTAGGACTTCCTAACCAACAGACAAGCTCATCTGGCATAAAAATGTCCTAAAGTACTTATTAATGTCCACGTTAATTTTAGTTCAGTGAGTAAATTCTAGATGGATGCAAACATTTCAGTAGTCCTTCTGGCCTCTGCACAAGCTCTGCTTTTAAGTTTATGGGGGCAAAAAGGAGATAGGGTCTTGTCACCTGCAGTATTATTGCTGCTTGCTCATCCTGCCCACCTCCTCTATACCTAATGTGCAGCACATTCTGTGAACCACTTTCCGATCTTTCTAATTTTGAAACACAATAAACATCTGTTAATAGCACACAGTGCAAGGCAGGGGTAATCCATTTTGGCCTAAAATTGAAAAGAAGAGTAAAAATCAAAGAGTACTGATAAGGAAAATACAGTATCCTGAAGACAAAAATGAAAATAATGAGCTAGACAAAAGGTGAGAAGCAGCATCGGGAAAACTGGTATTGGTAATCGTGGGGTGATGACATGCCTAATTTAAGAAACACTTACTTGTAATTCTCACAATACTTTTACATTCAGAATGTTACTTATATGCAAATAAATATCATCAATTTTAAGGATTTTCACCCCTACTCACTTAAAGAAGCACAATATTACTTTCCTTCCAGAAGAGGTTACAGTCATGTTTATAATGTAATTCAACTGATGATACTGTTTTTAAAAGGCAACTAGTAGTTCAGATTTCTAATGCAGACAAGTCTCTTTCTTCATAGCCAGTCCACACGCAAGCAAAGTTTCACTGTGTTCATAAACTTAGCTCATTTTCCTCTTCGCTAATTAAGATGTTATATCTTCAAGAATCTTAGTACTCCTTAGCTAAGATCAGGATGTTAAACTGAGAACTAGGTCTGTGCCAGTGCCAGTCATCAATTCTTGGGAAATCCATCCTCTGATGTTTAGGAAAATCACATCCATAATAAAGACTTATACGAAAATTCTAGCTATTAACCAGGAGGAGAGTTTTTCCTAAAATATACAATCCCTGCATCTGTTATACTTTGCAGCTGTTACATTAACAGCTGACAAAGACAAGCTTTCCATGTTAGGAAAAACAAGAATCCATAGAAAATGCTTTGTTCCAAATTATAATTGGTCAGTTTTTATCTTCTGTGTTCCTTATTCCTTGTGATGTGAAGGGCATATGTACCGTAAGTAGTGTTTACCATTCCTTATGAGAAACAAAGCAGTGAATGACCCTGAAATAATATTATGGCATTATCATACCACAGTATGAAATTCTCTTTCTCTTAAAATTCTGGCTCACACCTCTGGAATTCAGATGGAGACATCTCTGTCAATTTGAAATTTGACACAATTGACAAGAAAATGAGTAAAAGACACAACTGTTACTTTTAGAGATTGCCAGAACAGGCTTGAACAGCAAGGCTGTTCCTTACTTCTGACAATCCCACAAATTGAGAGGCAGCAAGACCAATTTTCACTTGCAAGAACAAGATATCATATCAAGACTTCTAAGTAACCAACAAGGAAAAGTGGTGTTCAGTTTCTTAGCTTCCTAAATTCATGAGTGTATATATATTTACTGATAACTCAAAACCTGTGAAATATGTAACTCTTCTTATCGCTACAACTGTAAGTCTAAACTAGCTATGATCAGATTGTTAAGGCAGGTATAACAAATACTGTAAACATACAGTCAAAAGACCAACAGAAGAATAAATTCAGTAAGTCAACAGTGTCACTGTCTTGAAATGATTAATGAATGTAAGTAAACACTATCAAGCTACATTCAATTAAGTATGCATAATGTGGACATTACCTTCCGAGTCTGCATTTTCTCTGTTCTCCTCCGAAAGGCAACATAAGGATCATTGTTGGTAGAGCCATCTCTTTTCTCTTGCTTGATCTGGGGAATAAGAGATGGCCCCCTGCAGTTTTTCCGCTTTCTCACCCAGTAGTCATATACAGCTTTTATAAGGTAATCATCTTCATTTAGCAGTAGTTTTGCTTCTTGAAGTGTTACAAGCTAAATAGAAAGTACAAGATGTTACTGAGTGCAATGTTTGAGAAAGAAATCAGGTTTAGTAAACTACAGCAATAGAAGAAAATGTGATCCATTTAAATAATTACAGATATTGTAATGTAAGTTGAGGACATAATTCTATTCAACCTAACAAAAGACTCCTAAGCTGGGATGTTATTTAAGAAAATCAGTATTTTGCCAAGGGAAGTAGTGGCTTCACTATTTAAAACATTTGATAAGGGGTGGGGAGACAGCTCAGTTGGTAATGTGCTTTCCTTATAAGCATGAGGACCTAAGATCAGTCATCAACACCCACATAAAAAAGGTATGTGGTATGTGTGCCTGTAATCCCAGTGCCTTGCTAAAGTAATGCCACCCAACCCACTTTAGAAAAGAGTTATTTTTCACACAAGCTGAGCTAGAACCTAAGACATGTTTCCTAGAAATCAGAAATAAGCAGAAAATTTTGTCCCCAAATTATACTGATCTTTTATATGAAGTCACCTGAAAAAGACATTGTTCAACAAATAAATTTCTCATGATGTGAGTTTCTGTGCTGACATAACGTTACAGAATAAATATACTGATCACTGGACTCAAGTCTAAGGTAATAACTTCTTGGATTGATGAACTGAGCTATTATAATTTGACTACTCTACATAGTTTTACTATGCACACACAGAGAGAGAAAGAGAGAGATAGACAAAGAGAGAGAGAGAGACAGAGATAGACGCTATTGCTACAACTGGAAGTATAAACTAATATGATCAGGCTGCTAGGACAGGCATAACAAATACTGTAAACATGTGGTCAAAAGATCAATTGAAGAGTAGGCTTTCAGCAGATCATCAGTGTCACTGTTAAAATGATTAATGGTAGTAAGTAAACACTATCAAACTATATTTATTCAGTTAAACCATTAAAGCCTTTCAGCATTATTTTAGCAAGGCTTTCCAGTCTTAAAATGATACTACCCTTTTCTAATTTAGAGTTCATTGTAAATAACTGACACCTCCATTACATTCTGCTAAAAAGCTAATTGGCTGATCTGATCTTCTCAGGGAACAAGGAAATATATTTGATTAAGCAATCTTTATTCATTTTATTTTGATACAACACCATTATGCTGCCTTGAAGTCATAAAGGAGACATAAACCCTTTAATACCTATGTCACAACTCTTAGGAAAAGCATCTGTGACAGAATGATGGCATCTTGAAGCAGGGGAGTGTTGAGAATAATAATTTTTTAGTATGTAGTCAGCTTAAGTAGTGGGGTTTCTTTTATATATAATTCATACAAGGAAGAGAATATACTGATAATTCAACTCATGTATTTTTGTTCATGTGACAACTGAGTATAAAAAAGGATGAGTATTTCTAAACATGATCTTCTCTTAAAGCTATTTTAAAAATTATGCTTATTTAATTTGTATGTGTGTACATAAATGCAGGCCTGCACAATGCACAGCTCCTGTGTGGAGGAAGAAAGCAATTTCCAGGAGCAGGCTCTCTATGTCACCTTGTTGAGTCAGGGTCTCTTGTTTCTGTTGCTGCTACACTGTGAATCTAGATTTTAAATAGCATGTGCACTTCTAGGTGACTCTATCTCTGCCTGCCATCGTATGAGTGCTACAGATTTATGCTACCGCATCTGACTTTTTGCACGAGTTCTGAGAACTGAACTCAGGCTTGTTGTTTTCTAGCCATCTCCCTGACCCTCTAAATGCTATCTTAAAACAGATAGCTTCAAATTATTAAAAGTTCTCTGGAATGGTAATATAAATCCCCAAAGTCTACAAGAACAGGACTAAAACAAGAACTGAGCTTTCTGTCTGACTTTTCTTGTACATGTGTGTGTGGGAGAGTTTAGCAGAATGAACTCAGGACTTTATGGAGGCCAGGTGAGAGCTCACCTCCTGACCTACACTATTAATCCAGAACAGACTTACTGAAGCTCATAAAATTTTATCTCATACCAACAGCATCACAGCATCATTGGCAGCTCTCATGTGTTCTAGAGGCCAGAAAAAACAATGTTATGCTCAGCTGCTTGATCGTTACGTTGCTGATACTATTTTGTATCTTTGCTAATTAAATCAAGAACTTAACCTAATTGTAGAGTGAGAAGAACCAGGGCCCTTTTCAGTCAGCAGAGCAATAGTGAGATTCTTATCCCACCTCACACTGTGACTACTTCCTATGCTCCTGCATGTGACAGAGTACTAAATTGTCTCCATTTACTTTTCCTTTTCTGGTACTCTCTCCTCCAGATTGCCATGTCCTTTGGTTTTCTTTTAAAATATTCTATATTACAACTAGTAATTTGATATACAATTTATACACATTTTGATATTTATTTTCAATGTCAAGTATATTTTCCAAATATCTATAAATTAAAAGCCTCCTCACTGCTGAGATTACAGATAGGCACAATCATGCTGGGCTTTTTCTACCACTCTGGAATAATTTTTTAAAAAGTCTGTCACTTAGCAGGTATTTTATTCACTAAGAAGCAGTGAAAGCTAGTAGTGAACTGGCAAAAAGGTCTGGGGATAATGTGTCACTTCTCAAACAGCTCTAGGCTGCTTGATCATCTGGACATCAAGAGACAGGGAGGAAACTTTTTAAGAACTGGGCTTTTCTTCCAGACAACTACAATCTCTGTGGTTCCAAAGATCATTTAGTTTGCTGACAGGACAAACCTGAAGCCTTGCAATTTTAATATATTTTGAATAAAAAAATACATTACACAAGAAAATTAAAGGTTTTTTTTTTCTTTATAGAAATCAATTAGGCAAAAAGAAAATATTTCATCTCACCATTAGTTCACAGATTGTACAGAAAGGGAATATAAACTAAGATAAATTCTCTGGCTAAAGAAACTCACAAAATGGAAATAAAATCAAGAAAAACATAAAGTTGAAAGAGAATGTAGAAACTTTAGGATAGAATATTGGTGCAATCAGATGCAGACAGAATACAGAAACTCTTCATCTGCAAAGTTTGAATTTCTTTTCTGAGAGGGTGACTCTACGACAAGCCATCTTTGTCTTACCTTTCTTCTTTCAAATCTGGTGGTTTCCTAAGTAACTGTAATCATTTACATTAGATTGTGTTAAATGGCACAGTTTCACCTTATATTCTCTTTGAATGAAAAACTACAGTTGGTGTACAATGGACATAGTGAAGGAGTGACACGATTTCATGCAGATAACAAAAGAAACATTTTTACTTATCAGATGATTCCTAATTTACAGTTCCACACAATTATGGAAAGCAAATACAAGGAGAAAATATCCACATTCAATTTAGTAGAAATATATACTGTTACAGATTGTGTATTAAATTGAAGAAAAAAAACATTATTTTTATCAAAGGCCCAGAAAATGTAAAACATCTTTAAACTACTGTAATGAAGATTTGATAGAATCAATAAGTCTCAGAGAAAAGATCTCTGAGAAAGAATAACATCAGTCATGTACTATTCTTCAAAGGATATGTGTCCAAATCAAAAGAGAAAAGGTCTATTTCAATTCTAAGCCTAGCAATGCCACAGCTACATAACATAATACCTTTCTTGTTCATATGGAACCAAAACTAATCCATTAAAATTCATACCACTGCCAAGTATAGTGGCAAACACTTATAATTTCAACAGATGGGAGGTAGAGGTATGAGGATCAGGAGCTCCAGTTAAGCCTGACCTACATGAGACCCTGACTCAAAACAAAACAACCAAAACCAACTGTCCAAACAAACAAATAAATCACACTCTTTCACTTATCTCCATGTTTGAGATATCTGCTTCAGATATTACACAGACATTACTTCTGTGTAATCCATTCTTTCATTCAAAGCTTTCACTATAGTTTTCATTTAGAAAAAAACATTTTTTTTTTCTAGTCACATACTGATAAGGTTGCTGATGAGCTGAAACCAACCTCTGCAGCAATGTGAGTGACACTCTGGTTTTCTAGCAATACAAAAATAAATCTGGGTACAATAACACTTTGAGCTGTAATGGAAACTATAAACATTAAATTCTTGTTATTTCAAAAGATTACTTGGGGGCTGGAGCAATGGTTCTGCAGTTAAACATGTGCTGCTCTGCTGAAGACCTTGGTGACTCCAACACCAACATGGTGACTCGCAACCATCCATAACTCCAATTCAGGGATCCAACATCCTCTTCTTATATGGTGTGTATAAACCATATAAACCATATATGGTCTGTATATGGTGCATATATAAACATGCAAGCAAAACACTCTTGCTCATAAAATTTTAAAAATCTAAAAATATTTTTAAATTAGATTCTTTTTCATCAACTTGATAACATACATGTATTAAAAATAGCACAGCATATAGTGTGAATATTTAAAAACTGTATATTTTTGACAGACAAAAGGAGGACGAGACAACAAAATGGCCCTTCATCAGTATATCTCTCTTGAAAAGGAGGATTTTACTCTTCAGGATGCTCTAGTAATTTTTCCAGGAAGACCCCATAGTGCTAGCTTCCTTTCTATTTCTAATCTCGTAGATTCTGGCAGGAATCTAGCACTAGAACAATAGAACCTCTGCAAATCCTGAACCTTTAATATTGATTTTGGTTGAGTGGGAGGAGTTGGGTAGAAGTTACTGTGGCTGACTTTAAGTAACTGTGAAATGGGATTTCGGCTACTGCTTACTGAAACTATAGTATTAGAATGTAGACTTGGCCTTCTAGGCAAAGGAACAGTGAAGATCTATAAACAGGCACAGGGTACTGGGGAACGAGAGAGAAGTTGTGTGCCTGGAGTCAGGTGGAAGATAGACTTTAACAAAAACCAGCTAACATTTTTTTTCTCCTTAATTAAAAGGGGGAGAGGGAGGTAGGTGGATCTCTGTGAGTTCTAGGACACCAAGACTAGCAGATGAGACACAATAAAAATGAAAGAAGTGGAAAAGACATTATGACGCTTCAGAACAGAACAAAACTACTAGTTTCATTAGGGTATACTCGCCTATGGGTGGTCATGAAAAGCCAATCATTTGAGTACAACGCTGGCCAATCGAATGAAAGATGGTACCCTTACTAAGAAACAAAGGTAGGTCTGTAGAATGGATAAGGGTCTAAAAACGAGGAATTTGAAAAATATTTTTAGAAAAATATTGCCTGGAGCTTACCAGGTACAAACAGAATTTGAGAACCAAGAAGCTGCTGGTAGCTTAAGATAAAAGAATAAGAGGACAGGATAGCAAAGTGAATTAACATATGTGACAGAAAAGAGCAATGGAAAAGGAGAAAGAAATCATCAAATGTAGTCAACATCACCTAATATAATACAGGGTTACTGTGGGGAACACGGGTTGAGAGAGGGTCCTGGATGACAATCTGAGGTCAGCAGGAACCTGAAAGAATTCCATTTAGTAGTTTATGAGTAAAAGTTTATGCCAAATGAATGAAGTAGCAAGTATTTCTTATCTTTTGAAATTCTAAATATGACAAAAAGGGAGCAAAAGGATGGTACTTTGTTGAGATTAAATGCAAGGGTTCTCTTGGAAACAGGTCCTTGCATTTTTTTTTGAGAACACAAAGACAAAAATCTGAGAAATGGTGAGTAAAAATGAAATACTCAAGAAATATGTAGTTATACAAGCAAATAAAAAAGAATTGGGATTCTGCCTTTGTAAGAGGATAAAAGGAGGAATGTAAGTAGGAAGGAAGAAAAATGATGAAGTTCATGGGTGATGGGTCTCTTATTTTCTTCTATCTATTGTTAGAAGCATTCTGTTTGGGGCAGGGGTGGTAGAAGGCAAAAACTAAATAGTCTTTCTAGCAGAATGTATGCTAAGTGAAGATCAGTATTAATAAATATGTGAAGATAGGGTGTTGATTTAAGGAGATAATAAGTTTTATAAATGAAAAAACACTGAAAATATTAAAAATAATCCTATAAAATGCTACCCTGAAAAAAAGTGAACATAGTTCCCACACCAGCAATCCCAACACTTAGCAAGTAAGGCAGGGGGGTCAGAAGCAAAAGTGAACCCTCAAATACAGTGACTTCAAGGCCAGACTAAAATACATACATATATATGAAAAGAGAAGAAATCCTTCTGTTTTAGAAAGCAGTTAATGAAGATATTCATATTGAGAGGAAAGTCAATAAAAGAGAATGTAGTTTTAGGTAGTTTGTGGCAAAAAAATAAAAACAAAAACATTTTCACTTAGAAATTACTGTAAATGTACAAAGAAGCTTGCAAGAAAAAATATTTCAGAGAACACCTGCCTACTTTTCTGACCTAGATTCATCCATTGCTATCTTTAATATTTTGATCTAAACTATCCTTCATTTTCCAATTTTGTCAAGTGATTTAAAAAATGATCCTATCACCTTTTTCTCTTTCCAATATGGGGTACAATCTAAGTTGAGACACTGGAATTAACTGTCACAATTGTTAAAAAAAAAAAAAAATTAAAAAGAAAAAAAATGAGGGAAAAATAGGAAAACACAGAAATAAACAGTAGATGGAGACTGAAACTAATCACATTTGGTAACAGTTCTCAAAACAGGAGCAGAAACTTTGCCTGTCTTTTTAAGTTCTGCCTCTACCAACCTAATAAATACTAGTTAACTACTAACTCTGATGACACCTCTGCCACTCTTTCTGTTTTGAGTAGCTGTTATCATGTCCTCTGTTTAGCAACTTGTTTGAAGGCCTGGAATCTCATTCCTAAGCAAAGAGCAAACAAGATGGCACATGTGCACAGTGAACTGCCAGATGTGCCCTTTCATTTCTCTTGTTCCTACCTGAATAATAATCTGCACAAGGATAGGGCTTACTCATCTATCTCGTTCAATGTTATCATTTACTTGTTGACCTAGGCTAAGAAAGTAAGCCATTCAACACTGAAGAGAAGACTTTTGATGATATGATCATCATGATATCATATGATATCAAGCCAATCTCTAAGCTATTATGGAAAATACAATAAATTATAAAAGACTAGTCCAGTTTAAATTTGCTAGGAATATTTGGTATAAAAGGACCCCAGACACTATTTGATACCTGTGGCTATAAACTCAGGGCAACTGTGAGCATAAGCTAATGAATACCAATGTGATGATTAAGAAAAAAATTCTAATAAAAAAGGATATCTAAAAAATTAGTAGGTTTAATATTAAGTTTAATTTGAAAAATGGCTATCTTCTCCTTTTAAAACATGGTCTCGTGTCTCCTGGGTCGGTCTTGAATTTGCCATAATGTCAATCTTTGAATCTATAATACTTCTGAGAACCTCTGAAGAGATGGGATTACAGGCACATACCACCATAGCTGGTTATACAGCAGTGCTAGGGATCAAACTCTAGGCCTTGAGCATGCCTGATAAGCACTTTACAAACTGAGTTTAGCTCCAGCCCCAAAGTATGCTTCTTTTGGTAGAACACTGGGTATCATTTTCTATCCAAACAAGGGGAAGACTGGGTAATAGTACAACCAAGTAATTTTCCAATGCAAAGGCTTTGAAAATGTTCTGAACAAGCTAGTAATACCTTTAAAGATTTCAAGAATTTAAGTTGTAGGAGAAATTAATTTTTATAGATGAACTGGTGAAAAAAATTAATCTATTATATAGTTTATTTACAATTTCATTATAAATAATTCCTTATAAATAATTAGCACATTAATATACCACACAAGTGCACGAAATTTTTAAAAAGTTTATTTAAAATTCTAATTATATAACAATATATCCTTTATTATAGCAAGCTTGCAAGACCAAAAGAGAGCATAAAGATTACAAAAATCCCAAATAATTTCAGCATCCAAATACAATTATTACTGGCATTACTGGCATTTTGTTGTATTCTGTTTTTCCTAATGCACATGTGCACAAACCAATCTAAATAATCTCTATATCCTGTTTTTAAAAATCTAGTATCATGTAATAAACAATGCCCTATGGTATTAGTCACCATCCAAAGTTGCTATTTTAGTGTCTGTATTATATTACAGGCAAATCTTAAAGGTAAATATGTCTCTCTTTTTATTTTTGAGGATATCAAGGGAGAGAATACCAGGCCTCACACATATTAAGTAAGAGCTTCATGACTGAGCTATACCCCCAGCAATCTCTTTACTTTAATGCAGAATAATACTAGATATGAGGTCATTAAGTTAAAAGGATAAACACTTAAAACCTTCTGGCATTTGCTAATTCTTTCTAGAAAAAGTTATTATTTTAAATTCCCTGTGGTATTTTGAAAAAGCTAAGAAAGATTACTTTGTAAATAATTTTCTATAACTTAACATTTTGAGTAATTTGTAAGTAATTAAACTTAAAAGTCATTTAAATTAGTGGAAACTTGCATAAATTTGGGCAACTGAAGAAGACTTGATAACCACCTCAGAAACCCAATTAAACAAAACTAGTTACTGAGATATCAAGAATACAGCAACTATGCAAAGAATCAAGATACTATAATACTATATATTTTACCCAAAAGTCTGAACAGTATTCTTTATTTTCATATTCAAGAAAATTATGGTGAAGTATTTTGTTCAAATAAAAATTTTAGAATGTCAAAAAAAGAAAAAAGAAAAAAGAAAAAAGAAAAGAAGGAAGGAAGGAAAGAAGAGAAGGAAGGAAGGAAGGAAAGAAGGAAAGAAGGAAAGAAGGAAGGAAGGAAGGAAGGGAGGAATTAATTCAACAAACAGTAAAATATAGCACATTCAGACAACACACTGGACGAAGAGAAGCAAAAGTGTTAATTGGTTTAATTATAAAGATAAAAGACACTTTAACATGTTACAATACCTGGTTAGAACTGGCTTTTTCAAGTCTGTCAATCATAATTTCAAATTGCAAAGGCTTAATTTCCATCTTTCGGTTAAGTCTATTTAATAATGTCTCATCTTCTGAATCCATATCATAATCTGGTTGCTCGTTGTCTAGGTTAAAAGCTAGAAAAGAAAAGAAGATTCTTCAACATGGGTTCAAATTATGAAGTTATACACATAAAAGTTAATTTTAGAGACAGGCATATTGCTTTACATGTGATGAGAAGTCTAATGGCATAAAAACATCAACTGAGAAACTATTTTTTAAAGTACTTCACATATATGACAAAATTAAAAAGTAGTTATAACAGATGAATATGCCAGTGTGGCAACATAATGAGAATTATGGAAGAACATTAAAAATCCAGAATAAAGCTTCGCATACAGCATATAAGGCAAATCATTGAAGATAAAATGTAAAATAAAAATATTTTTTAAAGGTGTTGGAATGGCAGACTAATTACAAAACAAATTAAGACTAATTTCTCTCTTACTATAAAGCTAATAAATGATATAGCTTACAGCATTTAAAAAAATCCAGATATACTAAAATATAAGAAATTGCAAGAAGAAAATATATAGAAAGTTTTAAATTCAAATTCCACAAAAACTAATTTAAATAATAATGATAGTCAATAATAATAATTGACTATACAAAATTTTAAATTTCTACAAATAATACTTTATAACAATAATCAACAGACTAAGAACTGAAGAAAAATTAAGACATAAAGGGTCACTTTTTTATTATTTCTCATTATATAAGAAAAAAAATCCAACACTTTAAAAAACTGGCAAAGAAATTTTAGAGGAAAATAAATACTAATGTACTTTTAAAGATGCAAATTAAACAAATACAAACAGTATTTTTATTCACCAGCTAGACTAAGCTGATATAAAGCTATTTGGGGCTATTAAGGAGGAAATTATAAGCTGGTATTTATTAGTTAAAATACAATCTTTCACACTTGGTAATTTCAATAACTTACAAATTTATATAGAAAAAGTTACTACTGGTTGCGACACCATGAGAAGCAAAAAAATACAGAATAAGCAGTCTACAGAAGAAAAGAGAAATGACGGTGTGTACATGCTCAGACTGTTAACTGAAGCCCAGAGCAGCAATGAGCTCTGAGCATGTATGATGGGAGCAAAGCAGAAAGAACATGAGGCAGAAGGCCAAGGTGCAGAAAGAACAAAGATGGGCATATGTTTTAAATGTAGAGTATTTCTAAAGGAAAAAGAAATTTTTGATAATTCTCTACTTCTGGTCAAGAGGAGCTACTAAGACAGGAGTTCAAGGATGGAAAAGGGGATTTCAATTTCTTGCTGATATGTATTATTTGGCATTTTAAAATATCTATGGCTTAATTACTGAAAAAGCTAAAGTACACAAATATGTATTGAAAGTACATGGTGAGGTTTTAGAACAAAGCAGTAAGAAAGACCAATCACTAGCAAGCTGATTATTTAAAGCTGCCTGAATATGAAGGTGGACCCTCCACATCTGTACCATTCGCAGATTTAACATAACATTTTTAAGGGTAATTCTCAATAGTGGCAATAGAAACAGAGGTGTGTGCTTATAAACGATAATAAATTCAGTCACTATAGGTAAGATTTGAACTCTAATTCATTCCTTAAAAGACACTAAACCGCTAAAAAAAAAAAAAAAAAGAAATTTCAACCCATATTTACAAACTTTTATAGCATTTACTGTGGGCCAGGCAATGGCTACTGTGCTTTATACCTACTAAATCAACTGTCTCAGCTTCCCTATGTAGTAGAGATTTTATGTCCAAAGAGTCTTACATTCTAAAAGTTTATAATGTTAATGTATTTAACTTGTACTATATCCCACACAATACACCTAGTAAGCTGGGAGAGCTAACTATTTATTGGTAAACTTATGACATTCTATTCTGTACTTAATTTTAAAATATACTTGATTGATTTAAAATATTTAATTTTAATTTATATAATATACTTGAAAAATTAGAAAATATAGTTTTTATCTTTTATATATTGTTTTAAATTACATGATTATCATTTATTCAGAAGTATGCTTTCAAAAAGTCAATTTCAACATATCAAACTCAACAAGAGATACTATAGATCCTATAAGCTATACAGATACTAAACAGTACTCTTTCTTCCACAAAGAAAACGCTATTTGCACCTGCACATAGTGAATACCTTTAGTATGCAGAGTAACAACAGTTAACCAGGTAGCTGATACAAGTAGAAGTCACTTTAAAGAAAGGCTTTCCTAAATGCTAAGCAGAGTTAACCCAATATGCTACTTTCCACAGTAAACAGAAGTCCCCAAATGTTCAAGGGCAAGGCTATATATAAAATCTGCATGGCCAAATCTACCAAATCTTACTCACCTCTTGTTCCTCCACCTCCTATCTGCTCTATCTTCTTATTCTATTCTGACAAAAGCCAGCACCCTCACTTGTGAGGCGTGGGGAAGGACAAGAAAAGCTGGGAAATAGTTTAGAAAAATTAATGGTGAGAACTGACAGGAGATCTGACAATGTGCTAAATCAGAATCAGGGCAAAGATGGCTTAAACTAGCACCAGCACTCTAATTATTCTATTATTACCACTTAAAAAAAAAAACTATACAAGAACCATTGCAAGATTTAGACTTTCTGCTGTTTCTAAACCAGGTATGGGTGTTTCAGCATTCTGTTTATCTCATACATGGGATGTTAATGATCTCAGATAAGAAGGCAGATTCTCTTGTAAAAAACTGTCACTGCTGTAGTCATACTTACATAGTCAATATAGTCGTTGAGGGGAATGAGTGCTAAATGCTGTTGGCTAAAACGGCATGTGTTAAATATGGAAAGAAGGGCTCTTAAACTATAAGCAGAATATTCTTAATTTATTGATGCCTCAGTGTTTGAAAATCAGAAAAAAAAATTTTTCTTGCTATTTAACAAGTGATATAAAAAAATGGGTTAGTGTTGCAGGCCAATCAGCCAAACAAAAAAAGTAAAATACCCTTATACACAAGAAAAGAAA
Source organism: Cricetomys ansorgei (assembly GCA_026225945.1). Classification (NCBI taxonomy): domain Eukaryota; kingdom Metazoa; phylum Chordata; class Mammalia; order Rodentia; family Nesomyidae; genus Cricetomys; species Cricetomys ansorgei. The sequence goes on along the minus strand of JAMJFZ010000716.1, from coordinate 4,946,749 downwards.
GGGTAGAGGGAGACGAAAGAGCTGGAAATGACTTGATGTAATAAACTGACGGAAAGTCAGGCATCATCCACAAAACATTCGTGTACCTAAGGCTCAGCGAACACTGATAAAGAGGGGACAGAAGGATTTTAAGAGCCAGAGGAACAGGAACTTTGCTGTTAAGACTGTCTCCTAGTAATGTCAGAAGCTACACCCAAATAGTCTCATCAACATGACTGCCCAAACATGAGCTGAACAACAAGAGACATGCCAGAGTGGATGGGAGGAAAGCCCATGAGGCTTCAACCCTACAGGCAACTAAGGAATGCTGGGAGCGAGAGAAATAGCTTTCCCCAGGGAAGAGCACAGCAATTGGCTGTCTGATGCCACAGTCTAGTGCCTGAAAACATAAATACAAGTAACATAATATGGACTGAGCAGGTTTTATTTAGGAATACCTATGTATATACATATGTATATATGATTGTAATAATAATTAGTGAAAAAAGCAGCCATGAATTTGAAGGAGAGTGAGGAGGGAATATGGGGGAGCTTGGAGGGAGGATAAAAGGGAAGAAATGTTATAATTATATCATAATCTCAAAAAAAAATTTAAAAAAGGCATTGACAAGATTATTAAGGGCACGCTGAGAAGGAAGAACAAAATGGCAAAGAAAACAGAAAATTTCCTGCAGTGGCCTCCAAAAAAGTTTGGTTACTTTCTGTAAGAAGAGCAATAGCTTCTGCATGGGAAAAAAATTAGTATAATCTCTTGACAGAATATATAAAGTATTTATAAGTTGAGTGGTTACAGCTTAGGGAATATATACTTGTTTAGCTAGGAGTACCTTCAAAGTCATTTAGCATTTGGTCATATTCATATCCAAGTAAGTAATAAACACAGCAGCCTAATGGAATGAAAACACATATAACCAGGAAGATCATTTTTTACAATAGCTGAAATACGGCAAGATGTTTTCCACTTAAAGGAGCTAACTAAGCATGGTATAAATGAGTGGTATCCAATTCAGTGGAACACGTAAGAATGAGGCAGTTGCTATCATCGCTTCACAGTATCGTTATCAATGTGACTGTTAACTACTATATGGTATCATGTTCATTACATGTTGTGTGATATAGGGAAACATTTATTTTCTTTATCTTTCCTCTCAAATCTCCAGGAGGAAAAAATTTAGGAATGGTAATACTGTTTTAGTTTCTTTGTACCCACCCCCCTTCACAGGTTCCTGACTAGTGGAGCTGGTTGGAACTAACTTGGGTGTACTTTCTCATTTACTTACCTACCTTCCTTCCTTCCTCCCTCCCTGCACCAGAGGTCGAAGCCCCTACAAGTGAAGACCAGATATCTCTGACCCAGTAACAAGTAGTATGGTAAGTGTGTTGTCTAATGCGGGTCTTAATTAGAAAGTCCTTTAAGACACTGGCCTGGTCCCTTTCTTATTCATGCCTGATATCATTCCATAGGGAACGGTACCACAGATGAGCTACTCATTCAAATAGTAAGAGGTTAAAGTATACATGGAATATTTAGTCCAATAAAAACTTGAACATAAGTTAAATAAGACAGAATGACCATAAGACCTGTCTCAAAATTCCATTCTGATAAAAGCTATTTCAAATGGCAAGTCATTAGAGCTGATGAGAAGAAAGTGAAAATTAACAATAAATATTTCAAAATTACAGAGGACATGCATTAGCAGGAAAGAGAGCACTGAAAATAGACAGTAAGAATCAGAGAATCCCCTTCCTCCTTCATACCTAGGGGTCAGCTAAAAAATCAAGTTACCTTCAAAGGGGATGAATGTGTGTTTAAAAACAAGAAGAGTGGTTGAAAATATTTACATAGATAAGTAGACTCTTTTTCTCCTTCAGGGTAGCTAGAGAACAACTTTCCTCTCAAATATCAACCTGAAAGTTAATTTATAAAGACTTTCAGAAAACTGTGGAACACTGGTAAAGCACTGCTTGCACCAAAGGCAAGTAGAGGTGTGTCATGTGAGTAGAGGTTCAACACCGTGAGCTGTCTGTCTCACCACAGCCACTGCACTCCTCTAACTTCATCCCTAACTCAGTCAGTCACTCAGGAAGAACACCAAAGAATCCCAAGTATAAGTGGAAGGAAAGAACTGATTCCAAAAGTTGTCTTCTGACCTCCATATTTGGGTTCTGACAGTTATTCCTCCTAAATAATAATTTTTAAGATAATTAAAAAATTTTTAAAGTCAACATAATGTTCATAGCAAATTTATTCATAATAGCCAAAAAAGTTCCAGTGGTGAAGCAGTGAACAAATAGAGCAATGGACTTATAGTTAACAATACTCAAGATTCAATTACTGATACACACAACAACTTGGAAAACTACAGTGGAGGCATGATGAGTTTGAAAAGTGTCAATTTTAAAACTTACACAGTGTATATTCCATTTACATAACATTCTTGAAATGAAAAAAATTACAGAGCTAGACAGAAGATTAACAGCTACAAAACAATACCAAAAATTTATATACCTCATTAAATTCTCTTAAGAATTAAATAATTTGCACCTGTCATAATGCCAAACACTGAGCAAGCAATACAGAAATATAGATGGCTTCTATAACTCAACTCTACTCCATTAGCTGATCAAGACTACTGTCTAATTTAGCAGAAATGAAGTAAAGTACAAGACAAGAGTAACAGCTCATTTTAGTATGGATACCTGTAATAATGAGTATACAGACATCATGGTTTTTTTAGTTATACATGATAAAGTCTCAACTATAGCAGGAAATAATACTCTATTGCAAAATTAATTTCCATTTACCTCTCTGCTGGCTAAGACACCTCTGTATCAACTACTAAATGTATCTTTCTGGCTTCTTAAAACTAGTTTGTACACAATGTGCTGCTTCTTTTTTGAGACAGGGTTTCCTCTGTTGTAACCCTGGATCTTCTGGAACTCACTCTGTAGACCAGGCTGGCCTTGAACTCACAGAGATCCACCTGTCTCTTCCTCCCAAGTGCTGGGATTAAAGGCATGTGCCACCACTGCCCAGCCACAATGTCCTTCTGACTCATGAAACTTCAAGTTACAAAGGTTTCACATATATGAGAAGGGAAGGTATTTACCTAGTATGGCTATATTTATGGATTTTTAAAAGTATTACTATAAGCCCATAACAATTGTAATTTAAAGCAAAAAACATAATACATAATAATGAAAGGGTAGTCATTAAGTAATGATCAGTGATGACACAGAGTATTTCTTATCCTATATGCCTTACTTTTTCTGGGAAAGGTGATTCTAGGACACCAATAGAACATAATTATTTCCTTAGCTAAAGCATACTAGATCAGGGATCAATGGCCTCTAGCTTGTTTAGATAAAACTCTGAAAATACAACAAATGCTACACTGTGAAAGGGAAATTTGAAAATAGTATATATATAGTAATAATAATAAAGGATAGTAAGTGGTAGAGTGTCTTATCTGTCACCGAGCAAACTGAAAATGCTATATTAAATGGCCAAGTAAGCCACTCAGAGTGGCTGGCTACTACATCAAAAACACTAAAAGCATACATCCACATAAAATAATAAAACTGGAACCCTGTCCTATGGGAGCTGAGACAAGAGACTATGTGTAAGAATGCTGTGCTGGGGTTCAGGAACAAAAATGCAACCTGATGTTAGTTTGGGGGCATGCAAGACTAGAGGGGAACAACCTTACTCACAGGCTTTTGTTGTTGTTTGTTTCCTTAACATAGAGTTGAAAGAGCTTATATATGAAGCAATCAGACTATCATCTTTGCCACCTCACTCAAGATTTTAATTATTTTCCTATGATTCCAGCGATCCTAGTGGAGAAAAGTCATGGGAGAGTTAAGGTAACTTCCACATATTACTAATACTAGTCTACCTTTCATCAACTGTAGTCAGATTACTCAGTATTTCAGAAAAAAATGTGCAGTATCAGAGAATACACAACCAACCTGTATTACTGAGGCCAAATGGTTAATTTTATCTGGATCTCCTGTCATATTTTTCTTTTAAGATTTCAAATGAGGGCTGGAAAGATAGGGATTAAGAGCACTAGATGTGAGGACCCAAAATGATGGTTCATAACCATCTGTGATCCCAACTCTAATCCTAGGGGATCCAAAATGCATGCACATGGTACACACATACAAGCGAGTCAAATATTCCTATACATAAATTAAAATAAATCTAAAATAAACTTTTAAAAGATTCAAAATGATACAAATTCTAAGTAGTATTCTTTGTAAATTTTAAATCTCATAATCAGTAAGAAAATGAGAGAAATGCATATAATCAGAGGAAAAAAAATCTAGATTTATATAATATGAACAGAGAGAAAGAAACAGACAGACACTGTTATGTCCAACTTGACTACAATGGGTGTTTTTAATATTCTTTTTACAATTAAAACATAAACTTACTGGTCATCTATCATAAATCGTCACATCTTATCACCACAGTCACTCTGTACAGTTGAGTATAGTAGGCACATCCTCACTGCTTTGCATCCACCTTCAGAAGCACCTAGCATGCTCTAGCCTATCATCATCTCCTTCTTCCTTTTCTTGTAATGCTGCCTAAGTGTGAAGATACTATTGTCACATAAAGCAGATGGAATAAAAGCAAAGGACTTTGAAGGGAGGGAGAGAAAAAGGGAGGGAAGAAGGAAGGAAGAAATGAAAAGGAAAAAAGGGAGGTAGGGAGGCATGCAAGCAGGCAACAACCCCTTCTGTTTTCCTTTCCTAAGAAGTCTCAGGCAGGACATTTGCAACAAAGAAAAAAGAGAGCAGTGACTGGAGAACATACTGTCAATACAAGTAAATCCATGGGAGATTTGAAAACATCTCCAAGACAGACAGAAAAGCCATCACATTTATAATAAAGGAAGCATATCATCAAAACTTACAATTATGAAACACATACTTCACACACCAAGATATAAGACACACCAAAAGGGAGCAAGAAACATGAAACATCACGTTTGCTAACAGCCACAACAAAGTTGTCAGTAGGAATGCACAAAACCATCTCAGTATGTTTATTCAGAAAAACACAACTATACATCTGTCAATACATGCTAGTCACTTATAAAAATCCCTTTTTTCAAACCAAAAGCCCAAGAATGGGTTTCGTATTTCATCTTACTACCCAACACAGAGAGAAGAGTAACTACTGTGTAATTTGGGTAAAGCTGATTAGAGCTCTTCTTTAGAAATGGGAGTCCATGGTAGAAGGAGGTTTAAAAAACAAAGAAACAAAACCTGAAAAATGAATAGCCCTACAGACCAGAGCCCAGATGCTCAGTTAATGACACGTCCTTCACTTCGTGTTTGGTGGAAAAACACCAGGTGTGTAGAAAAACTATGCAATTAACTATGGTTGTTCATGTAATATGTAATAAAGAAAAAATCAGTTTTAAAATTTGTATTGCTGTGCTCACTCATTCATGAAATCCAGTTTGAACTCACTTACCTTTTTTTTCTTTTTCTTTTTTCTTTCCTTCCTTTCTTTTCCAACTCTCTTCTCCCTACCACCATTTTCTTTGTATGGAACACAAACACAGAGGAGCCCATCCCAAAATATGCCACACTAGCCCAAAAACTATTTCCAGATAAGGACACTTGGAAAGTAGTAGATTCAAGAAGAGCACGATAATCTTTCCTTTTTCTTCCCTAAAGCAAACAAAGTTCTCACACGAAAACACCTCCCCATCTAGGAGATGGAGAGCCCGATGGCCAAGAGTAATGACTACAAACAGTCCTGTTATCTGCCTTTAGATTCCCCATATATTTTAGTTACTTTTCCAGAACTGCACCTGGACCCATCTACTTTTTCTGGTCTTTATTTACCTATGGGGTTCCCCCATACACCTGTAATAATCTGAATGTTCTTCTGATTGTGTGTTTTACGTGGATTCAATCCCCAGGCCTGACCAGAGTTCAAGAGAGCAAAGTTTCATTATGATACTCCTGCTGAGGTCTTATTTTCAAAAAGGCAAGGAGGTTAGTTAAATGAAGAAAGATGACACAAATGAGTTTATTTGTGTCAACGCAGCAAAGTCACATAATTTGGAGCTGAAACACTGCATCTTACAGCTCAGGAAATGGTCAAGAACCCCAGTGAGCTGAGCTCAGGCCTCAAGGTCACGATTTATAAAGATTATACTTTAATCACACTTTTCTAGTCTTAGCAGCAGTAATGAAAAAGTCTTTGGATCACTGGAAGGAAATAAAGACATCAATACATCAAATGATAGTTTTTGTTTGACTTTGAACTTAAACATTAAGCTTACAAATTATATTTAGTAAGCAAAGACAATAAAAAGAGATTAATGTGTGCTGGTGAGATGGCTCTGCAGATCAAAGTGCTTGCCTTACAAGCCTGATAAGTTAGAGCCCTGGAATCCATGTAAAGGTGGAAAGAGAGAACTGACTCCACAAGTTTTCCTTTGACATTCACACACGTGTTATGCTTCCAAAATTTACCTATGAATTACAGTAATTTTTAAAAATGTATCGGTCATATCCATCTATTTCTGAAATGCTTACCTATGGAAACTACTTAACAAAATATAATCCCTCTAACTGTAGGCAACAAAGGCTCATCTTTGAGCACTAATAACAGCACTTTCTAAGAGAAGCATGTATTGAAAGACTAATCAGGCAGCATTTCTTATACAATTCTCTAGTTCTTTCTTATGACTTTTCAAGGCCATTATTATTTGATTTATCTAATTTATTTGATTTATTCGATTTATCTAATAGCTAACTAACACTGACTCCTCAAATACAACGTGTAGAATAGGCTCTCCTTGGAAGTAAGCAATGCATCAATATGCAAAACACAGAGAGAGGCATTCTAGAAAGACAAAAGGAACAAGGATAGGAATGTAGAAGGGACATATTTAACTACAAAACATAAATTACCAAACATGAGATTAGACAAGAGGCTTTGTGACCCAAATCTACCTTCAAAGTTAAACAAGTATCAAAAACTACATAGCTAAAGAAACTGTATGAACATATGAGACATGTTTTTGAAAAGCAGAATTGAAATGCTGTACAAGTTTAGCATCAATAAATGTTATATATCCAATCACAGTCAAGTGGAATAAAACAGTATCTCCCTAAGATACCACACAAGTCCCTCCTTTACATGGCTATCAACATAGTCTTGAAGTTAGTGGTTCTCAGACTTCACCATTCACCAGAAATGAGATGGAAGACTTGTTAATATTGGGATTGATCATTTATTTGAAATCTAGCAGGTCTAGAGTGGGGTTTATAAGTCTGTATTTCTTAACTCCTAGGTGATATTGGACTGTGTTCTGAGGACCATAGCTCTAGAGCTCCCTCTTAGTCTAAAGTAGCGGTTGTGATTCCTTTGGGGTTAGAATGACCCTTTCACAGGAGTTGCCTAAGACCATCAGCGCATCAGATATTTACATTACGATTCATGACAGTAGCAAAATTATACTTATGAAGTAGCAACGAAAATAATTTTATGATTAGGGGTCATCACAACATGAGAAACTGTACTAAGGGTCACAGCATTAGAAAGGTGAGAACCACCACTCTAAAACAGCAAAAACTTTATTTGTGCCTAATGTGAAATACACTGAATTTCCAAACTTTGTGAATCTTTCAGATCCTCAGGATTAAAATAAGTTTTAAAAGCAGCTACTGAAAGCTAAGATAGAATCAAGTAAAGCGCTTATGTTTGGAGCTCTCCAAGGTTCTGATTCTACCACCCAAGACTGGCTGAGAAAAATCAAGTGAGTCTGAATGTTTGTAACAAGGACTTTTAACAGTGATTCTCCAGATTTCTCAGAATTATAAGACTTAGCTAGAGGTAGTGTTTATACCTCTTATCTCCAACTTATATAGAAAATGAACTTCAGATAAGTTCAAAGCTATTTCTACAATGTTGTGTAGTGAAATCCAACCAACTACTGGTCAATTTGGTTCTTAAAAAGCACCACAATCAGGATTATTCTTTTTCAGGTCTTTTTCATCAAGTAACTATCTATACTTGTTCTCCCATTTACAGAAATTCATTTTATATAAATAGTAAATATCACTGGACAAAATTAATGACAACTATAAGAACTATAAATGAAGAGAACAAAGCAAAGCTGGTAACTTTAATGCTTTCAAGTTGGGACTTTTATTGTTACAGAGAACACAGAGCCTAGAGTATTTAATGATAATCAACAAACAATACTTCAGGAAAAAGAGTACAGCTGTGTGGCTGAAATAGGAAGACTGCAAGGAGGAGGACAGGACAGCCTGGCTGTATGGCACAGCAAGAAACACCTGGCCACTTCTTTTTCAGAAAGATGCTGGGCTGCTGGAGCACAGAGCCCTAGGAAACGCTAAGAGCAGGAGAAATTGTCTTCCCAGGGAAGAGAACACCAACTGGTTATCCAGTATCAAATAATCTGCTCTGAAAACAGCAGAGTTGTGAGTGTGAAGATAATTTTATTTCTCCTCTATGATCTTCTCAATTTTCCCTCTCTTCCTTCCCTCTCTTCTCATTCTTTTGTTGCTTTGTTTTTCAAGAAAAAATTCTGTGAAGGACAGTAATGGTTTTGAAAATAAAAATGTTCCTAACATTTGAAGACAATCAACTTCATAAGAAATATAAATTATAATGCTATGAAGATAAATAGAAGACAAAGGTACCAGAGTAAGACCAAGAGTATCTTTTCAGGAAACTAAATCTGGCTGATGGTGTAAGAGACTATTTGTATCACTTTTCTCTAAATAGAAAATTCTATTTTCAAAATAGAGGATTTAATAACTGAATTTTTAAAATACCATGCTTGCTTAGGCTTGCATGTACTGGAGAAAATTACTGCACTGACAATTAAAGAATGTTGAGAGCAGGAGAAATAGTCTTCTCCATGGATGAAAACACCAACTGGTTATCCAGTATCAAATGTTCAGCCCTGAAAACATGCATATAAGTAACATTATACAAACTGAGAAGGTTGTATTTGATTACATACATATATTATGTATATAATTATATACATATGCCATATACATATAGGCATATGACAATTAATGAAAAAAAAGATCACGAGTTTGAAAGAGCAAGGAGAGGTATAAAAGTGGGCTTGGAGGGAGGAAAACAAAGGGAGAAATGATATAATTATATTCTAATTTCAAAAATAAAGAAAAAAAATACTGCAACAAGGGATATAATTTCTCAGCAACCAGACTAGCAAAATTCCAAACCTAAAAGTAGTCTTTTAATTAGACAATGGAAAAAAATGAGCATTTCCATGTCAATACAAAATGCTAAAATCTCCAAGAACACTTTATTTGAACTTTTGTGACAAATATATATAATCATGCTTCTATGAAGTTCATTATGTTCATAGTCACTAAAGCACTACATGTAACTATGTAACAATAAAAGACTGGAAATAGAAACTGGCTTATTAACTACTAACACACAAGCGTGCTCTCTCTCTCGCGCGCGCACACACACACACACCTACCTACCTATCACTCAGGTAAAAGAGAATGAGGACACCCTGTACACACCAATATAAAATTAATTTCCAGACTATACTTTTTTTTTTAAAACTAGTTTTAAACATAAAAAAGCAAGGTGTAGAAAAATATCACAAGAGGCTGAAGAGATGGCTTAATGGTTAAAAGCACTGGCTACTTCCAGGTGAACCAGATTCAATCCCCAGCACCCACATGGTAGCTCACAGTCTTCTGTAACTCCAGTCCCAGAGGATCTGACATTCTTTTCTGGCCTCTGCAGGCACTACACACATACAGTGCATGGGTGTATATGGGTGTGTGTATATATATATATATATATATATATATGTATGAACGTGTGTATATATATTATATATACATACATTTATATATATATGTAAAAGAAAAAAATACAATGTAATAAAAGGTATAAAAGTTAAAAGTTCCGTGTTTTTGAATTTAGGTGAGGAGATAAGACAGTAAAGGAACTGATAAAGAAGCACATTGTAAGAGTGGCTGAAGTGCAGGCTGAGCACAAATGAGGTTTGTTTCACATGTCTTTTCTTTTAGAATCAAAATGACCTGATTTATTTAAAGCCATCTTATTTCATGAATATAAAACCACTTTGTGTTTTGGGTCAGTGGTCCTATTTACTCTCTGACACTCTCATACTTTCCCTCTAAACTATAATCATTCTTGTTCACTCTCAATTTTAGTAGGTAGAGAATGAGAACAAAAATTCTTACCTAGACTGAGGTCAACTAGCAAGTGATAATCAGCATAAACTAAATCCCAAAATAATACATATAAGAACAAAACTCTATTAGTATCTCATAGTATAAATGTCAAAAATCAGAATGTATCTTGAGAATCTTAATTGGTCAAGAACAAGGAGCACTGGCAGCATTCTTCATCAGATTGGCTGTTTCAACATTAATAACACAGTGAATGAACCATATTTTAACTCGGTACGTATTAGATATCAGAGAGATCTGAAATAGTCTTAACAGATCTGGGAGGGGGGAAAACTTACAAAGCAAAATCTGGTCTGGCAATTACATGGCAATTAATAATTTTTCTTTACTAATGGTATTCTTTGCTGAGGATTCTAACAGCTCTTTAAAAATAAATAGCTGTACTGAGAATATGAAAGATCTTTAGATCTTTGTAGCAGAGCTATAAAGATCCCAGCAGTATGTATGATATCAGTGTAAGATTGTACAAAGCAGAGAACTCAGAAATGAGGGTGCCGAGATGACAGAGTCAGAAGAAACAGATGACGGAAACTGAATATTCACATGGGGAAGTAAGGTTGAATTTTTACCTTATACTATAAAACAAATAAACATGCAGCAACAACAACAAAAAAACAAAAACAAAACAACTAAAAATGAGTTAAAGATCAAGATATAAGACCAGAAACTACAAAACTACAGTGTTGGCCAGGCAGAGCTGAAGCTTGTCAGCTTACAGTATTCCCATTGAGTAAGCCTTCCCATAAAACCCTCTGATTTGTTTGCTATGATCAAAAGCACCACAACAAACTTAGCTTCTGCACAGCAAAGCAAACAATTAAGAGAGTAAAATAAAGGGCAGGGAGGTGGAGTTGGGGAGTACAAAGCATACATGTGATAAAAGGATACTATCCACAACATAACAACTACAATTCAAGAACAACCCCAACTAAATAATCAAATTTACAAATGGGCAGAGGTCTCGAAAAGGTTATTTCTCTAAAGAAGAAACATGAACAACCAATAAGCTTATGAAAAGATGTTCAATATCAATAGTCATCAGAGACTGTAAATAAAACCATAATGAGATCTCACTTTCCACCTGTTAAGATGGTCACTGGCACCAAAACAGAAACAAAAACGGAAAATGGATTGCTGAGTATGGCAGTTCCTTAAAAATCTTAACTACTACTACACAATTCAGTAACCCAATCTGGGTCTAAGCCCAGAAGAACTGAAAACAGAATCCCAAAGTGCTATGTGGACACATACTGCAGCATTGTTTGGAATAAACAGGTAGAAGGAACCCAAATGTCCATATATCAATGACTGACTTTTTTTTTATGTGGTAGATACATACAGTGGAATATTATCTGGCACTATAAAAACAAAATCCTGCCATAAGCTACAACATGGATGAATCTTGAGGACACTGTGCCAAGTGAAATTAGCAAGTCACAAAAGATAAATACTGTATGAGTCAATCCATGAGGTACCTAAAATAATCAAGCTCATGGAAAAGAAAGAATAGTGGTTGTCAGGGACTGGTACTGAGGGGCAATGAGCAATTATTATCCAAAAGATATAGAGGTTCAGTTTTACCAAATGAAATAGAAGTTTCAGAGATATTTTGTACAAATATATCTACATGGCTAATATTACAATATGTACTTAAATTTAAGGTAAATTTATTCTCTGCCATTTCTTTACTATAATGAAAAAATAAGTAAAAACCCAACATTTACCCAGAATCCTGTCATAACTGGCAAATCCGTATCAAGGAGCTTCCCACAAAATAACTAAGCTGTCCCCTAAATACATTACTGTCATAAAGTTCAAAAAGACTTGGAAGTAATCTGAGGAGACATGACAATATTTCCTGGGATCCTCCTTGGCTATAAAGATTATACATAAAGACAGCTACTAAATTACACACACAGCCAAGAGATTAGCCAATTATGTTATACCAAAGATGATGTACTCATTTTGATAATCATGCTGTAGTTAAATGAGAAAATGTCTTTATTGAAGTATTTGTAAGTAAATAAAAAATTTACTCTAAAAGGGTTCAGGATGAAAAATACAAGGGAAAGGAAAGAGAATGACAGAAATAAGGAAAATGAAAACAGCGGCAAATACTGCTAACTCAACATTTCAAGAATCAAGAAGGTTCTACAGAACTTTTTATTCCATTTTGGCAACTTTCCCATAAGTTGGAAGTTATGCCAAATTGCAGGAATTTAATTTAAATTACATCCAAATAAAAAGGTCTCAAAAAGTATATTCAGGCACGGTTTCCTCTCACTATCAATTTCATTTTCTAATACAAATCCAAGCCGATTCAAACACATAGATATCAAATATAACTAAGGTTATTGCCCTCCAAAATATCAAATTCATAAATATTTCAGTTTGTTTCAAGTTTGAACGAGACACTACTAGTATCAGAAGAGAACCATATAAAGTAATGAAAGAGATGAAAACTATTTTCTGTCTAGTTATACAGTTAAAATACAAAGTAATTCAGTACCTCAGAAAAGGAGGTGCATCTGCAGCTGGGGTCTCACTCCAAGTGACAGCCACATTGTCTTTAAAAACAAACATACACACAAGAACCACCTGCCTAACTCTAGATCTTCAAAAGTAGTTCCCATACTCAGTGATGAGATGCCCTCCACATATAACATAGCATTTTGGACAAGAATTCCTGTACCCGTATTATCAATGCCTAAAAATTCACTAAAAATGTTTCTAAAAAGAACAGCAAAATAACTGCTAGTTACTATAAGGAAAATGAAAGTCTTGGCTAAATGGTAATGGAAGTTGTTTTCTCTTTGTAGCAACAAAACTGAATTAATACATAGTGAGCAAACTTACAAATGAATAAGCTAGACTAGGTGTAGTGGTACATCTGCAATCCCAGCACTTAAGAGTTAGAGGTAGGTTACTGCATGTTTGAGGGTACCCTGGGTTATACAGTGAATTCCAGAGCTACAGAGCAAGAACTTGTTTAAGAAGAAAAAAAAAAACTAAAAGAATTAAAATATGTATGCATACATGTATATTCACATCACTTTGCTTTAATTTTAAAATGATCCTTTTAAAAATTAAAATTGATTTAAAAAAATAATTTACCAATATATTCTAATAAAAATAAAGAAAATATGTGAGAAACCATTCCCTGCAAGCACCTCCAAGATAGGGTATAAATTACAAAAAAATGAAAAGGTAGACAGCCAGGGAGGTGGTGGCGCAAGCCTTTAATCCCAGCACTCGGGGGGGGCAGAGGCAGGCGGATCTCTGTGAGTTTGAGGCCAGCCTGGTCTACACTGAGATCCAGGACAGCCAGCGAGAAACACACAGAGAAACCCTGCCTCAAAAAATCAAAAAGAGAAGAGAAAAAGAAATGATAGGCTAGGAGTGGTGACACATGTGTGCAATACCAGCACAGGGAGGCAGAGCAGGGGCGTCTCAAGGTCAACGATACAGCAGACCTGAGAGAGAGACAGAAGTAGGAAGGGAGAGGAGGAAGGAGGGAGGGAGAAAGGAAGAAGAAAAGGGAAGGGAAACAAACAAACAGCAAAAATTTCTTTAAAACCAAATAATACCTAAGTTTTTAACCAAAGCTGGATAAATTCCATTATGTCAAGAGGCAAATGTTTGTAATTACTGAGGGAATTTTAAACACAAACCATGAAAACTCTGCAAGTTTTCGAGATCCCTAACGATCACTAACAAGACAAAGCAAGCAATCCAAGCGGCGTTTGTTATCAGTATCATCGGCTCCAAACTACAAATCTAATTGTTTTAATGAGAAGAAACCTGAAAAATGGGGAAAAAGTGTAAAGATTGTTAAAGAAAGCTAAAAACAAAATTATATGTAAGATTTCTGGTTTCTAGGAAAGGAAAAGAATTTACCACTTCATCTTTAACAATACATGAAAAGGTAAACAAAAACTAACAAGGTCATAAATTAAGTCGCTGTCACAAAGCTGGAGAGACAGACAAGTGAATTCAGAGAATTAAGAACCAATTTAGGAGGTGTGTGCCAAACTTAAAATGTGCTTAAGGAATGACTAAAGGTGGCCTGGACATGCCCAATCCCCCAGTCATGAGGAACATTTTTTCCACCACCAGGTATTTGAGTTAAGTCTTCAGTGCATACAGGGGACCTTCTATACTTCTGGTGGGGGAGGAAAGGGAAGCATTTTGAAATATACCAGAACACTTCGTTCTTAGGAAATGATCAGCATCAGCTATTTCACCAGAGCCTAAACTGCTGGTGTTTTATCATAACATTCTGACCTGCCAGGAGAGAAAAACCAATTCCAGAGGCTCTGAAGTCCTCTATAGGCTTGGTGGGCACAGGTGACCAATTCCAGTCCTATCACCAAAAGGAAAAAACAAAGAAACAAAAACACCTGAGAAGCACCGCTGAAGTTCACAATCCAGACACCCAGGCTCACCAAAAGACAAGTCTGTTTGTCTGTCTTTTGGACTATTAGCTCCTCCCACATTTATGTCACTCAAGTCTTCTTTGCTGAAGTTCACTTTGCCCAATACATCACGTCTACATTCAAATAAAACATGTCAAACTACAGTAAAGAGAGACTGAATAAGTACCACAATCAGAGCTAGGGTCTGATAAGAATGATTTATTTTTTCTGATCAGGAATCAAGAAAACTATAACATGCCTAAGGTTTTAACAACAGCAATAGAGAACAGGCAAGGCAGACAGATAACGTAACCTAAATGGCAGAATCCTAGAAAGGAAAATTATTAGCAACAAAAAGTGGTTTTGGTGGTTTTATTAGATTGGACATGATTAAAAAAAGAATCTCTTGGGTGAGCCCAGTGATTCACACAATCCCAGCTCTCAGGACGGTTAAGTCTGAGGCCAACTGGGCTGCAAAGCATGGCCCTGCCTCAAAAATCCAAAATAAATACTAAAAGTCATAACACACTAAAAAGGATAAATGCCAAAAACTTACGCTAGAGATATCCCACAAGTTGTTCTTTAACCTCAACACACAAAATGGCATGCATACACAAGCACATTCATGCACACATAAGTACAAATACTAAGGATATATATAACAAAAAGAAAATAATTTAAGCCAGAAAGAGAAAGTGTCTGACCTACAGAGGACCAAGATAAAAAATTATATTCAATAGTCTCAAAAATTGCAAGCAAATAGAACTGAGTGAAATACCTGAAATGTTGAGAGAAAAAGACTACCAACATGAAAGCTTCTATCCTAAAAGTCTGCAATCCTTCCAAAATAAAGAAATAAAATGTTCTCAGACAAATAAAATCTGAGGTGATTTTTTGCCACAGACTTGACATATATAAAATTTAAATGTCCTCAGAGAAAGAAAATGACATGGGAAAGAAAATCTGATTTGTATAAAGGAAGGAAGAATACTGGAAAATAAGTAAACAAGGGCAAGACAAAAACTGACTTTTCTTATTTCTATTTATCTAACATAACAGTAAGAAGATAATAATTTGTTCAAAACCATGATGATGACAACATAGTTATGCACACACACATAAGCATACACACACACAGTTGTATCTTTCATGTGATGTGTCAGTCAACTATGGACTACATACAACAGTGGTTCTACAAGATTATGACATCAAAAAGAATTCCTATCACTCACTTACTTATCTGTAGGTGACGCTAGTATGAGTCATATTGTGTTGTTAGTCATTAAAAAAAACAACACAGTATGTTCAATTATGTACAGCATGTAATACCTGACAATGAATGACTGTTACTGGCCTATGTATATTACTATAGTATACTTTGTTGTTATTGTTGTTCCATGTTTATGAGACAGGGTCTCACTAGATTAACTCAGGATGGTCTGGAATGTCCAGGTTCAAGTGATCCTTATCTTAATCTCTTGAATAGCTGGGACATGCCACTACGCTCAGCACTATCCTGTATCTATCATTAGAGTACTCTTTTTCTAACACAAATACATTTAGTGTAAAACATTCACATATTCATGTAGACAATACAATGCATATTTATAACAAAGGAAATAACTATCATGTGTTGGACATCATTAGGAGATGGGTAACCAATTTTCTTCTGCAATTACCATTGTATAAATTCTTCTTACACTGTGTATGTGTGTGTGTGTGTAAATCAGAAGGTAATTCATAGGAGTCAGTTCTTTCCTTCCACCATGTGGATTCCAGGAAACTGAACTTAGGTCACCAAGCTTGGTGCCCAATCACCTTTTACACCCACTGAGCTATCTCCTCAGCCTACGTAATTTTAACATTTTCATTATAATCAGAATATAAAAATTAGTCTCTCAACACATGACCTCAGTTCTTACTGAAGAAACAACAGGGACTCTAAAGCTAAAAAAAACAAACCCAAAACAAACAACAAATTCTCTCACTATGTTCTGAATAAGGTCTATATTGGAGGATAGGAGATAAGAGGCTTTACTCAGCTACTTGAAGGAAAGACTGTGTGGTCCAACAACTCTGGTTACACAATTGACAAAAATTCCATTATGGAAACAGTTTATTACTACTACTACTACTACTACTACTACTAAATGTGTCTGAGTGTTCCACTTGCTTTTATGTCTGTGCACCACCACTATCACATATATGCAGTGCCTGCAGAGGACAGAAGAGGTTGCTAGATCCCCTGGGACTGGAGTTACAGATGGCTGTGAGCTGTGGGGGCTGGGAATTGACCTCTGGCAGAGCACCCAGTGCTCTTAACCACTGAGCCATCTCTCCAGTCTGAAAACAATTATTTTAATCACGGAACTTGTACTGATTGCTTATCCTTTTCATCACTCAGCTCTATTATTCATTTTAGCTTTCTTTGAAAGCATGAAAAGACACGCTACGCATGATTTTTTTTTCCCTAGTACTAGATAAAGCCCATTTGGTCAAGCAAGGTCCTACACAGTCCAATTTATTTCACCCAAAGCAAAAAAAAATTTTTTTGCCAAGCACACATGTTTAGTCAAAGGCTTAAGGATCAGTGATTACCTCTTAACTCTTTCCCAACGCTAAGCTTCCTCTACTAAGATTGTGTGATTATCTTCACAAACAGGCTGAGCCTGGCATACCTGCTTGGTCAGTTCCTGAAGCCCAAAGGACCTAGCTGATTCTCTCATTTTGTGTGTTCTTAGCATTTGAGTATGAGTATACATGTGCACTGGAATGAGAGCAATTTTCTTTATTGTTGTTTGTTTGGTTTGGTTTTTCAAGACAGGGTTTCTCTCTATAGCCCTGGCTGTCCTTGAACTTGCTCTGTAAACCAGGCTAGCCTCAAACTCAGAGATCCACCTGCCTCTTCCTCCCAAGTATTGGAATTAAAGGCATGTACTATTATGCCTGGCCTCTGAAAGGTTCAACTTATACTATTGTACAAGTGGCTTTCCCTTCAGAGTCTTAGATTTCTAAAACTTTAAAATCTTTTTCTTTTTTAAGCTGGGAACTTGTTTTCTTTTTCCCTCCACAATATAATCTTCTTTCAATGGAGCTCCTCCTAATATGGCAAAACATGAAATGATTATTTTTGTGACTTGTATGGTTTCTTTACTTCAAGCCCCTTCTCATGCTTAGCAACCCCGACCCCCAATGCACAATGCTCTGCTCTTCATTAGTTTTCTGACAAGCCAAAGAAGTACGTCTTAACAGATTTGTGTACCAGCCTTTCCTATCAATAGGCATCATACTCTCTACTCTGCAATTTACTCGTCTCCTCCACCTGCTAAAAATCTTCTGTCCACTGTTGGTTCTACTACAACCCTTTAGAATAATAATGTCCACTGTGTATCAATACTTGGCATTCACAATTATGAGCATCACTGAGAGACAGCATAACACGTAAAACAGGCATACAGTGGAGCTATTTGGTTTTGATTCAAATCCTGCTCTCCATTTGATTATTAGCTTCATTATCTTGAGCTCTTTGTGAAATCTTCGGTTTAAATCAGGTGTCAAAATATAAGCTGCCTCACAGCATTGCTTTTTAAATTGCTCTGCCAGGGAAAGGAGATATTCTAAAGAGATATTTGTGTCCTTCCCTTTGGCATACTGCTGAATCAATAGATCCCAAAGAATTAAAAATTTCAGGAATTCCATGCTGTGGGAAGGGAAAGACTAAAGCCTGGTGCCAGACCACAGGAGGAGAGTGCCTTCAGAAAAAAGGACTTCCACAATTTTAATAACTCATGGGACTACCCTGTAAGAGAGACCAGAGCAAAGACAATGATGGCTCAGTGACAGGCGGACCACAACTTATCAGTACTGCTTAATTCTGCAAAGCTCCTGCCCTCTATTTAAACCTGAACTTCAAGTCCTGTACTCAACACTGCCCTATAAGTCAATGGACCCCAGTATCTGTTTCTTCCCATTGTGGCTACACAAATCTCTTCTTGACTTTTTTATTAATTGTTCCTCTGACATACTGAAGATAGGTAACTGAACCTAGTTTGAGATGGTCAAGGCTTATACCCTAAAACTCTGGGAACAGTATGAGAAACAACTGGTGTACGACAATTAAAATTTATTACACTAAACAGAGCCTGTACAAAGGCGAGTTACTATATTAGCTGCTTCACTATGTAAGAGGAAAAGTTCAGTTTCCTACTAAAATTCAAAGAAATTAGCATTTTCAGGAAATTTTAGGGCAGAGAACATTTTTTATAGGTAGGTAACCTACAGAACTGTAAGGCAGGAAAGGAAACTTCCCTTAGATTTTGTACAAGATAGGGAGCCAAGGTGCTAGATGGTGTCAATTCCCAAGGTAGCGTGGCATCACTACAGCATCTTCAGGAGAGATGCTAGCTGCTAGGTGAATGTGCTGAAGGCCTATTCCTGATAACTCCTACCAGCACAACCAGGTATGCTATATCTTCCTACAGTATATTCTGTAGGAAGACACACAGGAGAGTTCTAAGTATTTACATGTCAACAACAATACCCACCTCCTATGTCTGGCACCCGACCCCTTCTCATGCACAATATTCTGCCATTCATTAGTTCCTTACCCAGGCCAAAGAAAACTATGTCCTAAGAGATGTGTGCACCAGCCTTTTCTATCAATAGGTAACGTGTTCTCTACAGCCAACCTCTTCTTTTTATGTTTTATATATTTTAACAGCCATAAAACACATGCTACATGCAATTTGGCTATTAGAGTGGTTTTACTTTCTGACTCTTTTAATCATGACATTTAGGCCATTATGTTTGAATCTAGGACCTACGCGATAGTAAGTCCACCCCCCTCCTTTTTATTACCAGACGTAACAACACACTGAAGTCAAAGGATCATGCATTCTCCTTGAACTTGAGACTTTTTCACCTCCCTGAAAAGATGACCAAGGGATTTATTACTCTGCTTGTCCTCAAATACCTTCACCCTGGCATATCTTCCAGGGTAGGAACACTTCTTGCTGAACTAGAGCCATCCAGATACTGCTCTGCCACTTCACCTTAGTGTTATACTCAGGATGGAGTTCTGTACAACCAGAACCAGATGATCTGAACAGTGGTTACTGTCTGTGTCTGGCCTTGTCCACGATCTCAGTCATCCTTCTAAACACCTAAACCAGCCTAACCTAGAAAGTGTTTGCCACAAATCTGATACAATCTGAATCTAAGTAGTGGCACTGTTTTTCTAGTACTTGCTTATTTAAATAGGGGGTGCCATTTCATGCAATCTATGCTCAGCTTGATTTCTTAATAAAATTTCAATGACATAAAATAAAAAAAATGGCCCTGAAATACATTCTTTCCACCAAGTAACTCTAGTGTAGAAATGCAACAAAGCTCAGCAACTGCGTTGGATTTTTCTCTTTAAATCAAAACATTTAGGATCATTCCCAACTCCTTTCAATAAAATTATGCTCGACCCTTTCTCAAGGAAAAGGGTCTATGATCAGTTTTGTTCACTGGAGAAAACACTGAAGAATATTGCAAGGATAAAATAAAATTTGATGTTAATCTGGCATATATTTGTATTTGTTGGCATATATTCATACTTGTTGAATAAAACAATATAAAGACCCAGTTTATATTGGGTATTAATTAAGTTCCTTTTTTTCCAGTGCAGACTGAAAATGATCAGCTTACCAAGGAGCCTATACCACATATACTGAAGTCAGAGCAGTATCCACACACACCTATCTACCTTCTCTGGCTTCAAGATCTTAGGAGCAGATTAGAACAATTCAATTCTCTTTGAGTGTTTCTAACCTGACATGTAACAAGGAGCTACTTCACCAATTCTTTTTTTTTTTTTGGTGATGGAGGGGCGGGGCACGCGAGGCAGGGGCAGTGTTTGTCCAGACAGGGTTTCTTTGTAACCCTGGCTGTTCTGGAACCTGCTCTGTAGACCAGGCTGGTCTTGAACTCACAGAAATCCATCTGCCTCAGCCTCCCAAGTACTGGGATTAAAGGCACAAGCCACCACCGCCTGGCATCACATACTCTTTCTCCTGAACTCTCTGCTAGTCCAGCAGGGAATATAGATATATATTGACGAGTGTGTAGTAAAAGAAGAGATGAACCTTCCTTTTAAACCAAGAAATACAGGCTTGTTACCAAGAACCATTTAACTGACTGCAAAAGCAAATACAAGATAATGTAATGCAATATTTCAAATTTATTCATGTTCAAAAACTCTTGATGCTTGACAACAATTATAAAATATTTTCCTATTAAATAAAAGGGGTAATGGGAAATTAAATAACTTACTGAAAGTAACCAACACTGTCCTTAAGGGTCCAGAATTTAATTAACTTATTGAAGTCTGAAAGGAATACCCTCATGTGATCTGAGTAAATTCTCAAGAATACCAGAGTGGTAACTATAGAAAACAGACACTGAAAAGGACAGAACAAGCAAAATGTTTATCTCACACATGTTTATCTCAGTGAATCTCCAGATTCATTCCACTGTCAGCATTTGGGGAAGAGGGGGTGTTAGGGAGTCTGTGCTGGGAATCAAACCCAAGGCTTTGTGCATCATAGACAAATATTCTACTACTAAGGTATATCTTTGGCTTTTGGTTTTATGAGACAGAATCTTACTGTGTAGCTCAGACTGGCCTTCAACTCACACTCTTCCTGACTCTACTTCCTGTATGGTGGGATTATAGGTATGTGCCATCAAACCTGATTCACTCTATCTAAAGTAACACTGCCAATGAATAAGGGAACTTACTTTTAAATTTCTAGCTTGGATACTACAGAGCAAGTCTTCAAATTTTCACTGTATGTGTTAATAATTTTAGTCTTATATTTAACTCCAAATATAATTTTTATATCCTGTGAGATTACTGTCTAAGAATGGTCATGGAGTATACACATTTGTCTTTAATCATCAATTCATTTACTCATGTATTCAACATTTAATTGTAAACATAAATCATGTTAGATAGTATACTAGGAAATGAGGTTCATTTTTTTAAAAAATCTGGTCTCAGATTTTTAAATCTCAATTTGCTTTATGGCCTAATGAAACAATAGAAAGCAAATCATCACAACTGAACAAAAAATTTTACTAAGAGGAGTCAGGAAACAAAAGGCAATCCCAGGGACAAAAAAAGAAGTGCAAAAGGACTAAGAAGGTGCAAACAAATGAAGTATATGCCTCCAAGTTAAAGAGTTTGCTATTCCTACAGCTTAAGGCATGAAAAGTCAGAAAAATCAGAAAACCAAAGTTCACTACAGTTTCAGGCTGCACTGGGTAATAAAATCACTAAAGTGAATGTGACAGGCTCCTTCTTACAAGCTTAGAATACAGAGGAGGAAAATAAACATAGAGCCAAACATGGTTGGCAAGGCATAAAAGGAGGCTTTACTTTATATTGCATACTAAAAACTCTACCTTGGCTGGGCAGCCTTTAATCCTAGTACTAGGGAGGCAGAGGCAGGTGGATCTCTATGAGTTCAAAGCTAGCCTGGTTGACAGAGTGAGTTCCAGGACAGTCAGAGTTACAACACAGAAACCCAGTCTTGGAGCTGGAGTGGGATGGGGGTGGGGGATTATACCTTATAGGCAACAGAGAAGTGCTGAGAAATTCTGAAATAGGTAACCACAATTATGGAGTGTACGACTGACTCACAGGTATAAATCCTAAGAAAGTTCTATCCCAAGCAACCTTTACCATTTTTACAGCCAAAACAAACCCATAACCACAGAAGGGAGGTTTCAGTAAATGCCTACTAACATGATTTTTTTTTCCTAGCTAGGTAAATGAAATATTTACAAATCTTTTAGTAAGAAGGAAAGAAAAACTTTAGTGAAATTTTCTAAAATTCCTTGTATTTACAAGATTTGGAATTCTAAAATTCCTTGTATTTACAAGATTTGCAAGAAGCTATATTTAAAATTTAAGCTTTTCCTTTATAAAAATCTAACAAAAAAAAAACTAATATGAACTTGAGATCTAATATATCTAACTAATACAATTGACCTTTAAGCTAAACTGGAATATCAATTTGATAAAAATTTACATATAAGCTTAAAATGACATTTTATATATATAAAACCTTAAAATTTGAAATATAAGTGGAGAAAGCAGAATATAAAACCATATGTACAATAATGATATATAATACATACTACATGTTGACAAACTAAAAGAAAAACAGTAAACATATGTCTATTGTTTTTGTTCAACTTTTATTATATGGATAAAATGAAATGAAAAAAAAAAATCAATGTAAAATCATGTTTGTTGCCTCCAATAGGACTGATTCAAATGTGTTACAGTTGGTTTTGGCGTTTTATATTTCCCAAAAAGTGGGTTTTTTTTTTTTTTTTTTTTTTTTTTTTTTTTAATAATTGGCCTTGTTATTTAGCTCTGCTATTAAAATACAAAATTGATACTTTGGCTTAGGAAAAATGTTTAAAATTCCCACTGTGAAAATCTGACTCCTTCCTCACTGATATAAAAGGTAAAGGCATATTCAATAAACTGAAAGGATTCAAAGTCAAAAGAACACAGAAAATCACATAAATAGCATTTGTGAATATATTCCCCCAATGCTTCAGAAAACAAGGGCTGGGGTTTTTAGCTCAGGGGTATGGTACTTTTCCATTCAGAGCACAGCAAGAAAAAGCAAAACAAAAAGAGGTCTTTGGGAAATGGTTCTATCCCCACAGGGCTTAATTTTTAGCAAAATCTGAGAACAGTAAGTCAATATGCATATAGGAGCCAAACACTTTACTTTGATACTCAAAGAGAAAATATCTGCTCACCAGGGCCTCACAGTCTAAATCAGAAAGAATGATTACTACATATAGTAAATCTTCTGAAAAAAAGTATATACAAGATAAACAAAGAGGAGAGATAAAATGAGAAAAGTTAGAATAAACATAAAGGAATTTGGTCTTAAATGAACTGAAGGATGGAAAAGAACTTTTGAATACACGTGTGTAAGAAAACGTAGAATACGGGAAATGTAGGTAATTTTCTGTATTCTCTGGGACAGACTGAGTGCAAGAACAATAGGAAATGATAGCAAAAATACAGGCATGAATCGTGTCACAAACAATGTTATATGTTCATTCTATTATTGAATTCTATCAGATCTAAACTGCCACCGATTACAAGATACAGCATTACAATATGGACCCTAAAGTTTTATGGTTCAGTCTTACTGTTAAAATATTTAAGTTATACTTTAAGTGTAAGATAAATAAGCCAAGCATGCAAAGGGACAGGAAAAAAAAAAAAAACCAAAAACCTTTGTATTTCTCAATTTACTAAGGTGGAAGGAGGGGCAGGAATCTTTTGAGAACTGAACTTTTAGCCTGAATTAAAGCTAACAGTATAGACTAAAAGCAAGAAATTGAAACAAAACAAGCAGCTATTTTCAAGTAGCCTTAAGTTGGCAGTACCCTGCTGTCTCTCAGAAGTACATGAGAATTCTCTTCAGAGGGACAAAGCCCCAATCAGACAACAGCAACTGAAGATGAAAACTCATTTCAAAGACGAAAAACCAAAGATGGATATCTTAGCATCAATGAAAAATAATCAATCTTAAGTATGGTGATGTTTCAAGATTACCTAGGGGACTTTATTAAAATTTGCATCATTGGGAGGATATGGTCCAAAGGTAGAATACCTGCCAGGCATTAAAAAACCCCCAGTTCTAAGTCCATAGTGCTGTCAAAATATACATCTCCAGCTCACATATCCATGGATAATCAGAGAGGTAAGTACTTCCCTGGAATCTCTATCTTAACGAGTACCTCAACATATAATACACGTTGACAATTCTGACAAGATATGAAGGCACTGACACTGTGTGCACAGTATTAGCAATAAGAAACAGTAGGATTTTAACCAAGAACGTGATTTGATCACGTTGTGGATTTGATCAAATTGAAAAGTTTGGAAGACCACTCTGGTACAAGGTAGACTTTGTAGAGAAGATAGAATAGCACAAGGATAGAAAACAGAGGGTAGTAAATATTATAATTAGGAGATCATCAAAAAAAATATTAAGGTTAGAAATGGCAAATATTTATGTACTAACAGTAGAAGAAAAACAAGATTAGTAAAAAAAAATTAGAATTAGAATTTTATAAAACTTAAATAAAAGATGTTATTTTTATTTTTTTAAGATACGGCCCTACAAGAGACCATTATAAACACTAGCCTTTTAAAAATAAATCTTATTTGAGCATGGTAACCCATCATGTTTTTAGTTGCATAATAAACTGTGTTATATAAAATTTTATACTGTATAAACATTACAGGGTTTAAATAGTATTAAAACTCAAAGTGATCTCCAAGCTCAAATGAAAATACAAGCAGATTTAAGTCTCTAATATTTAACATTCTATTAAACAAGAGTATATGAATTGAAAGCTTAAAATCTCAGACAATATAAAAGACTTTCAGTGGTTGGTAAATTAAAATTACAAACAAAAACAATCAATTAGCAAACTTACGCTGAATGTGAATGAACTGTTTGGGCTGTTTAAACTCCCCTTTGTACAAGCGATTGTAATAGTTGACGTTGCTCTCTGCCTCTGGAACTGGAATGACCATGCTCTCTTTTTTTTCTCTAAATACTTGCTGTGCTGAAATAGCTCTCTGTAAGTGATGTTCCTGGAAAATGTAAAGTAGGCAACATAAGTTGTGTTGGTAATATTAACTCAACGCATAATTCTATTTAAAAGTTACTTTGTTAAGAACTGGAATAAAATCATTTATGCATAGTTACCCTTTGCTAACATAGGTTTTTTTCTTCTAAATACCCAAGAAAGTATTACCATTATTCTTCCTTATCTGTGCCTTATTAACAGTATCACAACTTTTTAACAATTTTATAAACAGAAATTTTGAAAAGCCAACCATATACATGTTTATAACCTAGAATTGTAATATTTCCAAGTCTATACCTTGTTTGCTAAATAAATTGAGGTATTAGTCACCACTAACAGGTTAAGGAAAAAATATCCACGTCATAAGAAATAAGTTTGTATTATAGATTTGAAGTATCTTCTACACTTGAAACTTGATCAGTACAACATTCTGAATAATTAAAATAAAATTATGCCTAACAAATAGTAGTATAACCATGGCAAGAAATATTTAATAGATATTTTAAAAGTTCCTATAAAATATACACAGGTTCCAATCACATCTCATTGACAACCTCTAAAATGTCCTACTATGTCTATTCCACTTAGAGCAGGTAAATCAGATTGCCATCAGAGCAGTGTAAAGGTTAAAATTCCTCAATAACTTGTATCTCTGACATCTCAGCCTCTCATCTTTTTGCTCTAGCCACGTTTCTTTCTGTTTTCAAGTAGTATTTCAATAGCCTACTTTTCAAATTCGTTAGTTTCATCTATCAGAGAGGCCTTCCTAGGACTTCCTCTTGTCCATCATTCCTTGCAAGGCATATCACTTAGTTACATACGATACATTAAAAAATCTCATTTGTCCATCCACCTGTTAAGCATAAGTATGCTCTTAGCGATCAGCTATTTCTGCTCCTTCTGTAAATTTTTTTATCTCCAAATAGCACAAAACAGTAACAATACATAGAAGCTGTTAAATACATATTTAATAAAGTAAACCTACTAGATTCCTAATATTTCAAAGAATGTAAAAATGTACTGTTCACAAAGAGACTGAGGTATAAATATGCTTAATCATTTGTCAAGTTCATAAAATGCTAAGTGACAAAACAGATATGAACTTGGCTATATATATGCAAAGCCAAATTCTTAATACTATCATTTTATACCATTTTATTTTTGAAGTCCTACAGAACCTAAGAAATTAGATAGTAACTTCAATTCAAGCCTTTGGTGTAGCCAAAAGCCGCCGCCACTGTCAGAATCACAGCCCCCAAACGGGCAAGATAGGAATGTACACAACAGAAAATCATAACCTTACTTAAAGTATTGTAATATTTTTTATAATTTTTAATAATTCAACTGAGTGGTTCTCAAACACAAACTTTGTGAATTAAATACCATCATAGTGTCACACAAAATAAATATGTGCATGTTCTCACTATTTATATGCATACATGGCTTCAGTTTGAAGATAGTGTGCATCTGTTTAGTGTCACATTCCAAACACAATCCAATTTACACCATCAGACATCATGTGTTTATGGTGGCTTGTTAAGTGAAATGCAGCAAACAGTGCCTACCAGTGCAAACAATGTTATTCAAAGGGCAAGTAAGTGCTTATATTTCATTATTAAGGTACTTCCACACCTTAGCCGTGCCTCAAGAATCACCTGCTGCACTTTGTAAGTAGGTAACCCAATTGAGCTGTATTGGCAGCAGAGCTGTGAAAAGGGCTCAAATCTTGTTTTATGATTTTCTGTTGATTAATCTTCGTAAAAGTAAATATAGTCCTTTAACTTTTTTTTTTTTTAAGTTCTAGCATGGCCTCTACAACAGTTGAAAACAAAGTATCCAAAAGGAAACTTAAAGATGAAAAGGATTATTCACCAAAAAGTGGCAGATCATTAATATGTCATGGCACACAAGGAGGCACTGTACTTTAGGGATTTTGCAAGTTTTTGAAAACTCTGATTTTAAGAGACATTACATGCAAAAGCACATTGCCAAATTTAGTGAATGTCAAAGATTGTGTCATAAGAACAAAAAGGTAAAATTGAAAAAAATTATAACTCCAAAGCATGTGGTAACATGCTTAAAAGAAAAAAAAAATCAAAACCATGTATTTTGGTAGTGGACTTACTTAACAGTGTTTGAAGAGTGTGGCAGACATGATATGTCCTGAAAAAATAGGGAGGCATTTCTAGAGTCACTCTGTCTCACCAGCCTAAAGCCAGGGGGAATGCAGGTCCCTGCGTGAGTGCTTTGGCGATGCACTGATGGTACAAATATGGCTTGGGCTGCTACCGCTTTTATGAGATACTGATGGTGAACACAATGACACAACTGCATCCATAATACGAAGCAGTGAAGTACGCTAAAGCAATTTTCTTTGTTCATTGTCAAAATTGTGGTATAGTTAATGATGTTGCCTTGGTGATGGGGGGCAAAGAGAGGAACCTTTAAAATTACTAGAACATAATGTAATTGCCATCCAAAACTCATGCTTAATGAAATATATCACTGCATAACAAATCAAGAAAATTAATGTGAGGCTGGAGATATGGCTCAGCAGTTAAGAGCACTTTACTACTTCTGCAGAGAACCATAGTTCAGTTTCCAGCGCCTACAATGTGGCTCACCCTGGAACTGGAATTACAGATTACTGTGAGCCACCATGTGGGTGCTGGGAATGGAATTCAGGTCCTCTCAAGACCAACAAGTGTTCTTAACCACCACCGAACCATTTCTCCAGCTGTCACAGACTCATTTGTTCCTTAATACAATATCAAAGCTGTTGTTGCTTAACAATAAAAAAAAAAAAAGCAAACAAAAAAATCAGTCTTATAACTAAAAAAAATCTAAAAACTTAATAACATTGTAAAATTTTAATAAAACTTTATTAAAATATAAATGTTATATTTAATATATTAATTTTGTTATTTAATATATGGTAATATATTAACAATGAATAAAATTAACATAAAATATTAACTCTTTAAATAAAATATATCTAAAATAAAAGGTTATCTAAAAACAAAAAACTAAAAATCAGCAATTTTTTTAAATAAAAAAAAATCAGAAGATACAGAATGGAGAAAGAATTTATCCTACAAACATTTCAGTCGCATATATTTTTATCAATCACAGCCAAAGGAATTCCAATACAATAAATGTCTGATATGGCTCACTGCTTATAATAAAATTAAACTACAGTATAGCCTTCAAGAGATTTGGAGATTCTCAAACAGTAGTAACATTAATTGCTATTCAATATTTTACTTATAAATAAAACGGTCTGTAGGATTCATGTTTAAAACAGCACATTCGAAGTGAAATCTGACCATACACTTTTCCCCTGGTACTGGGAAATCAAACTCTAGACCTATGATCATCCATAGCCTTCTAAGTACTCTTTTCTTTAAAGTTCTTTTTATCATTTCTCAAATTCAAACACCTTTCTATTATAAGCCTCTCAGACTCATGAGTTTTTGTTTGTTTATTGCTATCATACTCACAGAGCATCTACATATTGGAACAAAAGAAGACAGGTTACCTACTACTGTCTCAATTTCTGAGCTGCACAAACACATCTCTTGTCAACTAGTGCAACCTCTCACTCTAGCAGCTCGCATGCCTAACCCAAACATCCTTCCCCTAGAATCACAACACCTACCATCTCCTCTGCATTCTTCTGCCTACCTTTACCCCTTAAAATCCTGACCCTCTCGACCCTCTCCTGAAGACAGACAACTACTTTCCAGTCTGTTATCAACAGTTTGTTCCTCAACTTCATGAAAAGCTTCAGCTCCTCATTCTTTATCCAGGTCTATTCATCTTCTCTCCAGTACCATCCATTCTTTGGCCATTCCATTCTATGTAAATGCATTGTTCAATTTAACTCAAATATTCTGTGACTTTAAGCTCAATTTAAGCCTTTCATATATATTCGAACACATAGCACACACACATACAGATGAAAAAAATTGTTCTTCAAGATACAGAAGTGCACTAGACTAATACAAATGAAGATCAGCTGGTGCTACAATAGATAAATTTAAAAATTATTTATTATCAGTCATCCTTTTAACACATTTAAGTGTGCCTGTTAGACACTGATATCTTGTCAGTCAAAATTTTAAGAGTGAATGAGCACAGTCTCTGCTATTAAGAAGCTTACTTGGTAGAAGGGAAATACTCAAGTATACAATCATGCTTGAACCTGACAAGTATGTCTCTTTTCAATTAGTCAAATCACTATTTCCAGACAACAGGAAAGGACGCCCAAAGAATGTAAAAGCTAATTTGAGACTTTTAGGAAGACTGGTGATTTGACAAAGCAAAAGAAGAAATAATCCAGGCAGTAAAAACAACATCAACAAAATGGACGAAGGCCCAGCAATAAAAGATATGAGTCTCCACACTTTGAACAGACTTTCTTTACAGTGTAGAATCCCAAGCTCACCAATTACATTTTTTATATATTAATAATACTATACTATAAATTTAAAACATAGTAGTGGTAGAAATTTGAGTCAACTAACCAACTCTGAGGATCACATAAAAACAACAAGCACTCAGGAACTAAGAATCAAAGCCTTGGATAAGTAATTTCTAATACCTAAGGCTGTATTTTGGCATAAACTCGCTGAATAACTCACCTTGCTGGTCACAGAAAGTGACATAACAGGCAATGCCTCCCTTAGAGTTACACAGTGTTTTCTAGTTCTTAGGGACCTTCCACATTCACAATAAGACCGAGATTCAAGACACAAGTCATTTGTTCTTAGAAAAATTACAAGCATATTAAAGAATCAAATTTCAAGACTCAGGCATTTGTTAAAGTACAGATGAAAAACCACATTCTCATAATACTAACAGTCTGTAGTAGACATGGGTTATAAGAATGGTTGAATGGCAGCATGGTTTAAATTTGGATTCTTCTAACATAGATGTCACTTCCCTTTAAGTATAAAACATTGTAAAGCATTAATATTATCAAGTTTTAAAATATTAAAATTATCAAAATATTCTAAGAGATGGTTTCATGTTAATTCACAAAAAAATTAAGAAATGCATTTAATTTGGTGCTACTAAGTGAACAAAGGGCCTTCTGTGTGCAATCACTTTTTTACTAATCTATCTCCAGTTCAAAATAAAAAAATTTTAATTTTTTTTTATTATTTTATTAGCACAAGGGCAGATGACAGAGCTATAGCCAGAAATTAAAAAACAAGACTATGACACTCTACTATTTTAAGTTAGTAACCAAACTTGTCTCTAAAAATAAATGCTTAGCTATCTTTTTTTTTTTCATCGAATTTTGAGGCAGTTTCTCTAAAAGGGGGCGGAGAAGCTGGAAAGATAGTTCAGTGGTTAGGGTGCTTTGGAGCTCTTTCAGAGGACCTGGGTTTGATCCACAGCACCCACATAGTGGCTCACAACCATCTGGAACTCTAGTTTTAGGGGATTCGATACCCTCTTCTGAGTTCTGTGGGTACCAGACATTCAGGTAGTGCACATACATATACACAGGCAAAATACTCATACATATAAAATAAAATCATTTAAAAAAATTTTTTAGTGATCAGAACAGCAATAATAGCTGCTGGAAGACTGTGCTTCAGCTAATGACCACGACCAGCCTCAGATTTTAAACAGCAAGAGGATACCTAGTGCAAGTAGGTACTGAAGTTTTGCTTTGTCTTTTGGGAACAAATGGGTAAACAAGGATGTCAGGTTCTTGTTATATGCTGCATTATACTTTGATGGATTACTTGGTTATTCAAAGTAACTAAAATAGTAGCACTACCTAATCTTTCCTTTAAAGAGGCATCACTGTGGGGGTTAGAAGTGGCCCCGCAGGTAAAGGGGCCTAACAACAGGCTTGATGACCTGAATTTGATATCTGGGACTCACATGGTAAAGGAGAAAGCCTGCTCCCACAAGTTGTTCTCTTGACCTCCACCAACAGGCTGTGTAAGCATGTACGCAGGTAGACACACACACACACACACACACACACACACACACCACACACACCCCTCAATAAACTATAATTAAAAATAAATAAAAAAGCATACTTGCTGGGCCTATAGCTCAGAAGGTAGAGCACCGGCCCATCACTAACTCAGTCACTAACAGGCCTGCCATCCCATCAGGAGGCTTAAAGGTTCAAAGTCATCTAGACCTGAGCTAGCTACTGACCTAACATGAATCCCTATTTCAAATCTATCACCACAACATATAAGTTAAAAAGGCCTGTTATTTGATGCCCAGGACCCACATAAAGGTGAAAGGAGAGAACCAATTTCAAAGTTACCTTCTGATCTCCAGCGGAGCACCATGTAATGTTTGCACTCATACATACACCATAAACACAATAACAATAAATAAAATTTAAAAATAAAACCAGCCATTACTGTAATTATACCTAAATATTGTGTTTCCACAGAGATATTATACATTATTTTCCTCAGTAAGCCATGGAATTACATATAAGCTATGAAAAGCAAACAAATTAAACAATCTATGACCTTTAGTCATAGTAGTATCACAATCTCTTTACTTTGTCCTTTTAGGAAAATATAAGCTAAGGTTCCATGGCGATCCAGTAGAAACAAGGACTGAAATTTAAATCCCTCTGGAATCGTATAATACAGCCCAACTTGTTGGCTTTCAGATTTACTCAATGAATGTCAAGAGGCTCTACATAAAGTCAAAGGTTATTTGTCACAGTTTTAAAAGTCCATAGGCAACACTGTTAAGTAAAAGCAACTGACAGACTACTTATACTTTGCTACTATAAAGTTACTAGTAAACAACTAAACACCTGATAAACAACAAAGACAAAGAGATGATCAACATCAGGCACTTGAAGCAAAATTCTGGAAACTAAAATACTGATGCAGAAGACTACAGGACAAAAATTCCTGTAAAGGCGGATAAAAACTGAGCCTACTTGACCTACAGAAGATTAGACAATGCAATTTTGAAATATTAGCAAGAAGAACTAGAATGAGAAAAGCCCTAATTTTTTAAAAAAGCACATCATTATACATAAATGGGGAAAGCTGCATCTAAATGAATCTATTCAATAATTTAAAACCCAGAAAACATCATTCAATTCTAACTATACTGATGAACTCTCATTATTCCTGGAATGAGGATGAAAAAAAAATGTTTCAAACTTAAATAAATATAAATATATCCCATATAATGACATTTTGGGCAACGATGAACTGCATGAATGGCAGTGAATCCAGACCACTCTCTGATTTAAAAAAAAAAAAAATCATTAGACATCTTAGTTTGTGTAAACACATTCTACAGAACTAATATGTAAAACTATTTCCTAAGAGCTGGGTGTGGTGCTCTATGCCTACAACAGAAAACAGGTGTAGAGGCAGGAGGATAAGGTGTCTGAATACACAGCAAAAACTGTCTCAAGATAACAACACAGACCTGGGAATACGGGAGCATGACTATAGTAATCCTAATACTTAGAAGGCAGAAGCAGAAGGACCTAACATTCAAGGTCAGCCTGGACTATATAGCAAGATCCTGTCTTTAAAGAATAATAAAAATAAAAATGAAGCTGGGCATTGGTGGCACACACTTTTAATTCCAGCACTCGGGAGGCACAGGCAGGCAGATCTCTATGAGTTCAAGGCTAGCCTGGTCTACAGAGTGAGTTTTCAGGACAGCCAGTTACAACAGAGAAACTCTTGACTTGAAAATTCAAAATAAATAAATAAATAAAATGAAATAAAATAAAATGAACAACAATCCATATTCCAAGAAATCTCCTTAAAATAAAAAGTATAAAAATCACATATCAAATAAGGCTACTAGAGAATAAAATAGAGGACCATATGCTCCAAACTGCTCCTTCATATAAGAGTGACTTAATGGTCCAAAGAGCCTTCAGAAACCTGCTCAAAGCTTATAGTTAGTTCCCAAGGCATGCTGAAAAGAAAGAAATGTCATTTCAAGCATTCCTTCAAGTCAACACAGATGATTGTCAATGGTGTGTGAGAGGGCACAAGGCAGCATCTCCTTTGAGAGGAAAAGAAGAGTGACATGAATTTAGCCCTCTTCCATTTTTGCCTGAAGAACTGGCATACTGTGATTCCTGGAATCCACAAAGAACAAAAAGCTTAGAAGCTTCTTGCAGCACCAGAGAACCTACATCACTGGAGAAAAAAGTCATCAGGCACCATTACAACTTGCTATAAACATAATGAATAGCTCAGCTCAGGGCTTGTCCTGATTTTATTTTTGCTTTGTTTTGACACAAGGTTTTGAAGCCCTGGCTGTCCTGGAACTCACTATGTAGACCAGGATGGCCTCAAACTCATAGAGATCTGTCTGTCTGTGCATTCCAAGCGATGGAATTAAAAGTGTGTTCCCCATACATCCAGAATAGCTTGTCTCTTTGGATAGAGATGGAAAAGCAAAATATTTAAACAACATTCTGCCCATCTGGAAAAGTCCCCAAGGGCTTAATTTTTCCATGTCTATTTTAAAGCACTCAATTAACACCCTTTATATACCTAGGGACTACTGAGAAAACAGCTTAGTATCTTGTCAAAAGATTGGGGAATCAGTAGTACACAAGGCAGATATCAGAGAGTGCAAGCAATTTCAAGCACCTGAAAAAAGACATTCACCTCTAGAAAGTTATGAGAGGCCCTCAGAATTACCAGCTGATTAGTTAAGGTCTTCCATACACAAAGTTAGTCTTCAAGAGATGGCTGCTTTCTCAAATGTACAACTCATAGAAGAAGAAAAAAAAAAGGTATTCAAAAAATCTGGGAAGTATGACTCAAGAAAGAAAATGAACTGGGGTGGGGGAGACCTGAACAGAAATTTACAAACCACCTAATGAAGAATTTTAAAGGCACTGTCTTGACGACTGATGCACTTCAAGAGAACACCCATAGTCAAGTACATGAAATTAGGATGACAAGGGTTGTAAAAATCATAGTATCAGAGAAATGATGAAAATTGCTACTAAAAAAGAATGAAAGTTAGGCCTAGTGATACACACTTATAATCTCAATACATTATGGTAAGAGGGATATCAAGGCCAACCTATGCAGCAAAGTCTTGTCTCAAAAAATAAAATTATGAGCCAGAAAGACGACTTAGCAGTTAAGAGCATTGCCTGCTCTTCCAGAGGTCCTGGGTTTAATTTCCAGCAACCATATGGTGGCTCACAACCATCTTTAATGGGATCCAATGTCCTCTTCTGGTATGCAGATAGATCACTCATATAAATAATATAAATAAATCTTTAAAAATAAATATAAATTATTATAAAACACCATCATAGTTAACTTCAGCAGTCATCTGACACAAACCTAGAGTTACCCAGGAAGGGGGAATCACAACAGAGGAAATGCCTCCATCAGATTGGCCTGCAGGCATGTCTGTGAAGCATTTTCTTTAGTGCTAATTCAAGGCCACTGCGGGAGTTGTCACCCCTAAGGAAGCTGGTCCTGTGTTTCATAAGGAAGACAGCTGAGCAAGCCAGAAGCAGAAGCAGCCTGCACACAGTCTTACTCCATAGTCTCTGCTTCTGTTCCTTCCTTCACTTCCTTCAATGACTGAAGCAAATGCTTTCCCCAACAAGCTGCTTTTGATCAGAGTATTTCATCACAGAAACAGAAAGGTAAACTAGAACAAACACCAAAAGGACAATGGAGCTTTAAGAAAAAAAAAAAATACAGCTGAATTGAAAACTTAAGAGGCTCAATAACAGACTTAAACAACCAGAACAATCTATGAACTCAGGAGACAGGTCACATGAAATTATTAAGAGGAAAAAAAATGCAAAAAAGAATGAAAGTGAAGAAAATCTAATAGGACACAATCAAGTGGAAAAAATACTACATTTTAAAGGAAATTAAGGAGGAAACAGGAAAACACATGCAACAAGGACCTTCTTTGAAGAAATAATGGCAAAAACGAAAACAAAAAACAAACGAACAAACAAAAAAGCCCCTTCCCATATTTGATTTCGAGAAGTTCACAGGACAACCCACAGATAGTCACATCAAGACTATCAAAAGTCCTAAACTGTATGTGGAAATCACATAACTTATTAAAGTATTCAGAATAGTTCACTGTATAATGTAAGAATTGTTGCTTTCTTTTATAGAAAAGGCACGAAAACCAAAATAATGGCATTTTAAGAACAAGGGCAAAAGACTACAAAAAACAAAATGTTTAAGTATTAAAAACATCCTTCAATAACTCATCCATATTTAAAAGTTCCCAGATAGAAACTTTCTCAACTTGATGAAAGACAAGCAACCATGGAAAACTCACCTCTAGCATCACTTTGCAAGGCCAGTACAAGCAAACACTTCTGTCCTCACTATTTCCAGTCACCATTTTACTTGAGTTTCTAATTAGTATAGATAAAAGCATGAAGATTGAAAAATAAGAATAAAATCACTTTGCATATAACATAATCCATGACTGGTGTGGTGATTACAATAGTATAGTCATTGTGAAAACACAGAACTCTTCAGAAAATAAATACAACATATTGCATTTGGTATATTCTATATACTTTAAGATCTAGAAAAAAAATATGAAATAAACAAAACAAAGACGGAAGCAAATATGTATGTTCCTGAAGGTATTTTGGTAATATTGTGACATTACCTTAATAAACTAACAGTTAACTTACTTATGTAATTTTTTATAACTCCAAACAACCTATCTGTAGTACTAGAGCAATTCTATTTTAGCAATCTGCAGGATGAACTGTTAAAATGCCACTTAACACTTCTTGAAAACTTTAAGGACTTTTCTGTCACAGCTGGTCTAGGGCTTGCTATGTAGAGTACACTGGACTTGAACTCACCCAGATCCACCTGCCTCTGCCTCCCAATTACATAACAGGCTTAATTTAAAGACTTGTAAAAATGATTCTGCATTAAGAAGTAGGAAACCAGGTCACATACCCAAGATAATCTCATTAAGTAGTAAGGTAAATAAAATGATAGATGTTAATACGTATGGATGAAGTATTAAAAAGAAACACAGAAAAAGAAGAAACAGCCTGAAAGGAAACGTGTTCAAATATCAGGCAGTATATTGGTTCCTAGAATCCTCCTCTAAATTTTTCAATATTTCCTACAATTGTCTCAAAGGACAGGTGTTACAAAAAGCAGACAGAACCCAAGTTTAAAACCATTTACATATATTTGGCAGTTTTCCTTAAAATCAAAGAAAAGATGGAGGAAGATAGGAAATTAAGAAAGAAAAACAAAACTCTAGAAGTAGTTTCCCTATTCTAATTAAAGTTGAAGTTCTTCTAGTAAATTTTAAATCTGATTCTCAGCCCAACAGTGAATTAACATCACCTTCAGAGAAAAATAGATGCAATTGGAACTCATTAATGCTATAAAAAAAAAAAACAAGATTCAGAAAGAGAAATATCTCATTTTTCTCTCACAGATGAGCAGAAATTAAATTTAAGTATGTGTGTGCACTTCTATGTGTGTGTTTGTAGGTCATAAAACTAGACAAGGAACCAGAAAGAGAAGAAAGGGAGGTAGAAAACAACAGATTCAGAATCCTTAACAAATTAATGGAGAAAAACCTAAAGGTATTTAACTATTTACAAGTAATTTATCTACATCTCCCAAACAAATGTTATGAACATTCATGACAATACAAAAATATCTATCACCCAACTAAACCGGTGTGGTACACACCTAGGATCTCAGTGAGTTCAAAGCCATAGAGCCAGGGCTACACAGGACAGGACAGGAAAGGAAAGGAAATGGAGAGAAGGGAGAAAGGGGGGAGAGAGGAGAGAAGAGAGGAGAGAGATCTGACAACAAATGCTGGTGAAGATCTGAGAAAAAGAAACTTTATTTCACTGCATAATAGTGGAAATCAGTATAGAGAATACTTAAAATATTAAAAATAAAACCACCATATTGTTGGGGAAGTTTATTTTTAGTTATGTTTGTTTCATGCACTGTTAGGTGAGGGGCTGTCCTAGGTCTTGTCATTTTATATTGTTTGCAGGTGTTGGATTTCTGTGGGGGTTGCTTAAATGCTAATTATCTACATGTGGGATCAGTAGAACACCTAAGGAATTCTGAATCAATAAAACACCTGAGTGCAGATGCTCCGGGTTCCTCTGTGAATTGAGTATGGCACTGGCCATGACGGTGGTTCCCTTGCTGAGGTCTGGCAGGATTTGCACTTATGAATATGCCTCCATGTCTTCTTTGGTGAACTGCCACAGCAATGTACAACAACTACACCATGTGACTCAGCTATATATATCACTTGTGGTAATTTGAATAAGAAATGCACTCCCTAGGCTCAACACTTGGTCCCTGGTTGGTGGTACTGCTTGGGGAGAATGTGGAACCTTTAGGAGGTAGAGCCTTGCTGGAGAACATACATCACCAGGGCTTTGACAGTTCACTGCCTCATCCTACTTCTAGTTTACACTCTACTTTCTGTTTACAGTTGAGGATGTACTCTTTCAGCTTCCTGTTAACAGCCACATATTGTAATGCCTCCCATGCCATTAGGAACTATACTTTTGGAATCATAAGGCAAAGCAAACAAAAAGACCTTTCTATAATTATCTTGGTCACAGTGCTTTATCCCAGCAACAGAAAAGTAGTAACTGGCACCAGAAAAGTGGGCTGTTGCTGTGAAGAACCTAACCATGTTATTTCCTGGAGGAATGTGGAAGACTTTGGAAGTGTGGACCTAAGAAGTGGTAGAATGCTTTAAGTAAAGTTTAGGCAGCTGCTCTAGTAGGAGTCTGGAAGACAGTAAGGCTGAGAGTAATTCTGGTGGTAGAAGTCCTGCTGAAGAGGTGTCAGAGGGGAACAAGCCAATGGGGTAGAAGCCCTTTCTATGGTATGTTGGCAAAGAATCTGGCTGTCTTCTGCCTTGTCCTAATAACTTTTCTGAGGCAAAATTTAAAATAGTTTATTTGGCAGAGGAAATTTCAAGAGAACATGTTTAATCAATGGCATGGTTATTACTAATAGCTCTTATGCAGATTTCTGATTAAATATAACAAGCGGGGCAGAAAAATATAAATTGTACAGTTTGGAAAGAAAAAGAGCAAAAGGATGCTTAGTGTTACAGATGAAGAGAGGTTCCAAGAGACTGTGACACTAAGGAGATGGATGCCATTAAGGAGAGGCCTGCTCTGTAGTGGAACAAAGGAAAGTGCCCTAGGGGCAAGACCCCACCCAGCTAAGCTACCATCCAGAAAGAAAATGGCCTGAGAGTTTTCAGCAAAATAAGTATGATCCAAGAACATACACGCTCATCCCAAGCTGGCAGTCAAATTTGGCAGTATCATCCACATGATACTGGTTTTGGAAACATAAAAGAATAAAGAATGAGGAGATTGTGGACTCTTCTTCCATGATTTCAGAGACCTAAGGCCAGGCAACGTGTGGGAGTTCTGGAATTGCTGTGAGGAGGACCTGAAAGGTCACTGCATGAAGCCATGAAAGTGAAGCCTAGGTTGAGTGGAAACACCAGTACATTGAAAAGGCCAAAGGAGAGCTAGCTAACACATAGGGAGTTAAACCAGTCCAAGAGAGCGCAAGGACAGCACAGGCTACACAGTGAGACTGTTTCAAAAATTTAAAAGGGATACAGAATACTTTAGTAAACTTAATGAAAATTTAAATGGTCACTTACAAGGATTGAAGTCACACAAATTCTAAGACACAATGGAATTAAATTAGAAATTGATAAAAAAAAAACTCTATTAAATATTTAGAAGCCAAACAACACTCTTCAATCTTCAACTATGGATAGATAGATAGATAGATAGATAGAGAGAGAGAGAGAGAGAGAAAGAAAGAAAGAAAGAAAGAAAGAAAGAAAGAAAGAAAGAAAGAAAGGAAGGAAAGAAAAGAAAGGAAAGAGGAGGGGAAGGGAAGGGAGGGGAGGGGAGAAAGAGAAACTGGCAAATATTTTAAATTGGAAAAAAAGAAAAAAATGAAGGCCAAGTTGTGGCAGTGCACACATTTAATCCCAGCAATCCCAGGCAGAGGTAGGCAGATCTCTGTGAGTTCGAGGCCAGCCTGGTCTACAGAGTGAGTTCCAGGACAGCCAGAGTTACAACAGAGAAACCCTGTCTTGAAAAAGGAAGGAAGGAAGGAAGGAAGGAAGGAAGGAAGGAAGGAAGGAAGGAAGGAAGGAAGGAAGGAAGGCAGGCAGGCAGAGAAAA
Source organism: Cricetomys ansorgei (assembly GCA_026225945.1). NCBI lineage: Eukaryota > Metazoa > Chordata > Mammalia > Rodentia > Nesomyidae > Cricetomys > Cricetomys ansorgei. Next base: position 4,907,146 of record JAMJFZ010000716.1, on the reverse strand, counting down.
GAAAGATCAAATCTAACAAAGGTCAGTAGAATGCTCTTGCTCAGAAGGAAAAAGCATTTGCTGCCAAGCCTGACAACCTATGTTCAATTCCCAAGACCTACAAGTAGAAGGAAATAACCAACTTCCATAAGTTGTCCTTTGACTTCTGCACTTGTTCATCATACATACACACACAATAAAATAATTAAATGAAAAATACATGCAAAATATCAACAATACTAATGAAGAAAAATGACAGCACTACACCCCTGTATTAAAAAATAGAAGATGTTAGCCATGTGGTGGTGGCTCATGCCTTTAATCCCAGCACTAGAGAGGCAGAGTAGGTGGATCTCTTGAGTTCAGATCTCTGAGGCCAGCCTGTTCTACACGGAGAAACTCTAGAAAAACAAAAAAGCAAAACAAACAAAAAAAGATGTTGGGTTGAAGTTCAGTGGGAGAACACTGGGCTATATGTGTAAGGCCCTGGGTTTAACCCAAAAAAACACAAAAATTAAATAAACCAAAAATTAAATAACCTGAATATCTACCTTATGAGAGTAGAAAAAGAACAAATTAAACGCAAAACAAAAGAAAGGGGGGAAAGTCAAGATAAATGTGGAAATCAGTTAAATAAAAAACAGAAAAATTCATGAAAGCAAAAGCTGATGCTTAAAGATATCTAGAAAATTGATAAAGATACAGTTCAGAGAGGAAAGAAGATACAAATTATCAGTATCAGCAAATATTCTAATCAATTTAATGCCAAAAAATTGGAAAATCAGGTAACAGGGACAAATTTCTTTTTCTTTTCTTTTGTTTCCAGGTTTGTTTTTTTTCTACTGAAAAAAAAATTCTTTATATAATATATTCTGATCAGTTCCTCTTCCCCAACTCCTCCCAAACCCTCACCTACTTAACTCCACCCCCTTTCTTTTTCTTTAGAAGAAAACAGGCCAACAGAATAAAACAAAACTAAGAAAAAACACAAGAAACACAAACAAGCCATTGAAACACAAAATTGAAAACTACAATATACAAGCCACTAAAACAAAACAAAACAAAAAAAGGGAAAAAGTCCAAACAAAGCAATGTGAAACAAAAAAGTCTCCAAAATTACCACTGAGCTTCTGTCTTGTGTTGGGCATCTACTCTTAAGTGTGAGGTCTACACTTAAATGGGATTAATATCCCCACTGAAATTTCAAAGGGGAAAACTGATTTTTTTCCTTTGCAGTGGGTGTCAACTGGAGAGAGCTTCTTGGCTTAGGGATGGGAGTCCATGTCCACTGTAGAGGAACACCTGGAAGAAGTTTTTGTTATTTTGGTTTAAAAATGCAAAATGGCCTTTAGATTAGGGTTGCGTTCCTACCCCAGCTGTGGTAAAGTTGTTTCGAGTTGGATTTGGAATGTTGATGCAGGTGGCTATAATTTGATTGGGTGCAGGCGTTCTGACACCTGTAGCTTGTTTTGGGGATTGGGTGCCACAGGGGTTGATGGAAACTTCTGGCTTAGGGTATAAAAAGTCTGAAGCCCAGAGAGTTGTGGTGGGCATTGGTTGGTGATTTGTTGGTTGGGTTGCTGTCATTAGTGTGGTAATTCCTAAAAGAACAAAGGTTGGAGAGACTGAGTTCACAGTGAGCTAAGATGCTAGTTTGACTCACTGTCAGCTAATCTTCTTCAAGCTTGGGACAGCCTAAAAAGAGGGTCTGAAGATTCTATCTTTCTTTCTATATCAACCCTCTTGTAAAAGAGGTGAAGACTTCTATCTTTCCTTTCTCCTTCCCTAAACAGAGAGTAAAAGACTAGCATACTGCAACAGTCCACTTCCTCCTCTCAGCACTGGGACCCAATCTATCTTGAGCCTGTGCAGGCTTCTGTGCATGCTGCCACAGTCTGAATGAGTTCACATGTTCATCAGTCCTACTGTATCTGGAAGATAGTTTCCTTGGTATCATACCTACCCTCTGGGTCTTACATTCTTTTTTCCTTCTCTTCACATAGATCCCTGAGTACTGGAGGAAGGGGTGTAATGAAGACATGAGAGTTCCAAAATCTTTCACTCTGCACACTGTACAGTTGTGGGTCTCTGTGTTAGTTCAGGGACTGATTTTCTTAAAGAAGCTGGTCTTGAATTTCTGATCATCTTGCCTCTAGGATTATAGGTATGTGTACTACCATACCCAGCTTCACTCTTACATTCTTGAGATAAAGCCCAATTATTTTTTCATTGTTCTTTAAATACACTACTGGATTCTACTTGCTCAAGTTTTGTTTTGAGTGATTACTCATATGTTTACAGGGGATATTTGATCTAATTTTCTATTTTTCCAATGTTCTTTTCTGGTTTTAGTATCAGAGAAATACTGTCCCCAATTCATTCCTATAATCCTAAAGGTAAGATGATCAGGGATTCAAGACCAGCTTAGGTTACTTATTGAACTTAAGGCCAGCGTGAGCTACACACGACCCTGCCTTAAAACAAGTTGACAAGAATATATTCAGATAGCAACTGTTATCTACCATGCTATTTTTAGAGAAAAAAAAAAACAATCTCTATAGACACAGAATAAACACCTGAAAAAAGGCCAACATCTATTCCAAAACTCAGGAAAAAAAAAAAATGGGGTTAGAGAGATGGCTCAGTGGTTAAGAGCACTGACTGCTTTTCTAGGGGCCCCAGGTTTCATTCCTAGCACCCATATAGCAGCTCACAATGGTCTGTAACGCCAGTTCCAGGGAATCCTATTCACTTTTCTGACCTCTGTGGGTGCCAGGCAGAACACACGTGGTCCCTAAACATGGGTTCAGGCAAACACCCACACACATTAATGCAGTGAGTTACATTATAAGCATAGACGGAACATTAGAAGCAATCTCACTGTGTGAAAATGTCATAAGCTTTGTCATTCTGAACTATTTGACATACAGATCAACGTTTGGAAAACTCATCGTAAAATACTTTTAACATTAACTTGCTCCACTTGATAAAGTAACAAATATCTGCCCTTTGTTTCTGCATCCAACTGCTGACTTTCTGAAACCTTGTTTTGAACCATGTATTTCCTAATGCTAGTTAAAAACATAATATTCAACACCAACATTACTTTAGAAAGGGGACAGTGACAACATCCATGTCATCTAATCATCTGCTCAACAGAGAAATGAGCAGAAGGAAAGTTACTGACATTTGGTTGTAAAAATTGACTTATCTGATAGTCAATTTATGCATCGATTTATACTTATTTCCGAAATTATCTTTCATTCCTTAAATCCTAAGAGTACTCAAGACCTACAGTTAAAAACAACCAAGAATTATGGTCTAGTAAGATGGCTCAGTGTGCGGCACTAAACAATAAAGACATGAATTTGGACCCTCAGCATCTTATGTATTTCTACTTCTCCAAAACAAGGTTTCCAACTATATACATCTCAAAAATACAGTATCATTATGGTAGAACCACTATGGCAAACAGTTTGACACTGTGTTTTATAAAGTTCAAAATTTTATATGAAACTACCATTACCTGGAGCCATTTCACTCCAGGCCCCTAATTACCAAAAGCCATTATTCTCACAGCAACTTTGTTAACAGCCAAATGTCACCAATAGGTAAATGGCTACAGTACAACAGTTACTAAAAAAAAGGAGTACTATTCAGCAATAAAAAATGATGAAGCTTCTTTTCAGAGATGAGAAGGCTTTTTTGAAACAGTGTCTCACTTGTATCACTGACAGGTCTATGACTAACTTCAAATTCATGGTGATCCTCCTGCCTCTGTCCCTGAGTATTGTTGTCATAGGTTTGTATGGCCACACCCAGCAAGGGATGAACTACTGATACATGTTACAATATGTATGGATATTAAAAACAATTAAATGATGAGTAACAATAAGTCAGAGAGAATTTAAAAGTATATTATGTATATAAAACTCTAGAAAGTAGGTCATTAATCTCCAATGACAAGAAGACTGTCATTTATTTAAAACTCAAGGTAATAGTGTTCGTTATTCTGACTGTGGCAATGGTTTTGCAGGAGTACAAAAATTCTAACACTATCCAATTTCATAACTTTATACACACACACACATACACACACTGTGTCATGAAAACATAAATTTATCATTCAAATACTAAATTCTGGTTTGAATCGGTCATTTTAACAATATAGGCATATGTTGTTAATTCTTTGAAATTTTCACATAGTGCTCAAGAGTATGCCTCAACTAAGAATATAAGAGCTTGAGGGTGGCAGGTGGATGACTCTGAAGGTCATTTAGAATTTTCATTCCAAGTTACCACTAAACACGTAAGTTTTAGAGTGAAACAGCCAGTGGTGATACAGGTGCTGATGCCACTTACCAGAAGAGAAAACACAATCTGGACAGTCAAACTGGAATTACTAGCCATAGCTATAAATTGTATATTACAAAATATGAAAATGCAGTGGATACTTTTGCAGGTGTCTGTCCCATTCTTTAAACTCCCATTTTCTTCCACAGATGGTGTATGTCCATCAACCAAGCTGATTAATCAATTACTTCACCTTACAGTCACAGTCAACTGAACCAGACTAGATATGTGACCTGAACCAGCCAATCACAATGCATCTCTCAGTAATTTAGAATAAATTATAGAAGCTTTAGGCTGGCCACATTTGGTTAAGAAGATGTCAAAACTCTACTAAGATCCTTTGTAGAAGGCAAATAATACAACTAAAGTCATTTTTTGAAAAGAATAAAAATACTTCATTGCCAAATATTCATTCCAAGAAAGCTATGATAGTCCAATATTACAATATCCTTCATTACTGAAGTAGAAAAATCACATAGACAATCTCCAGAAGCGAAAGCATTTAAAAATATTCAACACTCATTTATGATAGACATATCAAAGACTTACATATTTTGTGCACTGCACAACATGTACAACATACAGCATTTTCTGTTATTAGTATATAAATTTCTTTTCCACATATATACATCAATGCCGAATAATCTATATCTTATTTAGTGAAGAAACAATATCAGAGGTGTACAATCTTGTCATATGACAACACAGCACTGTCTACAAAGTTCACGCTCAAGAACTACACAGTAAGGACTTGAGAGATGATGGTTGAGCTATTAAGAGCACCTCCTGTGTTTCCAGAACTGGGATTCAGTTCCCAGCACAGAAACTCACCACCTGTAACTGTAGCTCCAGAGGACCCAACACTCTCGCTTGACCTTCACAGGCACCACACACAAGTGGCATACACTTACACACGTACAAAATTAATTAATTAAAAGAAAAAGAAAAATCACACAATAGAATTACAAAATAAAAATTACAATTTAATGAAATGTATGGTTTTTATTTTGGTATACAGTCGATGCTACCCTTGGCTGCATGCCCAGCCCATAGGTTGTACAAGCAAGCTTGGAGACAGACATTCACATTAATGTCATAAACATGTTCATTACTCTCCACAATTTTTTCAACATTACAAGTATTTACCACAGAATTAAAAAGGAAAAAAACAATTTGAGGCCTAGTGTTTAAGAAACAGAGGTAAACTATCTCTATTAGCAAATAGGTAAACTCAACCTAAGGGAATCAATGAAAACCTAGCACAATTAGGTAATGTAGAAAATGAAATTAACAAACAGAAACCAATAGCTTGGGCTAAAAAGATGGCTCAGTGATTAAGAGCACTTGCTACTCTTGCAGAGGACCTGGGATTGGTTCAGAGCATGAATATTAGGAAGCACATAATTGTCTGTAATTCTCATTCCAGGGAATGCCCTCTTCTAGCCTCCAAGGACACCAGGCATGCATAGGGTGCACATACATATATGCAGGCACTCACATGTACACATACAATAAAAAAAAGTTTAAAAAAATAAGAAATCAATAGTTTTGGGAATATTGAAATGTCATTTACAATAAGAACCATGTAAAACTACAAATAAGCTCAACAAAAACATATAAAACCATTAAGACAAACATTCCTCAAAGATAAGCACATTTCTGCAAATAAGAGAATCCATGTTCTTGGAATAAGAAAGATCAAATCCATAAAATGCAGCCATTCTCTGTAAGTCTATTTACCAACAGACTTTAGAAATAGACTTTTGGTGATTCCAACCAAAAATACCAACACTATTTTCTGGATTTTGGCAAAATAACAATAAAATTCACAGGGAAAACTGTGCAATGGCACTTAGGAAATAGCTGAAAAAGCAAAGCAGTGAGAGGTGACAGCAAATAGCCCCATGAGAGGTAAGATAAATGATAGAATATGATGATGAAATTATAAAACAATAATAATTAAAGCAATAATCAAAACTGTAAATATTATGTTCAATGAAGCAAAAGAGAAAGAGTTAGGTGCCAGATGGATGTGCTGGCATATCCATGTAACCCTATACTCCAGATGGCTGATATGAGTAACACAAGAACTCTATCTCAAGAAATTCAAAGGGCCACAATACTTAAGAAACTTCAGAGAAAAGATGACTTTATTTTTTCCTTTGAACAACTAGATATCCACTTGGATAAAAGGGATGCTTATCGTAAAGCTTAGGGGCTTGAGATGTGACTCAGTGGCAGAGCACTAGGTCTAGCATAAGCAAAGCCTAGGTTTGATCATGATACAAACACACAATAGCACATACTAGAAGAAACCATCGGGAGTCCATAATAAAGCTTAAGGAACAAGAGGGAAGAATCTTTTAACTTCAATTACATAACCAGAAACATTTTTATGAAGAACTAAATTTACTGACTGCATGTCAGTATTTGTCAATATACAACTGACTGACCATAAATTCATACTCTGAACCTCCTCCTAGCTATATCAGTTCCATAGAGCCCACAAGGATTTAATGAACATGTCTGTTTTTAGTTCCTTTGCTTTTAAGAACCACTATTCATATCAAGTTCAAGTTAGACCAATGATCCAAATACAAGCTGCCTTGTCCTAGGCTTCAGTGACTAGACTAACCCAAAACGACAACACTGATTCAAACAAAAAGACTCTTTTCTTGGATTTTTTCAATCTCACACAAACAATTTAAAAGGCAAAACAAAATAAGTATCTGTTCCCTTCTCTCTTATTCATACATAGTATACTTATACAAGAAAAGGCAAAAACAGCAGTATATTCACTCCAAAAGCCAATCATGGATCTCTCAAGGTGGGTAAGAGTCACGTATCTCGGTTTCTTTTCCATACTCTTCTGGCATATTCTAAACATCTTTTCACATATGCAATATTGTTATGATGGAGAAGTGAGTATAGGATGCATGAACCTCATCTGGAAATCCAAAAGGATACCACAAGTGGAGAACTCCATACCTGTAGTTCACAATGTGCAAGTTAATAAAAGTGACATGCCACCATAAACAAAATGACCAGCTCAACAGTTCCGTAAAAGGCATCGGAGAAAATTCAAAACCTTTGTTTTGACTGCTAAATAAAATTAGGTACAGAAGGAACAGATGGCAATATAATGGTTGCCTAAAATAAGCCAACCCCTATTACTATAAGAAAGGAGTTAATGTTTAATGCATTCACACTAAGATCTAGAACAAGAAAAAAATCATCCATCTTTCACTGCTTCTACTCAACACAATACTAGACATTCTCCCCAGAGTAATCAACCAAGAGAAAGAAGTATAAAGTATCTAAACTGTCACTCTCTGAATAGCATGATCTTGTACACAAGAAATCCCAACTCCAACAAAAAACTAGAATGCATCAAAATTTCAGAACACAAAATCAGCACAACAAAAATCAACAGCATACCAATACAAGCAATCAATTACCTAAACTAGCAGAACCAGTACCATTTATAACAGATACAAGAAAAGGGTGGAGCAGGGGGAGAACCCACAAAACAAAATGCTTATGACTGAATATATTTAAATCGAAGAAAAACATCTCTTCAGTAAGAACCACAAAACGTGGATGAAGAAATTACAGAATAAAAAACATGGAAAGATACCCTGCAATCAGGAAAAAATAAATATTAGAGGCTGGAGGAGGCAGTTCAGCAGTTATCACATACTGCTCTTGCAGAGCACCTAAGTTTGGTTCCCGGAACCCATACTGAATGACGCACAATTGCCTGTAACTCCAGCTCCAGGAAATCCAACAAATCTTCTAGTCTCTTTAGGCACCCCTACACAAGTGGCACATGCAGACACGTGCACATGAATTAAAAAAAAAAAAATATACAATCTCAAAGTTGAGTCTCTAGGCAAATGGCACCAAGATCTCTTAGACTGATAGCCAATCTTCATTGTCAACTTTACTGAATTTGGCATACCATAAAAACATACCTATGAGTTTGTCTATGGGTTTTCAGAAAGGTTTGACTGAGTAGAAAAAGTTCCTTTCTACCCTGAATGTGAGCTGCATTATCCCATGGGCTGAAAAAGAGAACCGTACTTGAACTCTGTGAGTCCTGGCTACAGTCACAATGTGACCAGCTACCTCACACTCCTGCTTTGCTACCACAGTAGACTGCACCTCTCCTTAAATCAGGTATCAAAAATAAACCCTTCCCTTCATGAGTAACTTTTGTAAATTATTTTATCACAGCTGGACGAAAAGTAAATAACACACTTGGGAATGTCTTGAAAATGAAAATTCTTAAGCTCCATACTAGATTTACAGATTGAGATACTGGTGAATGTGACTCCAAAAGTCTGTTTTAATAAACCTTCCAAAGAATCTGACACACGGTAACACTTTGAAAATTACTGAACTAAACCATCTGCCAGGTGGTGGTGGCACATGTCTTTAATCCCAGCACTTAAAGGAGGCAGAGTAAGGTGGATCTCTATAAATTCAAAGCCAGCCTGATCTACAGAGCGAGTTCCAGAGCCAAGACTACAGAGAAAAACCTGGTCTCGAAAAACCAAAATATAAAATAAAATAGACAAACCATTTACACTACTCTGGAGGTAGTATGGAAGCCAACAGCGCATGAATCTCACATGTCCTGCTAAGTGGCTAAACTTATCTCACACGACTTACCTACCAAGTACTATATGTGAACAATCTAAATTACTTAGTGTTTAGAGAAATCAGCCATTGTGCTTTATGGTAAAGTAAGCAAAATCAAAGCATCTTTTATATAACAGGCATGAAGCAATGTTCCTTATGACAGCCTTGATGAATTTATTTTCCTTTGGAAACACAGATCCCCAAAATATTCACAGAAAATAACTGATGGATCCACAGAATGGATGAGAAAATAATAATCTTTTAGTTTCCCTAACTTCGAGCAAATTTAATATTTCCTTCAGTTTTACTAATGTAGACAATACTAACAAGTAGTATTAGCAATACTAACAGAAATCATAAATCTTTTCATGTCATGTCACAATGTTACTTGTCAAAATATTGTTTATAACCATCACTACTTCAAATTTAACATAACCAAATCAAATTCTGCATCCTGTTTAAATGTTAATATCATTTTAACTGCTTTCTAATATAACTTTTCTCTGATTTTGTATATTGAAGGTATCATTCCAAGACTTTTCATTAGACTGCCAAAAGAATCCATAACACAAAAAAGCTGAGAACCCCTAGATAAAGGTTCTCACATCAAGTGGAACAGCTTCCACTTGGAAATTGAGAGAGGAATCGTTTAATTACCCAGACTGGAATGTTACCAGAAATTAATGAGCAGTGGGCAGATGTAAAAACTTATCATTTTGCCTACAACGGTCCTGTTATCATTCACTACAGACTGAATTGCTAGTAATGTTCCAGCTGAAAAATATTACAAGAATCAAATATGTGGCATAGCTCCTTCATCAATTACCTTGTTTTTGAAAGTTTCTAAATGTGTTAACCCTGAAGCTCACTGGTATACCAGACTGTCTTCTTTGTCCACTCTTTTTGTCTATACAAACCACAGAAGAGGCTGTCATCACACAAATCTATTTTCTCTCATGATTATGTATTTATCCAATCTTTAAGATAAAAAAAAAAATCAACTCTGAAAAACAGATACAATACTCAACTATTAATTTTAGAACCCAACTTCTGCTTTGGAAGTAGCTAAAATTTTAGTTAACTCTTAGCCAGTAGTTTTAAAACTTAATTTTTAAATCAATGTTAATTACTCTGCCACAAAACAGAGAAGGAAAAAGAAAAATATACATACGAATTTGCTAGTGTTTTGAAACTAAAGCTTTTAAAAATAAAAACATTTTTTAATTGGCAGGAAAGAAAAAATGGGAAAATATAAGAAAGAACGTGTTTGGGGAATCTTCATATTTTGCTCTTCCCACTTCTTCATACTTTACTCTGTACTGCTGTAAAGTGTTCAGAAATAACAGTTGTTAGCAAATGGCACAAAGACAGATTTAAGTCTTCCCAAAATTAAACTCTTTAATTTTAAAAACTGTCCTTTAAGGGGCTGATGAGATGGCTCAGAGGTTAAGAGCGCTTGCTATACTTGCACAGGACTAGGGTTCGGTTTCCAGCACCAACAAGGCAGCTCACAACCATCTATCTGGAACTCCAGGTTCAGAGAATCAGATACTCTCAGCCTCTGGGGGCACCAGGTATGTCCCCAGTTTGCTTACAAACACACAAGTGAACATTCAAACACATTAAATAAAAATAAAATAAATTTTAACAAAAATGACCCATTGAAATAGTTATCATTTACTTTGTCCCTGAGAAGAGGCAAAGGCCAGGGTTATTTTGTCAAATTAACAGCACCATTAACAGATTCTTGTTCAACGGAAAGCCTTATACTCCTTGCCCAACAAGAGTAGGGGTGAGGAGATGCACTGGCAAGCAACAACAACAGACTGATTCTGATTCTGAAGCCCTGATTTCACCAGCACAACTAGTTTAAGGAAAAAAAGAAATCTAAAAAGTGGATGACTAAAGGAAATGCTGCTGAGGAAAACCTGAGAATGACTGCCATTTACTTTCACAACATTAACTTCACAAAAGAACAGTCCTGAATAGTAGGGTAGGCAACTTTGAAGTTGTGTTCTATTTATACAGTACAGGCAAGGCAAATAATCAAAGACTACTTTTATTTAAGACAAAATCAAATAATCCTAAGACCTTCTGATGTCCGTGCTGCCCCCGCTTTGGGACTTGGCCATTCCTCCTCTATTGGCCCTATTGTTCACTGCCATTTCTCTACTTCCGCTCTACTTAAATTGAAGATGCAGGGATATACGTTCAGTCTTACAACCAAACTCAACCCAAGTACTGTGTCCATAGTCAATGCCTGTATTACAAACCTTCCATCATTTAAAGTTGTTGCTCAATATCCTACTTGTGTCGGGTATTAAATAATACAAATATAACTTATGTCAGTTAATCCAGTTGGGAAAATGTATATTCATTCTCTCCTCATATCCAACATTCATACTCATACAGTTTTACACACAAACTCAAGAGTCGCAAGAAAGCTGACTAAAACAATAGCAATGAGTAATAGCGGTAAAGATAGTACAAGAAAAATCAAAACTAAGAAATATCCAAAATATAGAGTAGACTGTTCTATCCCTTTTTAAGAAAAAAAGGTATCAGATAGTGAATGAACAAACATAATGGATTCTCATTTTAAATGTACTCCAGGTCAAAACAATGGCCTTGAGAATTGCAGAGTTCAATCTGCTGAAGGAGTATCTCTAATACCCAGTGCCATATTTTTTAGTTCTCTTCATCTAGTTATGTCTGGATTGTTAAGACAGAATGGGAACTCACAATGCAAGTAATTTTTACAGCCAAAAGTCATCTAAAGGTCAGTCTAATTGTATTTCAGAAAAAAGGAAATTAAGGGTCAAGAAAGCCCAACAACTTCTTTGAAGCCACAGAAACTCATACCTTACAATTCTGCAAAGTAAAGTATGAAGGATTTGCTTTCTTTAAACAAATTTGAGACTTCATTTTTCTACTCTCATTAAAACTCCTTTCAAATTTATGGCTTGTAAAAACTAAGTACATGAATTCCCTACAGGACAAACCATGGATTTAAAAACAATTAAGCTTCCTAACTGTCCCGTACCCATCAGTAGTAGCTGTCTGATCATCTTCCTGCCTAGAAGTCAGCTCTGTAACTATCAAGCTTAAAGACAGAAACCTCATGCATGCCAGATGGAGAACACACTCCATATCCCAAGCATCTGAAATTTTAAACCAAGAGAAATTTAACAATGATGAAAATAGTAGGGTGGGCTGGTGACATAGCTAAGAGGGTAACGGTGCTTGCTGCTACATCGATGAGTTCAACTCCCAGGACCCATATGGTCTCAAAGGTCTCTGACCTCTAGACATGTGCCAGATTTTGTAGACCCATGCACATTAAGTAATTGCAATTTAAAATTTTAACTAAGCCGGGGAGTGGAGATGCATGCCCTTAATCCCAGCACTTGGGAGGCAGAGGCAGGTGGATCTCTGAGTTCGAGGCCAGCCTAGTATACAGAGCAAATTCCGTGACAGCCAGGACTACACGGAGAAACCCAGTCTCAGAAAAAAATAGAAGAAGGGGGGTGCGGGGAGGAAATACCTGATACTTAGTAAATGCTTACTTCGTGCTATATTAACTTTTCTAAGCATACTACAATTCATCCTCTAACACTGATGGGATCTTATAAATATTGGCATGTCCAAGACTGCAAACCTGTATAGCCTGAACTGGGAACATGTACACTTAGCCAATATTGTTCAGTGCTTCTCAAAGATAATTAGCTATCAGTGATATTATGTCACTTGCTGCTAAACTGCCTATCACTGCCATGGTTCCTGGCCTTAACTATTCAACCATTCTTTGGAGTCTCTGAGACTATTCCCAGATTTGTTTTCTGCTGCTTAAAACCAATAAAATCATCTCAATATAAGATAACTATAAAACAGGGCCTCATTTTCAGAGAACTCAAACAAATGATATTTAAACTTATACCACAGATCAAGCATTTCTTTAATTTTTTAAGTAATGTGTATTCAGAAGGACTTGTTTCTTCAATAATACTATTTGCCTCAAGTCACTCATTTAATAGATGAAGCAATCCAAAGATGAGGCCCAGAGTCCTGAAGTCAGACATAGGACCTCAGTTCAATTTCTGCCTCTATTGTATTGTATTTTAGATGGGTCATGTTGGACAAAGCCACTTAATTTCTAAAGTACTATTTCTGCCCTCTGGAAAGGAGACATCTGCATTTAGATATCCTACTGCTACAATGAACTCTAAACCCACTACTGAACTTAACAAAGACCTGGCACATGTTCAATGCACACGTTAACATACTCTTGATGTTACATAAGACGAGCAACCTGAGGCAACTTCCCCCATTAAATGTCATGTAATGACCAGAACTAGAAAAGTTGACTCCAGATTCATATCTGAAAAATCCTCCTTCCAGACTACTTTATTAACTCCTGGACCTAATGCTCAAAACTACCTAGAATATGGTATAGTTTTATGCTTTGTTCAACTTAACTTCCCCCAAATTTTTCTTCAATCACTTACCAAATATTTACTGAATTTTTACTATATTTAAAAAAAATTTTGAAGATAAAGAGGATTCAGATAGAAGAGTTAGAAAAGAAATAAAAGATGTCTGCTTATTAGAAAGAAGAAAACAAAAGAAAAGAAAAGGCTAAAAATAAATAAATTAGGATAGAGCACCTCCTGAAGTTTGGATCAGTGGGACAAGGTTAGGAATGGATGTAGAAGATCTAGAAGAACCTTCCTTTAGCTGTCGTAACATCCACAGAGCTTGCTTTAAATACATTATGCTCAAATATTTACATCAACATACACTGTACGTCCAAGCTTGAACTCAAATTGAGGTGAGCAAGATGGCACTGGGTGAAGACACTTGCTACACAAGGCTGGTGCCCTGAGTTTGATCCTCAGATCTTGCATAAAGAGACAACTAATGCAACAAAGCTGTCCCTACCCTCACAGGACACCCTGGCATGTGTCCACTAGTTCAGACAAACTTAATTTTTTAAAAGAAAACTCAAAATTCTCTTTCTGCATGAAGCCTGCTCTATACATCAGAAAGTTTTCTCTTACACCTCTCAACTACATTGACATTTAACCTTTTCTGACATGCCCTGACGTATGCCATGTTACCTTAACCCTCCAGCTTTTGCTAACTTTCTCAATGCTATACATGATTTTTACCTCATATGACTCATTTGAAGTTCCATGAAATCAAGTTATGTATTTTCTTGAAAAACTAAGAATACTTCAGCACACTGGCTTATACCTAACTTTGATATCTAATGCTTTTCAATAACTAGCATCCTAATGTCTTATCTAGGTGACACTTGGCACACAGCACTTTTGTTGAAAGAAATACTTCATGTTTTTACAATATGAATTTATAAAACTGTACTTTTTATTCTTTTGTAAACCATGAAAATCATCAGTGCCTAAGTTAATTTCCAAAAGATATTAAGACTCAACATACTTCTTCCCACTGAAATATCACTTAAAAGACAGATGAAAAAAAATCAAGAAATAAAATAGGAAAAATTACAAATTCAAATCTGTCGTGTTCTTTTTCTTTGAAAAATAAGCTAAAAGGTGTAGTAGACACAGCTACAATTTCATGGAGAGGGAATGCGGAAGGACAGTGAGTCTGAGGCTGGCCTGGCTAGAAACCAGGACTCTTGTCTTAAAAACATTGTATATGCATATATGTATGCATATGTATGTATGTGTGAATGCTGAATCATGATTCCTGTAGACTTTGGCTCGTGCTTATATGATCACTCTCACAGAAATCTGCCCATAGTTATGAGACAGTTAACTAGCACAGGACAAAAAATAGTATTTCAGCCATACTAATGTATTAAAATACAACCATATCAAATAAGGCCTCAAAATTTAGAGGAAAAATAAAGACATCATATTTGGTTGTGTGTTGAATTTTACGTAATGCAGACAGAAAATGCACCTGAATGAACACAAGAGTAAACATGCACAGAAAAACAGGTCCCAATATTGAAAAGGAGAATTCAACAAACATTTACCAACCACGTACATTATATGCCAGGCACAGTTCTAGGCACTTAAAATACATTAATGGACAAAATAAGCAAAAGTAATTACAACGATTATATTCTAACAAGAAAAACAATCTACATAATAAACTAGGATTGTTCCCTCAGATTTCTTACATGTTTAAGGTAACAACAAGCAGTCAAATATAATGGTGCTAATAGAAGAAGCAAAATCAAGTAAGAAGCAAAAAGCAAAGCAGAGCAGAGGATACAGCTCAGTGGTACAACGCAAAATCCATGCCTTTATCTCAAGTGTTGAAAAAGAAAATAAAGAAAAAAATGGCTAAGGGGCTAGAGAAATGGCTTAGTAGTCAACAGCACTGGCTGCTCTTCCAGAGGACCCAGGTTCAAAGGCCCAGAACCCACATGGCAGCTCACAACGATCTCTAACTTCAGTTCCAGGAATTCCAACATCCTCACACAGACATACATGCATGCAAAAAACCAATGCACATAGAATAAAAATAAAAATTAAAAAGAAAAAAGAAAAACAGCCAAGTTAGACAGCATTAAGGGATGAAAACCAAACAATAGTCTGAGCAAGTTGGTCTCTGTTCTGAAAGTTTTCAGAATTATAAAATATATTATTTACAAAAATTCTAATAAATATAATAATATAGATAATTCTGGGATTGTAAGAATCCTGAATATGATAGAATGGGGATTATGACAATAGATTTTGTGACATCAAAGGCAACTAGTGGTTTGAATTCCTGGCCATTACTATCAGTACGACCTTTTAGGTTCTTTATCTATAAAACAGAAAACTGTGGCACCTCCCAAGGCTGTCATTACTAGGATTAAGAGACAATCATCAACCAGAAAAAAAAAATCAAATGTCTAGTAACATGTACATATGGATTATATATATATATACACATATATATATATACACACACACACATACATATATATGCAATTAAAAGGAATACATGATACATGCAACAAGACAGAAAATAACTATATCACACTGCACAAGAAGCCATACACACATATATATCTTCCATTTACACAAAAATGCAAATGCAATGCCCATCTACAGTGAAAACAAGCTGGTGGCTTCCTGGAGTTGGAGTAGTTCAGGGATTAGCTACAAAGGAGAATACTTCCTGAAGCTGGAAATGTTTTATTCTTGGGTGCACACACTTGTCAAATCTCATTAAATCTTTATTGTAAGCGGTACATCTTCCGGTATTTATATCTCAGAAAAGCAGACTTTTTTTAAAACAAATTACATTAAATATACATAAAGTTCTTAGCACAGCATCTGAGATCTAACTATTTGGCAAATAGTAGATACCACAATCAGTAACTACCATTATACCACATTCATGAAGAAATGGTAGAATAACCCATCATCTGATTTTCGAGTTTAGAGCCTACATAAGTTACAGTATTTTAGACTAAGCTCCATGTGGGGCACTACTGAGGCAGAGACACAGGACGACAAACATAAGGAAGAGGAGAAAACTGATTAAGAAACTCACATGTCCAAAAGAAATGGCTAAGAGAAAGATATGTCAGCAAAGACAGTATCATGTACCAAAGACAAACAACTTATAGATTACCTTATTAAGACACTGTCAAAAGGGAGCTCAAAATTGGGTCAATGATTGGATTAGCAAACTTCAACAAGACTCAGTTCTTTATCTTAGGCATAAAAGCAGGGCTTTAATTTTTTTTTTTTAACTGAAGGTTTAAAAAGAGGCCCTATTTTATCTTCTACTGAAAATGTTAAGTCAGGTAATCAAACACCAAAGAGAAATGTGATTAAGTCAAAGCACAAACACAATGAGGTCAGAATTCGAGCAGCCAATCAAAGGCTTAAATGCATTTCCTGCAATATTAATAGTCAAAAGAGAAAACCAATCACAGAAACCTCCAGCTTTCTTTTGACAGCCACAGAAGCAAGCGAACCAATCCACACAGACCCGAGGTTGACAATAAGGCGGGACTGAAGGTTCATTGAAGAAATTCTTCAGGGTGCAGTTACTATGAACTTCGCACGCAAGTAACAACACTCCAGAGTCGTAAACACTGTCAACTCAGAGGAAACCCAGTCTTAGGTAAATTTTAAACCCTGGAAAGAGGGAAACAGCATTTTGCCAAAATTTTACCACCTAGTCAAAAATACAACTGTCAATGTGGACACAGTGGGTCCTCGACTTGTAAATGGCCACCTTGCATGCTACCTCCCCGGACGCTGTGCCGGGAAGCGCGGGCCTGGAGGCTGGTTTCAAGCATTTGGGGTCCCTGCTAACGCTGCGCAAGCGAGCAGGGCCAGCCGGGCAGGCAGCGCCCGCGCCCGGCTCACGGGGCTCGCTAACGCTGAGTCCGGCTCCGGAGCCGCTGCCCCGCAGCAGGGTTGCACCCCTTCGCCCCGCCGCACCTCCTCCGGCCCGCAGCGCAGCCCATTACCCCGCTAGCAGGAAGACGTTTGTTTGGAAAGGGCTCCGTTTCTCCCTAAATCATTTCCATGGCAAACTGATGCACGCACGAATTTTAAGGTGTAATGAAAATATAGCCTAGCCAAAAGACCCCTCTCGCTCAATTAACCCCGTGCCCGGGAATGCCTGCAAGGTAAACAGAGGCCGTACGCCAAGTGCGGCCGGCGCATCCCTGCGCCATTCCCGGCCGCTGCTTACGGCAGGGCCCCCTTACGGCAGCGTAAGCGGCGCCGAGAGCTAATCACAACACTGGGACGCAACAACATGGCGGCCGCGGGCGGGCGCTGCGCCGGCCGACAGGTTTACGCTACTCCGCCAGCGTAGGGTCCCGAGCGCGCAGCGGCAGCGGCGCCCTCCAGCGAGCGTAGAGCGCTCTGTGAATGGCGAAGCCCGGCTGACAAAGGGGAGGGGGAGGAGGGAAGGGGGGGTAATAAACACTCGAGTCCCTACCGATTCCTCCTCCTTCTCCATCCCGGTGGGCATCTGGGGCACGGCCCGGTTGATGGAGACGCAGTCGTTGAGATCAGGCATGTCCTTGCCGCGGTAGATGGGCAGCGGTTTGGCGGCGTCCAGCGCCCGCGCTCGGAAGGAGAGTTTACTCATTGTCTCCCCGCCTTACAGGAACAGCCCGGGCGGCGGCGGCGGGGCGGGCGGGGAGGGGGGGAGCACTCCCGCCGCCTCCTCCACCTCCTTCCTCAGTGCAGCGCGGCCGGCCCGCTCCTCCTCCTCCTCCGCACTGCCCCCGGCCCCAGCATGGGCGCCCACCCCGCCCAAAAACAGCCCCCCGCCGCCCGCGGCCGCTTCCACACTCTAGATCCGCCGCTCGCCCGCCCGATCCGCTCCCTGCGCCATGGCCAACATGGCGGACATTACCACAGCGGCGGCGAGCGATCCCGGCAGCCCGCGCGAGAGCGCGCCCCCGCCGCGGGGACGCGCGTCGCCCTCTCCCTCCCTCCCTCCCTCCTTCCTCTCCCTTTCCCTCCCCTGCCTGCCCACCCACTCTCTCCGCGGCGCGGCGCGGCCGGCCGGCCAGCCGGCGAGAGCGTGCCGAGTCCCGGCGCCCCTCGGCCGGCCGCTCGGCACGCAGGCGGGGCGGCAGGTGCCAGGTGCGCTCGGCTCGGCTCGGCTCGGCTCGGGCGCCAGAGCGGGCGCCTGTGCCTCCGCCGCCGAGCGGCTCGGCGCGCAGGGCTCCCTCGGGCAGGCGCGGCGCAGGACCGCCCGCCCCGGGGGGCAGGAGACCGTCCCCGGGGCCGCGGCGGCGACTCGAGCCTGCACTGGGGAAGCTCCGCTCTGCCGGGCGCCTGCCGGCGGGTCGCGCCTCGGGGCCGCGCTCCCGGGGAGGTCCGAGAGTCCGCTGCGTCTGCCCCCGCCGGGAGGCACAGCCCTGCTGCGTCTCGCGCCCTGGAAACTCGCGGTTCCAGTCCGAAAGAGCTCTCCAGGCTTAGGCACCCTCGCGCATCCTCGCATCACCGGGAGGATGCTCCGTGGCCGGGAGGGTTCCTAGTTTGAGACTGCAGGCGCAACAAACGGACTTGCACCTGTCATCCAAACTTCCTTAGGTATTTAGTGGATGGTAGGCATTTCTCTGATTTCAAAAAAAAAAAAAAAAAGCCAGTTCTCAAAGGTTCCGCATGAAAGCTTTAGCCAGAGCTACACATATTTCCCAGTAGCAGTTGTATGTAAAAAATATTGGTAACTGTGACGACTCGGAGTTTAATAAAGTTCCTGACTCCAAATAGATCGCGCGTTGCTGTGTTACAACTAAACTGTTGAATAATTAGCAGTAGGTGTCGTAAATACTTGAAGAAAAGGGCAGCTGCAAAGATAATAGTCCCCAAAAATGTAAATACTGGAAGAAAAACCATACAGACGACACAAGAGAGTAATGCAGGTTTAATTGCCAAATGACATCTTCAGACAATTGCTGTGACGAAAGGAGACATAACTTTGGCCAGAAGTAGTTAAAGAAGGCTCTGCAAAAGGAATAATGAAATTGACTCAATCAAATACCTGCTGCTGTTGACACACACCTATTTGTTGCCTAGTTTTCATTACTCTTTAAGCATTACAGATTTCTCAGAAAATTCCCACAAAGTCCAACAATTTTACCGTTTTCTAATCATTGACAAATACCCCATCTAGCTCAGAAAGCAGTGGATGGTTTGCTAAAGTCCAACAGTGAAAACTGATTACTCCTGTCATGCCTTATTATAGCAAAACTATCTTTCTTCGTGGCCACCCACTTTTCCTCTACCTCCTCTCCCTGCTTTTTCTACCATTCTCCCTCTGTCTCTCTCCTTTGACTCCACCTTTTCTTTTGAAGGCAAAATGGTGGATATGAACTTCCTAGGAACATCTAAATAATCTAACCAGTTTGTTCCACTGACACTTTGAAGCCTTGTTCAGTGGGCTTTACATCCACTGTTATTGGGAATAATGCAAGCTCTGTAACTGGTTTCTTGTAAGCAATACCTTTCTCATGCTTGTAGACAGGTCCTGCTCTGAGTGCTACCCTCTGGAGTACTTCCAATCCTTTGCAAGGAAGAACAAGAAGTTCTTAGAAGGGGGTTCATTACTCAGTTCAGTCCTGAAAGACAAAGAGAAACAGTGGTTGAAAAAAATGAGTCATCTGGGCCTTTTATCTGGATGCCCAGCCCTTCTGGGGCTCAAAAAATGGTAGCTTCTTCTAGTCTCTATGCTTAACGTTACACTCAAAAAAGAAGTGTGAACATTATGTATGCATGTGAGGCAGGTGGTAGTCTCAAGCAGTTGAAGTCCTCTTAATTCTTATAGCTACATGAGTCTTTGTAGGGAGAAATATTGTAATTCTTGCTAGTAAGGAAACATACTCAGGCATGAAATTTGTCAAGTTCCAGTACTAGTGGATCCCAGAACTGGATTCAAACTGGGTCTATCCTGACTCTAAAACTCTTATTCTCACAGTGGCATACTTTAGTATCCAAGCTCTTTGGTTTATTGACCGTCCGGTGTTTAAAAGTTTCTGACCCAAAGTTAATAGAAACTTAATAGAAACATTAACCTGTAATGTTAATTAATGAGAACTTCTAGCCAATCGTAAGAATGACATCTGCTCTTTCATTACGATAACCCTAGTTGCACACCTTAAATAGAACAAGTATCTAGTATATTTACCAGTTGATATAGAGCAAGCATCTAATGTATTTACCGATTGATACGAAGTCGTGTCATATCAGCTTCATGGAGGACTTCTGTGCTCCTGACCCCATTCCACCAGGCTGGAGTTTGAGTGCCTTGCCGGACTGCCATCAGGCTTACCCATTGCTGCTCATTTTTCTGTTCTTTGGCCTGCGCTGCTCTTCAGATCCCTACCTTTGGCCATCAAAACCTTAGAACAAATGGGAGCATCTCAAAGAAACTTTTTTTTTTTTCTAATGTACAATTCAACCATGGAACAGCTTTTGCATCATTGTTGGCTTGCTGTTGTTCTTTTGCTTTGAACATGTAACAGATTTCCCCTCAAAGTTCCCTTTTCTTCTTGCCTTGTAGGCAATGATTACAGAGCTAGGACTAAAAACAGTTTGAAGCAAATGTCGCAATACCCTTTCACCTGAAACACACTCTTGTGTTTTCTTAGCGTCTAATTCAGTGCCCAACTCCAAATGACTGTTTCACATCTGGAAAGTGGCTTTATTTATATACCAATACTATTTATTTTAAATTTCATTTCTATTTGTTGAATACTCATATTTGTTAGTGCTAAAGACACAGATATTTTTTCAACTTTTGAAGTAAATCCTCTTAGGAAACTTCTTTATTAAAACCTGTTTCAAATGGTTCTGCAGCCTAGCCTCTTCTACTTTCCGCAATGCACATGTGTACATACATGTGCATATATGTACATTCAGCATTCCTAAAAATTCCAAGTATATTCTGGATCAATCCAAATGATAGTCATCTAGTCTAGTGAATGTAATATATAAACACCAAGAATTAGAACCAATTTTATAACCATATAAAAATACACAAATAACTGTAAAAAATTGAAATTACATTTCAGTTTCCCAGTACCATAATCAGGGCTTCCAAATAATAGACAAGTTGCTTTTTGAAAACAATCTTTAAACTAGTAAACGCAGTTGCTATTCAGTGATTTCAGGGGTTTGATTCAGGGGTTCTTTCTAATTGACTCCCAGTCCCAGCAAACCCAATTGAAAGTTAATTGGGTTGGTATGTGGACTGCATCTCTACCCTTCCCCCTCTCTGTTCCTAGGAACGAACCCAGTACTAATAAAGCTTCCTTGTTTCCCATATGTAATCTGAATGTGGGAGTCTGCATTCATTACAATCAATTGGAATTGGCCCTGCAGTTTCAGAACACTTTTATGAAGGCAGCTCTTGATCTTTTGAGATGTTGGAATAGAGACAGTACTGAGGGGACACATAACAAATGTCTACTTTCACCTCTTCATTTGCCATAGGGAATAGGAGACAGTAAATAAAAATCTGTAGCTGTGGCTCAGTCACCAGAGCAGCAACTCTTCTCTCAGACCTGGTTGGAATCACAGGGTGCCACCTTGTGTATAAGCTGACGATTTACTTCCCAGCTCCACCAAGGCTCCAGACAGACTCAAAAATAGTCTGCCCAAGACTTCTGCATTTTATTAACCAAGCAAAGATGAGACAAATTAATTGAAGGAAACAAATTTGAAAACACACAACTCCAGAGAATCTAAAACACTTGATTTAAAATCTGACAGTCTGTCTCACTTGTCTCCCCACCCCTGACCGGAAAACACCCAATGTCCCACATATGGAATAGATTGACACCGTACACCCAGGCTTTTAAGTGGGGGAGGAGGCAGGAGTAATTAAAGCCCTGTGATGGGGCTAATATTTCTGACTTGGACAATTATCTGTGTTCTAACATGTGAGCGAGTGAGCTACTTAGATTTCATTTCAAGACTGAATTTTTTAGAGGCATTAAGTTCTAGTCTGCTGCTGCTTATTTTGATAAAGCATAATAGTGATGTTTGGAAAAACGAATTCAAAACAAGGAGTTACAAGCAAACTCGTGAAAGGTAAAAACAGGATCTCTTTCAGTGCTGCAACTTGAGGGGAAAAATCTGTACTTTCAGTACTGCTCCCATGGACTCATGGAACTAACCGGACCTTTTTTGCTGTTTCCAATAAGGCTTTGGCATGAAGAGCCCGGGCTTTTCAGAGGGCTGTGGATGCACACCTGCTGCTGTTGGTTCGGTCTCCTGTACTAGGCTCACTCAGCTGCCTTCCCTGACTTTCTCTACTGGCTCATCGTTTTCTCCAGCACACCCAGGAAGGTTGCCGGAAAGATATATTTATTTATTCATATTCTCCTCTCCTTCCACTTCCTGGTCTCCCTGACCGTAAACAGACTCAGAGCACTCAGCTCTCTAGGGTGGAAAGTGCTAGCTGTGAGGACTCCATTGCTAGGAAACCTGGTTTCATCTATTTTAAATGCTGCTCCCCTCCTCTCACCTGGTGTTTTTTTTTTTTTTTTTTTTCCTTATCTTTCACACTAACAAAGAGCTAATGTTTACCATAGAAGCACAAATTGGTGACTAAAATATGCAGCTGGAATCCTGAATTAAAGAAGATGGTGAATTGATTTCATAAGAGCCATGCTTTGTAGAGCTTATCGGTGTTGTCTTAGAAGAAAACAGCTCATTTCCTATGGTATTTGCATATTGAGAGCCCCCTGAATACCACAGTGAATTGTCAGGAGGCAGAGAGGAAAGCAACTTTGTATCTCGAAATCAAAAAGCCAATTACTTACCTTTCGTTCATTATTAGAGGTGACTTTGCTGGAGAAAAAAAAAAAAAAAAAAACGCTGAAATAAAACACTAATTATTTACATTTTTACTGGCATGCCTAAGCCACTCACCTTGTTTCAGAAAGAAATTCATGTGGCTTCTGAAGGTAGCCGACATATATAGTAGGATGGATGGCATTTGAACTCTAAATTCCTAGCATCATGAAATAAACATGTTAGTTTTACAACTCAGGATATTTACCACTGTGCTTAATCAGAATCTTCAGGAGCAAACAGAACAGTTAGATGGTGTAACAATAATCTCAACAGGATCTTTACAATGGACACAACGGGACATCCTAGGGCTGTTTCTTGCAGTGGTCTTCCCTATAAACTATAGGATTAAAATGAGCCTGGATGTCTGGGGCTATGAGAACCAGCCCAGGCAGGTCGGAGGGTAAATGGACACATGGCCGCTAGGCAACCATTCATGAATAGCATTTTCTCTCTACTCTTTCTTGATAAACAGGATTGAGCAGAAACGTGGGCTCTTCGAAGTGCCTAATTACACTCATGTGCCGCAAATGACCAAGTTGCAGAGTAGAGTTAGCATTCTTTTGTGAAAAGAGCTTAACAAGTACCAGTGCTTCCTCCTCTTGCCATGAGCTAAGGTTGTGAGTCCTAGCAGAGCCAAGAGGCAATTTAACCTTGAATAACCGAAGAAGGTATTGCTATCTCAGGTTGGATGGCATTGGGAGATGGGGGTGCCCAGAAAGTGTTTTGCCATGAAAGGTTTTGGTAGCCCATCAGACTGTGCAAAGGGTAGTCTTGAAGAAACTGAGTTCACAGTACCCATTTTTCACTTGTGTGCCTAATCTTCATCTTCCACACTTCCCCAGTATGAAAACCTTTACAGTTGTGGGCATTCCCTCTAAGATGATACACAGGACCTACAAAGATAATGGATTCTGGGGATAGAACTCACATTGTTAGATTTACACGGTTTTAAAATCTATCGTAATACATGGCAAATGCTTTAACCCACTGGAAAAAAAAATTTAAGTTTTTTTGTTGTGTTGTTGTTTTGTTTTGTTTTTTTAGATTTATTTTACTTTATATGCACGAGTGTTTTGCCTGCATGTATGTCTGTGCACCACATATGTGTTTGGTGTCTGGGAGGTCAGAAGAAGGTACTGGATTCCCTGGTACTGGAGTTAGAGATAGTTGTGAGCTACCATACCGGTGTTTGGAACTAAGCCCAGGACCTCTGCACAAGGAAGTGTTCTTAACTGCTGATCCATCTCCCCAGTTCCTGTTTTAGACGTAGAAGTAAGTCTGCAAGTTTTTTTCAAAATATTTCCTTAGTGGAAGATACAGGACTGTAGTGACAGAGTCATGGTAAGAAGGAACCCTTACTCTTCCATCTGCAAACCTATCTGCATTGATTGTATAATTCTAAGCAGGTAGTTTTAAAAACTCACTTTAAAGACTTTATTGCAGAACTGTCATTATAATGTTTAATCTCTGGGACTTCGAGAAATGAATACAATGTGCATACCTAACAGACTTCTTAGGATAGGGAAATGAAATGAGGGTACAAATCAGTTAACATAGTATCTGGGAAGTGATGGCAACCCAGTTTACACTAAAACAACTGTTTCTTTTCTTTTCCCTCTGCTTTTTTACTTAACTGACTCAAGATGAGAGATACCAGGTAAAATCAGAGCTGTTCTTGTATATAAGATTAAACCTTAAGCATGATTCAAGGTTTTTGAAGGTTAATACTGAGTGCCAACTTGACAAGAGTTAAAACTCACCTAGGAGACAAACCTCTGGCCATGCCTATGAGAGATTACCTGGATTATCTAGACTAGATTAATTGAGGTGAGAAGACCCACTTTGGAAAGCACCATTCCATGGATTGGGGTCCCGGTTCAGTATATAAATACAAATGGGTCTTTCTTTGTTCTCTGTTTCTTGACTATGAATTCAATGTGACCAACTGGCCTCCTGTTCCTGCTCCCTGCCTTCCCAGCCACAGTGGAATATATCCCTGCGTGGTGGTTTGAATAAGAACGGCCCCCTTAGGCTCATATGTTTGAACGCTTAGTCATCATGGAGGGCACTACTTGGGAGGGATTAGAAGGTATGGCCTTGTTAGAGTGGGTATGGCCTTGTTAGAACGGGTGTGGCCTTGTTAGAACGGGTGTGGCCTTGTTAGAATGGGTGTGGCCTTGTTAGAGTGGGAGTGGCCTTGTTAGAGTGGGAGTGGCCTTGTTAGAGTGGGTGTGGCCTTGTTAGAATGGGTGTGGCCTTGTTAGAGTGGGTGTGGCCTTGTTGAAGGAAGTGAGTTACTGAGGGTACGCTTTGAGGTTCTAGAAATTCAAGCCAGGCCCAGAGTCTCTCTTGTCCTGCCGCTCGTGGGATTAGATGTAGATCTCTCAGCCATTTCTCCAGCATCATGTCTGCCTGAGTGCCCACCATGATGATAATGGACTAAACCTTTGAAACTGTAAGCAAGCCCCAGTTAAATGCTTTGTTTTATAAGAGTTGCAGTGGTCATGGTGTCTCTTTACTGCAATACAACACTAAGACACCCCTCCAATTACCAGCAAAAACAAATCCCTCTTTTCTTAAATTGCTTCTTGTTACCCACATTGTTGCAGAAATGAGAAAAGTAACTATACAAGATTCATTTAAATATTTTAATTTAAAGAAGAACAAAATGAAATATTCGATCTCTCCACATCTTGCTTTAACACCTCCTTCCCTGTTCCTTTTTGGTTCCTACCAAGTAGCCAGGTCTTTCTGGGATAGTTCAGGGATGAACTATTAACACCATCATTGCCAAAGCCTGGTGTAGAGGTGCTATGCCCATAACTCACCACTCCGGAGGACTGGAAGTTTGAGGCCAAAAGCCTGGCCTACATAGTAAGACCTGTTTCAAAGGATGAATGGCTAGATATGTCGATAGATAGATAGATAGATAGATAGATAGATAGATAGATATCTTGGTGGATGAAGTGGGGCTAAGTGGATAGTTCAGTCAATAAAGTGCTTGCTATGCAAGTATCAGAACCCAACAGCCATTTAAAAAGCCAGACACTGTGGTACATGCCTGTAATACCAGAGCTGAGGAGGCAGTAACAGGAGGATCCCTGGGTACAGCTGGTCAGCCATTTCAGCTAGCTGTAATCTGTAGTTTTAGAGAGAGACTCTGTCCCAAAAAATGAGGTAAAGGGAGCTAGCGAGATAGCTCAGTGGATAAGAGCACAGGCTGTTCTTCCCAGCTCCCACCTATGTAACTCTGGTTCCAAAGGGTCTGACACACTCTTCCGGCCTCCTCGGGCATCAGACTCACAAGTGGTGCAAACATACACGCAGGCAAAACATCCATACACATAAATAATAAAACATCCACACAAATAAATAATAAAAATACTTTTTAAAACAAGATGGGAAATGATAGAAGAAGATGCTTAATGTCAACTCCTGGCCTCTACATATGTGTGCATATGTGTGTGCATATACCCCCCACACTCATATAGACACAAAGATACAAAAAAAAATTCATTGCCTAGCCAAAGAGATGAACTTAGAATTTTCAAATTAATAAAAATTACATCTTTATTAGAGAAAAATCATATATTTACCAGAGACCCACCTGTATCTACATTCGGAACCAGACTCTCTAAAAAGTCTGATTTGCCAAAAGTTTTTTTCCAGGTTAGAGAACTGCACTTGTTGATTTTGCAGAGGGATTGATTCCCAACACTAACATAGCAGTTTGTTAACCATCTGTAACTCCAGTCCCAGGAGATCTGAAAGTATCAGGCATGCTTTCAGTGTGTGTGTAGACACACACACACACACACACACACACACACACACACATACATACATATAGGCAAAACATTCATACACAGAAAATAATAAAATAAGTCTAAAAAATTTTCAAAAGTTTTCTTCCATAGCTATGAAAAGCATCATGTGACCTTAGGATCAGCTTTGTGGGAAGGAATCCTGCCTTTCCTACCTTCTTTCCTTCACCTTTTTCCCTTCCCTTTCCCACATTTACTTATCATGTGTGCCTGTGTGTGTGTGTGTGTGTGTGAGTGTGTATGTGTGTGTGTGTGTACGCGTGCGTGTGTGTCACAGCACTGTGGATATGGAGAGCAGAAGACAACTTGCAGGAGTTGGTTCTTTCCTCCCACTGCATGGAATCTGGGATAGAACTCTAGTTGGCAGGCTTGGCCACAGGCGCCTTTACCTGCTGAGCCATCTTGCAGGCCTTCTTCTTCCTTTTTTCCTTTCCTCCCAACTTTAAAAAAAAACAAAACATTTTTATCACCTTTTTTTAAAAACAAGTATTTTGTGTGTACGCACGTGCACCTGTGTGGAGATGGGAAGACATCTTGTGGGAGTCGGCTCTGTCCTCCTGCTGTGCGGGTCTAGGAAGCTGAATTCAGGTCTTCAGGCTCGGCTGCACGTGCCTTTGCCACCCAGTCATCTCACTGCCCCATCTCTGATTTTAAGAACTTCTAGAGCTAATTTTAGTAAAAGTTTCTGAACTGCAGCATAGGTAGCTCCTGTTCAAAATTAGCAAGAAATGGGACTTCCACCAAAGGATTCATCATAGCTCATGGGCTGGCTTTTGTGTTCTTCTGAGAAACAGACTCCCATGGTCACAGGTGGCATAAAAAAACAACAGTAGGAGAAGTCGGTACAACATATCTATGACTTTGGGAGGACTTTGGAGAAAGTGTTGGACTGACTGTACAGTCAGTCAGATTATATATACCCTGATACATTCCCCTGCACATCCACCTGAGGACAGTGAGGAGCCAGGCATCGCTGGAAGTTAAGACTGATCAGTAGATACGAGGTTATTTGTTGTTTATGCTTGTGTTTTTAAAAGATGTTTTGTTTGCTTTTGCGACAGGGATTCACTATGTAGCTATGTAGACGGAGCTGGTTTCCAAACCACAAACATCTACCTGTCTCTGCCTCCTGAGTGCTGGGATAAGAGGCGAGATGTGTGTATTTATGTGTGTGTGTGTGTGGTCTGTGTCTGAGTGAGTGTGTGTGCATCTGTGTGTTCATGGAGGCCAAAGAAGGTACTTGAGCCCAGCTCTGCAGTTACAGGAGTCTGAGGGGGTTCTAGGCTTGTTACGTGGGCGTGGGGATCTAAGCTCTAGTCCTTGTGACTGTGCAGCAGGTGCTGCTGACCTCTGCACTACCTCGCTAGCCTTTGCTTTTGGTTTTTCATTTTCATGTCTTAAGGGTCAGACACTGATTTACTTACGCGGTTTGTGACTAACTCCAAATGTCTTTCCAAACAGAGTTCCCAGGATGCAGTGAATTATCCCAAGTCTCCACAGTGAAATGGTCTACTGTTGGATACACCTACTGCGTGCTTATAAGACCAGCCTCCAGGTCAGGTGTGGGGGTGGCATGTGCCCATAACCCTAGTACTCAAGAGGCAGAAACAGGAGAATCAGGAACTCACAGGCGACCTAGGAAATGAGACCCAGACTCCAAAACAAACAAACAAAGAAATAAAAACACAACGACAAACTGAAAACAAAAACAACAGGATCTTACTGACTCTCTGACCTCTTTAAAAAAAATCTGTTTACCCATTTATGATTTGCTCTCCTAGTGCTGAGACTTGAAGGAGCGTCACGCGTGCTAGGTAGGTGCTCCACCACTGAGCTACAGTCTTAGTTGCTCCCCTTTGTATCTTTTTATTTACCATGGAGATAAATAAATTCAAAGGAAATTTTGGGACATAGGCTGGTAGACTTATTTGGTTTTACCAATCTTTCTGAATCCTAAGATGTTCCTAATCAGCCCTCGCTAGAGTACTAGGCCACTTGTGAGCATAATAAATCCAACTCTGTTTCTATAGAAACAGTTTGATGAGAACATACCACAGAATACCCAACTCCTCACTATACTCAGGTGCCAGCATCCTGGAGGAGGTTTGCTAGCACAGCAGTTTCTATCATAGAGAAATTTGGGAACAGGCATAGTGGGGATAAAAAAAAATAATCAAAAAGAAGTTTTATCCTGGATGCCAAAATTATCATCACAGTGCGCACCGGCTTCTGTTTATCTTGAAGTATTTCGTACGAATAATACAGTTTCTTTAAAACATTTAAAATTTGTCTATTTTGTGACAGAAGGGCATGCATGTTAGAGCACGGAGAGGTCACAGGACAGCTTGCAGGAGTCTGTCTCTTTTTCTACCATGTGGATCTCAGAGTTCCAGTTCAGGTTGTCAGGCTTGGCAGCATGTGCCTCTCCACACTCAGCCCACTCGCCAGCCCAATCGAACTCCTTTTTATGCAGTATAGTTCCAGCATGAAAAAAAAATGGACATTGTAGAGTACCCTCTCACTTTGACCTTGTAGACAAGACATCAACGGATCTCCCAGTGAGACTACAAGCGTGGCAGCCAACATTCTACCTTTTGCCAAGTGCCCGTAAGAAAAGATCGGATGATGGACAAATGACTCAATTAGAAAACATTCTAGCAAGCGGACAAAAGGAAAGAGCAAGGCACTCTCGGTTGCTGTTCAACGGATTTCCTGCATGCCCAGTTCCAGCGCCTGTGGCAGAGGAGAAACCCATCTGACATTATTCTGGCACTATCCTTAGAGCAGAGCCTTCTGACGGAAGGCGCTGTGTTTCAGGGCTGCTTTGATGTGTGCGGTAATGCACCAACATCTTCGTGAAGATGCTCTCAAGTGTTGCACAGAATTAAAAATAAAAGCCTTTTAGGCAAGGAGATGAACTATTTTTTTCTCCAGCTTTAAAGAAGCAAATGGATTTTAAATTTTGAATAAAAATAAAAGTTGAAATCAAATTAACAAAAAAGGAGTAATTATTTTATCAAAAAGGTTACTCTAAAATGCTGCAGCTCCCATGGGTGCCAATTTGGCTAATCCGGGATGTGGCCCGGAATGTACGTTTCACAATGCACATGATTCTGTCTCAGAATATTCCTCTTTCGTGCTCTTTTTTTTTTTCTTAAATTTTCATCTTCCTCTTGTTTCTCTTATTCCTTTGCTTTCTCTCTCTGGCTCCATCTACTTCCTTCTCTTTCCTTTTCTTCTCTGGGAATGAAAGACGTTGAAGGAAGGTGACAACAGGGATAGGAAGACTGGTTAGAGAGGCCTGAGGAGTAAAGAAAGAAAGCTGCCAACTCCGCCAGCCCCAAGCTGTGCTCAAACAGTGCGTGGCCTCTGTGTGTTCCTGATGCCCCTGTAACTGTGGCGTACACTTCAGGCTGCCTAATTGTCTACAGTCACGGCTAATAGCGGGAGGCCACTAGGAACCATGGAGAATGGGCATGGATCTTGGATTAAAACCTGCAAACGTCCAAGTTTAGCACAGCCGACTAAAAGAAGCTGCATTTAAAATGCTCAGAGCAAAACTAGGATTAGAGCAGATGTTGTCTTCATTTCCCAACAGTCCATCCTCTATGGCTACTTGCTTTTTATTTCTGCCATAAAGAGGCTTGTCTGAATTTATTTATTTATTTATTTATTTATTTATTTATTTATTTATTTATTTATTTATTTATTATTTTGGTTTTTCATAACAAGGTTTCTCTGTTGTAACTCTGGCCGTCCTGGAACTCGCTCTGTAGACCAGGCTGGCCTCAAAATCACAGAGATCCACCTGCCTCCGCCTTCTGAGTGCTGGGATTTAAGGCATGTGCCACCACACCTGGCTTTCAGATTTATTTTTCTAACATAGCAAACTAATATTGTTTGAAGAATCTTGACCTAGGAGTCAAAGGAACTACATCCACACCAGCCCCTAGCATTAGATAACCTTGGTCCTTGGTATATCACGCAACCTTTCAACTCTCACTGTCCTTGACAGTCAAAGTGAGGGGGTTACCTACGATGTTCACTTTGTTGCTAGAACTATGCTCAATTAAATGATAGTAATCTTTTATAATGCTTCGAAATAAACAAGTTCAAGTATTCATAATGATAAGAATAGTTGAGTTTTTATTATGTTTTAAATATCCTTTTTTAAGATTTATTTTTAATTTTTAATTATGCATATGTGGGGTTTTGTGTCCACGAGTGAAGGTGACCTTGGAGATGAGAGGTGTTAGGGCCCCTGGAACTGGAGTTATAGATGGTTGTGAGCTGATGAGAGTAAAAGTAGGAAGCAATAGGAAGGTATCCCAAAAAACTCACTGTAGGAATTTTCCTGTCATGGCCCTTGAGTCCTTGCTCTTAATCAGAAATGATATGAATGCAAGACACAAGCATCGAATGGGTTTTCCAGGTATCTAGACTCAAGTTCGATGCTCTATGCCTGGAGACTTTATATAAGAGATTGAATGACCTCTCGTATGACAAAACTTTTCCTACAGAGATGCAAAACATATCTACCCACCCCATCAAAGACGCCAACAACAGACCATGTGCAGATACCACCAAAGTCCAGTTTAGTGAACCAACGAGTTTTATTAGGGTTACTTAGAGGAATATGGGTGAGGGGTTACTTATAGGAGCATAAATGACAGCTATATCATCAAAGTCCACCCCAGCATGGGTGACAGCTCACGAAAGCTGGGAACCTGGAGCACACTGCACAACCTGCAGGAAGTTCAACAGGTTGGAGAGTGTCCTTTCTAGGTGCCTCAGGTGGTCAAAACCTCTTCCAGGTATCAGGACAGAGTTCTGCTTCCTCAGGGCAGAAGTCTGGTCTCAGAGTCTTCTTTGCAGCTTGACTGCAAAAACAACTCTTGGTTGTCTTTATTCTTTACTGTTTACCGGTCTTGAGGCAGTGAGACCTGGGAGAATGGAACTGATAAACGGGGCAGACTAAAGTCTTGTGCAATAGTCAACTTCATTCGGAGCATCAGACAATTTATACTCTGAGGGTTAATAAAAACCACATGAGTGAAGTTTTCATGAGTTCAAGCTGCAAACAATCACGAGGACAAGCTGCGTGTGGCAAAAGCATGTTTCCTATGGAGGCATAACATTTGATTGAATAAAATCAGCAAGCAATAATGAGTAGTCTGAAATAAACTCATTCCTGTCTGTTACACCTGGGAGGAGCATGGAAACACATGCCAAGAACAAATCTGTGTTTAGAAGAAACTGGGGTTACAGACTGTTACCTTGTTTTCACAAAGACTCATAATTCTCCTTGCGAGTTTCCATTCGTGGACCCTATTTGATTTGTATTCTGGCAGAGAAGAACCTAGTGACTCTGGTCAGTTTCAGGGACTTCCTGAAGCTATTTTGAGTTGTTTGGTGGCTATTTTACAGCTTCCCTGAAGGATGGAATGTTTCTATCTCAGAACAAGCTACTACACAGCAGCTATCCATGAAAATTAAAAAGTAGACTGGCTGAACATCTTCACATTATGCTAAGAGACTATTTCAACGCTCAGCCTTGGAATAAAGAGGGGCTATCAGAGAGAATAACAATATTAAAACCGTTTCTCTTTCTGAATGTCATGTTCCTGGGACTTTCGCCTTTCTCAACTTGTTTACCCCTTCGTTCCAGCTCAATAATGCCTACTATGCTTCTACTGTCCACAAAGTAATACTTTCTATGAAGCTCTTTGAGGATTTAAAGATGAAAGGTATTTTCCTTTGGTGCCAGGTATGCTGGGGTGGACTTTGGTGATATAGCTATAGGGCATACGGTATAAATAAACAGTTACCCACACTGCAACATGCAAAGCAATAGGTATCTTATGGGAAATTCAACACTGGAAGTAATGGGGAGAGAAACTATGAAGATATTCCTTCTGGCTGATGGAGCTGGTGGTATGTCAGAGAAACCTTAAGAAAGGAAGGACGACCTAAACTTTAAGATGCAAACAGGTAGATATGGCAAGAAGTTTATTGCTGACTGAAAAAGGTGTGTGTAAGTAAGCACACACAGGAAGGACGAATAGGATTCATGGCAGGCTCAAGAACCCAAGTAATGGACCAGGATGGATGCAAACATCTACAAACAAACCAGTGAGGTTGCCAGTCTAGTTCCTGCCCATTAAGAACTATTTTACTAACATATTTAGTTTCTTTCATTTTCAGCTTTTGTCATTGCCGATGGCAGAATAACCATCTGCCAAGCCCACAAGGTTATTGTGAACACAAAGTGTAGTAAAGCCTGTGAACAGGCTACAAGTTGCTATGGTCTGAATGCTCCTCAAAACGCCTGTGTTGAAACTCAAATGCCTATGTGATGGCATCGAGACTTCTTGGGAGTATAGCTTCCTCCTTCCTGTGGGTCACCAGCTCATTTGTCTTGTGGTATCATTTCTGCCTGAGAAGAAGTGCCTCTCACGGACTCTCATGGTCTAACCAGTCCTCTACACAGTATGTCCATCTGTCCAGCCTTGCCCTCCCTGTCTCCACAGCAGTGTCAGAGTGGCCATTTTGTGTGAATCTCTACATGCCTTTCCTGTGTTTCCTATGGGCCACAACAGGCCCCCTCTATAATTTCTCCCTTCTCTGCCTTTTCCCTGCCCTGTATAGCCCGAGTCCTAATCTCCACATCCTATGACAGGTGCATACCACTGCCCTCTCAGAAGATCATACTCTTTTGAAAATTCCTTCTCTGCTTTGCTGTTCCACAGATTTTCTACAATCAGATCAGCACATTGGCCCCTCTTGCGCAGAGACACCCTGATCGTGATGCTGCTCATCGACTTGGCCTCACCAATTCGTCTCTGTCTCAACACTTCTTCCACGTGTACGCTCTTGGAGCATTTTCCACACATGTCTTGCTGTTCACTGGTCTCCACATTAGGTCCAGGGTCCTCTGGGTTTTTCCAGCCTCGGACATATAGGGGAGTTGAACCTAATGAATACTTGCTAAATGGATGAACAATGTACCCAAAGACTTGGACTTCAGAAAATTCTCTACACATCTTGGTTCTTTTTCACATTTTCTCTGATTGCCTATTCTATTTAGTTCTTAGAACCACAATTCCCATTTCGGTTCAACCTGACAACAGACGTCTTTGGTCAGGGGTCAAAAGCCATTCTCTGTTTTCAAGCAACACTCGTTCGAAATAGAATAACAGCTTTCACACCCATCGACTACATTTCACTCTCTTGCTGGCAACAAGATTTCAGATACACATACATTTTGAAGAGGAATGGTTTTTGCCACAGTTATTTCTGCCCCTGACTTGTAATCAGAATTTTACCCAAAAGAAGTAATAAGAGAAAAGAAAAATGGAGGTAATATCCCAACCAATTCAAACTCATCTCCAGTTCAGTTTTTGATATTGTCTCTGTGCCAGGCTATGTATGAGTCTACATCTCCACACATGCTCCTTTCCAGCTGTAATCACTTACCTAGTCGAGGGATTTCAACTTTGGTACCACTGATGTTAAAAACCTTACAACTATTTGTTGGGAGGGAGGGGCCTTTACATGGCATCAGAAGATTCCACAGCATCTGTGGCTTCTACCCACTAGATGCCAGCAGTGTCCACACATTGTGACAATGAAAAATGGCTCAAAACAATTGACAAGTATTTCCTGGGCAAAATCGCTCTTGGTTAAGAATGACTTAGTTAATTCTGCTTATCATTTGGATTTTAGCTAATATGCCAGCTCCTCTTTGTTGCCTCCTTTAGCCCCCTAGAGTAGATCAAATGCCGTCTTCTTTGTTATTTTATTATTTTGTGTTGTCTTATTTTATGTGTATGAATGTTTTGCCTGCATGTCTATCTATGCAGCATGTGAATGTCTGGTGCCCTTGGTGCTGTGACACGGCATCAGATCCCCTGGAACTGGAGCTACAGAGAGTTGTGTGGTGTGCCACGTGGGCACTAGGAATTGAACTTCAGCCTCTGCAAAAGCAACCAGTGCTCTTAATCACTGAGCCACCTCTCCTGAACTATGTTCTCAGTTCTTTTAATATTGTATACTATTCCTTCATAACATAGATTAAGGTTTGCAATTATCTAATTATTAGCATATATATATATATATATCATGTGTATAAATAATATACATCATATATTACATAAGCTATAAAATATACTATACAAATTGGCATATATATATATATACACACACATATACATGCATATATACATTATTCTCTACAAACAAAACCATTGGTTACACAAGGAGGATATATTTCACTGGATCAGCACCCAGCAGCAGCAGCAGCAAGGGACCCAAAATGAGCTAGCAGAACAGGTGAGGCATTTGCTCCCACCTTCTCAAACATACTGTATGTGTGGCTAAATTAAAAACAAAAGCTATTTTCCTTTTCTTTTAATAAATGGGTAATGGATCATTCTCCTTTGTGGAGAGGTAAACAAAATAAGAACTAAGCCATTTCCTCTTATCTTCCTGTTATTAACAACACCTTTCCAAATAAAGGATCTTAAAACTCTTTTTTGTTTTTCTTGCTCTAAGCTGTTTATGCTTTGTCTTGTTTGTTGTTTGTTTGAGGGGTGTTAACAGTCAGGGTCCGGGCAGGAAAAACAAAATCACGGTAAGAGATGGTTTACAGAGTGTGTTGGGAAACTACAAAGCTAGAGCCATATCTAAGGGCCAGCAAAGGAGTCAGCACTCCTGTCAACTCACCTCTAGGAGCAATAAAGGAACAGGGGATTGGGGTGGGGTGTGTGCAGTGATCTGTGACCTTCAGAACAGGGACAAGGTGAAAGGAGGTGAGGGAGCACAGAAATAGATCAGTAGTCAACTCTTTCCCACCCCCTGCTGCCTCTTATTGCTGCCTTGTACCGATAGTAATCAGGTCCTGAAGCAGCAAGGAGGTCTAATGGAGCCCCCAAGGGACCCAAACAGCATGGGAAGGGGCAGCAAAATATCCAAGGCCAGAGTAACCTTATTTCAGACAAAACTGCCAGCAATTTGTAAAAGAATGTTGATTTTTCTGACAAAGCTTCTATTAAGAGATGCATATACTTTGAAAGTTTATACATCATAAACAAGTCGTCTATGGCTGTCTCAGAGACCTGGCCATTGTCCTTGTAGTTGCCTGCCACGATGCAGAGCTAGCTCTGATGACAAATGCATGAAATGAATTAAACAAGACTCCACACTGGCCTCCCACCTGCAGGCAGGGGTGACATGGGTTTTACAATGAACACCACTGCTTCCATTCTCACTTTTTCTCTGATGGAAAAGGAGAAGTGAGAAGAGCCATCGAGGCTTAAGGGATGTGCAAGGGTCTGAGGAAATTTGGGGGTGAAGCAGAGAGAAGAAAGCAGCTCCTTGGAGGACAAGAAGGACCTTGTATATTAACTGGGTAAAAGGATGTTTGTCTGCGTGTGGTGCAATACTATGTCTTTCCCTTTTGTAATTTTCTGAAACATTTAAGAAACAATTTAAATTGCTTCTCAATTTTGTTTCTAAATGTGAAGCCTACTCAGATAGAGACCACAAATTATGCCAGCCTTCATGTGGGCTGCAGAAAAAAAATGAAGAATGGATGACCAGCTGGCCAGGGATTATTTTCCAGAGGAAAATGCAGAGAAGATGGGAGCCTGTAGGTGCCAGGCTCAGTGTCATGCCCTCCTGAACTCTGCTGCCCTCACTCTTGTTTCCAGGAAACTCTTGAGAACATCTTCATTAGGGCGTCCTGGAGGATTCAGAGGTGAAGAGAAGTCCAGCTCAGCATGGCCATACATGAAACTTCTGAGTAGAGGTGTTGGGGGACACTCTTATAAACAGAGCCCCTTAAATGTAACAAAGCCCCAAAGCCCAGGGGGGATGAGACCACTTGCTCTCTGAGACCATCTCTCAAGTCCCGATGTAAGCTTGTCACCTCTGCTCCTACCTGCTCATCTCAGTGATTAGTAACCTCAGTCTGTGCCTCTGTGCCTTTCAATGAGTTCCTTCTGCAAACTCTAGTCTTAGCATGCCTGTGCTCAGAAACTTTGAAAACTGCTTTTCTTAACAATAGATTTTTTCCTAATGTTTGAGTAGCTGCTGCTTCTCCTTCCCCCTCCTCTTCCTCCTCCTATTCCTATTCTGCCTCTGCTACCTCCTCTCTCCTCCTGCTCCTCAACAGGGTCTCTCTCTCTCTCTTTACATAGTCTCAACTAGCCTTGTGCTCCCTATGTGGTCCATACTGGCTTCATACTTGTAATCCTCCTGCCCCAGCCCCCTGGGTGCTGGAATTACAGGTATCTACCACCATGGTTAGATTGTTTGGTATTCATGGCACTATCCTGATTCTGGATGTATGATTCCTGTATGGCAACCAGAAAATACAGGGCTAGATGCTAAACCAAGTTCAGGACACTATCATTAGGGCAACTTCAGTCTTGACAAAGCTGACTGTCTCAAGTCCCTGCAACCAACATAGTATCACTGGTATTTAGTGTTTTATTTTTCCCTTATCATTCCAGAACTTGGTGTAAATTATCTGTTAGAACCCACAGGAAATACATATTTATGAATGAATACTCCCATTCTTATTTTATAGATGATAAAAGTGCAGTGAGTCTGTGTTAGATCATAGATGTGTCTGTTGTAAAAGGGATTAACTATGACTCTCTGTAGCTTCTCTCCCACCCCAGGCTCAAGGTAACCCGAGTTATTTCCTTATCTCTCTCTCTCTCTCTCTCTCTCACACACACACACACACACACACACACGTTCTTATGTATGGTTTGGGTTTTTGCTTTTTTTTTTTTTTTTCCTTTTTGGAAACAAGGTTTCTCTGCAGCTCTGGCATCCTATCTAGTACCTCCAGTAAGTACTGAGCTCCTGGCACATGGCAGCCCCAAGTCAGTTCATCTTATTTCTAGTCAGGGACATCTCTCTTTTAAAGTTTATAAAAGTAAGGAACTGTCTTTATTCCGTGAGTGTTGGGTCTCCTAGCTCAGCTTGCCCTGTTACCAGTAGTTGGTGTCACTAAAAGATATTTCAGCTGAAATCAGTTTCAGCGCTTTGCTCTACTGAACCCCAAAATGATATTTCTTTCTTATTTGAAACATCAAGTCCATGTAGCCAGCTGGTAGTGGAGCTGGATCAAAGCTGAGGCAGTAAGACTCTGTGTCTGTGCTCTCAATCACAGGCAACAGGTACCATTATGTTCCAGAAAGGACTTACCCCATGACCTCACATGAGCTGTGCCTATAGGTTTGGAACATGCTGTCCATGGTGGGTTACTCACCCTTTGTATTTCGTCATCAAGAGGCCTTCCTGCTCACCAGTCTAAGATCTGTCTCTCATTTGTATCCTCTCAGCATACTGTTCTCGTTGTTGTATTACTCCCTGCATATGTTCTTTGGTACGTTTACTTGTCTAATGCTTTATCCTGCTCTGTATTGTTTGAGACAGGCTCTGTTATACTCAGCATTACATTGCCAGCACTTAGCTTGGCAGCTGACCCACAGCAGGACTCAGTCAGCACCTTCTAGATGAATGAAGTAATGAATGGTCTCCTTTTAGGCATCCTTTTCATCCAAGGACCTCCAAGTTCCATACACTACCTAAATTGTGGCTAGTGCTCTTTAGCATTTGCTGCTGAGAAAAACGAACCTTCTTCCTTTGAGGGGGTAGATTTTCTTTTCAGAGAGAGATAAGCATCTATTTAGGTCAAATTGACAATAAGCAGGTTTGCCATGATGAACTCTAGTTCAAATATGTTCTGACTACAAGGTGGTAATATGTATGCGTATATGTGTATGCATGTATATGTGTATGCATGTATACGTTGTGTGTGTGTGTGTGTGTGTTCATGTGTACACATGTTGCATAAAAGCTGCAAGAGGGCAGAAATGGTGGAGTCCTAAGTTGTGTACAACGTACAGGAGATAACTCTGTGGCTTATAACTTCTATTACATCTTTTAAAAGGTTTCCCTTTTTGTGCTTTCTTTTAAAGATGTTTAATTATGTGTATGGAGGAGGGTGTGTGTGCACATGAGGGCAGGTGTCTTTTATCAGATCCTCTTGGATCTAGAGTAACAGGTGGTTGTGGTTCGGAGCTACCCGCCAATGGGAACCAAACCTAGTCCTCTGCAACAGTAGTTCGCGCTCTTCACTGCTGTGGCGATCAGTAGCCGGACTTTATTGTTTCTAATTAGATTTCCAATGTGTCTTCTTTGGTTTTGAGTCTTCATATGTCTTTTTTCAGCTTAGAACCCAAATGATACTCTTTAAAACTATGGAGGAATTTGGTTGGTGAGATGAACCAGCAGGTAGAATTTTTGCCACGCCAGCCTGGTGACTTGTGTTTGATCCCTAGAACACTCGTGAAAGTGGAAGGGGAGAATCAGCTCCATAAAGATGTCCTCTGATCTCCAGACACATGATGTGGGGGTCATCCACCCCCGCATCACACACAAAGTGAAAACAACAATTAAAAAATGTTAATTATAAAGGTACCCCAACAAGCTTTTATAATAAGGGTCAAGGTATTTCCCACACTGAAAATTAGAATTGAGAAATTTAAAATCCTTTATTAAATTAGCTGAAAATAATTTCTTAGTTAATACGTTTACGTATATGGCATATACATTCAAATACATATAGAATTCATATGTGTGCCTTATCTATGCATAGATATTTCTATACAATCATAACATATGAATACGGTTTTGCTACATACTTTTGGAAAAGGGAGAAGTTCTTTACCAGCCTTTTCGGATAACTATGGATATGCTTTACTGCTCTACCCAAGTCCCACAGTTGGTAGTTTCTGTATCGGTTACTTTTCTCATTGCTGTGACAAAATCCTGACAGAAACACCTTAAGGGAAGTGTGGCTTATTCAGGCTCGGGAATAATAATGGTGGGAAAGGCATCATGTAGGAGTATCTCAGGCTGTGTTGTTAGGAGCAAAGGGTAGCCTGTTCGCATCTCAGTGGCTCAAGTAGGTGAGTACTCTTGCTGAAGTAGGGCTTGCCCTGAGTAGCCTACTGCTGCTAGCTAGGCTTTGTGTCCCTCCTGAAATAGCTCTCAAAGGCTGGGGACCAAATTCTCAAACATATGATCGTATGAGCACACTTCAGACTGAATCATAAGCTTCTCAGAGGTTACGTCAATGAATTATGAAGCCATATCAATGAAATGTTTGTTCTTTCTGACATTGAAACCCATTCCCCTGTGTTGTACTTAAGATGGACTTCAGGCATGACTTTCTAATGTCAAATATTTGGTCAAATTAGAAATTATTGTTCACTGAGTTATGGGCTCTTCCAAACGGTATTAATTGGTGCCGATACTGATGCTCTTAGTACAGGAAAACTCTTAAGGTTATGGTAACAGACACAAAATTTCTAAAATTAGTATTTTTTGTTTGAAAGCTTGAATTTTTTCTCTTGGAAACAAGTACTATCAGTTATGTTCTTGACTGTGGCAGGTCCCCTTTGTTTATTTTTAAACAAATGCCTACCAAATAACCGTGAAAAACATGATGCTTTACCTTGCATTTCAAGGGGTCTCATAAATCCTTTCCTTTGAGCTTCCTTATATTTTGGAATACACAATGTATTCATGCACAGTTCCAATTTTACCAGAGAAGGTATTTAAAAGGCTTGTGCTTAAAGGTCAAAGTTGAGTATAATTAGTAATATTTACTGCCCACCAAGACATTCTTAACCAAAGTGACTTTTCTCTTTTCTGGGAGGGGGAGGGTTTGAGACAGGGTTTCTCTGTTGTAGCTCTGGCTGTCCTGGAACTCACTCTGTAGACCAGGCTGACCTCGAACTCACAGATATCCACCTGCCTCAGTCCTCTGAGTGCTAGGATTAAAGACATGCACCACCACCATCCAGTAATTGATTTCTCTTGTTATTTTTTTTTTTATTATGAGTTTGTGACAGTGAAGAATTCGATGACTGCTTGGAGCCTTAGTCCTGAGACTTGTTAGTTTCATCTTTGTATTATAATAAAAATAATTTTGACTTTTCTAATGCCCTGGAAAGGTTTTCTGTATACCCAGGAGGCCGCAGATCATCCTGAGATCGGATATATCCATTTATTTGCTAAGAAACTTTTCAAATGCTTCCTGAATCTTTGTTGCATCATCTTCTAACACCATACTGTAAAACAGGGTAAACCTGAAACTGAATAAAGGCTCGTTTATTCAGAGGGAGAGCAGAGATCATTTATAAACAAGATATGTGATTTTATGATAACGTCTTTGGAAGCACCTGATAGTGGCGATGATTCTAAACTCCGCCTTGCTCTGCCTGTAATATGTTTAAAGAACAATGCTTTGGGAGTGATCTTGATGATTACTACGTTCTACTTGCTTCCATGAATCCCTACTTCTCAGCATACACGAATGAACTGTTTGTTTTTAAGACAGGGTCTCACTATGTAAGCCTGGCTGGTCTGGAACTCAGAGAGAGCTATCTGCCTCTCCCTCCCAAGTACTGGAATTAAAGGTGTGTACCACCACAACTGGCTCATGAGTTTGCTTTTGAGGAGAGACAATGCAGGAATTCGTGGAGGGGATGTCTTGCTGCATAACCAGGATTTACTTGCTGGTACATATTCGATTGCTCCCACAATCTGAGCTGAGTTTTCACTTCTGGCCAGTTTTACTGTGCCTTCTCTCTCTAGGATGCTTACAGTGTATATTATGCTGCTAGTAAGTGCGTGGTAACATCTGGGAGAGGACAACGCTGTGAGAAAGTCAAATTTGTAGTTGGCAGATGGGGCTTTATTTTAAAATGAAGAGCACATTCGTCCTGTTAAAGAGCCACAGAGTCACTTTCTGGGTGGAGCACAAGAGTTAATCAAAGTCAAGCACAGTGACTGGAAGAGTCATAGGGCTTTGTCCCTGCACAAGTGACCCTGGAGGGGATGGAGAGACCTTGGAGAGGGGGCCATCAAGGTAGAATTTGGAAGCAAAAGATAACAGGCCACATTCATTACGTAAGGTAGCTTGATTGTCTCTTTGGCATCATCCCTAGCTCTAAACCATGGGGGTGGACCCTCTGGACAGAACTCAATCCACCTGGAACAAGACCTCACACTGTTGCCATATCTATGAGCATAAAAAAAAAAAGCAGAAAACCAGTATGTCTTCCCTTAAGACCTTGGTGGTGAGGCATTAGGGTAGAAATGGTTGTGAAATCCTAGAAATGGGACAACAGTTCCCCTAGGTCCCTGCCATGTGGTCAGTGACACAGATTCTTATGTATACCCGTTGATGAATTGGAACTGAAAGACTGGTCCCAACATGATGTGTCACTGATGGGGGGACCCATTCAGAGATGCAAACCAAATATGGGAAAGAGAAGAGGGAACTGGCACATTTTTCTTCTTACAAGGAAAGGGTTTTTTGAAGAAATCTCAGCTCCAACCAGGGTGCTCATTACTGAGGAGCAGCGCACTTCACCCTTTCAGAAGTATCTGCCCTTTGAACTATTTATTCATTCAACCAACTGGAGCAGACCCAGGGAGAAGTGAACCCCTCAGCTCGCAGAAATGCTGGGGAATGTTCCTGAAATAAGGAAACATGCAAGCTGTAAATCTGCCTACATGCTTGCGCCACAGGTGTTCCTTGGTACAAAGGCAGAGCTGAGTGACCAATCTCAGTGCTTTAGGAAATTTTTTTCCTCTTATGTTACAAAAAAAATGAAAAGAACCTACAGTTTCTATCAAATGTGGTCCGTTCACAGCAAGAGTGAGAGGCACTCTGTCATGGATGCTTCTTATGTATGTATGTGTGTGTGTGTGTGTATATATATATATATATATATATATATATATATATATATATATATCCTTTTTTTCATAGTCTTTATAACTCCAAGGGCATTAAGAGTTGCCAGTACACACACTGTTAATATTTGCTACCTGGGTAAAATTCCCAGTATTTGAGGCGTTTTCAAATTATTGATGAAATATGGGCTTTTTGTGTCCGAGGGGGAAAAAAACCCCAAATATACAAAAAACTGGATTGTGACTTATAGTTGTGGGGGGTAGAGTGGAGAATTCTGTTAGCTAGTTGCCAAACTATCAGTAGTTTGGAAGTACAATGGTAGGAATACTCATGCCACGAGTGTCAACAATCATTAACAGGGTTTCTCCCAGTTGGCAGCCAAAGATTTGCAAGCATTCCACTAATGCTCATGATAAATTTTTTTTCCCTTGAAACGCAGTTTTCTTTCCTTCTCCCTTTTCTGTAATTGAGCTGAGATAGGGTTTTGCTATGTAGCACAGGTTGGCCTTGAACGCATACTCCTTTTTCCTCAGTCTCCCCAGTGCTGGGATTACAGGTGTGTTATGCCCTGCTCAATTTCTTCTTTGTTGTCCTAAAAATATGGTGAACTAAATAGGTTAGGTTTAAATGTCTTGAAAAATGTAAGTTCATTCAATGGGACAAAATTCTTCTAATTAAAACTGTCAGTGGCAAAAATTGAGAGACTGGATTCCAGATATCAGCAAGCTTTGCAGTTATGGTAGGTACATTAGGCTGACTACTGCACAATCCTCTTTTCTGCCTTTGTCCATCTTTCCACCCTGAAGAACTACTAATTCTGTCGCTTTGGGCAAATGTTGAACCAATGATAATTCATAGTTCTGCAGACAGATTGTGTTAGATTCTTCAGCTGTGGAGATGTGGTTTCTCTCCGACAGTGACTTGTTTGGTGGTGCACATATGACTAAGCTGTGGCTTTCATTTCAGATACAGAAACAGCTTATTAGAGGGATCGCATCCTTTAGTGTTTATCTCCACTGTGCTGTGAGGATGTAACCCGTAGGCAGCAGGCAGGTAAGGGAAAAAGCCAACTTCCTATGAATCTCTGAGAAAAAAGTAGAGAATGTATTTCTGTGACATCACTGAGCTACCGCTTGAACTCTGAACTTACCTTTCCCCAGTAAAAGTAGTTTAAACCAATTATATCTTCCTTTTATTTGAAGCACAAAAGCTCCAATGCCTGAAAGAAAATATATTGCAAGAACAGCTGTCCTTTCAAAGTTTCCCAGGTTGTAATTTGTAATCAACACCTACTTCTAGAGACTTTCCTATCCAAATCTCAGATGCACAAAGCTCAACAGAAGAGCAGAGCATATTCGGTGGGTAAGATGACAAGGAACAGGATTTGTTCAGCTACTGCAGTGTAGTTCAGCATGCGTGGACCTCACTTTGTAGTTCTGTAGTACAACCTGTCGGGGACCTTTTCAGGGTTATTCTTGAGGCTATTTCACCCTGAGTCACTCTGAAATTGTGCCAGAAATGGCATTTGGGAAAATAACTCACAGCTGACAGAATGAGAAAGGCGTGAAGGTAACTGCGGTGCTGTGGAAACAGAGCCTGCTTCGCTGTCATGGAGAGGGGCTCGGTCCTCGGTCTGCACCATGGCAGGCTTTTCCAGACTCACGTAGGAAGGCTCGGCACCGGCAATGGAAACAGGACTCAGGAGGGTGTGAGGACAGTCATCTGCTCTTCATCTCCTCACGGCCACAGTTCCAGGCTCCTCTCTTCTCTATGGAGGCTTTAAACTTGTCTGGCGCTAACTTCTTCCCATACCCCGAAGGCGGTAAGCTGCAGAGGACTCAGCTGCCAGGCCGATGCCCAAGAGGGACAAAGACAGCGGTGAGTAGGCACATTCAGGGCCTCAGCG
Source organism: Cricetomys ansorgei (assembly GCA_026225945.1). Taxonomy (NCBI): domain Eukaryota; kingdom Metazoa; phylum Chordata; class Mammalia; order Rodentia; family Nesomyidae; genus Cricetomys; species Cricetomys ansorgei. The sequence goes on along the minus strand of JAMJFZ010000716.1, from coordinate 4,862,323 downwards.
CTGGGACATGGCTCAGAGCGCGAGGAGGTCTGTGAATGCCTTCCTATGCATTTTAGAGCGTGTGAAGTCTTCCTTTCTCCTTTTGCTGAAATCTCCCTTGGAACTGAAAGGAACCTCTGTCTGGTTTATTTCAAAGGGGAGTTTGTAAAGAAAAAAAATGTTGAAAATTATCCAAGCAGCTTCAGAGCTAAATATCTCAACTGCTCAAAAATATTTCTTTTTCATATTACTCAAAGGGAATGGGAGTGGAGCTTGACATCAGATGCATTTTCTTTTACACATATTCTCTCCCTCCCCTCCCTCTCCTTGCTGGAAAGATTTAAGCATGTATGGAAACTATTTTTAAGGAGCAAACTGCTCCCTAGTAAATGTTCAACTTCAGGAAGGAAGAGTTTTCCTGTAGAGTATTCTTATTATTTGGGTATTTAGGTATAAGTATTCTTACTCTCAATCGACTCTGAATTTCTAAGCTGTTACAGACCTAGCCTGTTTCCATGTCCAGTTGCCAGGGAAGCAGTTAGGAAGAATATGGCAGGACCCCGTTAGCGTCCTGGCCCTTCTACAAGCATATGTAAAAGAATCTGTGCCCTACCCCACTTCCTTCACACATAGGAGCCAGAAGGAGCGACTGTGATTAAACTGTCATCCTGCTAGTTATGTCATTCAAAATAAGGATGAATTACAGACAGAGACACATTCAAGTCACCTCAGCAAGTGCTGGAAGAAGTGATTCCTTTTCCTCGTGGGTGATTTAAAAAGAATCGAGGAACCCAAGGAAAGCCACATATCCTAGCCACTGAGAGGAGAGCTGCAGCAGGGTCAGGGGAAAGGGAAAGGAGGAACTGTCTGGTTCCTGCCTGCAAATGACATGAAGCTGTTCTTCTCCGTCTCGTTACTTCTGCTTTCTTTTTCACCTTTTGCTTCCTCATCTCACAAGTCCTGCTTCCTTTAGCCTTTCTGCTCACATGGGGATCCAATGGCACCTTGTAATTTTTCTCAATGCTCTGTTCAGCTCCAGAGCTAGCTTCTTTTGGCCTCATTTATTGCTTCTTCATTCTGGCTTCTAGGGAGAATTTTATAGCCAGCTCACCTTCTGTACGGCAGCCCCTCTATCCTGTGGTTTCACTTTCTGTGGTTTCAGTTACTCATGGTCACTGTCAGTTTGAACATTATTATGTGGGAAATTCCACAAATACATAATTTATAAATTTAAAAAATTGTCAGCTGTTTTGAGAACCATGATGAAACTGGTGTCATCCTGTTCCATCTCACCCAGGACGTGAATCATCTTTTCCCCCCCAGCATATATACACTGTATTTCCTACCTTTCTATTTGCCATTTACTGTCACCTTAGCTGAAAGATCATGCAGCTTTCCATGCTTGCATTGACGTAAGCCTTGTCATGAATAGTGGTCTTAGAGCACAGGTATAGTGACAGAAGCAATGTAGGTATGTCCAACAGAAGCCAGTGTTTCCTTTAAGTAAAAAGGGGAGACTCTTGACTTAATAAGGCAAAAAAAAATATGGGCTGCTGTTACCAAGAACAAGTTTATGAAATCATAAAGAGGAATTTACTGGCTTTCATGTTGTATTTCAAACTTCAACTGTTACAGGCACATGTATTTAGTGCTTAGTTTTAGGGTTCTCCGGACCAAGCATTCACTGCGGGCTTGGAATACTTCTCTGAAGGACAGGGAGGTCTCTGTTACTCGCCATCCTGGGGCTGATTGTTGTGGCTGCAGGCTGGTGTAATCTAGAAAGCAGATCATGTGGATCCAAACTTGGCAATATAGACTGTCTCTTGCTTAGGAGCTGCGGCTAATGGTGGGCACTGTGGCTGGTGTGTTTACTAAAATGTGCGAGGATATAGTTCAAGTGCCATCAAATGTCAAGACACGTGCGTTTTGTCCTGAGGTGAATACCTAGGCAGATAAAACACAATAGGAAAACATCTCAGTTGGAACCCTACTCCCTAACTGAGCCTTTTTGATCATGTGACATAAAGGGCTCATTGAGCCATTTGTCCCTTCCCCAGTTCCCTGCTTTAGTTCTAATATCTAAAATTACATAATTTCTTTTATAACTTATTGCCTTCATCAACTAACTGTAAACAGGTCCTAGAAGACAGGGACTTGGACTTGGTGATCCCTGTTACTGTCTTCTTCTCAGCCCATTACACGGTGCCTGGCCCATGAAATACTTGTTGAATGAATTAACTAGTAGCTGAGATTGGTGAATGCACAGAAAACACTAATGTGGCGTCTCAGACCTCTAGCCTTAGTGAGCAGGAGAATAGCCTGGCACTTGTATAAAGTGCACATTTCTTGCAAATAGTCTGAATGTGGGATTCTAGGCTAGAGACCAGAGACCTGATAGAGACCAACTAGACCCGAGAGACCTGATCAAATAAAAGCTGTCAAATCCAGTTCAAGCTCCAGCTCAAAACCCTTCTCAGAGTGCAGCGAGGAGCTTCTGAACTGGCAATATTTACAACAGAGAAAATTTAGGTCTTTAAATTAGAATATACAGTTTCCCCTCCACCATTATGAACATCCCCACATACTTTTAAAGCTGTTTTACATGGCATCATGGCTTACTGTAAAAAAGGGGAAAAGGGCTATTTTAGATAATCTCCAGTCCAGGGAAGGCTATTCTTTCTATTCCCCCTTGAAGGATAGGGAAACTATTGTTGATTCTTTGCAAAGAGAATTCTTAGTGTGGGTGATGTCCTCTGACCACTCAGGCCACACAGTAAAACCAGCACAAACTAGGGTTTTCCACATACATAGGCCAATGAAACTCTTAGTACAAGCCAGAGGTTGTGATTTCTGTCTTTGGCAGTTAAAAGGCTACCAGTACTTGTTAGTTACTGTGCACTGCCGTGAAAACACCAAGTATATCATGTTAAAGCGGGAAGATTCATTTTGGTTAATTGTTTCCAAAGTTTCATCCCCTGCTTTGGGCCTGAGGTAAGGCAGAAGAATATGGTGGCAAACAGGGCATGAAAGAGCAGAGTAACCTAGAAGCAGAGGGTAGCAGGAGACAAGGGCGCTGGGAGATAAAGCTGACCCTTCCAGGGCATGTCCCCAATGAGCTACTTCCTCTAGGAAGGTCCTGCCTCCTGCTTTCTGTCACCGCCTCATACTGCCATCAAGTGGAATCCATGCATCCACCCATGGGGACCCCACTCATGAGGTTAGAACCCTCGTGATCTAAGCACTGCCTGAAGCCAATCAGCTTTCACACATGAGCCTGTTGGGAGAAACTCCAAATCTGAACTACCACACATGCCTCCGAGTCCTTTCTCATTGTTCCTATGTTTACATCCAGGTTTTTTGCTCTGAGTTGTTATTTCAGAGCCACACTGACAAGTTTTGTCGTGATATGAAGAATATTTAGAATATAATTTGCGGTGTGTAAATATGTTGGACGAGCAAGATGATCCTTCTTGCCTTTGATCTTGCCTCAGTTCCAAGCCTCTGATTTCCTTCAGCATTGTCATCGCATGATAGCTTTTCTTTCTGGATAGAGTCTTCTTTCATATATGATGAAGTTCTGGAAAACCAGAATTTCCAACCCTGTCATGTGTTCTCTGCCTTCACTGCCCTGTTCTGCCACTGGGAGCTCTCTATTCAACTGCATTACGAAGTTCCTTTCTTCCTCTCTTTCTTTCTTCTCCTCCTCTCTTCCTTCCTTATTTTTGTCTTTTTTCCCTCTCCTTTCAGGTTTTGCTATGTAGTACAGGCCTCGGATGTGAAATTCTTCTTCCTCAGCATCTCAAGGTCTGTGTCTTCACACCCAGATTCCTCCAGTCTTTGTCTTCCTTCCTTTCTTTCTCCCTTCTTTGTCTTTCTCTTCCTCTCTCCCTCCTTCTTGTTCTTTTTCTGTCTGTTTATCCCTCCCTCTCTTATTTTTTCTTTTCCTCTTTCCAGGGTTTTGCTATATAGGTTAGCCTCCCGTGTCTTCCCATCCAGCTGTCGGCCTCACTCTGTCTCTATTGCTGTCTGTCTGTCTGTCTCTCTCCTCCCTTCTCTCTTTTGTCCCCTCTCCTCTCCTCTCCTCTCCTCTCCTCTCCTCTCCTCTCCTCTCCTCTCCTCTCCTCTCCTCTCCTCTCCTCTCCTCTCCTCTCCTTTCTCTCTCCCTCTCTCTCCTCTCCTCCTCTCCCCTCTCTTCTCCTCTCCTCTCTTCTCTCCTCTCCTCCTCTCCCCTCTCTTCTCCTCTCCTCTCCTCTCCTCCTCTCCCCTTTCTTCTCTCCTCTTCTCCCCTCTCCTCTCCTCTCCTCCCCTCCTCTCCCCTCTCTTCTCTCCTCTCCTCCTCTCCCCTTTCTTCTCTCCTCTCCTCTCCTCTCCTCCTCTCCCCTTTCTTCTCTCCTCTCCTCTCCTCTCCCCTCTCCTCTCCTCTCCCTCTCCCCTCCCCTCCTCCCCCTCCCCTCCCCTCTCCTCTCCTCCCCTCCCCTCCTCTCCTCTCCTCTTCTCCTCTCTCCTCTCCTCTCTTCTCCTCTCCGCTCCCCTCCTTTCTTTCTTTGACATGGTGCTGGAATAAAGCACAGGGCCTCGTGCATGCTAGAGCATCACTTCATTATTGAGCTCCATCCTCAGTCTTTTATTTTTTCTTTTGAAATAAGATCTAACAGATCTTCTTCATCTCTTCTTTTGTCTCTTCTGTCTCTGCTTTCGCAGCTGTTTAAGTGTGGAGCATCATGTCCAGCTCATCCTGAAGCTTCTTGTCGGGAGACAGCAACGTAAGATCAGAGGTGAGAGAACATAAGAAGCTGAGGCATTTCTTACCTCTCCTCTTCTGCCCTGGGTACCGTGGTCTGTCAGTGGTTTTATCTCTCTAGACCACAGTTTTTATTACTTGAGCTCCTTAAGTTGGTTCAGTTTTGTTCTGTTCTCACAGTTTCCTCTTCCTGGGCATCAAGCCAAACTAGGTGCGATAACTTTCCACCATTGCTAGTCCCTTGGGACCTCTGCATGGCTAATTATAATTTCTTAGTTGACAAAGTTTCCCATCCCACATTCTCTCTCAGACACCCCCTCACCCCCTGTCAAGAGGTGGAGTCTAGCCAGGCATGGTGATGCACATGTTTAATCCCAGCACTCGGGAGGCAGAGGCAGGGGGAGCTCTACGAGTACAAGGCCAGCCTGGTCTACATGGTGACCGGACCAAGGCCAGCCTGGTCTACATGGTGACCAGACCAAGGCCAGCCTGGTCTATATGGTGAGTTCAAGGCCAGCCAGGGCTACACAGTGAGACCTGTTATAAAAAAAATTTTTTTTAAAGAGAGAGAAAAAGGAAAAAGGTGATGAGTCTATGTTCCCTTCTTTGTAAACCTGGGCTGGCTTTTTGTTTGCCCTTGTAAATGAAATGCAACACTGGGGATAGACTGTAGCTTCCAAGGACATTACTGTGGTTTGCATTTGTGTCTTAAAAGTTTTCATATTGGAAATGCCATTCCAAATTCATGTCAGTAATATCTGTTGAAATTAAAATTAGAGCAAGTCATGATGGTGGGGTTCCCCCAGTGATTACGAAGAAGAGAGACCTGAGCCAGCAACAAAGTTCTCAGCTGCTGTGCATATGATGATCCCATGCTCTTGTACTAACCAGATTCCGAAACTGTGAGCCAAACTTCTTTGTAAGTTACCCTGCTTCACTGTATCACGGAAGGATGGATGTATGCTTGAGTCCGGTCTGTGTTATATAGCAAGATCCTGTTTCAAAAACCCAAATAAAGTTAATCACCCAGTCTCCAGTATTTTGTTATAGTAGACTGAGACAATGAAAGCCCTTGCTTCTGGCTCCTGTATCTTTGGAGGCCCCAGCCACCAGTTGTCTGCTTACTGTGAAGAGATGAGACAGGGACAGATGGCCAAAGAAGCCTTACTATTTCCTGCACCCATCTCTTTGAGTTCCCCTGTCCACATGAAGGATGATTATTGTTTTAGCCAATTTTATGAGACATCCTGATGAGAACAACCTTGCTGAGCCCATTCAACCTCTGTGAGATTTCTAGTATTTACTAGGAAAATGGTTGCTACTGTTTCAGACCACCAAGTTTTGGTGTACTTAGCTGAGTGGCTGCAGGTAAGGATGTATTTCTTATCCCTCCCTCCTTTCCTTAACTGTGGATCTCTCCAAATCTCCCGGTTAGCAAGCCTTCTGCTTCCTGCAGGACCCTGGCTGACATTCAGAAAAAAATGTCACTAGGAAGCTTCATACGCTTTAGGACTGAAAAAGACTCAGAGATTCTAGAGTGAGACTTCCCTCTTTAGTTTACAGGTGATCAATGAAGGCTCAAATGAGGAAAACTCAACTAGAACTTTATCTTCGTTACATATAGATACCGTGAGCTGAAGTAAATATTTTCTCTTTTAAAGTTGACTACCTCAGGTATTTTGTCACAGTAACAAAAAGGTAACGAATCCCTACCACTGCTACACAGTATCACTATTTAACAGCATGTGGATGACTGCTATAATAGGAATGTTGGTCCTCTAGACTCCATTTGTAATGTAATCTCCAAACACATACGTTAATGGCACTTATGGTATTTGGGGGTAAGGCCTTTGGGAGGTGATTGGAAGAGTTCATGAGAGTAGACCTCCACAACGCCATCGTTATATTTATAAACAGGAGAGAAACCCAAGCCAGAACACTAACTCCACCTTACCGTGTCATGGTCTACATGTCGTGATCCAGCAAGAAGGATCTCCCCTAAGGAAATAGTGGTTCTGTGTTCTTAGAATCCTGAACCTCGGAAACTGGTGGCCAATTAAACCATTTTTTAATATATTTCCCAGTCTCAGGTTTTTGTTATATTAATAGAGAATAGTTGAATACTCTGACCTTCTGGCATTTCCCTTAGCTTACCAGGCTCTTTGACGCCTTTGAGATGGTAAAACTTATCAACTTGCTTTCACATATTGAAAAAAGTCTTTGATGATGCTTGCCAATTTCTGTGTGTAAAACTTTCCCCATGACTGGTTTCAGATTATTAACATGATATCCAAGGGTATGGCCTTGGGAAGCAAGTTGGATCACCAACTCTTCAAGTCTGTACAAGCAGATTCCAACAAACTACTACCTCTGCGGTCTTCACTGTTTTATTAGATTAGAATGGCACCCAAGTCTCTCTACGGCCCCACAAGCCCTTCTAAGCTAATTCCCCTCAGCTTTCCATCTGTAGCTCAGCTCTTGCCACCTTGCCTGGGAGCAGAGCTGGCTTCTAAGACCCCTGTGTTTCCCTCCTGGTACAGAAACATCTACTGCACTTGGCATAGTACTTACATAGTAAGTCATCGTGCTTATTGGATAGATGAACAAATGCATGTGTGCGCGCCTTATGTCTCATGAAAGAGGCTCTTGTGAGCAGCTGTCTGCCCGGTATGAAGCCAGGCAGAACATATTCACTAAAGATGTAAATGATGCATCCGGGAATGACTTCCCAAGGGTTGAGATACTGCTCAGTCTCATCTCATTGAGAGGCTGTGGCCAAGTGATCGGTCATTCATGTCTTCTCCACCCTGTGCTTGCTTTCCTCATTTGTGAAGCTCCCAGGAGGCATCTGTTAGTAGATGAGAACCTTGTGCAAGGTAAAGGATATCTGTGCAAGATGGATGCCTCGCTTACCTTCGAGAAAGAGGACAAAAATGCCATCAGTTTGGTGGGTAGACATGGCAAGGAGCGGTGGGATGCTGGGGTGGTGGTGGGAGGAGGGCCAGGGCTGAGGACCACTCAGGAGGGAAAGCTAAGGGTTATAACTCATTCCCTACAAGTTTTGGGGTGTGGAGGTGAAGAACATTCTATTCTTAAAAGTATTTTCAAAGTTGGTACAATGTTATTTTTTTTCTAGAAAATTACAAATATCAATAAGTCATTTCGATTCTCTGTAATAAAAAACAAACACAAAACACGACAAGCTTCTTACAGTAGGGTTTCTATCTACATACACTAGAAGTACAATACAGGGCAGCCAGTCTGGTGCAGTGGATCAAGGTACTTGCTGTAAAGCCTCCAGACCAGTTCTAATCTGGTGACTAATAGGGTGGAAAGAAAGAATGGCCCCCAAAAGTTGTTCCCTGACCTCATGTTTACACTGTGGCGTATCCATGTCCACCCATCTGTTCAAAGTAAATAAGTAAATAAATATGTAAATAAAAAAAGTTTCTAAGCCTCCCGGGCACCTGTGTTCATGTCCTGTCATCTCTTGTGCCCCCACCTCCAAGGGACAGCCAGGGCTGCAGTGCGTGCTGGCACATATTCCTGTGCAGCATCGCAGACAGGAAGCACAGCACAGAAGACTGGCTCCACCTTTACAGTTTTTGGTGTCAGCTGACGGGAAACGCAACTCCCGCTTCCCAAGTCCACTGCTGTGCCCCTGGCATGAGTGTTATTAAGGGCGCTCCCCCTTCTTTGCTCCGTGACTCCTCACATTCTCTCCCCAGGGTCTGAAACATTTGAATGCAAGACACAGGTTTCCAGAACCAGTCACATAGTTGGCGATGAGAAAACAGAACTCTCGTCTTTGTCTTTAAGGGCTTTATAGGCAAAATAAATGGTTCTGTACAGGGGACCCTGATCCCCAAGTTCACGGATGAACTTTGGTGTGGACTGAGTGCAAAATTTTGACTGTCTCAGGAGAAGGCCCATAGTTTTCATTCATGCCTCAATGATAAGAAGCCCATTTTTAACAGAATCAGGTTGCAATGGAAATATCAGGAAAATCCTGTGACTTTCTTTTTCTTTCTTTCTTTCTTTCTTTCTTTCTTTCTTTCTTTCTTTCTTTCTTTCTTTCTTTCTTTCTTTCTTTCTTTCTTTCTTTTCTTTCTTTTTCTTCTCCTTCTTCTTCTCCTTCTTCTTCTTCTTCTTTTTTTTAGATAGGTTCTCTTTATATAATCCCTGACTATCTTGGAACTCACTATGTAGACCAGGCAGACCTCGAACTCACAGAAATCCACCTGCCTCTGCTAGGCTTAAAGGTGTGCAACACCACACCTGGCATGGACAAGTCCATGCACAAGCCAGCCTGGTGAGGTCTCACAGCTGCTGCCCCGAAGGAGCACGCAGGTGAGCTGGGCCTCAGGCTTGTGAATTATGAATCTTGGCTGCCAAGAGTGTAGAAGAGCATGGACAGATGGCGTGAAGTCCTGGCGTTAGCAGCCCTCCTTGGTTTTAAATGGACAATGTACTGAATGTTTGAAAAGTTGGGCAGCACAGTCAAACTAACTTCAAATGTATTTTTCCAACACTGCGCTAAATCTTTTCGGATTAGAGGAAAGACTTCCCGATTTAATCCGAGTTCAGTTGCTCATCTGAGAAGGTATAGGCAGCACCCCATTCTTTGTTTCCAGATTGTTTGAACTACCTTTAGTGTACCGAAAAGTGGAAGATTTTTATTTGGAATATTGTCTGGGGACCGAAACAAAAAAGATTCTTGAGCATATTACTTGAAAACAGAGTAGCACAGCGATTACACAGGTTTATCTCCTCAGACTGTTCAATATCCCTGTCTACAGGCTGCTGATGCACTTCTTTATTTTTAGTAAAAGAAGAGCTTTTGTGAATCCCAAAGAGAAAAGCTCGCTGCCCAGCGAAGGGCGCGTGATTCTGCAATGCTCTCCATTCCATCAGCCGTAGGCTCCAGTTGGGTGTACAACCACCTGTCTTTTTGTCCCTCTATCCATCCATTTCTTTCAACTCCAGTGTTGGCAAGACAACTAGCACCGCCCTGTATGGTCTGCTTCTCAGCAGATGATTACACTGGTCTGAAGGGCATCACTGCTGTCCAGAGAGGAGCTCAGTCACATCTGGTCACACGAACCTGGATTTATAAAAACGCTGGCTACAGAATAAGAATCCTGGAGGAGTCTCATACTTCCCCACAAAGTAAGCAGGCCCAGCAATATGTTCCCAGTGCTAAGCATCAGGCTGTGATGGTTTGGTTAATAGGCCGTCTTCCTCCTGGCTCCCGCCCCATGCTCCCATCTTATCACAGTGTCTACTGGGTGAGTGGGGGGAGCCCTGAGTGAATGTGTGCTGCTGACACAGGCGTGCCCATGTTGAAGACTTTAGCCTCAGCCCCATGAAGATAGCAAAGCCCTTCCCCTCTCCCCAGGCTGAGGCTCAGAGGGATGGCAAAGCCTTCCTCTGGCCCATGTGTGGGGGTTGATGGTGTGTGCAGAAAATGCCCACCATAGTTTTCTTTCCCTGGTGAGATGATGGCTCACCTACTGAGAATGCTCCTGTTGAAATTGGTTAAACCTGCTTCCTTCTTCAGCTGTATATAATAACCCTGCCTTCTTGTTCAGTTGTATACAATAACCCACCTCCCTGTCCAACTGTATAGGATAAACATAGTGAGCTTCTTGTGTTGCTGGAGGCAGTAGAAAATGGCATCCCTCCCTTTTTGCATTTATTTATTTAGAGAGAGCTAGAGAGGATGTGGAGGTCAGAGGACGATTTACAGGAATCAGTACTCTTCTTCACCACATGGGTTCTGGAGACTGAACTCAGGTCATTAGGCTTGGTAGCAAGTGCTTTTACCTGCTGAGCCAGCTTATCAGCCCTAACTGCTTGAAAAACTGTTTGTCATTTCTTTATGAAGGTCAATGTAAAACAACTCGGAAACTGAGCAATTGGACTTCTAGGTATTTACTTAACCAAAGCGAAATAATATTCATCAAAGTGTACAATATTAAATGAGGTCACCCAGGCTCAAAATGATTAAAGCTGCATGTTTTCCTTAATACCGTAGCATACAGTGGATTCATTTTGTCCTAGTTTGCTTTCCGTTACTGGCATAAAACAATCTGGCCAAAAGCAACTTGGGAAGGAAAAGATTTATTTCCACTTATACTTCCATGTCATAGTCTGTCAACTGAGGGAAGTCAGGACTCAAGGCAGCAACACAGAACTGAAGCGGAGGCGATAGAGGAACGCTGTTTTCCAGCTCATTTCTCATGGCTTGCTCAGCCTACTTATTTTTTAAATTTTATTTTTAATGTTGGAAACAAAAATATACCTAAAAGTGAAGTTTCTGGAAAAAGCACTTGTTCTTCCCTGTCTTATGATTCTTCAACTTGACCTTGGCTCCCATCTGGCCTTACATTTCATAGCTGTCTCTAAAAGACATCCTTATTGACAACAGTTTTGTCCAAGGGAGTGTCCACAGAGGACCCATGGGCACGAGGCGATTGTAGCTACACACTCTCACAAAGAGATCTTTGATCTCTCGGTGATTTTCTTCTTGCCCACAGCAGCTGTCACTTTACAGGGATAGCGGTCAGTTCCAGCCACCAGGACAGGGCTGTAAGGGACGACTGAGGTGTCCTCACCTGGAGTAGCATCCAGCCAGGTCCAGCACCACTTTCCCGGGTTTCCTGAACTTGCCCATTTCAGCAGTAAGCAGCTAGCAGAAAGGAAAGGAGGACCTCAACCTGCTTTCTAGTATCACCTAGGACCACCTGCCCAGGCGTGGCACTACCTACAGTGGGCTGGGCCCTCCCACACAAATCATTCATCAAGAGAATGCCCCGCAGACTTGCTGATAGGCCAGTCTGATGGAGGGAATGCCTCAAATGCGAGTCCCTCTTCCCAGATATGTATAGGTTTGTGTCAAGTTGACAAAAAGTAACAAGCACACATGAATATGCGTAAACAAATGTACATGTGGGTGCAATGTCGCACGCAAGGAGGGGAACAGGAAAGAGTAGCATTAGATCATAAGACGGCGGGCGGCAGGCAAAGGACACATGAGTTGTAAAGAGACTATGATGCTATTTGTCTTCCTAGTTTAATTCGGGTGTGGATTTTTCAGTTTATTTTTCCATTTTTTTTTTTTTTTTGTGGTGGTGGTGGAGGATAAATGCATTAAAATGTAATTGATAGTGAAAGTGTGCAATCCAACGTGAAGCTCTGTTACTTCAGGCTGGTTGTTCTAACTATACGAGGTCCATTGAGATGGATAGACTTTGGGTCTATACGTCAAGCAAGTGCTTGCTTGTGACTACTTGGAAGTTCTTTACAAGAAAGTGATTTTTCATAATACACAGAGTGAAAGCAAACGTCCCTACAAAGACAGGAGCTAAAAGCTGGAAACACTCAGAATTCTGACTTACAGAAATGATACTAAATGTAGGCTGATTAATTTTGCTACATTCGTGGCAGTTTGTTAGACAGTGTAAAAAATGAACACGCAGTGTTCATCCGCAGGTGAGTGTATAAACATATTGCAGCATTTTCCTTCGATGAATGCTACTTGCCAATAAAAAGAAGCCCTCTATTGATAGGTGATAAACCCAGTGTCTCAGGAGTATGTGTACAGTGTAGAAATCAGGACGGTGACTGCTTCTGAGAGTTTTTGCGTTTGACTGGACAACACCTAGGGAAGCTTTCTGGGCAATAGAAGTCTTGTTTAGGGTGGTGTTTACATGGGGAGCAAACATTCATTAAACCAAATGGAATGATACACTTAAAAATCTATATTTAATTTCACATACCTGTATTTTTAAAGCAGAAATATTTTCTCTCCCAAATTCTAGTTCAGACAGTGGGTCTAGAGCAGTGGTGTACAGAATTTATTCTTGCGTGTGTGCATGCATTTGTGTGTACATGCCAGTGGTTATCCTCAGATGTCATTTCTCAGAAGCCGCTCACCTTGTCTTTTTGAGGCAGGGTCTCTCACTGGGACCTGGGGTTTGCTGGCTTTGCTGGCTGGCAAGTGACTCTAAGTATCTGCCTCTTTCTGCTGTCCTTGCACCAGGGTTACAAGCATAGGCCACCATGCCTTTTTATATGGGTGTTGGTGATTAAATGCAGGTCCTCATGCTTGCAAGGCAAGTACTTTACCAAATGAGCTATCTCTCTAGCCCCAATTCTTCATTGGTTTTGTTTGCTTGTTTATTTGTTTGTTTTGGTTTTTTGAGACAGGGTTTCTCTGTTGTAACTCTGGCTGTCCTGGAATTCACTCTGTAGACCAGGCTGGCCTTGAATTCACAGAGATCTGCCTGCCTCTGTCTCCTGAGTGCTGGGATTAAAGGCTTGTGCGGCTGCCGCTCCCCCCTCCTCCACCTGTGTCCAATTCTTCACTCTTAACTAGCACCTGCTTCTAATGCAGAAGACACCAGAGAGGCATGCCGTGTAGGAAGGAAGAATAAGGAGTTGGGACATATGGTTTCTTCTGACTCAATTTAGCTTTCTCCCAAACGATCTACATTACAATTAGAACAACATCTTCACTCATTACTCAGCCAGTCAGCAGGCACTTCCAGTCAGTTCAATTAATGGAGTATTTTTTTAAATAATTACTATTTACTTTACCCAAAGAAATCATGAAACATTGTTCTTCCAAAAGTGTGTAACATTTAATTAAAAGAAAATACCTGTGTATATATGAAATTGGAATCATTTGATTGCAATATAAACAGGATAAGCATCCACTCTATTCAATTTAGTTTTTCCTGATCACCTCCCAAACTATTCCCAACAGCCCTGATCTCTTATATCTGTGTCTCCTTTAGAATGACATTTTCACAGAATAGTTTGTACTTGTAATGGCTGTTCAGATGCTGTTTCTATTTCCAGTTTTCCTTTGATCTTAAGGTTCCCTTTTCTCCATTTTTGTTGCAGTTAATTATGAATTCAGCAGATCTCGGGCTCTCTGAGTTGAGGATCAGGGCATTAATACTCCACCCCCCAACTCCCTGATGTCTTGGCAGAGCCCTTGTTCCAAGAACAATTGAATGCTTTATTTTGATCAAAAGCCCAGCCAGACAGATAAAAGACATCAACCTAATTCCCAGATGATACCGGTTTCTGCCGAGCCTATTTCTCAGGGTAATTTCTGCTAACTACCTAAGTGTTGAATTTTAATCCTAATTATGTCAGCCAATGATGGTCATAGAGATCCATACTTTTAAAACCTTCCTAATAATTCTGCTTCATTTTCCTCAACTGCAGTTCATTCAGAGTGGTATTTTCTACTGTTAATTGATGGTCCAGAAAATATTTCTCTTTGGTGATAAAGAAATTTTCTTCTTTATAATGGGAGAGCAAAATGCCCAGATCAGAATGGCTATTTGAAAATTATTTTGTTGTTAGAGCAAATTCCCACTTAGGTAAACTACAAATCTGGGGACTTGTGGGACCGTCCTAGAGCTAAAAGTGGGTCGAAATTTGCCTTGAACCCCGGATTTTTTCACCCTGAGATTGGCAGGAGTTTGGTTGCTCCCCACTTTTTTAGCCTTGGCAAAACCCAGTTAAAATCTAAATTCTGCCTGTTTCATTGTAGGTCATTAGCAAAGGAATGGGGCTTGGTTGGTGCTTATCTGCGCTGCTGCTGGAAGCCTAAGGCTGAGCCCATTTACTAATAAGGTGTCTTCCTCTTTTCCCTGTGGGACTACACCTTGCAGAGGGTGTCCTTGCAGGACTTCGACCCTTAGACTTGAGTTCCCCATGCAAATGGGGCTACTCCAGTATCCCTGTCTTAACCAATGGCTCCTATCCCTGGGTACCAAAGACTTTCCCCCGCCTATACCCTATAAATGTAATGACCCTTGCTTTAATAAACAGAGAGACAGTCCTCTGGCAAACTCTCTTGAGAGTCCAGTTCACTCTTGTTGGCTCTTAAGTCCTCTGATTTGGGACTCGCCTGGAAGTGTCAACCCATACTGTGTGCTTCTCCTCCTTCACAGGAACTAAACCAGTGGGCTCATAGCTCAGCCACCTGCCAGAGAGGGAAGCAGAACCCCATGGGCAGAAAGAGAACCTATGGGGACTTAAGCAAAACCTGGTGCATTTGGCAAAAAAGAAACCAAGATGAAGGGTGCACAGGCTCTTTGGTCCAAAAGAAGGTGAGCTTCAATAGATAGTGTTGGTTGTTGTCCTGGCTACAAGCAATGGAGTCCCATCTGGCAGTATGAGGAATAGAGTACAAGAAGGAAACATTTTCTTAGAACAAGTACTACTTAAAGAGTAGTAATAAAAGGAGCTGTTTGGGAGGATGTACTAGGTTTCTGTGGCTGTGATAGCAAATTATCATGACTTTAGCTTCTAAAATAGCACCTGTGTATTACTATACAGCTCCGGAGGGCAGAAGTTCAGATGCAGTGGGTTCCACTGCATCTTCTGCTCTGATTCTCACAAGGCTAAAACAGGGGTGCTGGCCAGCCTATGTTACATCCAGGGATCTCTGAGGGACAACTGAGCATCCAAGTTCATTCAGTTGGCCAATATCAGTTCCTTATGGTCATCAGGTCCTTGCTCCTTCACTGGCTGTGCTTTTTGTTCCCCAAGGCTACTACTGCACCCCTTCTTATGCCTCCCATGTGCACCTTCTTCAGCAATGGCAGACTGAGTCCTTCTCATGCTTAGATATACCTGATTTCCCTTTCTGCCTCACTCCTTAGACTTCTGCTATTTGCTGCTTCCCTTGAGGTTTATATGAGGGGGATGGGCTGTAGCTCAGTTAGAATGCTCGCTAAGCATGCACCAGGCCGTGTTCTATCATCTCTAACACGGGTGTTTGTAGGCGTGTGTAAAGCCTCATATGATTTTTGGCCCAACCTGGATGATCATCTCCCACATCTAAGTTCAGATGGCAAGTCACTCTAATTATATCTGCAGGTCCTTTCACAGCAGTACATAGATTGGTGTAAGTCAGTTACCAGGATGTGGGAACCTTTTGGAGCATCTTCAGAATTCTGCCTACCACATGCACTCTCTGTTCTCAAAGACAAAGATAACGTAGAAGAGAGGGACTGATAACAGTGTTAGCCTCTGCTCGACATAGAGCAGAACTATGCAGGAAAGCTCAGAGAGTCCTGTACACTTGCCACAATGACTGGTGTTACTGGTATTTTGGTGCAAATAGGATAAGAATAACAGTATTTTGGACAATCCTATAAAATGAAGATTTGTCTCCCCAAATTGCTAATAGAGCACCCACTGAGAGGCACTCAGCACAGACAGCTGGGTGTTCCCCAAACCATCAGACTGGACGGTGATGCATGCAGCCCTCAGAGAAGGACAGATGCCCATGTGCCTTATTTGTGTCAGTAAGATACTAGAGGCAGAAAGGATTACAGAGCAGCAACTAGAGTAACATGGTGCAAGCAGATCCCCTTGTTGGCTCCTTCCAGAAACACAGAAAGAGAAAACTGGTGATGTAGGCGTGGTTACAGACTTGGCTCCGGTTAGGAAGGCTGGTAACTACAGTTTCTGGCCCTTGCTATGCCTGTCACCTGTTGTATTGGGCTCTACGGTGCTGGGAACACCCATGTCTCTTGGTCTTGACTGTTGCCTAGTGACAACAGGTCAGCTGGCCTAGTGTTTGGGAAAATGGATTATAGGATTCTGTTAATTAATGTAAAAGAAGACTTTGTATCTGGGTGCGGAGATTTCAATGAATAAATCATGGGACTGATCAGGCTGAGGTTCTCAGTCAGCAGCTCAATTCAGTCTAGATCTTAACCCAGGAACACTTCTACCCTCTGCCTAGGTAGTTCCAGCTTGCATCTTGGAGAATTATCTCTTGTTATTTATCAACCCATGTGAGACAGACTAACAATTACAATTGATACCTGAGATTCAGTCCTAAGATTTAGCCCAGAGGCTCAGAGGCTGTTCCTTCTGTCATGGAGAACCCAAATATTGTCTGTCTACTCAACTGGCTGTAGAGGAATAGGCCTGTGTGATAGATAGGAAGGGATCAAATCCAAGGGTCTGTATGAAGGGATCACATTCAGAGTCCTGTGTGGCCTGTGTGGAATGTAGAAAGAATGTTAGTACACACCTTTAATCCCAGTATTCAAAAAGGCAATGATAGCACACACTTTTAATTCAAAAGACAGAAGCAAAGACAGGGAACAGAGCTCAGAAGAAGTCAGTATCAGACAGGAAGTGACATCTGAGATGAGTCAGAGTGAAGCGCAGGCAAAGTGATGAATTAGAGGAAGAATTGGCAGAGTGAATCAAAGTGAGGATATGCCCAACTCTCACAATAGATAAGCAGAGAGGCTGACTATGGCAGTTTGGAGTAGTGAGAACTCAGAGAGACACACAGAGGCAGTCTGAGGCAGAGACACAGAGACAGCTCAGCAGAAGTCAGTATCAGATGGGATGAATGAATCAGTTTGAAGCCGAGCAGAGTAGTTCAGTCAGACAAATCAGAGACTCAACCAGAGTTTGCCAGAGTCAGAAAAGTTCAGTCAGAAATAGCCAGATCAGAAGGTCAGTTTGAACCAGCAGATTATAGAAGAGTTTGAGCCAGAACAGCAAGTGAGTTGAACCAGAATAGTTCAGTACAGCTCTGAGTTCAGAAAGAGCTAGTCAAAGTGACTCAGTCAGCAGTAAATCTTGGAGGCTTAAATGTTCTAGATTGTATGGAGGCTGAGGCTAAAGCCTTCCAAGTTCTAGGTTGATCAGATTGTACAGAGGCCAAAAGCTCCAAGGTTCCAGGACTAGGACCAGGGATTGAATTAGGAAAAGAATAGAAGGGTTTGAACCTGAATCAACACCTGGCTACTGACATTTGCATCTAATTCTAACTACACCCATCCCTCTGATCTCATTAACTGCCATCCCCTCCCTCCCTCCACATTGACAACACTCACCTTTTTACCTCTAAACTGTAAATTCTTCTGCCTTCCACTTCTAGTCTCTAGAGCTTTATTGCTTGTTATCATCTGACATCGTGTTTAGGATGAACAGCCTTAAAGGTCCCCAGTGAGCTGAGCAAACTTTGACAGATCTATATGCTGCTCTGAAGGATGCCTCTTCCCAGTCTTGTTTCCACTTTCTCCCCACCCCCAACTACTGTGCTGGCAATCTAAGCCAGGGCATCGTTCATACTAGGCAGGGACTCTACCACCTAGTCATAGTCCTAGCCTCCTGTTATTTTTTCATGGGCATACTCCCTAAATATCTTTTGCATGTCTAATTTTATCTCAAGAGTCTGCTTCCCCAGAGACCAAAACAAACCCAAGTACTGCAGTAAGCCTTTACTGCATTAACTAATCTAAATGTGTGGCTTCTTTCAGAATTTTTAAAGAATCTAAAATCCCAGTTGCATTAAAGTTAATTAATCCTTACTTTTATTAGAAATATCACTCTCTGTTCTTAATATTAAATTATTTTAAAACAATTTTTTTCCTCTTTTTGGAAAGAAAAATAAACCATTGTTGGTCCATCTTGCCTTCTGTCTCCTGCCTTCATACAGCCCACTTCTTAGTCAAGCTGACTCAGTTTCTCCCTGGACTTTGTGCGGTCTGACTTCCCTCTGTCCCTTGAAGCATCTTCTGTGGCTGGCTCTCTCAGAAAACTGCTCTGCTAGCCAATGATACCTTTCTTTGCTCTCTCCCAACTCCATGTCCAGCTATTGCTTCTAGACTTTCTTTACTTTTTCTTCTCTTCTCTTAAATCCTTGCCAGGATCTTTTACTACATGACCCAGCAAATTCATCCTTCAAGAGAATCAAATGTAATTCAGGCGGTAGAGTGCTTACCTAGCATGCCCATAGCCCTGAAGCCTATCCCCAGCATTCAGGAGGTAGAAGCAAAAGGGTCAGAAGTTTAAGGTCATCCTCAGCTACGTAAGGATCCAGCTTAGAGGCCAGAGACCCTGTTACAAACAAACAAAAATATAAGGAAGGTACTGAAAACATTATATTCATGCAAAAATTTGTATCTGAATGTTTATAGAAGTGTAATTCATAATAGAAAAAAGGTGAAAAACAACCCAAATGCCCACGAATTGATGAATGGATAAATAAAATGTAGTTTATTTAAAAAAATGGATCATTTAAAAATATATTTTAAGTTTATTCTTTGAGAATTTCACACGTGTCTATAATGCATTTGATCATATTTGCCCTTCTTCCCCACTAAGTCCTCCTAACTCCCAAAATACTCCCTCCCAATTTCACGTCTTTCTTTTTTTAATAACCTGGGTCCAATTTGTGTTGTCAATGTACAGATGGGTGTTGGCCCATCTCTGGAGCATGGGAGACCTACTAGGACAACACCCTTAAAACTGACTCTTGGTTTCCTAGCAGCCACAAAGTCAATAGCTCTTCAACCTTGAGGTAGGAGCTTGTGAGCCCCTCCTGACTCTGTGCACAACGTTGATTGGCTTGATCTTGTTCGGGTCTTGTGCAGGCAACTACAGCTGCTGTAAGTTCAGTGGTCTTATCATATCTAGAAGTTCTCTAACTTCTGACTCTTATGGTTTTTCTGTCACCTCTTCTGACATGCCCCCTTAGCTTTGTGAGGAGACGATGTTAAGACTGATGTACCATTTATGGCTGAACACCACACAGGCACTTGTTCTCTGCGCTTTGACCACTTGTGAGCCTCTGTGTTAGCCACGGTCCACTACACGAGCATGTCTCTGTTGAGGACTGAGAACTGTGATCATCTATAGGTATAGAGATGTGACTATTTAAAGGATAATTTGGTAGTATGTTCATTTTGCAAAAGAATAGTATATACAATAGATTATTATTCAGCTACAAAAGTAATGAAGTCTTGATAGATGTTTCAGTATAGATAAAAATATGCTAAGCAGAAGAAGCCATTTATACAAGTCACATGTTATTTGATTGCACTTATTGAAAATGTCCAAATGTATGGTTGTCAGGGACTGGAGTGTGGAGACAGGGTGAGGTGGTGACTGCTAATGCATATGAGATCTCTTTTGGGGGTGATGTAAATTTATGGAATTAGATAATAGTAACGGTGGTATAAAATTATGAACACACTGAAAGTCACTAAGTTGTACCTTTTTTTAAAAGTCTTTTTTTTTTTTTTTTTGCTTGTTTGTTTTTGAGATAGAGCCTTACTATTCATCCCAGTTGGGCCTGGAGCTCACTAGATAATCCAGCTAGTCTTGGACTCAGATTCTCCTGCCTTAATCTTTTAAATGCTATGACCACAGATGTCTTCCACTATGCCTACCTAAGTTGTGTCTTAAAATAGTAACTTTTAAGTTGAGCCAATTATTCTTTTATCTAATTAACAATGAGCTTAAAAGTAAGGTGATAGACGATCAGACTCAATATTGAGCTTTGAAGGTTGTGATTGAAACAGCAACCAGGATTCACTTTCCATTATTACATTAGCAAATATTTAAAATTTTATAACCTACAGTATTTCATAGCCACAAGAAAACACCTTTATTCAGTTTTGTTTAGAGTAACAAGGCATGATTTGTTGATAACTTTTTGAAAAACATCCTTACCTCCCGCCAGGTGTTGTGGCATCTGCCTTTAATTACAGCACTCCCAGGTTGAGGAGATTGGGTTACATGGAAAGACTTAGTATAAAATTAAATAAATAAGTAGGGGCTTAAGAGGTGCTTTCTCAGTAAAGCGTTTGCCATATAACCTTGAGAACCTGAGTTCAGTCCCCACAAGAAGCCAGACATGGTGGTGAGCGCTGTAATCCGGGCACATGGAAACAGGCAGAGCTGTGGAGCTGTGGCCAAGCAGCCTCTCACTTCAGGAGAGCAAATGACAAGGGGGATAGGATGGCTCCCGAGAGCGACACCGCAGGCTGTCCTCCACCTGCACTCACACATGTGTGCACCCCAAACACACACACCAACCGTACAGCAGAGCAATCACCTTCTCTCCCAAAAGTTGAGTCTGTGCTTTTACTTTTAAATGTGTGTGAAAACTATTGGCTATAGCACTGTTATCAAGACTTAACCACTGGCCACAGCGGTGCAGCCACACAAAGAAAAGTCAGCTTACATGCCCACAATATAATTTTTTAAACGTATCACAATTACATATATATATCTCTGAATGTAAATGTATCTATATATATATATATATATATATATACACACTTACATTATATATATAAAATGTAAATATATAAAAATATATAAAACATATATATATATATTGCCAAATGTATATGTATCTATACACATATACATTTACATTTTATATATATTATATTTATAGTATGTAAAAGATACATTAAAAAGAACATTTGAGAGGTAAAAATAGTTTCCTAGAGCTTACCATCTATCTTTTCCTGGATCGAATTTTTTTGTTTAATGTGTGTTTATCACATATTAATTTATAAAACAGTTCTCTCCTGCATTTCATAAGAGTTTGTATAATTTTGTACCTAAGGAGAAAAAGCTGGACTTTGGGAATAAGAGGGCTGTGCTGGTGGACCAGAATCCTGCCACTCAAAGGATGGCAGTACCTGTGAAGAATGAGCAGGGGCTCGTATCACAGGGCATCTTCATCTTCATGGCCACCAATGACCTTCTGCACACAACCCCACCGAACTTGAGGAGGACAATTTTCTGTGCCCCTTGAGAGCAGGCCTCTATTTTGTTTACGTCTGTGTTCCCAGAAACTGGCTCAGGCATTGAACACACAGCAGCTGTCTTCTTCCCTTACTACTAGATCAGTGGCTATGCTTATGGAATAGATTAAAGGTGCCATGATGTGAAGGCCGAGGACTTTTCAGTGGACTCTCTATGAAATGGTGGAGCAGAACAGCACAGCTTCTGATGTTTGACACCATGTTCCATGTGGTAAAACCCAAAGGTCTGAGTAGTGGACTTGGAAGATTTGTATCCTCCATACTGCAAACAGGGAAGCAGGGCACTATGTCAGTGAAAACACACATGTTAATGCAGATGGACTTGCAAGGGTTCACCTGACAACACAGCTAGGCCTCTGTGTCTTCCCAAATTAGTGGAGTAAGCGGTGATTTCTTCCCTAATGTGGTAATGGAGGCAGTGCTGCTGTTAAATACACAGTTAAAGCCGGAAATAAAATTGATCCTTTTAAACTGTCATTAGGTTTGTATAGATTTTTGGCTTGTGTGCATGTTTAAACTTGGGTAATTTCACCACCTCTCTTCAATTAAAACCAAAGGAAAGGAACAATAGTTGTTTTCTAGTTTGAAGTGAAATTGGAAGAGAAGAGGGAAAAAAAACTCTGTATGGCCACATGTTTTGGAGGGGAAACGAGAACGTGAGGGGGGATGTTGAATAAGCGTGGACCTTATTTTTCTATAGACAGTATCTCACTGTGTAGCCCATGCTGGCCGTGACTGTTAAATTACAACTTGTGCCACCATGATGAGGTTAACAAGGAGTCTTAGTGGGATTTCGGATCGATCCCCCTCTGCCTCCTTCAGAACACCATTAAACATTCAGCTAGGACAGGAATCTTGATACACTATACACGTTTGAAATATCACACTTTGCCCCGCAAATATGTACAGCGACTGTGTCTCAAAGAATAATCTAAATAGAGGCCAGACCCAAGAGTGGCAGCGTCTGTGTTCTGCCTCGTCTCCAGAGGCCAGCAGACACCTGAACTGCAAAGTGACAGTACAGCTGTCCCGGGCCACACGTGGCTTTCAGGCCGGGACTTGCAAATGCTTTAAATTCTTCGTTTACTGTGAATTCTGCTCAGTTTAAACAGAATCAGCACATCACACATCTAGACAGGCTGGTAGCCATCTGAAAGTTCCTGTTGAGGCAATCCCGTCAGGCTGCCCTTGACAGGTCTGTGATAGTATCTTTTTTTGTGTCTTTCACTGGCAGATTCCAAGTAAAGTTAGCATGGATGACACGAAATGGCCAGAGTGACTGTGATGCCACTCCTGTCCAGAACACCTTGAGCACTCTTTCAGACATGAGATGGTATGATTGGGAAATTGGAAAAGCGATTCAGACGTTCACAACATGACACGTCAAATCAGTTGTGATAGAATGGCGCATATCAGGGTTTAGACTACACAGTAAAGGTAAGTCTGTTTATGGAGCTCACGTTCATCACAGACGTGTGTGTGTGTGTGTGTCGTAGGTTTAGTATAAGATCAGATGCCTTCCTTTCAATTCTAGTCTAGAGTCCGAAAGGCACCAGCCTAGTGCTGATGCTAACAAACCACAGTCCACAGCAAATCCGAGGCCTGTGGAGTATAGGGTCTGCAAGTGAAGAACTGCTTTCATCTCTAGATGTTACGGAAAATATCCAAAAGAACGCTTCATGATGAAAACCACATGATATCAAATTTCAGTGTCTATATGGTCTTATTGGAATCCAATCATGCCCCTGTGTTTTCATATAGTCTGTGGCCACTTTAGCAGGTTTGAGTACAGTAATTAAGGTGGTTACCTTACGGCTCACAAAGCTTTAAATATTGCCATCTTTATGAAAAGAGTTTGGTAAGCCCTGATCTAGAGGACTTCTGTGGAGGCCAGAGGCTTTGGTGTGTCTCACCTAAGATGCCATCCACCAGCCACTTTTTGTTTTTTTTTTTGACACTGGGTCTCTCACTGGCCTGGCCTGGAAGTTGTCGAGTAGACGAGGCTGGCCGGCCAGTGGTCCCCAGGAATCGTTGTCTGTCCCTCCTCAGCTGTAGGATGACAAGGGCAGGCCATCATGCCTGGCTGTTTGTGTGGATTCTGGGGAGCTGAAGTGAGATCCTCACGTTTGAATGGCAAGGTCTTTGCCAAAAGAACCCTCTCCCCGTCCTAGAGAGCTCATTTTTATGATATATTTTTCTCATCTGTACATCATCAATGTACATATTTACCTGACTTGTTGAATGCCCAGTGGAAAGTGGTTTGGGGGGATGTCTTGGACACTATTGCAGCCCCCTACATCCTGTGGAACCCATTCTGTTTTATGCACTGATCCCTTGGCCTCTGTGTCGTCTACTCTAAAGCACCCCGTAGAGTTGGCCAGGGCCCCTGGAGCAGCTTTTCCTGCCCACACGGGGTTGGCTGCACTGTCCCTAGCCCCTGGTCAAGGCATAGGTATGCAGGAAAGTTTTCTTGCCCTGGATGTAAACACATCTGAAACACATCTTTCATATTAGACGTCCCCTGTGGAGTCAGGCTGGCGTTCTCTTCTTCAGGCTTCGCCCACATCACACCAATCCTGCTTCCCTTCCTTCTGGGTACTGTTTGCCTCGTTCCCATTGTGGGCTCCTGAGCATTTTAACTCTTAAGTTAAGAACAAAGCTGGTAGCCAGCAAACTCCAGAGCCTCCTATTTCTGCACCCCGCAGTGTTGGTGTTGTGCATGAACATGGCCATGTTTGGCTTTTTATATGGGTGCTAGGGATTTGAACTCCGATCCTCATGTTACACAGCAAGTGCTCTTACCCCCTGGGCCATCTCGTCAACCCTTGCAAAGTTATTTTTAATCTTATCTGTTCATTGGGATTGCCATCATAGTGATGGAATATAAAGACCCTCATCACTCAGATTCTAGAAGATGACCACATTCAACTTAATGCTGGATCCAATGTGTCATCTTTATTTTCATTCAGATTTATAATCTCTGGGAGTTGAATGACAATATAAAGTGACAACGTTATCTTTTAAAAATAATTTCTGCAACAAAATTGCTTTTTATTTTTTTACTTTAAAGTTTATAATAACAATTATGATCATTTTGAATGCTTCAAATGGTCAAGGAAACAAAAAGGAAAAAATAAAAGTAACTCAAAACCCTAGCACTCACTCTGTTAATGTTTTAACCACCCTTGTCTGGTTTTAGCCTTTTATGAGCCAGGAAGTGAGTCTGATCACCACAAAGTTGGCAGGTCCCGATATCAAACTAATATCACCATTTAATTGAATTTGTTTCTAGTTGTTAAGACAAGCTTGTCTTTGGCCATGATAATTAGCAATTGAGTCTTCATGTTCATATACAAAGACTTAAGCGTTTAAAATTGAGAACTCAAGGTGACATCCTTAAAATTGGCATAATTAGATGAGTAGCACAGTTTAATTAATAGTTTAATTAACAAAGCATAATGAGGAAAGGCCAGCTGCTAGCTTCCTATGAGGATGATGTAGTCAGGCCACAGGACACGGTGTAGGAGTCTGAGCATGTTCGGGGCAGACAAAATAAAAGCAAGGTAAGGAAAGTTCTGTTATATGACAACTTTCAAAATGATATGAATTAAATGTTTCCAGTTTTTATCATGTTCCTTCCAAGCCTTGAGAACTCTGTCAAAATTATGCATTTTTCTAGCACCTGCAAAAATTAGACCAAATTCAGATGTTAGTTCCTTCTCGTGATTTGACTCTGCCTTATTAACAAGCCAGGGAAGTTTGTCCTTTCAGTGATGTCCAGCCCTCTGTCCTGTGAGAGACTAGCTGTGGGCAGATCGGCTCTTCAGATTTCCCCGCCCCTTTCCACAGTTACTGCCTAACTGTTTTCTGAAAAGATCACACCAATTCCATATTCCTGGAAGGTGTGGAAGTTTGCCAGACTCTCACCAACATGGACTTTTATAAACTTCTAAATCTTTGCAGATCTGGTAGTTGAAAAGAAAAAAATTGTATCTAAATCAAGTAAATGCTTTGTTAAGTTAATTGTTTGATTGTTTATCTCTGTGCATCTTATCAGCCAATAGCCATGAAACACTATCACATAGAAGGTGAAGGCTTTTGCTTCTCTTGCAGAGGAGTGTTCACATTTAAAAACTGTTTACAAGCCTCAAGTTCCTAGAAGCTTCATGTGGATTCTACCTAATCTCATTCTACCCCAAGAAAATGGCAGATCAAAGAATGGGACAGCATTGGCAGCCTCAATTCTGTACTGACATAAGTGCAGTCTTGGCTGTCTCTGGATTCAAAGTCTCAAGGAACGGCCAGATCCATCTCTGGAGAAGCATTTTTCCACCTAAGAGACAAAAGTATCTTTAGTGTTTCCAGGTTCCAGAGTCTTAACTTCTATGTGTGGATTCAGTACGCGTGGACGGTAACTTAAAGGAGTAAACCAAAAGCTGTGTAAGTCATTTTCCCAGGAGACAGAGAAAGCATGCTTTGCAGCACACGGCTCTTGAACTTCTTTGGTGACAGTTTGTGTCCAATCCATCCTCATCCTTGCATCTTCCATGGCTGGCACAGGATCGGAGGAGCAGGAACATCTTTGTATACCTTGGAATTCTGGGAGGAGGAACCTGTTGAGTCTTTTTCTTAATTGGGCTTTACTGTTTGGGGAAATCATTTCATACAGAGGCTGTGGGTTTAGACTTTGCTGGAACTGATGGCAGGAAAATTTAAATGATAAATACAAGTTCTCTGTAAGAACACAACTGACTGATTTACAAATGTAGATTCTGGTACCAATTCTGTTAGTAGCCAGAAAAGAAAGCATGATTATCATCAGCTGTTACTAAGGGAATCAATAAGGTCAAACACCTCATTATTGATGAAACTGAAAACACAAAGTAGGAAACAAAATTCATCAATGACCAATAAGAGAAGTCTCTGAAGAGTCATCTGACCTTTCTTATTATTCACTTCCTTTAAACGTGTGTTAAGGCTGAGATGTAATCCACTATAAAACCCACCCTCTTGTGTGGATAGCTCAATGGACTTCAGCATATTCACAAAGTTCTGCACCCATCACCACTAGTTCCAGAAGCTCCTTACCCTTTGTGAGCACTAATCGGCCCCAATTTCCTTCTAACCTCTGGTTCATGGCATCTGTGGCCTTGAGCAGGTGGTGGCTAGTAGTATCATATCTTTGAATGAGTTCCCCTTTGATCCCATCCTCTCTCTCCACCACCTTCAGTAAATACTATGGACTATGTTCAGCAACTCCAAAAACGTTCAAGTAGGGCAATTGCTCTTTACCAGATAAAGATGTATAAGATGGCTTGGGTAGGAATAATTCATGAGCATGTGGGTCCTGGCTTCTGTTGAAGAAGACTATTGATTGCCACCAAAACCAGTGGTTCTCAACCTTCCTAATGCCGTGACCCTTAATACAGTTCCTCATGCTGTGGTGACCCCCAGTCATAAAATTATTTTCATCACTACTTCATAACTGTAATTTTGCTACTGTTATGAATCATAATGTAAATATCTGATGTGCAGAGATGGTCTTGGGTGACCTCTGTGAAAGGGTCATTCAACCCCCAAAGGGGTTGTGTTCACAGATTGAGAACCACTGTATTATGAGATGCATTTAAGACTCCATCTTGAACTTTGCTCACAGATGACTTTGTTTAACTGTGAAAGTCATCACCATTCCAATATGTGTCTTTAAAAGAAAGCAGTCTTCAGTCTTGGTTAGTGGTTCTCAACCTGTGGGTGATGATTCCTTTGGGGGTTGAATGACCTTTTCACAGGAATCGCCTCAGACTATCTAGATATCAGATATTTATGTAACAATTCATAACAGTAGCAAACTTACAGTTGTAAGGCAGCAACAAAAATAATTTTATGGTTGGGGATTCACAACATGAGGAACTGTATTAAAGAGTCACAGCACTGGGAAGGTTGAGAACCACTGAGGTAGAGTGAGTATAATAGAACACAGGTGGTATGAAGTGGAAAAAGAGAATACGGGCCAGAGAGGGTTAAGTGGAGTGGGGGATGGGCGAACAGGGTAGAGGAAGGGAATGAGAATGGATAACTAAAAAACCTTTGAAAAAGCCATATGGCAACCTATTATTATAGAACCTTCCCAAAATATATACATGCATGAGAAGAGTTTAAATGGAGTTATCCTATACAGATGCATAATGCCAGATGTTAGATACTATCAAACAAGAAGCGCAACAATAATATGTGTTACTTGGGAGTGGAGTCCATATAACCCGAAAACAATACCAACTGTTGCCATTGGTTTTCGTTTTCCTCCAGAACTCAATGGTAAGATTCTATTGCTGAAGGCCATATACCTGAGAAACAGGACACAGAGAAATCGAGCTGGTACTGACATGGAAAATCCAACCCTGGCTAGCTTTTATAGTGCCAGAGGTGCTTTGCATGCAATGGGGTAGAAAACATCTCAGCAGTCTTACTCACATGTGAACACTGTGAGCTATATTAACAACCAACCCGGCAAGGTATGTCCGTTGGTATAATAATGGCATGAATGTTTTGGAAAAACAAGCACTTTATGACTGGGTTTCAGGCCTGCCTACCTGCTTCACAAGATGGAACTCACGGCTAGCACTGTTAGCTGGGCGAAGAACCCACACCTGGCTAGATCATAGATCCTAGAGGAGAACTTACTGCTATTACTTAGTTCACTAGATATAGGATTACACTGTATCCTGTTTTTGTTTTATTTGATTTGATTTGGTTTTTCAAGACAGGGTTTCCATGTGTAGCTCTGGCTGTCCTGAACTGCCTCTGTAGACCAGGCTGGCCTTAAACTCACAGGGATCCACCTGCCTCTGCCTACCAGTTGCTGGGATTAAAGGCGTGCGCCACTATGGCCCAGCTCTAAATATTTATCTTTATACTCATAGATTAATGCTGCTTTCCACTTTTACTAGAGAAGCCTCTTTTTGTAGTAGGTGGCAATTAATGCAGAGATTCCTAACAAGCAAAGTGAAGAAAATAAGATGCTGTGACGTGCTCAGCCCTAAATGGAACACTTATCTATCTCTTTCTCCCCCTCCCTCTCTCTCCATCTACCTCTATCTTTCTCGTGCGGCTCAGGGGTCATCATGGAAGAGGGGCAGAAGACCATAAAAGCCAGAGTAGAGGATTGCTGTGAAACGTGGTTTCTATATATGACAAGGGTGTGGCACAGATGAACGCACAGTCGCAGCAACTGCATCCAAAAGACTTGCGCAGGATGAAGCTGGCCACAACTCCAGCATCTGGGGGAGGGGCTCATGAGATCCCACCCCTAGCTAGGGAGCTATGATTGGCAACTGATAGCAGCAGAGGGAGGGAGAGTCAGCTTCTGCAGAGATAGCCCCTGTGTCCTACTTTGCTTCCTAGTACTATGACAAACTCTGTGACCAAAAGTGACCAAAAGGAAACGGTCTGTCTCATCCGACAGCTTACAGTCCGTTATGAAGAGAAGTCAGGCAGGAACTCAAGGCCGCGATCTGGAGGCGGGGACTTAAGCCGAGGCTATGGAGGAACACTGCTCCACTGGCTTGCTCCCTAGGTTTTCTCAGACTGCTTTCTTAAGCAACCCAGGATCACCTACCAAGGGGTGGCACCGCCCACAGTGGGCTGGGCCCTCCCACGTCAATCACAAATCAAGAGACGTGCCCACAGATTTCCTACAGTCTGTGGGAGCATTTTCTCAGTTGAGGTTCCCTCTTCTCAGATGTGTCTAGTTGGTGTCATGTTGACAAACAAACTGAGCAGCAATACCCAGAGAGGCTGCCCATGCTCCAGTGGGAAGCCCTGCGCCCATACACATGCCGGCAGCAGTAAAGGGACTCACTGTGTTTAAAGAGTCTGTGAAATTGGGAAGTGAAAGTGGGGAAGGAGTTGGAGGGAAGGAGGTGGGCAATGGACTTGAATAAAACACATATATTTAATGTATGAAATTCTCAAACAATAGATAAAGAAGAAAACTCGGGGTCAAGATTAACCTGGATGAACAGAAATATATAAAATGATAAATAGATCATCTCTTTACCTTTTTTCCTCCTTTTTCTTTTTTTCTGTCCTCCTCTTCTTCCTCCTCCTCCTTTTTCTTTTGAGACAAAATCTCATTGTATAGCCGTGGCTGTCCAGACACTGACTATGTAAACCAGGTTGGCCACCAACTTGCAGAGATCTGCCTTCCCCAGTGCACGACCACACTCAAGAGTCTTTAACTATTTCTATGTCCTCCACCCTGGTACTGGAGGTTGGACACAGAGCCTATGTTACAGCTAGGCAGAGGTGCTACCACTGAGCTACTCTCCAGCCCTTATAACCTTTTTAAAGTAAGGACAATTGTATTGGAACTACTGAATTTTGGGGTTAAATGTACTTTATGTTGATGTCTTATTTACTGTTCTAGTGGTGTAAAGAGACACTATGATGTCAACTTATGAAAGAAAGCATTTAATTAAGTGGAGTCTCTCTTACAGTTTCCGAAGGCTGGTCCACAATTATCATGGTGGGAAGCATGCTGGCAGGCAGGCAGACCTGGCATGAAACAGCAGCTGAGAGCCACATTCGGATCCGGATCCGCAGGCAGGGCAGAGAGAAAGCAACTGGGCCTGGCACCGCTTTTGAAGCCTCAAAGCCCACACCCAGTGACACACTTCCTCCAGCACAGTCACATTCCCTCCAACAAGGCCACACTTCCTAATCCTTTTTAAATAGTGACTAAACATTCAAATATGTGAGCCTAGGGGGCCATTCTTATTCAAAGTATCACACGTACATAAGGGACTCTTTTTTTTTTTTTCCTCCTAAGAATTGTTTGGGTAGACAGTGGATTTCTTTTAAACAGCTTAAGAAAACCTCTTTGAGAAGAAAAGATTGCAGAAATTATGCATTCATCCCTTTATTTCCTTCAGGCAGACGACCTCTGAGCCCTTTCGACTTAAGTGTGTTGATGGATATTGGCAAGAATCTTGGCTCCTACCTGCAGTGAGTTAGAAGCAGGGTGCTTTCTGATGCCATGCGATTCATGCACATGTTAAAAGTTTGAGGAGCACTATCTAAGCCATGAAAGCCTACCTTGGCCAGAGCTTACCTGAAAATCTTCTTTCATAAGCATATCCCTGGGTAGCTGGCCAGGAGACTGGATGTCTGGACTAAAAGTCTGATTGAAAATATAACTCTTGTGTGTTGCTTTGTTGTTGTTCTTATCAACTTGATCCAAACCAGGGCCATCTGGAGAGTGGGAACTTCAAATGGAAAAACACCTTCATCAGTTCTGCCTGGAGGCAAGTCTGTGGGGCATTTTCTTGATTATTGGTTAACGCCCAGCTCACTGTGGGCGGTGCTGCTCCTGGGCAGGTGGTCCTGGTTTGTATAAGAAAGCAGGCTGAGTAAACCTTATGGGGCAAGCCAGTACACTCAGGTCTGGTTCAGTTCCTGCCTCCAGGTTTCTGTTCCCTCAGAACAGGACTGTGACTGGGACATGTAAACCAGACAAACCCTTTCCTCCCAAAGTTGCTTTTGTTTGTGGGATCTTCATCACAAACCCACCCTAAATCTGGGCCACAGCTGGTGGCGGCCTTTATGAAGGACATGGAAAAAGACACTTTTGCTTTTTGCCTACCTGCCCTCACTCTTGCTGGCAAGTTCCCATCTGCTGCTTCTGATGTTTTCCTTCACTGGTGTGAGAACCTACTTCTCTGGGGTAGACTGAAGACCAGTTGAGACATCCAGCCTCGTGGACCAAACAACTCTTTCTTCTTGTTCTTAACAGCCATTGTTGGGCTAGCCAGGCCACAGCCTGCAAGCCACCGCTCTAACAGATGCACTTTGATACATACAGAGTTATTCTATCAGTTGTGTTCCTCCAGAGAACCCTGACTAATATACCACATTATATATAAGATTTAGGAAGTAAAAGCTTCTTTGATTTAGGAGAAAACTATTCAAGCTTAAACTGAAAACATAACTTGTGATTCTTCAGCTAACGGAGGGCCAAGGTTAAGAGTAAAGTAAAAAGCAGTTTAGCAAGACGTCTCAGTGGGTAAAGCCGCCTACTCGCTGGGACTCAACGTGGCGGAAGGAAAGACTCGACGCTGGCAAATCGTTCTCTGATCTCCATACTTGTGCTGTGGCACACACACCCACATACATACCCATCTACACAAAATAAATACGCAGAAGTACAATAAAAATTAAGTTAAAAAAGAAATACACAACATT
Organism: Cricetomys ansorgei; assembly: GCA_026225945.1. Classification (NCBI taxonomy): domain Eukaryota; kingdom Metazoa; phylum Chordata; class Mammalia; order Rodentia; family Nesomyidae; genus Cricetomys; species Cricetomys ansorgei. The sequence continues at coordinate 4,830,739 of JAMJFZ010000716.1, read as the reverse complement.
CATTTTCTTCCTTCTTCCCACCAACTCTCAGTTGGTCTTGGCGCAGCCATGACCCTGGATACAGTGAAAGTCATGCAGCCAGTACCGCTGTTTGACACAGTGCTAGCAAAGCTGAGGCAAATGCTGAGATTGCTGTTGTGCTACCTCACACTCTTGGTTTTGGTCCCTACATTTCTGCATTGTTAGGGGACTTCTTTACATTATGATTCATGGATGTCTTTACCTGAGAAAATTATTCCTGTGTCTCTTTAATAAAGTCCTCATTACTGCCCCTATTGCTTTCAGGGAATTAACCTCATCTGATCTTACTCAGGAATCTTCCTTAAGCCTTGAAGATTGTGATAAGCACAAAAATGCTAGGGAATTCTTTATGGGACTATGGTTTCAGGATCTTTTTGGTGCATCTACCCGTGAACAAAACTCAGGAAAGAGGCAATCAGGATAATGCAATCTTGAGAGAAGCTGATAAGCTCCAGATGACCAGGAGATATGAGGGTAAATCAGAGCCCTCCTCCTATATATGCTCAGAGTTTCCTGGATATGTAGCTTATGAGATGGGGGCCACATGTACCATGCTCCCAGAGAAAAAGAAACTTAGTAACTAAGTTAGATTGGCTAAACAACCTTTATCCTACATAGTAATATGGTATAAAAGAAAAAAGAATTAGGCATAAGGGTTTGTTTAAAAAGACTGGCTTACACCAGGTTATGGTGACATCACTTAATTATTAAAGGAAATGAGAGGAATTTTCTTAAACAAACAGATTTTTATAGAGATCATAAAACAAGTCAGCTGCAGAGGCTTTTAGGCCTGAGAAAGCTTTCAGGGTTATACTTTAAACCAACAAGGTTTTGTGTTTTTTTTTTTTTTTATACATAGTTTAAAGCTTGGGGACTCCCCTAAACTGGCTCAGATATTTACAACACGATATGATCTGTATCCCCTTGGAAACCAAAAGATTATCTTTGTTTTGTGAAATCTGTATAAATAAGAAAGCACCCCAAATGTTAGTCAGTCAGTCAGTCAGTCAGAGTTGCAAGATCCTCCCAGACTTGGTCTCTGACTCAATCTCCCTTCACCTATTCCTTATCTCCTCTCTGGATCCTGTCAACTGCCAGTGCTGGCTCCTGGCACCATCTCATGTCCCTGAGCTTGCTGGCTCAGAAACACATCTGTCCCATGTAGTAAACTGCAAGCTTCTGGGTGATGCTGGAAATACAGAATCCATACAAAGTAAGGAAATTATGCACATTAAAAGAAAACATTCACATTCATGTTTCTTTGAGGAATCATTTTCCTTGGGGACCTTGTCCAGAGGCTTCTTCACAGTTTTGGGGGCTCCTGCCCCTTCCTTTCTTTAGTCACTATTTATTGAATGAATGAAATCACTTCTCCCTCAGAGCAGAAAACCTCTGTACCTCTCTGCTCTATAGAAACTGGAGTCTTGCCAAGGGGTCACAGATATCACATTTTCTCCATTTTAACAACCATATAAAATCAGCATTTATAAATGTTCCAGTGACTAAGCTAAAATTGGTTCTGAAGAAAGCCGGATGAAATGAGCCAATCAGAGCACAAACAGGCATAAAAAGCTGTAGTTCATCATGGTGATTGTTATATGAGCCATAATCTAATACTCAGAAGAGAGGATAGCTGTGTTTTTAGCTTGTGTCTTATTCCCATATTTCCACTCTGAAACCTTCCTTGCCCTATTATTGTCCCCCATGCTATGTCTGTGTTACATTTCACCAGCACATTCATTTTTCCAACTTTCCTAACACTTCCCGTCAGGGACGATAAGATAGTATTAGAACTTTATCTCCTGTGATTCTATATAATAAAGGACTTTAGAAAAATCTAGACAAATAAGAATAACCTCATTTGAGTTTTAAAGTCCTTCAACATGTACATTTACAACTCTAATGTGTTTTAGATTTCTCCAGATACTTTCTAGCAAGGAAGAAGAAAGGACTAGTTCCTATTTTGTGCTGTCACATGTTGATAGTATCAGAAGAAATGAAGGCAAATAGAGTGCCTAGACCTAGACAAAAATATATTTTTGATGAGTCTACAGTGTGCCTGGTACTGATTTGGACTCTAAATGTCTAAGGTAGGTATTCCAATATAGTGTGTTTTCACTCTGGCTATACAGTAGAGACACTTGGGATATCTAACTATCCATCATCTATCATTTATCTATCTCTTCTCTATCTACATACACCACACACACACACACACACACACACACACACACACGTGCACACACACACACACACACACAGGCGTGCACACACAGGCGTGCACACACACACACACAGGCGTGCACACACAGGCGTGCACACACACACACACACAATCATTCAGATGCCTGTTCCCATTCCTAGAGGTGTTTAATCAATTAATTGGAGTGAGTTTTTTTTTTTTTTTTTTTTTTTTTTAAATTCCATAGGTGATCTGTCTACGGCCCAAAGTTAAGAGGCACGACTTCGAAAAAAATACACTTATAATATAAAAATAATTCATCATTAAATAAAAGGGTCAATTTATTTTGATCTATGTAATGACAGAAAACATATCTTTCCGTATGTTCAAGAGAATATGGCCTTATGTGTTTCTATTATGTCACAGTGAGTCATCAATAAATGAATGCTGAAGACCTTCATGATGACATCTGAGAAGCTATAACCTATATTAAGCTCTTAAAAATATGTTTTAGATGTATTTATTTTATGTGTATGAGTATTTTGTTCATATATGTGGCTGTGTAGAGGTCATAAGAGGGCATAAGATCCTCTGGAACTGGAGTTATGGACAGTTGTGAGCTGCCATGTGGGTGCTGGGAATCAGCAAGGTCCTCTGCAAGAACAAGTGCTTGTAACTGTGGCTCCATCTCTCCAGCCCCTCCAAGGTCTTATACATGCTCAGCAAATGGGGAACCAAGGCTTGAGACAGTGAAGAAAGAAGCTGCTGCTTTCCTTTTGTGAAGCAGGGAAGGTACAGAACCCTTAGCTCCACTGTTCTGCCTCAGGAATCAGGAACAGCCCATCTTCCCCGCAGTGCATGAGCAGCATGAGTTCTGTGTAACAGATTGCCCAGAGAGTCCTGAGTTCATCTCCTCAGGCACATCCCCTGCTTAGCTGAGTCTATAAGCCTGACTAGACACAACTGAGAAGTTGTAATCAGGAAGAGAATCGGTGGTGGGCTGGTTAGTTTTATGTCAATGTGACACAAGCTAGAGTCATTTGGGAAGAGGAAACCTCAACTAAGAAAATGCCTACACAAAATTGGCTTGTAGGCAAATCTGTAGGACATTTTCTTAATTAGTGATTGGTGTGAAGGCCCATCCCATTGTGGGCGGTGCCACTCCTGGGCACCTACAAGGTGCTACAAGGTGCTTCCTAGGTGCTACAAGGAAGCAGACTGAGTAAGTCATAAGGAGCAAGCCAGTAAGCAGCATCCCTTGAAGGTTTTTGCTTTAGTTCTGCCTGACTTCCTTAGATCACCGACTGGGATGAACAATGTAAGCTATGCAGAGGAACATTTGATCCTTGATCCAACAGCATGGCTGCTCTGTGAAAAGATTACCTTCAAGGACCTGTGTGATAGACACTTGATCTCTGATCTGTTAGCGTGGCTGCTCTAGGGTGGAAAGAATGTTAGTCAGACTAACCCTGTCCTCTGTGCTAATGCTAAATGGAAGGGAATTCTGTAGTTCTTCACCAGAGACTAACACGGAAATATGAGGAACACCCTGTGTCTCTCAGTCTGGTATTCACCTAGTGGCAGCAAGGTTGACTGGCCTGGAGTTTGGGAAATGAATTATAGAATTCTCTTCATTAATGCAAAATAAGACTTTGTATCTGAAGACAACTTAGCACACATCTTTAAGCTAACGCAGAAGGCGGTGGGAGCACATACCTTTAATCCCAACTTTTGGGATATAAAAGGAAACAGTCAGTAGAAGCAGGAGAGGGAGAGAGAGAGAAGCCAAAGGAGAAGCAAGGAAGAAGCAGAGGTGGAAGCAGACAAGAAGCAGAGAGCAGAAACAGAGTAGAAGCAGAGAGTAAGCAGAGAGAAGGCAGAGTTCAAAGTGAGAAGCAAGAGAATCAGAAGCAGGAGACTGAAGAAGCAGGTATGTGGAGAAGAGGCAGTAGAGAGGCAGCTAGTGGGAGTTCAGTTCAGAATAAGCTAAGTTCAGTTCGGTCTCAAAGGCTGAAGCCCTCTAGGTCTAGGCTTGCATTTGAATATTGGATCTTGTTCTTCCTTGAATCTCCATGAACGAAAATACTTTTACAAAGCTGAAATAAACTCCTCCCCAAGTTGCTTTTGGTCATGGTGTTTTGTAACAGCACTAGAAACCCTAACTATGACAATCAGGAAGGGAATGCCACCAGTGAAGGAATCAGGCAGAGCATCAGCATGACAGTGAAAGAAAGAGCTCTGAGGCCTTAAATAGCCAGGGACTGAATTCTTCTGTGCAAGTCACTCTTCTTTACTTTCTTAGAGTCAGGTAGTTCCCCTTTTAAAAGTTCTACCCGTCTTTGATATAAGTGGCTATAGCATTTTCAGCAGCAAATGGAATTCTTTTGGTAGAGGAATATTATGCATGTGAATGTGTACAATATCACATCTGAATTGTACTGAATGTCATATTCCATGAAAGGTTTTCTTTTTCACAACTTGTGATGCCCAAGTTCCTGTAACATATATGATATTGTGTTATATACTACATAGGATGCATTACATTGTCATCTCACCACAATATTATCCAACTAAAATATAATCTTTTATTACATAGATTTGGCTAGAATTTCTATAAAAGGTAGCCTGGCATGGTCAGCCTCTTTAGAGGAAACTAGCTTCTTCCTCCAGTGTCAGCCTGAGTCTGTACGTATGTGTAAGGTTCTGTGCTGAACCCTAGGAGGCTGCCACCTGCCACAGCACTAGCCATTGAAAATATAATTAGAGTGTCCAAGTCCTTTAGCAAGGAACTAGCTCAAACGGAAGCATCCACTGTCTCTTCAAGGGGCATGCCAAGAACAAACTCTGGGGTTCTTACAAGGCGCATAGGTTTATAAACAGTTTCCTTCTCTTTGAAAATAAATTAGGAGAGAGAAATCGATTTTTAAAAATGGATTTTTATATACAGTTTCATCAAAGGGGTAGAGTAGGAAGGAACTTCCTTCCTACTGCCTGTGGCTCTCTTATAATTTACAGGAAACCATGAAACAGAGGCTAGAACATATGCAAATCTAAGAGTAAACGGTCTGTTCCTGGAGAGAAGGGGAGTTGGGTCCCAGGTTGTGTCTCAGACAGGCTTTCTTAAAATAAAGACTTTATTTTTTTGACCTATTGTGTATTTTTGTGTGTGTTTGTGCACATACATGCAGTGTCCATGGGGGCCAGACAATAGGGTCATATTCCCTGGAGCTTGAGTTAGAGGCAGTTGTCAGCTGGTGTCCAAACTCGGGTTCTTTGGAAGAGCAACAGTGCCCTTTACTGCTGAGCCACCTTTCCAGCTCCTTAGACAGTTTTTTTAGGTCTAGGTAGGAGAAAATAGTCTTAAAGAGCCCCCCCGGCCCCATTTTCAGACAGTCTCATTATGCGGCCCAGGCTGACCTCGAACCTCATGTCATTACTGGGGTTACAGGTATGTACCAGCAGGTCCCTGGTCCCATTTTTGAAAAGAGACCCCACCCACTGCAGGCCTGGCAGAGTTCTTTACTGGTGAAACTTCACCATTAGTGAGTGGAGAGTGGAAAGCTTTTGTATCTTTTTCTTAGAGGTCAGCTTCAAGCCCAGACTCCAGAATTCCTGTTCGTTTTGCAAATGAACAAAAGGTTTTTTTTCTCTTTAGAATATCCTCTATCCCACCTTGAGCATAGCACTGTGGTTACAGGGGTGCACACAGAGGCAGCAGAAAGCTTCTTGGAATTCTGGGGACCCCAGAGTAGCACACAATGAGAAGTCTGTATACATATTAACCTCTTCCTCCCATGATTCTTCCTTATCTCTCACTAATGCTCTAACCAAACCACCACTTTATGATCTCGATAATATTTTTAAAACATACCTGACTTCTAGAAGGAGGTAGGGTATATGTATATATTATACAATGTATGGAAATGCATTGGTCCAAGCTTCTCCGTTTTTTGTTAGTTTCTGTTACAAGTTGCCTGATTGCAGTTTTAGCCAAGTTGCCCAATTATCGACCTTTCCTGTACCCCACTTCTTAGCTATAATTCCTCCTATAACTTAGCTTTGTTCTTACTGTTCCAGCAATCCTCAAACTTTCTATTACTCATTATCAATAAGCCCTTGGCCCTATTAATATTTAACTAGTAGAGAATCGTTGTGATTAAGGAAGTTACATGAAGTGACAACTACATTGCTTTCATTTTTCTCAGACAAAAAAACTTTCCTGGGGTTTGGCTTAGGACGGCTTGACTACATTGTTCATAGTTTGGCATATCTCTCTCCTTCACTTTCTTCGTTTTGTCAGTTTCTTTACTGAAAGCAATTGCAATCAGCTGGAATGTGTTTGAGGATTAGAATTGAACAGCAGAGGGGATAAAATAGTCAGGGGCTGCTGCAATAAAGTACTATGTCCTGGGTGGCTGAAGTAACAGAATGTGTTCTTTCACTATCATAGACTCTAAAAGACAATATGCCAGCAAGGTTGCTTCCTTTTAAGACTCTGTGGAAGAATCTGATCTGTACTTCCCCCACCCCCAGCTTCAAGGGGTAGACCAGTAGTTAGTGTTCTCTGGCTTACAGAGTGTCAGTCTGAGACTTCCATTCTCTCTCTCTCTCTCCTCCCTTCCCTTCTCCATTTCTTCCTATGTAAGAACACTAGTCATGCTGAATTACAGCCATGTGAGACCTCATTTTAGTTGACTGCCTCTCTAAGACCTTACCGCCTGTTACATTCTGAGGTGTTACAATTTGGACTTTGATTCTGGAGAAACACTCCAACCTGACATGATTTCTTCTGTGATGCCTAAGATGCATTTGGTTACATTGTGCTTCCTCAACAGCTGCTTTGACCAGAGTATCTGCAGTACCGTCCAGTTCATAATGCCTTTTTGACATAATGACAGTGGGTCATTTGGTATCGTCCTTCCTCCAGAGGAAATAGCATTTGCTGTAGAGAGACGAGGTAAGAACTCACCACCTCACAGGAGAAGAAAAGCTCACTATAATAGTATCATTGTTTCCCGCCATTCTTCCCCTTTTCCTGCTGCTGCACCTCCTCCCAAGCTGTCACCCCAGCTTTTCTTCTGACTTTCCTGGCAAGTCATTTGTGCTTAAGTCACTATCTGCAGCTTTAGGAAAGCCAAAGAAGCCACTTATCTAGGTCTCTCAAATAGCTCAGATGCTGGGACACCCTCCTTTGAGTTCCCTGTCCTTTATGGAGGAAGACAGTCACCATCCAGAGATGAGCGATGATCTCATCTGAGAGTAAAGAGGTCAACAGAATGAGCGGAAACACTGAATCTGGGGAGAACGCAGTCCCATGAGGCAGAATATAAGTGGAAGCAATCACATATCAACCAAGAAGTTGCTTGAAGCCTTGGTTCATATTTGCACCCACACTGGGATTTCTTGTTGGCTTCTTAGATGTAGAGGGCACACCCATAGTCATTTCTCAGACTAGGGCACAAAGCAGCAAACTGGGAGGTGGTTTTGGTGGTTCTTTTGATTTTTCCCCTTTCTTTTTACCTCTAGTACTTTGCTCATAAGTAAACTACTTATGACCGTTGTTTTCTCCCGATGTTCTGATGTCATCCAAAATAAAAGATACCTTTTGTGTCAGGGAGACTTCTTATAAGTTACCTAAAAGCTTATAAAAAGGTATCTCCCAATAGATGTAGGAATCCTCCAGAATGATCATGACAAGTGAATTCTAAGAGATCCAGAAGAGATCAAAGCAGGAAACAATACTATGTTTGAGAAGATTCGAGAAAAAGATATAAACAAATGGGTGTGGTGAGCTTTACTACAGAGTAGAAACACCTCTTAGCCTCTCTGCTTTCCATTTCAATCTACTAAACAAGGAACATTATTTCTGCCCAAATAGTAAGTGAGATATACAGAATTACACCATTTTTTGCCTGTTCAGGTCATTCCGAGGCAAGGTCTCTGCCCACTTCAGTGACTATATCTCAATACAGTCCCAAGTGTAAGGAATGTTTAGGAAAGAGAGAGAGAACAAAGTGAGAAAAGGATAGCAGATGCTCTGAGGGCACATTCCCTAATACAGACTTCTTGTGCCCTGGGCACTTGCACATAGATGTAGCCAAGGCTGGTAACATGCATGGATTCCCGGCCTCTCATTCAGCTCTCTGTTCCAGACCCAGTTTCTCCCGCATGTGGACTCCTGTACACAAACACATTCATTCATCTGCGCACACATGTCCACAACAAGGAGATCTTACATTGCTTTGGAGTAGGGGTTAAAGAACAAAGGAAGCTCTCTTTTTACTGTGTTTCAGGGTAGCCTCTCCATCCTCTCAATTATGACTGCTCTTGTAGTGTGCCATAATCTTGTCAGATGTTGTCTTGTCCCCCCCTGGTGAGCTGAAGACCAGGAGCAAGTCCTTTATTTCTCCTAACTGCCCTGACCATATGTTCAAAAGATAATAGATGTTTTAAAAATGCTTTTTAGGGGCTGGAGAGATGGCTTAGTGGTTAAAAAGACTGGCTGTTCTTCCAAAGGTCCCAGGTTTGATTCCCAACACCCCCATGGAGGCTTATAACTGTCTGTTGCTCCAGTTCCAGGGCATCCAATGCCCTCTTCTGGCCTCTATTGGTACTGCACACACACAGTGCACAGATATACATGTAGACAAAAATATACACACACATAAATTTGTATTTAAGGCTTTATTAATTGGATATCCATTCTAACTCTACAATATAACTTATATAACATCAACTTCCTGTTGAAATCAACTAAAATAGCTGTATTAAAAAAATCTGTGTGTTGGGGATAATCAGAGAATCTTACCAAGGTAGACAGAAATTAGGATCAAGGTCCTGGACACAGTGGGCATGTACTGAGTTGAACCTGAGCAGGAGACACTTCTGCCCCACCCCTAGGCATCTGCTGACTCTTAGGAGGTGAGAGGCTGAGAACACAATGTGAAACAATGGCAGAGACAAGTGAGTAGGACTTCCCACAGTGAAGGACGGAAAGACTGGAACGTGGGTGTCCCTGCATGCAGAACTACGGAACACTGGGCTAAAACACCACCGGGAAATCCTTCCTCTGTGGGCTGCTGAACCATGGGGGCTGCTGGCCGGCCACTGTACTCACAACTTCTTTTCTAGTCTTCTCCTGCTGCCCTTAGTGACTGTTAGTGGAGGGCCTTGGGTAAAGCTCTAGGCTTGCAGGTGTGATCCCCGCAAGGAGACATGGTAGGAGAAGAAGGAAGACCCAGAAAGAGTTCTGACTGAGTTCAACAGAAACCTAATGTTGCATCAGCTCAATCTAAGGCTGGGTTAAAGCAAACAACCCTGGTGTCACTGTCTGTCAGAAGCGAAGATTATTTACTTCATGAGAAGACAGACTTATCCAGAATTCCCATACGCCTTCAAGCTGCTATTCTTCAGTGATTTGTATACCTTTTCCAACCCAACCTTTCAGGCCTCCTGTGAAACACGGGGAAGTAGCTAGTATCCAGAGACACTGCTTCTGCGTTTGCTTTTTACCAACAGAGCTGGTTTCTAACTTTCAAAGTCTCTGTCTCTGGAGTGGAACTAGCCTCAGCCCAGTTAGTTCCTACTCACCAGTGAGGAAGCAGTCTTGGCCCTGTGGTAATGGGGACAGCTGAAGAGAGGATTCCCGACTTTGGGTACACATCCACGCAGTCACAGCACATCCTCAGCCAAAGGCAAAGGCATCAGCAGGAGCACAGTCAGGGCCTAAGATGAATCAGCCCCCAGCATCTTCTTCCAATGTTTCTCTCAGATCCAGGAACCCAAGAATCCTTCTCTTTGCCCCTTTACCTTGGTTTTGATTCTGCTTTTCAGACCATCTTCAAGAGGCCTCTTGTTAACCACCAACCTCTAAGTGTCTCCTCAAAAGGAGATGAGGGAACACTCAGGGCAGGACCTGACTTAACGTCTTTCTTTTTTTTCCTTTTTCCCTTTTCCTGTGTATGCGTGTGTGGTGTTTATGAGTGTAGGTATGTTCACATCAGGGAGGGCACCTACGTGTGTGCTTGTGTGTATGTAGGCCAGAGGTGACACCAGGTGTCTTCCTTGGCTGCCGTTTATGTTATTGTCGAGATAAGGCCTCTCACTGACCCCAGAGCTTGCCAGTTCAGCTAGTCCAGCTAGTCGGCTTGCCTGGGGCATCACCTGCCTCTGCCTTTTGACCAAACACTGGTCCTTATGTTTGTGCGGCAAGCACTTTACTGACTGAGCCAGCTCCAACATGTCGCTTTTGAAATACACTTTTATCAACCTACAGGGAAGATAGCTTCATGGAGAAGAGCTCTGTCTATCTCAAAACCACTCTTTCACAGTTAAATTAGCTTCAGTTTCCTTAGTGAGTACTAATCACACAGTGTTAGTCACTAGAGACAGTAAAAGTGCATGGGGAACAAGCTATAGGGACAGAAAGTGAAACAGGTGATAGCCCCTGTGCTCCTTAAGCTCACAGAGTAAGAATCTGCCTGTGTATGTCTTACCAGATTTCCCACAGTCCTGTATGCAGGAGGCTCCTGTATGTCAGGAGTAGAGATGGGGTTAAGTACACAAGAGAAGTGGAGAGAGCCCATTGATAAGGTAGGTTCAAAGACATGGGGCTGTCAGCATCCAGTCTCCACCCCAGCCAAGGCTTTTCTGGTGCTCACTCAGGTCCCAGAAAGTAAAGGCAGGATACAACTACAGCTGGTATTATAATGTCCTTCCTCCCATTCTTTCTTTAGCCAGAAGCCTCCCAGACAGAAAGCAGAGAACATGATTGTAGTTGTATGCTGCTGTGGTGGCTCAGAATGGAAGACCTGGAGGCATTTTCATAGGTGGAAGCCCTGCCAGACCTCAGCAGAGGGAACCACCAGCATGGCCCATGCCACACTCACAGTGGAACCACAGGCGTCTGAGCTCAGGTGTTTTTATTAATTCGGAACTCCTCAGGTATTTTACCGATAGCACATGAAGATCGTTAGCAACTAAACAACCCCCACAGGAATCCAACACCTGCAGACAATACAAAAGGCCAAAAACCTAGGCAGTCCCTCACCCAACAGTGAATAAAACAATTTCAAACAGAACTAAAAATAAACTTCCCCAACACATGACTGTCATGAGAGGAATAGGGAAGATGTTGGAGCCATTTCGTTTGGCATTTCCCTGGCTGCCCATCACATGGGGGCAGAGCAGCTTTTCTGACAGATGCTGCCTATATTACTTGAGAATTTTCAGGTGAAGGACTAGTTTACCACAAGATGCACTGATGTGTTTGGCCTCCCGACTGTACAGCCAACCTCCCACCCCTAATAACTGGGTGGTCTTTTTCTCTCTTCCCTGTAGTCACCCAGAGTGCTAATCCTCTACTGGATGGCTTTATATTCCTGATTAGAGTATGCTTTCAGAGATACATGTGGGCACAGCAGAGACCTGCTCTATGCTCTTGTCCTTTCCCGAGGATGGACATATTGTCTCTTTTCAATCTCTTTGGCATCATCTCCTGACATTCTGTGAGGATGCTTCCAGAAGGTCTAGGAGCCTTCTTGCATCAAGCTAGTTCCACAGAAGTGCCTGTTTCCTCACAAGTACTATAAAGTAGCCCTCCACATGCTGTCAGGGTGTGCGATGTGGCACAGTCAAAGCCTTTACAGTCACCCACACTGCTGTTTCAGGCTCAGTTCCAAGCCTGAACAACAATGGCCTTGCAGAGGACCATTTTTTTTTTAAACCACAGTCCAGAACGCTCTTATTTTATTTTTATATAGAAACCATTTAATCAACCAGGACAGCCTGTGGTCAGGCAATCCTGCCCACACTCAGTCCTGAAAGCCTTCTGTGCTCAGCCATAGGCACAGATACTTTCTTGAACATGTTGCTATATCTGTGTCTTGTTTGCCATGTCTTTTCATGTGTGTGTGTGTGTGTGTGTGTGTGTGGTCTGACATGTCTGTGTAAAATGACGATGTTGGGAGCTGGTTCTCTCCTTTCACTGTTGGTTTGGGACTGAGTTTAGGTCCTCAGGTTTGTGCAGTGTCTTTGCTGAGCGGGCTCACCGGCCCAGGATTCAGTTTTTGGATCACTAGATCTTGGAAAGCTTCTATCAGGAGAAGGCACGACTTCCTGGTTTCTGGGTTGAGTATCTAGAGGGGATGATGGGGATTCAAGTGACAGAGGACATGCTTGTGGGAAGTGGATGCTGGGAGATCGAGGGCAGAGTGTAGAGGAATGTGTGTGCGCGAGTCTGTGTGTGTGTGTGTGTGTGTGTGTTTAAACAAGGACTGGGGTTAGTGAAAGTGCTTTCAAAGTTAAATTAAGAAGAGATTACCTTATCTGCTGTTTTATAATATCTTTGCTGCTGCTCTTCTTTAGAGTGGGAATATTTAAAGATACCCCAAAGGCAAAACAAACCACTAATGTTTACTAAGCGTTTCCTTTGTGACTTTCTTGAGTCTTTAAGTACTTTACCTGTATTACCTCATTTGATCCTCCAAATGGTTTATGAAATGAATATTATCATCTCTAGTTTACAGATGAGCAAATTGAGATTCAAAGGGATTAAGTGCTAAGAACTTCACCAATAGCAAATGGCAGCATTGATGTCACTCAACAGGAATAAAGACATTTTCTGTAAAGGAGAAAGACGTCTTCCTTGTTCCTTGTTACAGGGAGATAGGGTAGTAAGACATGTGAATGAACAAATGTGCTTTGGCAGGTTTATTATCACTTTATACTTAGATCTGTTGATGCTTTCAAGACATGGTCACGTCCCCTATTTCAAAATTCTCTCAAATTATCTCTGTGAGATAGCCCAGGCAGATGATCATGTCTCTATTAATCAATCAACAAGTATTTGTTGGGTACCACACCGAGCAGGTCACTGTTTATAATGGCATCTTCTCTGCCTGCAAGGGGATAATGGAACTATATGAGGTGTGCATGCTGAGTGCTAAATGAAGGCCAAGGAGCCTAGCTTTCAAATGGAGTTCCATGGAAACCCCAGATCCTAGTATTTGGAAAGTCATGCTTCTCAGAAGGTTCCAGAATGGCTTTCCCCCCAGAGACTTCTGGCAATGCTGAAGACAATTTTGGTTCTGAAATTGTCCCACAAGCATGCCAGGAAGAAGGAAGGGTGTGTATTGCTGGCATCCAGGGCCCAGGAAAGTTGCTAAGTGTTCTGCTACTTATAAGACAGAACCCACAGTAAGGAGCTTGCCCCCCAACACAGAAATCATGCCCAGGCTGAGAATGCTACTCCAGAAAATAGAGCACTAAAACAACAGATTTGTTTAAAACTTCAACATACAGAATTCACATGCTCACCTGCAGACTGAGTTGTGCTGTGAAATTAGGGGCTTTTGGAGAGCCTTCCTGGCACAGTGATGGCAAAGACCCATTCCTAACAAGGTGACACACTGTGACAAACGTCCCTAAATGTCAAGGAGGGCATAATTTAAAACGAACAAACAAAAAAAAACAAACTAAACTCCCCAAAACAAAAACTACCAATTTACGGTTTTCTCAATAAAATACAGAAATAAATTTGGAAGCTGAAGCCAATGTAAGACTATAGTCATCTATAACACTTCCATATTTTTGGATTTATCAAACGGTCTAATCGAATTTACAAATAATTGCTAGGATTGAACTTGCAATTTGAATTAATGAAATATTCACTTTATGTGAGGAGGGAAAGAGGCCTTTACTACTTCGAACAAGCAAAAAACAAAACAAAAAAACAAAACAAAAAACAAAAAACTCAAAACCACATGCGAAGCTGCTGGGTATACAAGCCAGGTCCATAGTTTGGGACTTCCGTGTTCTTCAGAGCAGCGGAATCAGGATTGTCTGGGGAGCTCAGCACAAATGGGCCTAGCTCAGACTTCCTGAATCAGAACCTGCATTTCTACAAAATCACACTTCTTAAGAGTTTGGAAGTGCTGGCCTCCAGGGCTTCATAGAACAAGAGATCTTCTGGATCACCATAAATAGGCAGGACTGCAGGCAGAATGGGATTTCTACAGTGGCGATTCAGATGGTCTGGAAAGGATATGCTGGGTGGGGCCCCGGGTGAGGAGAGGAGCAATATGAGGAGGTCTAAGACAGACTTCCCAGACAGAATATTCTAGAAGCAGGGCGTAGGAACTGTTTGAGGAATTTAGGGGAAGTAGGGAACTTGAACGGAATTCAGGACGGGTAGCCAGCTCCCTGGAGAAAAGGGACAGAGAAGCCTCCACTGGATTCCAGGCCAGGATTGCCAACCACTCAGCCACGGCGAACCAATTAAACCTTCAATAGCCCCAGAGGTTGAGGCTCATTATCTCCAATTTCTAGAAGGGAGCCAACCACTTCCGAAGCTCTAATTACCAAAGGTCAGAGGAGCACCTGAAACCGGAAGTCTGGTCTATAACAGCACATTCTTGGTCCTTCTCAGATCTTTAGCCTGAGCTCCCCAGAGGAGGGGTTGTTCTCAGTTGCTGGAAGTCCTTCCAGAGTTTCACTGCCCTTGAAGGACTCTGGCAGGAGAAAAGGGGCTATTCCCCTCTTCACTTGGACCCGGGTTTGGGTAAAGAACAGACTTTAGCCTCATGCCACAAAAGGCTGAACAGCTATGAAAGCGTTCAAAAGAGATCTTGAGACAGAGATGCCCTGGGGCTAGGAAGGGAGGAGCTAGGGAAAGCAGGGGAGGCGGTGCGGTAGCCACCATCCAGTGAAGTAGCACAGAAGCCTCCGCTGAGTCAGGGATCACCCTGTCTGCAGGAGAATCCACCTCCTGTATTATTATTGTAAATGTGTACATGTGAAGGACTACCACAGGACATGAATGTTGATCAGGAGACAACTTCGTGGAGTCATTTCTCTCCTTTCATCTTTATGTGGGTTCAGAGGAGTGAAATTTGTTCACCGGGTTTGTGCAAGTGCACTTACCCACTGAGCCATCTTGCCAGCCCTTACTTGAGGATTCTAAGCGAAGTCTCATTTGCCTGCAGAATCTTCCACGTGCTAGCATGGACATTATGGGAAAGGGGACTTGGAGATTGGCTGATGGCCCCAAGTGTCAGATGGTTGGGACTCCTGAACTCCTGACTTTGTTAGGAATCTGTGTAGGGTCAACTTTCTCCCGACCTCTTGAGAGGCCCAGAGAAATGTCTAAGTCAGGGCAATGAACTAAACTCTAGGAAAGGGACAAGTGCCCGCAGGAGAGTGTCGGACCAGCCACTCTATCCCTCCAGAGCCACCTTCTGCCACCACCTAGAGATGGCATCCAGGGGCTGGAATCCCTTCCCTGCCCAGCTCTGCCCAGGGCACATACTGCCACCTAGCTGGGCACCATGAACTCTGCTTGAAGGCTGGCTTATCAATTCTCAGAGACCAAATGTGAGGCTTCTGGGCCAACTTGAGCCCCTGCCTCCCCTGCCTCCCCTGCCTCCCCTGGTTGCTGCCCTTTGGTTCCTGGTTAATGACTGTCAGCTGTGCAAATCCTGGGTTTGTACAGATTATTTGGGGAGAAAGGAGCAAAGCAAGTACTGCTAGTCTCTGATGTAGGCTATAACACCATAAGGGATGGGAAAATAAGTCAGGTTGCTTGTGAAAAAACAGGGACGTTACTGCCCTCTTACTTCTGAGGTCTCCTGCCCAGGTGTAAGCACGAGATCTGACCCTGCCTTCATGGCCCTGTCTTTGGGACGAGGTGCTGGTGTAAGAAGTCTAGAATGTTGCCTGAGCAGTGGATCTTAGGTTTCCTGCTCCTCCTCTAAGTGCCTGAAACTTACTCTTCTGTGATTTAAAAAGCAAACAAACAAACAAACAACTTTCTGGCAACAACAAAATCCCAGGGACACTATAGCTGAGAAGACCATAGCACAGTAAATGTGTGTGGTGCCTTCCACATGGTCTGCACAAGGTGGAGATGGTGGAGATAGTTATGGTGGATGGAAGTGTTAACAGAAACGGGGACGCTCCAAGATAATTGTTATGCAGCAGCTTATGGGGCACCACAGGCAGGGTTGTCCTTCAATCGGTAGATGGTGAGGATATACCAGAATCCCTGGGAGCACTTCAGGAGAAGGTGGGCACAGAATGGACAAAGGGAGATGAAAGTGAACAGTTAGCCTAGTCCCAGCCCAAGTACCTGCCCTGGGTTCCGTTAGAGACGTCAACCTTACTGGACTCGGTTGGATTCCATACTGTTGAACCAGGCATCTAGCAGGTGCGGTGGGGACAGGCTGCTTGTCTTCTTTAGGAGTGAGCATGAGTAGGGGAGCCCAGGTTATTTCATCTCTCAAGACCCAGAAAGTATGGTATAGGCATGCAATAGGATACACACAGTCTTTAAAAATTAGTAGCTGGTGAGATAGTTCAGCAGGTAATTCGAAGCCTGACAACCTCAGTTGGGCTTGGGAAACCCACATCATAGAGACAGGATGCCTGCAGGATGTCTGGGCACCTGTGGGATGTCTGGGCACCTGTGGGATGCCATGGTGCTTGCAGGATGTCTGGGTGCCTGTGAGTGTCCTGGTGCTCTCAGGAGGCCCTGGTGCCTCAGAGATGTTCAGGTACCTGTGGGAAGTCCTGGTTCATGAATGGTGTCTGAGTGCCTGCATGTTTGGGTGGTGGGACTCAACTTCGGGTTGAGCTTTGTCGTGCTAGATCTCAGGCTAACGTGGGTCAGGTGAATGTCCATGATTGGAGTGGCCTGTTGCCTACAGGAATTATGATGACACCTGTGATCCATGCTTCCACTACACAGGCTTACCTGTTGTTGCTATTGTTATTATTTTGAGGGCGCAGGGATGAGAAGGCAGACCAGGGAGGAATTGGAGGAGGGTGTGATCGAGATACATTGCATGAAACTCAAGTAATTAATAAAAGTATTATGAAAAAAATTACACTATCCTTTGAGAATGTAAATGTGTAGGATAATGCCATGATGTTTTAGTTAGAAAAAAGTAGCATTGCACAAGTATGGAGTCCAGTTATCTCCTGGAATGCATTCACGCCGAGAGAATAATACATCAATACTGGCTATCTCTGGATAAAACCTTGTGAGCAACATGAGTTTCGTCATGGTCCTGGTTTTCTTTGAGCAAGACTGCCAGTCTTTGTCAGCGTTAGCCGCTTATCCGATGGCAGAGTCAGGAGCAGTGACAGATGAGAAAGGGACTTGTACCCTATGCCTGCGTCTCAGCGTCCCTTGCCCCTTCTTCCTTCCTGCTGCTGTCTCGGTTTCACGCTAGTGCTGCATCTTGTATTGCCCCTATAGATCCTCTTGTTTTGTGTTCTGGAGAGAGGCTGACTTTAGGGACTGCACTACAAGCCCTGGCTAGACTTGGCAGCAGGGAATGGAAGGGAGGCGGGAGCATAACACCAGAGCACTGATGCCCCTCGCTGTCTCCCTGTGGGCCTGAGCTGGCATGTCTCCCTTGGACGTCTTTCTCTTTCCTTCCTGCTACTTCTGCCTGACTCGGATTAGGTAGGAGACTAAGTGGTGGCCAATCAAAGATATTCTAATCCCTAAAGCCAGTGGCATGGCCTGTTTATTTATTTATAGGATTCTTGCTGGGTGGTGGCCCACATCTGCAATTATAAAACTCGGGAGATGGAAGCAGGATCCGGAGTTCATGGTCTCCCTCTGCAACGTGGTGACTTTGAAGCCAGACTGAGCTGAGAGCCTGACTCCAAAAAAGAAAACCAAGGGGTAGGTGGGACCTTTGTTCTTTGGTTGTCACTAAAACGAGATTATGCTGGATTATCTTGGGTGTCCTCCTGAGGGAAAGGGGCACAAGGAGAACTGACCTATAGAAGAGGCGATGACATCATCACGGAGGCAGAGATTGGAAGGTTGTGGTCACAGGTCAAGAAAAGCTGACAGCCACCAGAAACTGGATGAGACACAGAACAGATTCTCTCCTGGGACTCTAGAAGGACTTCCAGACTTCTGGTCTCCAAAACAGGGAGAGAATAAATGTCTTTAGCTTATGTTTCTTTGCTACCATGCCACAGGAAATGAACACAAGTCTGGCCCACTGTCGCCAGCTCTAAGGAGACCAGGTATGCTCTTGTGGCTTTCTTCTGCCTTGAGCACACTTTTACAATAGTGTCACTGTGCAGCTGCCTTCTAATCATTTGGGTTCGTGGACCCTGTTTTCTGCCAGGAGGCTCTCTGACCTGGGTGTCTGCCTCACCTGTGTTGAGCACATATCTCAGAGCGTACGGGACCAACCCATTCCCAGAATTCAATCCTGGTTTGTCCAAGCATCACAGCAAGATCTTATTCCCTTTCCAAGTGGTTCCACATGTCCCAACTGTGGTCAAATCAGAGAGAAACCCAGGGAGCTGCGGGGACAGTCTCAGGTGAGAGAGCCACAGTATAAAAGGCTTTCTCTCCTTCCTGGGAACCAGCATGCCTGATCCCAAGCCGGTGGATGTAGAACCAACTTGCCATCGGCTGGAACCAGTGACTCCACCAGACCTGTAGACGGTCTTGCTCTGCCATTCCTGTCCTACATGGTAGTGCATTTCCATATTGCTTCTTCCCTTGAGAGCTGGGGTTATGCCACACTAAAACTGGAAAATTTGAACAGCTACATGTTGCTGCAAGGCAGAAGTGGACCCTTTATAACCAAAAGGGTTATACATATCTAGGCACTGAAAAAATTAAAAAAAACAAAACCAAAACTTGATTCAAAACCTTCACTGGACCAGCAATGTCACTCAGTGAGTACAGGTGCTTACCACCATGTCTAAGGATGTGAGCTCAGGTGATCTGAGTTGAATCCCTAGGACCCACATGGTGGAAAGAATAAACTCCTGAAAGTTGTGCTAGCCCTGTATTGTATACCCTGTATACACAATGTAAGACATATATCCTTCCCCCCCCCAAAAAAAAATGTACTAAGAAATTTAGGAGATCTCAAACTGCCTGTTCTTACACTGGAAAAGAGGAGCAAAGCAGCATGTGTGGGTGCAGTCAGTTGAGAGGCTCCAAGTAAAAGCAAGAAGTAGCAACAGTAACAAGGTAAAACAAAAGTAACTTTCATGTAGGCACAACTGGAATCTGGAGATCACCAGACATTTATGAAGCTGCCTTATGATTGGCCCTTCCACAGGGCCATCAGATGGGTTAATTTCCTCGAGAAGTTCATAGATTACATGAAACAAAAATAGGAGGGGGGGGGAAGCCCTCAAAGTAAAACCCAGAAGTCCCTTTTGCTCAGGTTCGATTTTATCCATCATGAGAAAGTCAAGGGAGGTATCACTGCAGCCACGAGTTCTCTTTTTGTTTAGCTGTTGACCCTGCATTTGGGAAGAAAGGCATGGCCACACCACCAGGTCAATATGAGTACATTTCAGAGGACAAAAAAGAAGGAAGAGACTTGGCTCGTAAATATTTCATGAAATGTAGGAGACAAAACTGATTTTTTACCCCAACTTCTAAAACCTGTCTTCTTATAAGTATCACCTGGGACTGGGGCAGTCATGTCCCAGGCACCAAATTTGATTGAAGGCTTTGGGGAGCAAAGCTAGCACTGGACCTTCCCAACTGCCCTTTAGCTCCAGACACAGTGAGCAGACCTTCAGTAAGTGCAGACAGATCTCTCAATCAAAATCCATTCCCACCAGCTGAGAGCCCAGAGCTTAGCTGGTCCTATTTAAATTTCCTCTATAAAACAGTTCATCAGAAGGGAATCAGATTAAGTCACAATAATGGGTGATTCTGCTGGCCTTTTCACAGGCCTCTGAGAGGAGGAGGCATGGAAACCGCAGAAGAGAGAGCTCAAGAGAAGCTTGTTTGGGAAGGCTGCCACAGGTGAGGTATGCAAGTTGGGAAAGCAGGCTGAGCAAGGGACTAGAGACAACTGCCTCTCTCCCTAGACCTTGTTCAACTTGATTAGCTTTTCTTAGTTAGAAAATGCTTCAGTTGAGGCCTACCTTGCCCACTGAGCTTTCCCAACATCTCTGCACTGGAACACTAATTCTACACGACACACTTAGAAAATTCGGTGGCCAATAATCTTGAGAAATTCTGAGTTTATGTATTAATGCCTCTAAGAGATCTCACGTTCCCGGATCCTAATTTGTGTTAATGTAAGCCAAGCTCTCTTCAGTGTCTTTTGATCAGAACATTCTTTGGGGCATGTGAATCATCATTTCTTACCGACATAGTCTAAGAACTGCCTCTCTGATATCCGTGGATGTCACAAAGAATATTTTGTGGTTGTTTTTAGGTGAGGGTCTCACTGTACAGCTCATATGACAAACTCAGCCTATTGAGTTCTGGGGTTACAGTTGAAGGCACCACAGCCAGCACTGGGGGTTTTAGATTCTGTAGGTTCAATATTTCTTTCTTTCGCTATCATGAGAGCAAGAAAGAGATTAGTCTGTCTTCTGTTGCTGCAATAAAATACTTGAAATCATATAATCTATAAACAGAAGGGTTTTGACTCATGCTTTTGCGTTCTTGTCTTGTCTGCAGGTGTTGGATTTCTGTGGGGGTATTTGATTGCTTATGATCTACACCGGAGGAGTTCTGAGTCAACAAAAACACTGGAACTCAAACGCTCGGGGGTTCCACTATCCAGGATGGCATTGACCATGACGGTGGTTCCCTCTGCTGAGG
The DNA here is from genome assembly GCA_026225945.1 of Cricetomys ansorgei. Lineage (NCBI taxonomy): Eukaryota > Metazoa > Chordata > Mammalia > Rodentia > Nesomyidae > Cricetomys > Cricetomys ansorgei. The sequence continues at coordinate 4,809,923 of JAMJFZ010000716.1, read as the reverse complement.
TTGGCAGGGCTTCCACGTATGAACACGACTCCTCGTCTTCTTTGCTGAGTCCACACAGCAGCCTAACAACTACAGTCACTAGTTGGTAGCACAGTTTGGGTAGATTTAGGAGGTGTGTCCTTGCTGGAGGAAATACATCCCTAGGTGTGGCTTTGAGGTTCCAAAGCCATGTGCCATTCCTAGTTTGATCTCTCTACTTTCTGCTTGTGGTTCAAGATGTGAGCCCTCAGCACCCTGCTAGTCTGCTCCTTGCTGTCCTGCTTCCATTCCATACTAGACTCTCACCCCCTGGAACCTATAAGCCCAAATAAACCCTCCCTTCTGCGAATTGCCTTGGTCATGGTGTTTTATCGCAACAATAGAAAACAAATTAATACAAGACAAGGCAAGTGCACGGCTACATCGCCCTTAAAAAGTGACTGATATCATCATGGGGCCCCACCCTTCTGACCTCATCTAGTCCTAATCACCCTCCACAGTTACTACTGCAGATATTATTATGAATATTATGAGTCTGGAGCTTAAATTTCCAATAAACGAACTTTGGGAGCATATCCAAATGAAAGCAGAGAAGGGGCATTGAGCACCCTGCTCAGTGATGAGAATGGAACAGCATCACACCACTGGGCACCTACAGTCAGCAGATTTCCAACAGAATACAATGACCTATGCTCGCTTTTATTAGTCTGACTTGGGAACTGGCTGTGTTATTCGCAGCAGAACTTGGCCTTCTTTAAAGCAGTAGCTTCCTTCGCATGCTTTTTCATTACACTGTCATCTTTGGAGAAAGCCCAAGCATCTCTCTTCTCTATAGAGAAGAGAGTTAGGAAAAACTGTTATTATTCCTGGCCAGAAAATATGTCAAATACAGTCATCACAGAAGAAACTGGATCCTTGGGATGTTGTCTGGCTACCACCCAAAGACCAAGTGTTTAAGATCACCAGAGAAAGAGCTGACAGCTCATTGTAAAACTTTGCTGCTCAGAGTGAGTTCTGTGGGCCAGAAGCCCCAAACCACTGAGGACTTGTTAGAAATGCAGATCTGAGGTCACATCCCAGACCCGGTGAGCAGTATCTACCACTGAGAAGATCTGAAAAGTGACTTGTGTGCACACCAAGCCTAAGAAATATGAAAGTTTATCTCACTGTGTTTCATTAGTTCATTTATTTATTAGAAAGTATTGAATATTCACTATATGTCAAGATCTCTTCTAGGTATCGGGGACAAAATATCTATGTCCTTCGCTCCCATTCTGGTAGGGTGGATGGACAGATACCTTTAAGAAAATAGAGGTTAGGAAGTGCTTGAAGAAATTATTGGGTAATGGATTAGAAAGTGACTGGAGATCAGAGGTGAGAGGCAACCATGAAGGAGGATCTTTCTGAACAGACCCTTGCATGGTAAGGATGCAGGTCACGGGTGATCAGGAGCAGGTAAATTTTAAGCAGGTAGCTGTTAGAGCAAAGGACCTGAGGAGAATTTGAACTTGGGCACAGGGAAGAAGGCTGATGTGGTTCACAAGTAGTGAATTAGGAGACTCGGCTGTCAGAGAGATAGGGAAGGCCAGAATCTGTGGGGCCAAAGGTTCTCAAATTCACTGAATCACTCATCAGAAGGCGTGTTATACACGCACTGCTGGGTCCAACCCTGGAGTTCGCGACTCACTGGCTGCGGAGGAGGGGCCCAAGAATTCATATTCTAACAAGCTCCAGGGGATGCAGTGGTACTGGTCTGCGTACCTTTTGCATAGAGCCACTGAGGCGTGGCCTAGCTGGTCCTTGTGAAGAGTTCAGTGTGATGGACAGCCATCAGAGGATTCCAAATGGGATGGTGACCTGCCTTAGTTTCCCCCAGGAGAGAAGGCCTTTCTAGCCACTCATCACTGTGCCCTCTCCTGCTTCATTCATCACTAGTTCAGTCCATTCTCATACCCTTCCTCTTCGTTTCCTCCCAAATGTTTCCATGGCATCTTCTAGAATTCTCCCTCAGTAGTTCATATTTTTTGCACATATACTCAGCATATTTCAGAACTTAACTTCTCCTTCCTCCAGTTAATGGGAGCTTGCATTGCTCCAAGGATGTGGCGATCATCCGCTCTTTTTGTAAGAACCTGTGGGCTTCAAGATCTGTAGGTTATGTTTGTTGTTCTATATCGTTTCTGAAACATAGCCTGTAGTACCTCTTGCCAAAGCCCCTTCCTGCTAGGGGGCCCTACTGCCTGACTTGGACATTTTATGTTTCATTTATTGAGGTTCATACTTCCTAGCTCCCCACTTTCTCTGCACAGCTCCTTTGTTAATTACGCTGAAATTACTCTTGTGGGTGTCCATCTACCATCCTGTCTTCTCACTGCTCCGATCATCCACTATGACATTTCCTTTCTCCATTCCACTTCAAGGTTCTTCTAATCCTTGTTGCTATCAGAAAATCTCATGCCTCTGCAAGTCCAAATGCTCATTCTCTCCTGCAATGTCTGTCTTAGTTAGGGTTACTATTGCTGTGAAGAGACACCATGATCGTATCACCATGTGGCATCAACTCATGGGGCTGGCTTACAGTTCAGAGGTTTAGTCCATTGTTACCATGGCGGGAAGCATGGCAGTGTGCAGGCAGACATGGTGCTGGAAAATAGCAAAGAATTCTACCTCTGCAACCATAGGCAGCAGGAAGAGAGAGAGACATTGGGCCAGTCTTGAGCATTTGAAACCTCAAAGCCCACCCCCAGTGATACACTTCCTCCAACAAGGCCACGCCTATTCCAACAAGGCCATACCCACTCCAACAAGCGCACACCTCCTGATGCCACTCCCTAAGCATTCAAATATATAAACCTATGGAGGTCAATCTTATTCAAACCACCACACTGCCCTCTTCTGGGCATGTGCAACAGTTCTTCAATCCACCAAGGTCTCCTTTCCATTCATTGTTTCCGCCAGCTTTTACAACCCATCATCCATGGCCTACGCTCACCCTTCTTGTCTATCTTGGGGTTTGAGGTTCACCACTGGGACCGATCTCTTTAAAATCTCCCATTCTTAGAACCCACTCATCTCCCAAGTGTAGTCTCCTATAAAACACCAAGAGACTTGACCATCAATTTTTCCCTGACTGCTCAAGTACCTCCACGTTACTATGGAAAACCGATTGAGCAAGACTGCTTCTACTTTCGCTTCAGAACCCCGATGTGATGTTAATCTCTCGGGTGACTTTGTCATAACTTGCTTTAACCTTAAACTCTCACTTGACGTTTTCCCTTTTTTTTTTTTTTACTCTTAACCAATGAACTGTCTTCATGTTTCACTGAGAAAGGAGATGGGACGCAGGATGGAAACTCTCATTTCCCAGCAAAAAGCCACAAGCCAATCTATCCTTGCCAGATTCTTCCCTCCCTCTCAAAAGGCCAGCATGCCCCAGGTACTCTGAGAGGTCACCCCCTACACACCCCATTCATTCACATACTTAATCCTCATCAGTGTCCTCTCTCTATTGTGTCATTCCGATTGTCACACACATATACTGCAGGATGCTCCTCTGCTCCACCTGTAATTCACATGTGTATTTGAACACAGCTCTTTTTATCTTCTTCCATTTTTGAACCCTTTGTCTTGCAGATCTTCACCCTTTTGGGTTTTGTTTTCCATCCTTCCATCCTGCCAGTGTAGTCACACCACCGTCTTTGTCTAACAGTACATGCTATGTGTTTGCATTACTATGGCTGTTAGGTGTCCACAGCTGACCAAGCATCCCGTTATTTTTATTCTGTGTCAACTTTGATTGTCTTGGAGTTACTAATGATCTCATTTTCATTGCCTAGCTCTCTAAGTACCACTAAGTTTTCCTAAACTTATCAAATAAATTACAAAGCTTCTTTCACGAGTTGCAGATGACTAGCTGAGATGCCTGTCCACTCTCAAGTTCCGTACCTCTATGGATACTGGTAAAAGGTAGCTCAGCTGGGAGTTACCAGACTGTGTGCTTCAATGTGGTGTCTTCAGTTCTATAGTTATAGGGTGGCCAGACTTCTCACCTGGCAGCTCAGGATTCCAAGCTGGAGTGTTCTAGAGAACAAGGGACATCTTTGAGACATTTTAGGTCATTGCTTGGGAGTCAGATGGCATTTCTGACTTGTCAAATTTCACTCATAAGTTTAGGAGTGGGGCAAACCTCTCTGATGTATGGAAGGAGTATCATAGAATCTACACACACACACACACACACACACACACACACACACACACACACACATTTGAGTAGAGTATCTTTGGAGGAATTTTCAAGAAGTTGATGGGAGAAAAACTGGGTCACTGGAGACAGGGGCACAAAGAGATTGCAAAAATCATTAGCATGTTTTGAATTTTTCATTGTATGCTTGACCTGCATTTTAGAAGATGCTGAACGATTAAATATTTGTACCTTATCACAACTTTTCTGGGTGTCACCTGCCCCTCCGGGCCATGTGTGTTCCCAGGATGCACCAGGCCTGGGCTGTCCCTCAGCTCATGATGATGGGAATATCCTGCATCTGGGCCAGTATGATAAAGAAATTAAGAACAGTGGGGCTGGAGAAATGGCTCAGTGGTAAAGAGCACTGGGCTGCTCTTCCAGAGGACATGGGTTCAATTCCCAGCACCCGCGTGGCAGCTCACATGTTTGTAACTCCTGTCCTAGAGGATCTAACGCTCTCACACAGATATACATGCAAGCGAAATACCAACGCACATAAAATAAAAATAAGTAAAATATTTAAGAAAAAAATAAGAGCAAAACTCAAACTATACCGCACACCACAGCCGTAGGAAGGGAAGGTGCTGACCTCCAACAGTCCTACCCTGGGCTTCAGTTTCCACACATTTTTTGCTCAAGTGCACCCTGAAACATTTTTAAGTTACGGTGTACCCTTTGCACAAATTAACATCGACATCTGAACTCTCTGTCTTTGGTTTGAGAGCTTATTTTTGTTAGGAGTTATAAAAGATTAAACATTTCATAAGATGGAATCCGATGAGGAACGGCTGTAATTGGAATAAATATTTCATGGGTTGGGTTGATAAAGTAAGTTTTAATTACTGAGAACTTCAGAGTAACTCTGAAGGAAATCATGTGCCTCCGTCTAAATTTAGAGCGCCTCAGTGCGGGCCACACTTCACCCTGGACAGACGCGCACACGAGCCCCTGGCGACATTCCAGGGGGGAGAGGAGGGCGTAGGAACTTTTAGGATATTGTAGAAATCAGTCCTTTGGGAGTTAAGCCGCTGGTAATGGAGGCCCTTGTGCATATTCATGACATTTGTGCCCTGGAGAAGACTTTACAGCCTTAGATATACTTTCTCCCCAGTCTGAAAACAGCTGCCAGGGGAAGCCAGAAGCTGACCTTGGCATGCAGTCGCTGCAGCTTCAGTTGAAGCTTAGGCAGAGGAACAAAGAGAGGACAGGTCCCTGGGTGGACCTGCAGTATCTCTGCGGATCACCCGCCGGGCACTCCTGTTTATTCAGAGTGGGAAGTGCCAAGTACAGGGATGCTTCTCATGGGAAGAACCAGCATAGTGAAACCTAGTCGTTTTTGACCAGTAGTGGACTCTGTCCCAATCCCTCCCTCCTCCCTGCCAGCCAGTCCCCTCCCATCCAGTCACTTCAGGTGGAGCGTGGAGGTGGGTGTGGAGAATCTCTGTTCACTGAACATGTGCCCCAGCTGGCTGCTGCTCAGACCCAGAGGGAGCCAAAAATAATAATAATAATAATAATAATAATAATAATAATAATAATAATTTATTTAATAAATTATTAAATATTAAATATTTATATATTTAATATATAAATATTAAATAGTAATAAATATTAAATATTATTTAATAATAATAATATATATTATTATTATTATTATTATTATTATTATTATTATTATTATTATGATTATTTTCTCAAGATGGGGTTTCTCTGTTGTAACTCTGGCTGTCCTGGAACTTACTCTGTAGACCAGGCTGACCTCTGTCTCCCAAGTGCTAGGATTAAAGGGGTGCACCACCACCTCCCAGGCCAAAATTATTTCTTAAAGTCCTTGAAGTTAGGCATGAAAATGGCTTGCCAAGTATTTTTAGGTGCCACATTGGAGGCCAATGTGCCATCTCTCAAAACACCCGATGTGTTTCCCTTCCGCCCAAGCACCGTTTCTTTGGTCAAGCAGTAGACGTGTAGAGGATCAGCGTCCAAGAGCCACGTCGTAATTATGTGTTCCTCTAACCTGAGCGTCACGCTCCTCACAAACGTCGCCCGCATCGCCCTGAGGGTAGAGTGGGGCCCTGTCTCCTCTAACTTCCTGGAAACTTCGAGCAAAGGTCTTTCCCCAACTGATGGGACAGGCAGAGTCCACGGCAGTATTTCCATTCCCACTCAGAAACCTCCCCCGCCCTGTTCCCGCGCCTAGCAGTTTGTAGCGGCTAAAGGTAAATCATGGAAATTTACATTCACCTGTGGCCCTTGTCAACTGCGTGCACGCCACATTCTGTGTTCATCTTCAGAAGGTAGCAGATGTTCCCTGATTGCTGTTTCTTGATGCTTGGAAGGAGTCTTGTTAATTTTGGTTTCTTTAAAAACACAAAATGGTGTCTGGACTATGTTTTGTCCCCATCCCAGGTGTGGTGGATGATAATGCGTTTGATTTGGACGGCTCCTTGCCCAGGGCTGTCATTTGGTTACTTGCGGCTGTTTTGCCACGTGTAGCTTGTCCTTGGGATTGCGTGCTGCTTGGACTTCTGGGAACTTTGTTTAGAGTATATAAGGGTTGGGGTCTCAACAGTCGGGGTTGGTTGGTTGGTCATTGGTGGGTTAGTTTGTTGGCCAGTTGGTTATTGTTTAGAGGACCTTTGGTTGGAGAAATTGGGTTCAAGGTTATTGAGCTGAGACGCTAGTCCAGCTCACTGTCAGCTCCTGCTCTCTAAGCTTCAGACAGCCAAAAAGGGCTGTGCATATTTCTTCCTTTCTCTCTTTCAAGGCTGAAAGATGAGATGGTGAAGATTTCTCTTTTTTTCTTCCTTCCTTCCTTCCTTCCTTCCTTCCTTCCTTCCTTCCTTCCTTCCTTCCTTCCTTCCTTCCGTCTTTCTTTCTTTCTTTCTTTCTTTCTTTCTTTCTTTCTTTCTTTCTTTCTTTCTTTCTTTCTTTCTTTCTTTCTTTCTTTTCTTTTCTTTCTTTCTATATTTCCTTTCTGTTCCTTGAAATAGAGGGTAAAAAGCATGGTAGCAACTAGTAAGAGTTTCTTGCCAGTTTCTGTAGTAAGCAGTCAACGGGTTCCTTTCAGACAAGACTTAGCACAGGCCCCTCGGCCTCACCCTATTCCCTAGTTACAACCCACACCTCTGTCTACTTGCAGAGTCATAAAAGATACAGAGGGCAAAAGGGACAGACACATTTGGCCCCCTTCCATCAACACAAAGAACTACAATGCCAGGAAGTGGCAAAAGAGAGAGCTGTCTAACACCTTAAGGTCAACTGAATGCTGTCTGTCTGTCACAGAATGTGGCTGAAAGGACCCGGAGATTCAAAGCAGCCCAGTGGGTTGAAAGGGAAGATGGATGACTGAAATCCAGGAAGATGAAAGCACTTGGTTTGACAAGATCTTGATAATCTTCAGTAGAAGACACTTAAAGCGTCAGTGTATTCTTTTCATTCTCTGCCTTGGGGGTAACGTCTAAAACATCAGTTAATGACCTCTATAGCATGTGCTTAATCTGCCTAGAATCGTCACAAAGAAAAGCAATTGCCTTATGAACACTGCTGGTTTAATCAACTTTAGGACTTGTACCCACTCCCTCCATCAAGCTGACTTCGGTGGCTAATGCTTACCTCTCCTCAGAAACGAATTGCACATTGGCGCTGCCGCAAGGTAATTCGCACAGCTGTTTCTCGGCTCCCGTCACAGTGTCTTCATTAAGCCGTCGCTGTTCATTTTCAAAAGGTCCTTCAGGAGGGTCTGCTGAAGCAAGCACTCAGTGGGGTCCCTCTTGTCAGCCACCTAAATAGCCCACTGTTCTGCAGATGTCAGGGAGGGGGAAAGGCAAATGAGGCAGAGAGCAGTTGTAGACAGTCAGCTTCTCTGGAAGATCATATTTCTGACCTAACACTGCCAACAACTATCTTCTGTTAGTTTCAGTGATAAAGTAATGGGTGTTCTATCACCTCTGGAGAGCACACTGCCAAACTATCGGGATGTTATTTTCAAGTAAAAAAAAAAAAGCCTGACATTTTCCTCTTTAACTCAGACCCAGACCCCTTGCATCTGTGTATTGATAAGGACATACTTGTTCACGGGTGAGAAGATCCAAGTACCACGCACCTTGGCATTCTCTGTCCTGGATTTAGTAGCTGGTTACTGCACTCTGCTCACGCACAGAGCCTGGCTGTGTTCTGATGCCTAAAACCTCCCTGACAGCTTTCCTACATTATCTATACCCTTTCACCCCATCTCCTGCCAAGAGCTAATGTGAGCTCACTTGGGATTTGCCCATCATCCCCTTTGCTTCTTCACCACATCGCCTTTGTTTGAACTCCAATAGCCAGCCCCATCCACCCAATTCTACGGCATCTCTGCCTTGTGCTTCCCAATGTTTCTATCAGTAAGTTTGGGCCAACCTCACAATAGCAGGGGCTTCATTAGTGGCAGGGATTGGTTGTATGTATAACACATGAGCCCAGACCTGGAGAGACAATGCATTAGCTTCCACACGTGTATCTTGTGAACCCATGGAGCACTCCTGCTCAGCGTCCACTGTTTCAGCCTAGAACGATCACAGCTCTTTGCCGTGCTAGCCGAGATGATCCTTGGAGACTCCATTCTAGACAGCACTCACCTGGGTGGGCTCTGGCACCCAAAGTAAGACCACACCGAAGACTAGCTTTCGGAGGCCCTCAAGAGAGAACCTGAAATAACAAGCTGAGACCAGCGTAGGCACTGCTTTCCTCTTTCACTTGGATTCCTCAGACTGATGAAAACGTAATGTGCGTTCATTAGCCCTTGACCATGGTAGCCACTGTTTCCATCCCTGCCATCCTCCTGTCGTTGCTGCAGCAGATGACTTAGCTACTCTGTGCTGGTAAGGATGGAAAGGTCTTCGCTTCATTGTAGAATCAGCAAGTACTTATTGTCTGCAAGTGAGCAGAAGAAACCCCTGTCCTCCTTGGGTCACACTATGAGAGTAGGAAGACACAACAGACAACCCGTGCAGAGTGGAAGTATCATCCAGTTGCTGGCAGGTAATTGAAGGCTACAGAGGAAGAGCCTGGGGGCTGTAGATCACCGCTGTGACAGATTCCTACTGTGCCTTTTTACCCTCTAGCTCAGGAAAGAGAAAAGACAGAGAGAAAGGAAGACATCTTCACTGCCCTTGTAGCAGCCTTGAAAGAGAGAAAGAGAAAGAAAGGAAGAAATCTTCGTAGCCCCTTTTGGCTGTCTTTAGCTGAGAGAGAGGGAGAGAGAGAGAGAGAGAGGGAGGGAGGGAGAGGGAGAGCGGGAGAGCGCACAAGCATAGGGAATTAAATTAGCATCCGACAAAGCAACCCACCAATTGTCAACTCCATCCCCCACCCCCACCCCTGCTCTCCTGGGTTCCCTCTTGCAGGGGACCTGAGTTTGGTTCCTAGCACCCACTTCTGGTGGTTCACAACTACCTGTAATTCCAGCTCCAGGGACTCTCTTCTGACCTCTCTGGGCTCTGCACTCATGTGCACAAACCTACATCCATGCTCATACACATATGCAGGTTTTTTTTTTTTTATTTAGAAATTTTGGCCAGGCATGGCCTTTTTATACAATTATACCAGCACATAACTTGTTAAGAGAAAAGAAAATGTTACTAAATTTAAGCATAAAAAGAAAAAGAGAAAGAAAAAGAAAGCTGGACTGATCAGGGACTTAGTCTGAAATGAAAGTTCAGAGCTATGACCCCCGACTCAAATTTTTACAAACTTGAAGACCATAAACATTTGTGCCAACAAAAGCAAAAGTTAGTCATAATTTTAATCAATCAGAAACTCACTAACAGTCACAGGCAGAGTCACCATAACCCAGAAATGACAAGAAATGACACATCTTAGTTCCCAAAACAAGTACCACAGACAACCTCTGAGGGCTAGGGATTTTTCTCATCTTTCTGGGAACATGTACTTTGTCTCTGTTTTAAAATGGATTTTGCAGTTTAAGATGGCATTGGTTCTGCCATTTCAGTGGCTCACACCTTTAATCCAGCACTGTGATACAGACCAACCTGGTCTACACAGTGATCCAGGAGAGCCAGGGCTACATAGAGAGACCCTGTCTCAAAAAATGAAAAATAAATGTTAAAAGTGCATGTTACCTCCAACACTCGCTTGAGACCCTACTCAGTCTCTTAAGCATCCATAGCTCATCATTCCTTCCCAGCTCCGTCTTGCTGAGGACAGGGATCATAGTTATAGAAGAAAACACACTCCAATGCTGATCCCTTCCAGATTGAAAATCATTTATTAGAATCCAGAACATCTCCCTTGCAAGAAGACTTGTTTCTTATTATTTATTTTGAAATGTTTATGTGGCTCAAAGACACAGATGCCCTCAAGACAGAGTTAGGAAGGCTGGAGCTTTTTCCTGTTCGCCAGCCATCAAATCCAGGGAGACAAGGGTACATTTATTCCCCTCCAGTTTCCTAGGTGATACCTGGAAGGCTTAAAAATTCCCAAGCCATCACCCTCCAGGAAGAGGTCCAATGACAGACCCTGATGCCCAGGAGTGGGGAACCTCATGAAGGCTTTGGGTGGGAAGTTGGAACCCCTGCATCCTTCCACTGGAAGGACCTGGGCTTTTGGAACAGTATGACCTCCTGCAAGAAGATGTGGCCACAGTGGAGCCATCTTTCCCTTTCTTTGAGGTTGTGTTCTCCTATCCACTTCAAAGGCTATGGCAGCCTCTTTCACTGAAGGTACAAGAGCAGTCCTTCAAAGTTACTTACTCCCTGGATCTCATTTCCGTGTGTTCTTGTGTTTAGGAAACCAAGAAGTCACTTCATTTTGGTGCTAGATGTGAAATGACTGAAACTGTTAAGGTCAGGACAACAGCCTCATGGCTTGGCCTTTGGACATAAGTTTTGGGACAACTAGGAGACAGGAGGCACAACTAGGGACAATTTGTTGGAAGTGTGTGGTTGTCAGGGTCTGTGGCTACGTTTGAGTCCAGGACTTGTGACATAGAACTGTTTACCTCTCTGGGGCTGTCCTATGGTGACTTGAGACTTCAGTGAGACCTAAAGAGGATTCCCATGGGCTTTCCACCTCAGGGGACCAGCAGGCAGCTTGTACTCTCATTCAGGGGTTGAGATTAGGAACTGCCCTGACTCCCACTGCACAGACCTCCGGGATCTTATTTGTTGGTCTCCCGGAGGCAGCGTTTAGTGGCTCCCAGGAGCCACATCAGAACTTCTCAGACTTCTTCACTGAAGTATCCTTGACAAGAATGAGCACATGTCCCTAAGCAACAGATAGGACATTTCTTTCAAGTGCCTTTTCTATCTTAAAAATTCATGTGACTTTTGCATTTGACTTTATAATCTATTCATGCTTGCATGCTTGTTTTAATATAAATATATTATTTCCTTCAACTATTCAAATTATATGGATAGTTAAAGGAAGCTGACAGGGGGGTGGAGAGCTGGGTGGCAAGCAAGCAGACAGAAAGCCCAGCTCCCTACATCTGAAGCCTTGGTTAATTTTCTCCCCAACACAGCCCTTCAGGTAGAGACTTTTTTTTTTTTTAGAAGAAACATATTTATTATAAAAGAATTAAGGCATTTTCAGTCTTTATAAAGCATACTGTGAACACGCCTAAAACCTTTTCCCCTAAGAAAAACCCTGGTAAGGAATATCTGTGCTATCTTTATTCTCAATGGCCTTGCTCTGTCTGATCATCCTGTCCCTGAAGTCTGTGAGTTCTGTCCCCCCTACATGGTCATTTGCTGATACTGTCCCTATGCTGTGCACAGAGAGTGGCAGCCTCCTACCCAGACCCCATTCTGGTAATTCCATGCAAGCTATCCTGGTTTGGTTTCTATTGCTGGGACAAACATCATGACCAAAAGCAGCTTGGGGAGGAAAGGATTTATTACATCTTAAAAGTCAGAGACCATCACGAAGGAAGCCAAGACAGGAGCTCAGGGCAGGAACCTGGAGGCAAGACTTGAAGCAGAACCAGGGAGTGCTGCTGACTGGCTTGATGTCTTGTGCTTGCTCAACTACATTTCTTATAGGACTCAGGACCGCCTGTCCCGGGTGGCACTAACGAAAGGATTGGTTTACCGATGGGCTGGGTTCTCCTACATCAATCATTATTCATGAAAATACTTCACAGACTCGCCTACAGGCAATCTGATGGAGACAACTCCTCAGCTGAGGTCCCATTACCAGATGACTCCGGCTTGTGTCAAGTTGACAAAAACAAACAAAAAGCCAGACCAAACCAATCAGCCAAACAAACAAACAAAAAACCCTAACCACCACACAAGCTTTGTGTTTAGCTCAACTCCTCTGTCTTAAGCCAAGAGAAATCATAGGAGAACTTGACTTGTTAAGGTCCTGTCCTGGTCTTGAAGTCCTGGTGTAATTTCATGGGGGACAGTTTTGTCTGGTGGGTCCATCTCCTGAGCGTCTCCTGGATGCTCAGGAATCTGTTTGAATAAAGAAAGGAGGCCATAATCACTTCAACTTAGAGCCAAGATGGGGACAGATGGAGTTGGGCATTATGGTCTCTGTTCCCAAGCTTGTAGGTGAGAGGCTGCACTAAAAAGAAGCTGCATACAGAAGGTCAAGGATCTCCTTGCAATAGGAAACCAGGAGACCCAAGTCCAGAGGATGTGGTATATGAGGTTTGGGTGTAAATCTCTGTCTATGTTTGGGGTCCCAAGGAGAAGTCAGTGCTTCTAGAGTTCCTGACCAAAATGTCAAAAGCCCCAAGATGTTTCTTAAGTAGCTGTGGTCAGCAACCAGGAGTCCAAACAGAGCATCCTACAGAAGAGAATGTCCTTTCACACTGAGGAGACTCTGGAATACTGGAAAGTGGGTGGGGCTCAAGGGGAAGCAGAGGCCATGAAGTCCAGTTTAGTGTTCATATTTATGTGGCTTTAAAAACATTCACACCTTGGGAAGGCTTGGGAAACATTAGAGGAAAATTGTATCAGTCAAGTATTTAAGAGTGAGATCTTTTTGCTTGTGTATGTTCTAAAAACAACAACAAGCAAACAAGCTGGACCTTGCACAGCACACACAGTTAACTGCCCCCTTCAAGGTGGCATCTTAGATGCACCACCTCTAAGACACTCACAGTATTTTCACAGATCATCTGTGGGGCTGACTTTAAAGCTGTTATGAGTCACACTTTTGACTCATTTGTTTTGATCACCCATCATACTCTTCAGCTTTGTCTTGGAATAATTCTTGTTTGATTTCAAAGATAAATCCTTTGTCAAATAAGTATTATGTTTCACCAAGCCTACTTTCCCTGTCAACTCTAAGTTTCTTGAATAGATAGGATATGTCTGGCTTATTTTGGGCCATCCAATCCCTGGCTATGTGCTTTTGGGGTACTTGATCAATATTTGTCTCTGTGATGGGCCCCTCCCCTCCACAGAGATGTAATTATGCTGTAGAACGCATATAGCAAAATTTAAATCTTCGCCCCCAAAGCCTATGGCAGAATGTCCTTGGAACTGATATTAAATGCTTCACTTTGTCTGGTCACTTCACAGTGAAAGGGCAGGAAAAGTGATGAATCAGACTGAGTCAGAGTGAGGACACTCCCAACTCTAATGATAGAAAAGCAGGCTTTCAGTTCAGAGAGTCAGGCAGTCTGAAGCAAGCAAGGAGTTACAGGAGCAGTCTAAAACAAGCAGGATGAGTCAGGCACAGAGGATAAGACATGGAGGATAAGATACAGAGGCAGAAAAACAGGTGCAGTCTGAGGAGTCTGAGGCAGAGGCACAGATGCAGTTCGGCAGAAATCAGTATCAGATGGAAGAGTGAATCAGTTTGAAGCTGTGCAGAGCAGTTCAGTCAGAGAAGTTGTGGAAGTCAGCCAGAGATTGCTAGAGTCAGAAGAGCTTGGTCAGAAACAGTCAGCTGGCTCAGAAGGTCAGTTTGAACCATCAGCTTGGAGAAGAGTTTAAGCCAAAAATGTGAGTTTAATCAGCCAACCAGAAGATTCAGTTGAGTTTAGTACACCTCTGAGTTCAGAAGCAGCTAGTCAGAGTAAGTCAGTCAGAAGTAAGTCTTGGAGGCCTAAATGGTTTAGATTTTATGGAGGCTGAGGCTGAAGCCTTCCAGTTCAAGGCTTAAGATTAGATTGTACAGAGACCAAAATGCTCCAGAACTAGGACCAGGGATTGAGTTAGCCAAAGAATATATTGCCTTTTGAACCTACAACTATGTCTACACAGGCTGCCAACATTTTCTCCTACAATGCTTTTCTTTGCGGAGGCTCAAAGTGAAGATGAAAGACACATGGGAGTTCGCCCTTGAGTGATTGAATATGTAGTCACTTATCTATAACAATTTTAAAAATTGGTGTAGCTGGTTTGACTTTTGCAAGCTGGGTGGAGAATTTTCACTAGACAGTATTCTCAAGTGATGGTTCTTTTTTAACCCTAAAAAAAAAAAAAAAAAAAAAAAAGAAAAGAAAAGAAAAATTGTGTAAAAAAAATAGTGCTTGAAACAGAAAGTTGACTAGATTTAACACCTTCAAGTCTTCCCAAAGAGTGAACACACTTTCCTCCCTTCTCACAAGTGGGTCCACAGCAACTCCAAATACACAGGGAGGGGATTTTCCAGTCGTTTTCCCATCTGTCTCAGGATCTGGGAGGCCCAGGCCAGACATCATTTGGGTCTCCTAAAGTTCTCCCGGTAGACTTTTGGTCT